>JAPDOI010000340.1:0-600000 GCA_029168955.1 Aplectana chamaeleonis
CGTGGAGAGCTAAATCTGTCGTGTATCAACGGGTACTTCGGGGTGAAAATCAGTTTAAACCTTATTTGAACGGTAGCAGCCTGGCGGCTCGCACCCGTCGCTTAGGGGAGGAAATCCCTGCGTGGAGGCTAAATCTGTCGTGTGTATCCCAGGGTACTTCGGGGTGAAAAGAAGAATCGGTTTGAACCCTATTTGACGACTCGAAGAATTTGCAGCCTGCGACCTGCGTCGCTGTATGGGAGGGAAATCCCCTGCGTGGAGACTAAATCTGTCGTGTATCGGGTACTTCAAAGGGGTGAAAACTCAGTTTGAACCCTATTTGGATCGGTGCAGCCTGAAATTAGGCTGCACCGTCGCTTAGGGAGGAAATCCCCTGCGTGGAGGCTAAATCTGTCGTGTATCGGGTACTTCGGGGTGAAAATCAGTTTGAACTCCTATTTGAACGGTGCAGCCTGCGACTGCACCGTCGCTTAGGGGAGGAAATCCCCTGCGTGGAGGCTAAATCTGTCGTGTATTGGGTACTTCGGGGTGAAAATCAGTTTGAACCCTATTTGGACGGTGCAGCCTGCGGCTGCACCGTCGCTTAGGAGGAAATCCCCTGCGTGGAGGCTAAATCTGTCGTGTATCGGGTACTTCGCGGGTGAAAATCAGTTTGGACCCTATTTGGACGGTGCAGCCTGCGGCTGCACCGGCGCTTAGAGGAAATCCCCTGCGTGGAGGCTAAATCTGCCGTGTATCGGGTACTTCGGGGTGAAAATTAGTTTGAACCCTATTTGGACAGTGCAGCCTGCGGCTGCACCGTCGCTTAGGGGAAGAAATCCTCTGCGTGGAGGCTAAATCTGTCGTGTATCGGGTATTTCGGGGTGGAAATCAGTTTGAACCCTATTTGGACGGTGCAGCCTGCGGCTGCACCGTCGCTTAGGGGAGGAATCCCCTGCGTGGAGGCTAAATCTGTCGTGTATCGGGTACTTCGGGGTGAAAATCAGTTTGAACCCTATTTGGATTTGGTGCAGCCTGGTACTGCACCGTCGCTTAGGGGAGGAAATCCTGCGTGAGGCTAAATCTGTCGTGTATCGGGTACTTTGGGGTGAAAATCAGTTTGAACCCTATTTGACGGTGCAGCCTGTGGCTGCACCGTCGCTTAGGGGAGGAAATCCCCTGCGTGGAGGCTAAATCTGTCGTGTATCGGGTACTTCTGGGGTGAAAATCAGTTTGAACTCCTATTTGGACAGTGCAGCCTGCGACTGCACCGTCGCTTAGGGGAGGGAATCCCCGCGTGGAGGCTAAATCTGTCGTGTATTGGGTACTTCGGGGTGAAAATCAGTTTGAACTCCTATTTGGACGGTGCAGCCTGAGGCCGCACCGTCGCTTAGGGGAGGAAATTCCTGCGTGGAGGCTAAATCTGTCGTGTATCGGGTACTTCGGGGGTGAAAATCAGTTTGAACTCCTATTTGGGACGGTGCAGCCTGCGGCTGCACCGTCGCTTAGGGGAGAAATCCCTGCGTGGAGGCTAAATCTGTCGTGTATCGGGTACTTCGAGGGTGAAAATTAGTTTGAACCTTATTTTACGGTGCAGCCTGCGGCTGCACCGTCGCTTAGGGAGGAAATCCCCTGCGTGGAGGCTAAATCTGTCGTGTATCGGGTATTTCGGGGTGGAAATCAGTTTGAACCCTATTTGGACGGTGCAGCCTGCGGCTGCACCGTCGCTTAGGGGAGGAAAATTCCCTGCGTGGAGGCTAAATCTGTCGTGTATCGGGTACTTCGGGGTGAAAATCAGTTTGAACCCTATTTGGACGGTGCAGCCTGCGGCTGCACCGTCGCTTAGGGAGGAAATCCCCTGCGTGGAGGCTAAATCTGTCGTGTATCGGGTATTTTGGGGTGGAAATCAGTTTGAACTCCTATTTGGACGGTGCAGCCTGCGGTCGCACCGTCGCTTAGGGGAGGAAATCCCCTGCGTGGAGGTAAAATCTGTCGTATATGGGGTATTCCGGGGGTAAGAATCCGTTCTACTCTATTTGCTTCAACGGAGGGAGATCCCTGGGTGACGGCCTATTCTTCAAGCCAAAACTACGAAAGCTGTTACAAGGCATAAGCCATTCATTACTAGTTTCTGCTACTTCCTTTTTTTCACGTTTCATATATTTTAGAATTCTCTCTTAGTTCTTATGTTGATCATTCTCTCACATCCTCCTTTAGTAGCGTATCAAATGCACATCTACCTCACAAATAGCGTTTCCGCTATGAATTCGTGGTTCTCCCATGATTTGTGGTGGAATCAATAGCTTAGGCGTAACATCTGCAGTGTGTTGTGCAGTCACACCAACAAACACTGCATTTGACGCCTGTGTTGGCAATCGGTGCCGTCCGGCATTTCGCGTTTTGACTAAAACTACGGTAGAATTTGGCACTTTGCCAGATTTCGTCATCGATTCGACTCTCTGCTCACGAGAATTTCAGCTGTGGCGCCGATCGATGACGAAAGCTGGCAAAGTGCCAGATTCTACCGTAGTTTTAGTGCGAGTCCGTAACCGCACCATGTCCTTTTAACATTGCGGTCAACTGTACCTCTCGTTTTGCTCAAACTTGAAGCATGAATTTTGGACTTCCCCGCTGACAATCTTGTCAGCAGCAAAAATTATGTAGTGTAGGGGATAAGGCTCGAACGCTAACGTCGGACAGGAACTCCGACACTGGGAGACGAGATCTACGGGAGAAATTGACGCTGTGGAGGAACTACAGGGGGTATATTGTACTACAGATGAACGAATGAAGATGATGAGGTGAACTACTGGCTGGAGTAATCGCCGCTCCGCAGCCGCGACGCGAACCGTTATAACGTTATTTCAAATGTACTCAACGCAATCAACACCTACAAACTACATATGTGACGCCAGACATTCGTCAGGATCATTAACATGTTTAGACAAAAGTATTAACAATGTTGCTGGTATAAAAGGCTTCTCATCTCACAGTGTGCCTCAGTCGGCTCTTCGGAGCCGGACCTGGAAGGTGGCCTCGAGTCACTCACCAGAAGATCCACCGGATACCGGAGGATAATTTTTGTCGCCAAGGGAAGGGGCTCCCCACGGCTCGGGGGGAAGGGGGAGGGGAAGGGGTGGTACCCAACTTTGGGGCCATCTCCCCATGGTCCACTGTGGGGTGCGCCCCGCTGCGGACCGTGGCGGTGGGGTCACCCCCCTCCCCTCCTGTGGGGACCCCAAAGGGGATTACCCCAGTGGCATGTCCCCTGTGTGAACCCGGAAACAGTGAACCCCCTGCTCCAAAATCGAGTTCTGTTCAACTGCAGTGCTAGTATACCTCTAAAAACATGTTAGGTTTCGGTCATCTACAGAAGAATTCCGTTCATCTACACCTGATAACAGTAGATCCTCCGGATAAGTCCAGTAGATGACCTCTCCCAGTGTCGGGGAAACGAAATTCTCATGTCGTGAAATAGCGTGTTCGGTGTGTCGATTGCGTCCAACACTACTCATTATACGACATCATGGAAAAAAATTCACAACAATGATCTTTCAATTTGCCTGTACACACCGAAACTCAGCCTAAATCGGAAATGCTTTGTCGTTCCAATCTCCTTACACGTGAATTATCATGTAACTTAAGTTCTCTTCTAAAATAAAACAAGGAAGTCCAGGAATGAATTCTCCAAGGTAGCAAAAATTTCCAAGGTGTCGTACAATGAGTAGTGTTGGACGCAATCGACACAACAAAACACGCTATTTTACGGCATGAGAATCTCGTTCCCTGACCGACGTTAACGTTTGAGTGGGGATAAGACCAAAACTAGCGTATTTCCCTCATCTGTCATGAAGGAGGTAATCCTGCTCCAAAGCACCTCAATCAGTGTCGGGGCCGCCTGTGTGAACTTGGTATAAATTTATAATTTGCGGAAGTGTAGAATTTTTTCTTTCCAGAGTTTTTCATGTTTAGGGACCGATATCGTGATATCTTTATCACCGGTGAGGCTGTTTCCCTACTCCCTAGTATGTTCAGAGCTTCAGCCGCTTACCTCTGGAGAAAGACGGTGTGTGAATGTAACATACCGCTCTTCATTTCTTTTATACCCTACCCTTTATCAATTGGGTATCATCAATTTTGTTTACCGTGAGAATTTTTTGCCGTTGGCAATTTATAATCGTCTGAACTTGGTCGGCCCAATCGGCTGCCGACCCATCACACACGTATCGTAGACGGCGCGGGTTTTCATTTCATTTATTACACGGGATCCCGTGTGAACGATAACAACACAAAACAAGAGAAAAAAAACAAGCCACCTCCCTTAACGAGGAATGACAAGAAACGAGACTATATGATAATTAAAATTGCAAAACGTACGACCCAGCGAAGTATGAGACCCTATAAAGATCGCTCCTGGGACAACAGATAGCTCTCAAGACAAAATTATAAAACTCAAACCGCAGATTTCATCCACCGTAACCCAATGGACATGATAAGAGTAAAGGAACACATATGCATCCCATTTACAGCCGTGAGAAAATGTGGGTTGGTGGACTAATATCATGCTTCTTTGGAGGAGTTCCCTCCAATACGCGTGCAATGTGGTTCTTCATGACCGTTTGGTGAGTACACAAGCACGCCCATGCCGATCATTTTTTCCGCAAGGCTACCGTAACCATTCTTGAACAAATCATGATAACGAACGATAACACACGCTCATAACATGCGGGGTATAAAAGGGCAGAGGAGCGGTATGCATTCATTCACACACCGCTTCCTTCGAGAAGCCGCTGGGAAGTGGCTGAGGAGGTCGAAATTGTGCAAACATGATCGTTGGCTATTACGATGTGCTTATATCCAAGCTGACACTTGGAAAATTTTTTAAGGAGGGTTACGGTAGCCCTGCGGAAAAAATGATCGGCATGACCGTGCTTGTGGTGAGTACTGTCGAGAGCAACACTTGGCGGCATCGGAGCGCAGGTTTTTGGAGCGAAAACTGAGGCAGCTGAGGCAACAATTGGAGTAGGTTAGGCTCCGGTAGAAAGCAGCATGTTGGCGCAAGTAATGGGGCATAAGGGCCCAACGTGCTACCCTATGTAGCAGCAGGGGGAACCTGCAAGTCTTCCAACTCGAAAAGCAACTCGTAAAGTCCTCAGTACCGCGTTACAACCGCACGGTGATACGAAACCTTATTCCATGAGAGCACGAATGAATTCCTTGCAGGGAGCATGATATCATTCCACCGACCTACGCTTCATCAGAACGATAAATGGATGGAGTTGTTTTCAACACTCTTATCATGGCCATTGGGTTACTGTGGATAGAATCTGCGGTTCGAGTTTTATAATTCTGTGCTCTCAAGCGTCTTTTTGAAACTAGTGAGTGCCCCAATTACTAAGCCTAACCGTAGGAGTTTGTTGTGGCATCATCTCCAACACTGGAACCATCTTCTCTCTCAAACAACCAACATCAGACCTGCTTTTTAGTTTAGAGTTAAGAAACCCGTAAAACGACTTCTTATTTTTGGATGCAATTACCTTCTTTTCCACCTCGCTATTATCCTTCTTCAAACGTTTGTCGAAGATGGCTGCGATTCTTTTGTATTCGCACCAATCCTGTACACAGTTGCTACTATACTTTGACCGAGTCGAATGATTCGAAAAATCATTCGATTGAAAAAGTCGACTTCGAATTATTCGAAAAGTCGAATATTCGAAAAAGGTAAATTCCCGAATTATTCGGAAAGTCGAATATTCGAAAAGTTCAAAATCCCGAATTATTCGAAAAGTCGAATATTCGAAAACGTCGAAATTCCGAATTATTCGGAAAGTCGAATATTCGAATATTTCAAAATCCCGAATTATTCGAAAAGTCGAATATTCGAAAAGTTCAAAATCCTGAATTATTCGAAAAGTCGAATATTCTAAAATTTTTGAAAACATTCGATTGAGTTCGATAGTCGACTTTTTCGAATAAGTTGATTTCCCAAAACATTCCATTGACCCACGATCAGGTTGAGCGCCAAGGATGAATAAGAATCAAGGTGGAGCGGAACTATGAATGATGACTCACTCATAAGGTACGCGACTCGAAGGGAGTCCTCACCATAAGGCGGCGTTCAGAGCTAATTCGCGGCGCGACGCGACTCTAGAATTAAGGCTTCGGCATAGTGACAAAGGTGCGAGCGAGCGAGTGATTGGGGGCGTGTCCTTAAAAATTCCGCGGCGGAGTCGCCGCCAGCCCCGCAGAGTGTGATTTCGATTAGAGCGCGGATGCAACTTAGAGACTTTAAATTCGGAACATTTAGCTTCATGGCAAAAGTAACGATTTGGCAATGTCATTAAGAAGTCAAAAAAAGTTTCAAAAATATGTTGAAATATTTCAAAAATGATTTGGTGTAAAATAGCCTGGAGTAATGAAAAAGTCAGGAAATGAAGTGAAATAACCAAAAATATGATTTGGTGGTCGATCATTTCACAAGCTTCTCCGTTAAACTTATCAAAACGAAATTAAGCACGATATGGAATGCAGCGTCCCGTTCACCTAGCTCTACCTAGGCTGATTCCCTTATTAGAGCTTTCGAAAATGGCTAATGTTTCCGTTGCGCGCGTGATTTTGTTTTGATGAGTTTAACGGAGAAGCTTGTCAAATGATCAACTACCAAATCTCAGTTTTGGTTATTTCACTTCATTTCCTGACTTTTTTATTACTCAAGCCTATTTTACGCCAAATCATTTTTTGAGATATTTCAACATATTTTTGAAACTTTTTTGACTTTTTAATGGCATCGCCAAATCGCTACTTTTGCCATTTAAATTTTGAGAAGTTTCACATATTTTTCCCGAAGGTTCCCTTTCTGACTTCAATTTCGCTCCACGATTTCCATTTTGGAATGGTAAAACAGCTAACTGACGATATTGTCGTATGAGTACAATTTTTGAAGCCTATGACCCACAACCATAAAAAATACCCCTCACTGCCGCATTTTGCGCAACAGGTGAAAAATCGATATTATTGATCATTAATATTCGATCGGTGAAGATGAGGAATGACCGCGTCAGGCGAAAGCCAACCGATTAAGTCAAGCCAATATTCGATCTTGCATGATGAGAAGAATTTCCCGAACGAGTAACTTAGAGCCATCAACAATCAAAAATCGTGGCGACATTTTGTGCAACGGGCTAAAGATCGATATTATTGATAGGTATTTATCGATAATGACTGACGAACAAAATTTCTCAACCAAGAAAACCAATCCCATCAACAATCACCACTCATCGCCGCAATCTGTGCAAAAAGATCGAAAGTCGATAATATCGATTGTCGATCGATGACGTGTCATGAGTACGAACTCTGACAAGATCAGGACTTACCTCCGACGACATGTGTTCATTGGGTGCAGATCCACCCCCTGACCCCGGTCTCCACAGCCGTAGCATGCCCGAGCAGTTTTCGTACTCCACGGCTAATTTAGTATGTTTACCCACGATTTCGAGGTACCCTTCAAAGTTAAGATATCAGGTTCAAATTGCAATAGGAGCGACCTGCATCTATTTCCAGGCTCCTGTCCAAAAATGAGCTTCCTAGCTCAATTTCAAGTGTACCAACAAGGTCGTGAACGCCGTCTGAAAAAAAGAAGATCAAGAGAGAAATCTTGCGGAGATTTCGAAAAACGGGTTGCGCGCGTGGCTAGTTGAAAACCAAACCAGCGCGCACCACAATTCCATCATTTTGGTGCTGCCGAGATATCGTACGTTCGTGCCGTGACAGTGTGGAGGAAACAAGACCATCTCCATGCAAACCGACGTCAACCCTTCCGCGTGGAGGGTTTTTGTCATGGGAGAGGTGCAGGCTGGTCGCAGTTCTCCTAAAGATTCCGCTACAAAGGGCCGGTGTCGAGGAGAATCCAGAACCCGCTCAGAAGTACACATGCGCCACATGAAGCAAGGATGTCACCTGGAATCGAAAAAGTGTCCAACGCTTTGGATGTCAGAGGTGGGTGCATCTCTCCTGTTCGGGCTTCAGTTCTGTTAGGCATTACGTTCCTTCATTCCGTTGTGTTCAGTGCTCTGCCCCCAGCGACTTTGATTCCTCATTCTCCAACCGCCCCCTCTCTATTGTACATATTAACCTCAACGGCCTTCGTGCCAAGCCATCTGAACTCTCTCTTTTCGCACGCACTCATTATCCTGATGTTATTATGGCTCAGGAAACCAAGCTGTCTCTTTCCGCTACCGCTCGACACCCTAACATTCCTAGCTATACTGCTTATCATGCTCCAAGGTCATCTCTCGGCGGAGGAGTTTCTACTTTCGTATTATCAAATCTACCCTCTCATATCATACCAAACACCCCATCGGACGGTACTCTTGAGTGCCTGCCTATCCACCTCCCTATTGAAACACCTATATTTCTTTTTAATATCTATATCCCTCCTACCACGTCCTGTCCCCAATCTTACGACCCTACTCCCTCACTCAAGCAGTTCTATGACTCCTCCCTTCCACCCTCTGTTGTCTTCGCAGGCGATTTCAATGCTCATATTCCTGAAAGTCTAGGTTCCTGGCAAAAGTTAAGATTTGGCATGGTCATAAAAATATACTCAGTTGAAAAGGGAAAATAAAGAAAAATGAAAAAAGGTGTTGAAATATTCCTGAGAACGATTTGGCGTAGAATAATTTGTTTTTCGGGAAATGAAGTGAAATAGTTGAAAGTATGATTTGGCAGTCGAGTTTGAACCAACTATTGATAAGAGTTGTGCAAAACGAGAGATCGCCTTGTCTGTGCTTATCCGTAGAACATATCAAAGCGAAATCACGCGTATTGATTTTGCTTCACCTAATACGTGAAGACCGCCGCATTACAGCTCCCGAAAATGTTTTGATGCTTCCCATTTCACGCGTGATTTCGCTTTGATATGTTCTACGGATAAGCTCATACAATGCGATCCCTCGTTTTGCACAACTCTTATCAATAGTTGGTTCAAACTCGACTGCCAAATCATACTTTCAACTATTTCACTTCATTTCCCGAAAAACAAATTATTCTACGCCAAATCGTTCTCAGGAATATTTCAAAACCTTTTTTCATTTTTCTTTATTTTCCCTTTTCAACTGAGTATATTTTTATGACCATGCCAAATCTTAACTTTTGCCAGGAACCTAGACTTTCAGGAATTTCATTTTATTTTCCTAAAGGTTTCCTTTCTAACATGATTCATGCCTGGTGGTGTTAGATGAAAGTAAACCCACTGAAGTCCTGCCCCCCCCCCTTCTATGACGTCCTGCGCACTCCAACTGATAGCCTGTGCACTTTCTATGACGTCCTGCACACGCCCACTGGTGTCCTGCACCCTTCCTCTGATGTCCTACACACTTTCTATAAGGTGCTGCACACTCCCACTATAGTCCTGCACACTCTCACTGATGTCCTGCACACTTTCTATGACATCCTGCACACTCCCACTAATGTCCTGCGCACATTCTGTTACATCTTGCACACTCCCACTGATGTCCTGCACACTTTCTACGGCGTTCTGCGCACACCCATTTGGGTCCGGCACTTTCTACGGCGTCCGGCGCACTCCCACTTGGTTCCCGCACACTTTCTACGGCGTCCGGCGCACTCTCATTTGGGTCCCACACACTTTCTACGGCGTCCGGCGCACTTTCATTTGGGTCCCACACACTTTCTAGGGCGTTCTGCGCACACCCATTTGGGTCCCGCACACTTTCTACGGCGTCCGGCGCACTCCCACTTGGGTCCCGCACACTTTCTACGGCGTTCTGCGCCCACTCATTTGGGTCCCGCACACTTTCTACGGCGTCCGGCTCACTCTCATTTGGGTCCCGCACACTTTCTACGGCGTCCGGCGCACTCTCATTTGGGTCCCACACACTTTCTAGGGCGTTCTGCGCACACCCATTTGGGTCCCGCACACTTTCTACGGCGTCCGGCGCACTCCCACTTGGGTCCCGCACACCTTCTACGGCGTCCGGCGCACTCTCATTTGGGTCCCACACACTTTCTAGGGCGTTCTGCGCACACCCTTTTGGGTCCCGCACACTCTCTACGGCGTCCGGCGCACTCCCACTTGGGTCCCGCACACTTTCTACGGCGTCCTGCGCCCACCCATTTGGGTCCCGCACACTTTCTACGGCGTCCGGCGCACTCCCTCGTGGGTCCCGCACACTTTCTACGGTGTCCGGCGCACTCTCATTCGGGTCCCGCACACTTTCTAGGGCGTTCTGCGCACACCCATTTGGGTCCCGCACACTTTCTACGGCGTTCTGCGCACACCCATTTGGGTCCCACACATTTACTACGGCGTTCTGCGCACACCCATTTGCGTCCCGCACACTTTCTACGGCGTCCGGCGCATTCCCACGTGAGTCCCGCACACTTTCTACGGCGTCCGGCGCACTCTCATTTGGGTCCCGCACACTTTCTACGGCGTCCGGCGCACTCTCATTTGGGTCCCACACACTTTCTAGGGCGTTCTGCGCACACCCTTTTGGGTCCCACACATTTACTACGGCGTTCTGCGCACACCCATTTGCGTCCCGCACACTTTCTACGGCGTCCGGCGCATTCCAACGTGGGTCCCGCACACTTTCTACGGCGTCCGGCACACTCCCATTTGGGTCCCGCACACTTTCTACGGCGTCCGGCGCACTCTCATTTTGGGTCCCGCACACTTTCTACGGCGTCCGGCGCACTCTCATTTGGGTCCCACACACTTTCTAGGGCGTTCTGCGCACACCCTTTTGGGTCCCGCACACTTTCTACGGCGTCCGGCGCACTCCCACTTGGGTCCCGCACACTTTCTACGGCGTCCGGCGCACTCTCATTTGGGTCCCACACACTTTCTAGGGCGTTCTGCGCACACCCATTTGGGTCCCGCACAATTTCTACGGCGTCCGGCGCGTTCCCACTTGGGTTCCGCACACTTTCTACGGCGTCCGGCGCACTCTCATTTGGGTCCCACACACTTTCTACGGCGTTCTGCGCATACCAATATGGGTCCCGCACACTTTCTACGGCGTCCGGCGCACTCCTACTTTGGTCACACATATGTTCTACGACGTCATTCGCACTCCTGCTGGGGTCCCGCACAGTATCTACGGCGTTCTGTGGCGCACTTCTGAGTCACACCGTGCGGCGTTTCAAAAAGTACTTCCGAGATCCCACCGTATTGATTGAAGCGTTGCCCCGTCAAATCCTGAGCAAAAGCCTATCAGTAACGGTGTTTATTTCACTAGTTCATTTTCACGAATAAGCAAACATCGGTTGGTTTTTAATAACATGTTTACGTGTTTTTGTCTTTCTTTACCCCCAATTTTGAGGTTCCGCAAAAATTGAGCTACCAACTTCAAAAGTTGACAGGAGCTAGGTGCAAACAACACCAGCTCCCTGGCCAAATATGAGCTCTCTAGCTCAACGATAAGTGTTCCAACAAGATCGTGAACGCCAACTGAAAAAAAAAGGAGATGAACATTTTTTCGACCAAAATGACGTGGTTTTGACACTTTTTCTCCAATCTCAGGTAACCATTTTGGACCATTTTTTGAACAGTTAGTCACCTTTCTAAAGTATATTAAATGCTAAAAGAACGGTCTTCCTACGTTTACTCTGGACCCTGATACTGAGATCAGGGGGTTGCGCGATGGCGAATCAAAGCCAAATCTGGTGAGCGCTTCGCGCTCACCACAATACATTCTGCTCGTCGCTTGACACTGACGCTAGAGGAGAAGACGTCGAAGAATGGGCGAAGGAGTGCGATCTGGTCATTCTCAATGATGATCAGCCCACTCGTCTCCCTGCCAACGGCCGATCCTTTACTCCAGACATCTCTCTTGTATCATCTAATCTCTCCAGCGCCTGCTCTTGGTCGACCGCTACAACTCTGTCCAGTGATCATATCCCCGTCTTTGTCCATGTCGATCTCTCTAATTCTCTTGCTCCTTATTCAGGTATTCGTCAAAGAACTTATCTTAATCTTCGCCTTGCAGACTAGCGCTTGTTCAGAGAGGTGGCACTTCGCCATGTGGCTGACTACCCATGGAATGGAAACGTGCACCAGAAAGAACGTCACTTTACCGACACGATTCGCAAGGCCATGAAAGCAGGGTTGAGCAGAGTTGCGACTTGGCGCAACGGGGGTTTCGTAAAATACTTGGAAGATTTTCGAAAAAATGGAAATCGGTGGAGGGGTCGTACGATTTCACCGACTGCTTGAGGGGACAGGACGTGGTAGGAGGGATATAGATATTAGAATTACCACACATTTAAACTATTTTCAACTTTTTCACTCAGAAAAAGCCTAAGGGATCTCTCAACTCGGGAGGGGATCGTAAAAATCTGGGAATTTTTTTAAAAAGGTTCGGTCAACGGGGTGGGAGTCGTAGCTCCGCCAAAAATCGGCGCAACAGCCTGCTCAACCCTGCATGAAAGCAGCCATTCCGGAGGGCCAAGTCAAGACTTTTTTTTTGCCAATGTCACCAGGGAGATCTTGGAGAAGATAAGGTCAAGGGATGCAAAGAGAGTCGCAGATCACCTGGATCCGACCATTGCTAAGCTGGATAGCGAGATTAAGCGAGATCTGGACAAGAACAGGAAGGAGTGTTGGGATAAATTCACCGAGAAGATGAAATTCAAGAGTGACGGAGCATCAAGTTGGAAAGTTCTAAAGAAGATCTCGTGCAAAAGCACCTCCACCAACTACCCCACGATCGAGTTTGAGAATGGAGTTTTCAAATCGGGAAAGGAGGCTGCAACTGCTCTCGGAATTTTTTTTCATAACTCAGGCTAAGAGAGGGAAACAGAATCGAGTGACTGTAAGAGAGCTCTGTAAGTTGCCACTCATGAATGAAGCAGAAGCTGTGATGCCCGAGCAAATTGAAAAGGTGGTTAAAGAGATGCGCAACTTGAAGGCTGTAGGCCGGATGGTATTAGTCCAGCGGTCTTGAAGAAACTGCCGAGTGAGATTATGCCAATCTTGCATACTTATTAATTAATTTACTATACTCAATGTTATGTTACATACTTAATATACTATACTATACTTATACGTATATACATAATAATTCGTATTTTTTCTGATATAGCCAACCGTCTCGTAAATATATAGAATAATTTGCTTCCCTATTCGACAGTTCAGTTCAGTCCTAAAAGAAAGATAGAATATGCTAGCTGAAGTAATTTAGCTTTTTTTCTGGAAAGTAGTGGGAATGACAAAATATTTTTTTGACTTACTCGAAAAGTCGAATGAAAAAAAATTCGAAAAGTCACTCGACAGTCCATTGAAAAAGTCGACTTTTTATTCGAAAAGTCGAATATTCGAAAAGTTCAAAATCACGAATTATTCGAAAAGTCGAATATTCGAAAAGCTCAAAATCCCGAATTATTCGAAAAGTCGAATATTCGAAAACTTCAAAATCCCGAATTATTCGAAAAGTCGAATATTCGAAAACTCCAAAATTCCGAATTATTCGAAAAGTCGAATATTCGAAAAAAATCTGAAAATGTAAAAGTATAGTTGCTACTACAAAAAATTTATTGCAAAAGCGTTCAAAATGAGACTCCAAAACTCCAAACGACTGCGAAAATTGTCGGTTAGCTTTCGGTGCTTAGCACCTTCGTCAGACCTGAAAACAAACATGTCAATTCCAAATTGCTGAAGCAGATATTACGCGATGTGACAAACCAATGTCTGCTTTGGAAGTTTAAAGGAGGTTTGAACCCTCAACAGAGCGACCGAAAACCGCTGTACACTATAAGTGGTCATTTTCCCCCGCCCCTCAATGTGGTGCAAAGATAGTGATATTACCGTAGTCATGGAAATTACGCGGTACCGTAGTCATGCAATGAGCTGCAGAGTATCACCCATTTCGTCTCTGCTGTTTATCTCAGGTGATAACCGTCTGATTTCCAAGGCTTCAAGAATTTTCCGCTCTAGTGTGTTTCCCATCGCACGGTGAAGAACAGTGACTGTGAATGGAGGTGGGGCATCATGAGCGTGTCTTCGTGTCCGGTGCTTTGAGAAGCTGCTAAGTGGATACGAAGCCGGACTTCGTAGAGCCCTCCTATGCTCATCCAAACGCTGCCAGAGAGGTCTCATTGTCTCTCCTATGTACCTTTCTCTGCATACTTGGCATTCGATAAGATAGACTGTGCCCTTAAGTTGACATACCTGGCTACGAATACAGTACGTGCACCCTGTTCTGCCGCATTTATCCTCATAAGGTCTGGACGACGTTAGCAGTTGCTTGAGGTTGGGTGGTGGGCGAAACACAAGTTTGACAGGGAGCGATGAATTCTTGACGACGACATTAACTGCTTTGGCCACTCTATCATTCACGTATGGTAAAATCATTGGTATGCCAACCAACGAAGAGTGCGGTCTCCACGTGTGAGGATTTTCAGTGGTATATCCGTTCTCCCTCAAAATGTTTTCTATCATCACCTCGGTGTTTTCACAACGATGATTGCAGATCCTGTCTTTCGTGGTAAGCAGATTGTGAACAACATTTGCCTTGACGTATAGTGGGTGACAACTCCTCGCGTGTACTAAGATGTTGCGAGAGGCCGGCTTCTTGTACCACGTCAATTGTGTGGTTCCTTGGTTGATCTTCACCATTGTATTCAAAAACGGAAGAGATCCTTCATCGTCCGGTTGTTCAACGGTGAACTTTATATGGGGATCTTGTGAATTTAGTAGGTGAAGGGTGTCATCAAGGTCCACTGAGGAGTTACCTATTATGAAAATATCGTCAATGTAGCGCTTATAAAATGTTATCCCAGTTGTTATTGCCCTCCTTTCTATGCGATCCAGATAGACTACTGCGAGTAATGGCGCTACTCTCAATCCCATGGCCAGTCCTCTATTCTGCATGTAGTATCGTCCGTTGAACCGAAAGATATTGCATTTCAATGTTGCAGCCAGTAAGTCTCTCATATCCGTCTCATTAAGTCCGATTGTGCATACTTCGCTCTCGTGATGGTCCCACAGAGAGAGGAGTGCATCGACTGCATCGTGCACGTTAACGTTAGTGTATAGAGACACTGCATCGAAGCTTGCGTAGCTCGACTCACGGGGAATTCGGCATTGATTTAGTGCTGCCACGAAGTCTCCTGTGTTCACGATGTGTGAGGGAACGTACTGTAAGAGCGGTGATGAAAGCTTAACCAGCAGCCAACTGATTTTGTCAGATGGCCCACCACAACTTGAAATAATCGGTCTGGTCTTGATGTCGTTTTCGGTAAGCTGAGCAGGAGCAATATCCCCAAATTTGTGCGTCTTCACCATAGAATAGTACGCGGGCACATCCGGATGAATCACGACGAAACTACTTGCGGTTTTCGGCCCCAATCTCGCACCCAACACCGTTTTGATTGTAGTCTCCAATTGTTTAGTGACCCTGTCGAACGCGCTCCGAGAGGACTCCGTGTAGATATCGACGTGTTGTAGGGTGCGGTAGGTAACTGCTTTGTCCAAGGTTTTACTCATTACGACAAAGCCACCACTCTTGTCGCCAACGCTGTACCGCAAACTCTGTTTCGCTGCCATCAGTTTGTGAAAACCCAAGATTCCTCGTGTGGTTAGGTTGTTTCCAAAAGTGGTTGAACTGGCCGTCATATATACCTCCTTGATCCTCACAAGTAATGTTGTAAGGGCTGGTTCAAGAGCAGGAACAGGCCTTGGAGAGCGGATATTTCTTTTTGGGAAAGGCGAAGAAGAAAGTATTGTTGATATCCTAACCAATACATATGGACCATTACTCTCCCGCAATCTCAAGTGGTAAGCAAATTTGTTGAAGCCAGCGTATACAGAGTCCAGTGTTTTCTTATCAAAAGGCTGGGCTATGGCAAATGATGGTCCGAGATTCAATGTTGCTTCCATATCATTATCTACATCATTCGTTGCAATGATTGTACATTGTTTTCACTACATTGTTTTCACTACATTGTTTTCAGGTCTGACGAAGGTGCTAAGCACCGAAAGCTAACCGACAATTTTCGCAGTCGTTTGGAGTTTTGGAGTCTCATTTTGAACGCTTTTGCAATAAGTTTTTTGTAACACCATGAGGCTTCGGGACAGATCAATTTTGACAATTGCTACTACTAGCTCCGTTTCAAGCTCGAGTTTTCCTGAGAGAAAGATTTTCCAAGTGCCTTGGGAGAAACCCTTTCTTAGAAGAGACTGAACAGATAGGCACTAACAAATCAATGGTGTGGTGCAGAATGGAAAGGAAGAGTTCATACTTAGCCTTCACGGTATCCACAGTATCCAGAGAGCCATACCAGTCAACGTTTTCTAGGTACTCATTAATACTCCCAAAATCCGCCTTACTATAGACCCTTTTGAGGATCCTGTCATTTGACGCCTCGACGTGCACCTTCAGACTAAATGTGATCGAATCATGGTCACTCGTACCCAATGGAGCAGCAACATCCACACTGTCAACAAAACCGTCATCGTTGGACAACAGAAGATCCAAAACATTACTACCTCGGGTTACCATGACGTTACTTTGGGTAAGATTGTGCGTAGCACACATATCCAGAAATTTTTTACCATACAAGGAACCAGCTGTGGGGGTATGTAGCGACCAAGCAATATCCGACAGGTTGAAATCGCCCGTAATAATACAAGCCTGACAACATGAGATCAAGTCACCTAATGCTCTTAGAAAGTGATCAAACACCTCAGCAGAACATGACACTCCTCATACACCAACTTAGAGCAAAGAGACTTTTTGACTAACAATATGAGAGCCACAATACCACCCCTTTTGTGAGTTCTGTCACATCTAAGCAGATCAGACTGAGAGCATAAACCACCGTATATCGAAACACCAGTGACGAGTGGGGTTAGCCATGTCTCCGACAGCGCTATAAAGCCAAGGCTAAACTGATGAATATACCCAATGAGGCTGTTCACGTTTTTGTGAAGAGAACGAATGTTCGTGGAAGGACACCTAAGATCCCTGTCTGTGGTCCGAGGAGGACTTACAAGTTTAAATTGTAATGCGAAACATTAGAGGCGATAACATTCTGACCAGGAGTACACTCAGGACTCAAACTAGGGTCCCGGAGAGGATTGAGGGCATTACTTACAACAGGAGAATTCGTACCGCTAGGAGTGTTCGAATTAAGGCCCCGGTCATAGTTGGATGAGCCCACGTCTCCAGCCCGGTCGATACACACAGAATGCATTGGAAATGGGATGCAAAAATCACTCGGTGTATCCCCCCCCGCACCCCCCAACACCCACCCGGTCGATACGTATGAACAACATGGTGAGGTGAAGCTGAGAAAATCACTCGGTGTATCTCCCCGCACCCCAACACCCCTCTTCGCATTTTCGGTCGATACGTATGTTTAAAATGATCGAGTGAGGTTGAGAAAATCACTCGGTGTATCCGACGCGGTCGATATCCATGCAATACGTGGATGAGAAAATCACCGGGTGGGCGGGTCGATGATAAAACATTGCGTATCACTGGAAAGCTAACCTTACTGCTACCTCCGTTACTTCACCATACTCTCCTTCACTATTTCTCTGAACAGGTGCAATCCTGTTGGCCACGTAATCATCGTCATAACTAGTTGGGTGCACCGAGTGATTTTCTCAACCTCACTCCATCATTTTAAACATACGTATCGACCGGGTGGGTGTTGGGGGTGCGGGGGTGCGGGGGGTATTGGGGGGTGCGGGGGGGGATACAGATGCAAATAGCACCAACTCTGACCGCGGCCTAACATCAATAACAGCAGAGGTATCTATAGTAGCAGGTGCGTTCACAATAACGGGATCATTCATGCGAGCACGTGTAGAATCCACATTCGCAGGCGGATCACGACGGCTCCTCCGTTCAGCACTTCACCGCTCGTGTTCCTCATGCGAGAGGGAGGCCCTAATGAAAAGGCCCTCCTCAAGCGGGAAATGCTTCAAGCGAGGAGCTCGCCTCAATACCGACCTTGAAATGCTAGACGCCGGGAAAATAAACTTTTCAATAACCAATTACGACGAGAGCTCTCATTACCCATACGATGGACCGATACAGGCCAGCAATCAACTGACAAGAAATTCAAAATATCATACATACAACGGTAATCATTTTAAGCTCTATCACGTGGACATTTATTGCGATTTTCCGGGACTCCTACGATTACAACAGAACGCCTACGCTCTACCTCTCTGTAGTCACTCGACTCAACAGGACTTACAGAAGGGGAAGGCTCAACTGTAACAGGAACAGTACTACCACTAACAAGAAGAGCATTATCACCACCATTGGTCTGGGCACCTTGGCTGCCTACAATTTCTCTCAAAGTGGCATTCAAATCCGCATTCAGCTGACTCAATTCGGCATTAGTCCTAACCATGTCACGTACCGACTCGGCCAACTCAGCATTTCTTTTACATAAAGAGTCAACCTGTCTCCTCCCAACGAGGAGATACGCGATGATCGTCCGCACGTGCTTTGGCAACAAATCGTCATCAATCAGCTCCTTTGCGGCACTGTCGAAATCCAAAGCAGGCGACATATCATTGATCAGGCATCTCCGATTTCTGCAGCCCTGAAGCTCAGGAGGGCACAACGGTGTCTCGGTCGCCATCGATAAACGATCCAATTAAAAAAATAGACCTGATGCGGTGGCACAGATAGAAAAAGAAGATTTAACACTCAGCCACAGGAGTGCTCGCCTGATGTAGAATGCCGGCTGCCAGGAACGTGAGACCACCAACGATGTTAATCGACGCCACAAAGATCCCTCTTCATTTCAAAGCTGCACATCAAGCTCGCGGTCGTCGTTGAAATCGTGAACCAGCAGAGCACAGCAGCACCGTAACCTCAAACTTGGGTAATTAAACCATTGGGTTCGATCAATCGTTCAACGTGCGCGTTATAGGTCAACTACAGGAGCTGTTTTGTGGTGTAGGTGACCCAACGGGAGCGGTTAGGCAGCGTGTCCTGTAGGAGACGGCTTCGCTCTGATTCGGTCACCCAAAACAGATGCTGTGGTTGACCTTGATCGTCGTTTTCTCGGGCAGGAGACCGCTGCCAGTGTCGGAGAATGTTTCTCGCGCTGCCGCGAAACGTGTTTGGTGCCTGCAACCAACTCGTACAAACGAACACGTTTATTTACGCTCTGAGAATCTCGTTCCCTGTTCGACTTTAGCGTTCGAGTCTTGCCTTATCCCTTGCCAATCTATACTTTGCAAATTTTTGACGCCTTTTGAAATTCCCCATAAGTTTTGTCATTCAACGCTACTCATCCGCCAACTTTGATTTTCTTCTAGGTTTTTTTTCGTCAAATTTCGTTTCTACCCAACTATAACTTTTCTAGATGCTACCGCAAGGGGGACAATGATATCGTGATTGGCCACGCCCATCTTGCCGTGCCGCTACGGCCATATCTTCATTGTGGAGAGGGGCTCTCTACACACCGAGGGAGAAGTTGTCTCGGTTTTCGCGGCTCTAATTCCTCTCGGGACCACTTCGTTTGTGTTGAGTAGGGTGACGTTTCGAACTGCAAAAGTGGGACAACTCCTTCCTCTGTGTGTAGAGTGCCCCTCTCTTCATTGGTTTGAGCCGTCCACTTCATCAACCTTCGTCTCTCGGCAGGTGACGGGGGAACCATCACCAGTTTGGAAATCGGTAACTTCCGGGGCTCCCAAAGGGAAAAAACTGACGCGACTTTTTTGAAAGTAATTTCCTAGATGACATGGGACCCGTTTTTCGTTCATAAGTTTTCGACCCTCAAAGATAGGCTTCTGGTGAAGGATGTTTTATCAGCAGAAAGTTCCAGCAGTCTTCTGTATGCCTGATGATGCTCGAATCGACACATGCTTCGCAGGCAACGAAACCCAACTCAACTTGTCTCTGTCAGCTCTTTGTCCACTCATTCCTCGCCCAGGATTCCTGGTAAGTTAATGTGAGAGATCTGCTACTCATTGCACCGGAGCGTGGCCTTTTTTCACATTCACATAGATATACTGCACGTTTTTTTCAGAAAGATGGTTCTAGCGGTTGCCTGTTTCGCAAGACTTCAGTCCAAACTCTGACAGTCCCCTAGTGATCTGTGGATTTTGATTATCCCCAGCAGCGGAGCGGCAGGCCTCGGTGAAATATAACTAATTATAAGGAGGTTTCGACCAAAAAACCACCGCTCCTCGTTGTGATAATCGAAAACAGGAGCTCACTTGAAATGAACCAGCCTATAGTTATGCTCCATCGGAACGCTGCGGAAATTACCAATCAACCGTCATTGCCGGACATCTTCACAGTGCTAAGACATGAAAATTCATTAATAGGGGGAAGCGCAGCGGACAGAGCTGTTATAGCTCAGACATTAATGCGCGTCTCGCCTTGCACAAAGACGCGTGTCGCACACGTACACGTGTAGTTGTAGTGTAATTTCGGCGCGCCAAACACACTACGTAGGGTCTTTGTAGTGCGAGATAGGGTCTTTGTCGGGCGACATTGATCCCACTCCACTCGTAAATTTGGCGCGACAAAGACCCTACGTAGGGTCTTTGTAATGCGAAATAGGGTCAATGTAGTGCTTTTGTAGGGTCACCAGTATTCGAACCTTACTGGCTCCTCAGGTGAACATAACTAGGGTACATCAATGGTGGGTTTAGGGTTACCGGTTACCTATTGTTCAATAAGGTATCTAACCATCGATACTAACCGGGGACCACCCTGATTTCAGACTGGTGCTTCTGAAAATGGTTTATTGAGGGTTGTAGGGGAGATAAAAAGCAACAATTTCAGGTTTCAAAATTTCACTTATGCTCTTGTGTAGATCATAACCGGCAAAAAAGTCACTTTTTTGAACTTCAGAAGATGAAACGTTCTAGCCCAAAGCTTGTACAGTGGTTTTTTGAGGTGCTGAACTCGAACATGAGGTCCGTATTTGGTTGTTAAAAAGACTGAGATGGGTTACGATAGGTTAAACGTCAATTATCTACAGTAATCCATCTTAGTCCTTTCAAAAACCAAATACGGACCTCATGTTCGAGTTCAGCACCTCAAAAAATCCCTGTACAAGCCTTAGGTTAGAACGCATCATCTTCTGAAGTTCAAAAAAGTGACTTTTTCGCCGGTTTTGATCTACACAAAAGCATTGAGTGAAAATTTGACACCTGAAATTGTTGCTTTTTGTCTCCCCTACAATCCTCGATAAACCAATTTATGAGGCACCAATTGTGAATCGGGGTAGTACCTTGTGAGTGCTCCCCCTACAGTAGCTGAGCTCTAACTTCCGGTTTGCTGCCCCAACTGCTTGAGACCACAAGGTCTTCGGGGCTTCTAGCTGTTAGAATGAATACCGTTAGCTCTTCTATAATATCTACTTATGCAATCCTTGTATTTCAAGTCTCTAACCTAATTTTTGTCCACGAACTAGCCTAATTTGACGGAGTTAAACTAAAACAAAATGAATAGGCACCATTAAAATTGATGATTACAGTTTGATTTAGACGCAAAACTTACAATTATATATTAGTAAACATTCATATTCATTCATAAATTACATGCATTGTCGACTGACTTGTAGGAACTGGAAATGTTCCAATATTTCAAGAATCCTGATAACATACAACGAAAGAGAATGATTACAGAAGGCCTTCGAGAACAACAGCGAGACAACAACTCTCATTCAAACACCCAAACCCGGATGAGTAAGCGTCATAGCATACAGCTGGGTTCACCTTCACGACATCAACCCAAGGTTACGCACAGCGTCATAGAATACATCTGAGTTCACCTTCATGACTTCAACCCGCAGTATATATCATCTATCATACATGAGTAATCAAATTACAAGCAAATAGGGGTACAAGTCACTTCAATAGAAGCAACAAATATACACTCATTCAATAACAGCACTGATGACCAACTTCTAGCTAACAGCAAAAACGTCTAAATAGCAATGTTATGAAATAATATACAGCCAAATTCACAGGAGGAACCACTCGCACACCAATCATTGCCTAACAATAACCTAATATGCCTCCGCTCTAATCACGAAGACTTCTACACAAACTGTTTTTAAAGGCAGTGTCCACGATAAAAATCGTTTTCGAGTTTCCACCAGAAAACGAAGGTTTAGAGTCTGACTGTTTCATCAGTGAAGAAAGAATCATGAAAAACGCAGCGAAACATCCAAAATTAGCTCTTCTTCTTAAAAGCCACATTTCAACGATGGATCAGTTGCGCGGGCATGGGCCTGAAGTAGAAAGCGTGTGCAAATGCGCCCCAATGATAAAACTTAGCCGCGCTCGCGCTCCAATGCTAATGTAGAAGCGGACCAAACTGTTCCTGGAAAAACTCGACCGCGAGCGGAAGGGCTAGCGCGAACGGACTTCGGAGCCGTATGGAGCTCTTGCGGGCTCGTTTTCAGTCGTTCATTCGACCCCAGTGCTCCAATGAGACCCTGAAATTTTGATTTCCGGCCAAGAACCGAGGACGAAATTTATCGTGGACACTGCCTTTAACGACAACAATGAACTTCTACACTATATATTGACATCGAAGTATGTCGAATTATCCAGTAAATGACTGCTTTCTCTCAAATGGTAAGAGGTGAGCTTCTCATAAGTAATTTTAGCATGCACGATTTAACAATTATCAATTATTCAAAAAAGTCGACTATTATTCGGAGCCGTCTTTTCTTCAAATAATTGATGAGTTTACCTCTTACTTGTTGTTTGGGAACCAGTCAGAGCTCTAATCGTAGTTATTCGAGAAATAACGAAAAAAAAACAGAAAAAAATAGAAAAATATCGAAATTAAAATTTTTTTTTTCATCCCAAGTCGTAACCTTTTTGTAGCGAAGAAAACAGAGGAAAGCGTGTTTCGTGAGCATTTCAGCAGTGATGCTGTCATCTCCACCTGACTTTCCGTTCTTCATTTTCCGGACACAATTCAAAACTTCAGTCTCAGTCGGCGGCTCCTCACTGACATCGTAATGTGCTCTTAGCAGTCGATGATCGCTTCCTGTTCAAAAACTGGGTACGACTGCTACATCGGAGAAAACTTCGCGGTTGCACATGATATGATCTATCTCATGTTTGTAAAGTCCATTTGGTGATATGTGAGTCCATTTGCGGTCTTTGCTTTTCTGGAATCGGCTGTTCCCATGAAAAAATGCGAAGATTCACAAAAACACGTGAGTCGCTCACCAGCATCGTTCGTATTTTCTAGGCTATGAACACCGATGAAGGCTTCATGAGGTCTTCTCGGACCGACGTGTGCGTTAAAGTCTCCTGCGACGATCTTGTAGTAACTTTTGCATTTTGAGACAGTATCGCGGAGTTCGTCATAGAAATCTGCATGCTCAATATCGTCCTTGTCTGCTGTAGGTGCGTAAACTTGGACTATCGATACCTTGGTGTCCTTGTCCAATTGCAGAATCATAATACCGATCCGGTGGGAGGGGAAGTCGGCCTGCTGGATTTTCGATAACAGTTGAGGAGCGACGATAAAACCGATTCCTCCTGAGGTGGAGTTTTCTTTTCTTGAGCCAAGGAGTACTCCGGCACCATTCGCCCAGGTACAGCTTAGCTGGTGTCTTCTCTTTGTTTCACAAAGGCCGATGACGTCGAATTTGATTCTTTTGGTTTCTTCAACTAACAGGCTCAACTATGCTTGCGTGCAGATTGATTGGCAGTTGAATGTTCCAACAGTCAGATGAGTTCTTCGTGTGTTGGTCTGCCGACTTCTTACGTTCGTGCTACGTTGAGCCGCTACCGGTCGTCGTGGTAGCTGAGACACCCTGCGGCGGGCTGGGCCTGGGGGTGGTTCTTCCGTGATGGTCGATGACCCACCGGTCAGAGAGCAAAATCACCCGACCGCTCTTGGTGAATGCAGACAGAAGAGTCTATTTGATAACAACTGCTTATATTGTTCACCTGGTTTATGAACCTCGTTTTCTTTTCTTGAAATCTTCAGAGTTGACGACTCAAAAGTGAATGCACCGAAAAGAGTTTAATGGAATTTCAACTAACCACCATGATTTTCACGTCGAGGCTGCGGATGACCACCAAACGTGCTGCTTCTTCGAAATTTTGAATTTCCCAGGTGAAATATGTATATGTACTGAAAAGAGGAGAACGAATGAAGACATAGTTATTCATACTGTCACAACAATGTAAACTAATGATGTTATCCTGTCGGAGGGGTCAAATGAAAAACGGTCCAAGAAAATGAATGTGTTGACGATTTTTAGAAAATTTCCGAGCGACTTCTGGTTCTTCATTGAGAATGAGATCAGATCAGATGTGATTCTTTTCACGTGAGATTCCGTTACATACAAGTAAGGCAATACTCGAGATAAGATTAACTATGGGTACCATCGCAGCAGGGTGGGCACCTGACCACGCCCATTTTTCTGTGTCGCCTCGCAGTTTGAACACCAACTCTGGTTTCCTCCCCTTCCGAAATCGGAGACGTTGCGGCGTGGTAAAATGGGCGTGGCCAAGTACGATGGCCACATGCCCTCCCCCCCCGGTTCGATTGCCCCCAAATACATGCCAAAACAAATGGACAAGCAACAATGAACAGATGAACAATGGACAACTGAAAAAATGAACAAATGGTTGAATGACGCCAATCTGTGGAGAATCGATTTGGCCCCGTGAGATCCTGTGAATGCGGTGTAGGACGTTAAACACGCCGAGACACATCTAGTACGCGACAAATACACGAGAAAGACACTACAGTCGCTCTACATATCCGTCCAGCCCCGCTCGGCGCGCTTGAGGGATCAATGTCGCGCCGATGGGAAAACGTGCTAAATAGGCCCCGCCCTCCAAGGCGAGACGAGCTTGAATGTCTGAGAGATAGAATCAACTTACTGTCCATGCCGAATCACCAGTAGGCAGATTGCCGAACCCTTTTAGCTGGGTCTCCTTCATCCCAAAATAAAAGCTCCTCTCGCGACGGGATTTTTTAAGCTTCAATACTCAAATTACTCAAATTTGAAATCTGGCTTTGTGGGGATGATACACTTTCTATGCCTCTGAGCTATCCTTATTTGAAAGGGAAGGTGGTGCAAAGTTTGTGGTGTTTGCAAATCCTGAAGTCGAACATCTACCGAATTGGTGCTCGGTCGGTTGCGCTGTATGCAGCAGAATGCTGGCCTGCCACCGAGGATGCAGAGCGAAAGCTTGGTGTAATGGAGACGACAATGCTACGTTGGACAACCGGTGTCACCCGCTCCGAGCACGTCACTAACGACGACATCCGGAAGCGTTTTGGTGTTGCTCCGATTGCAGAGAAAGTCAGGAATTCCGGTTGCGACAGTATAAGCTGATTCTTCGGGCTGAAAGTGATACAGATTGCAAAGTCGAGCTCAACTTTGAGTGCCTGGAGAAGAAACTAAAGGACGGCTAATGCAACGTTGGCTTCACACGCTGCACGCCGATTTGAAAGTCACCGGCGTACACCCTGACCAGGCACGTGACAGGGAGAAATGGTTCCAGCGCATAAAAAACAGACCCCGCATTGGAGCGGTATAAACGCTAAGAAAGAAGTACAAAATTGTATCGAAAGTTCGACTCGGAGTTGCATATAGGAGCTGCTGCAGCACGCAGCTCGGAGATGATTGCACTGGGAGGAAGATTAATCTTTATGAGCGGTCCTATCACTATGATGTCCGAGCCGCGTGCAGCAACAGCGGTTGTCTGCAACTGCAGACCACATTTCCACTTTGAAACAGACAGTAATTACGTCGTTTTTGCTATATGGTTGTCACTCACAATATTCTTCTATACTGTGCACAACTTCAGCACATAGTGATGGGCGGATGGAATCTGTGATTTGAGTTACTGGATCGAGTTACTATAATTGCTCCTCTTCTCATATTGCCTTCTCGTTGTTTAATATTGTCCACAGCAACGTATTTAACTATGTCAATCACTGACCGAGTGTCCATCCCATATCTCATAAGGTTGTCGCTACCTGGGTTCGGAGCCATATATTTATTCTTCCTTCGGCTTTCAAGTTTCCCTCTATCTCAAGTTTGGTGCTATAGGCCTGCAGCTGGGAACTGAGTTGTCTCCGCCTGTCATCTACACTAATTAACCCCTGACATTTGGAATTGTCTTAAGATAGGTACATCACCCAGATACCTAACAGCGGTCGGAGGACTATAGTATACAACCTAGGAAGCCGAAAGGGTAGGGTCGCTTTCATTACAGTTACTTGAATATGATACCGATTACTATGAATTTATTTCCCGTACCAACCCCTATACCTTACCAACCCCTGACACTTGGAATTATCTTAAAGGCGGTGTTCACGATGATTTTCGTCCCCGAGTTGTTCTCATAAAACAATGCGTTGGCCTCCAAGTGTTACCAAAATCACGGGGAAACGGCGAGAAACGCATTCAAACGTCCTATTTCAGTGACATTATTCTATAACATGGTTTAGTTGTCCGGTTGAATGAGCATGTTCATGGTGGTTGTCACCGTTGGAAATTTGGGTCAATCGAAAATAAAAGAATATTTTATGCAAAGCAGGATTAGCTCGGGTCCTAAGGAAGGAACGGAGCAATAGAGAGTAGAGAATCGCAAAGGACTGTTCCACAAAAGATTTCATTGTCACCAGGGATCTGCGTAATTACGACTAACGACTAACGAATTTAACGACTAACGAGCTTTCTGGGTGTTACGACTAACGACTAACGCCTAACGAATTTGAAAATATTTTCGTAAGCAATCCCAAAATTCGTTAGAAAGTCAATAGTCATTCAAATCGCGCTCCAACCTAAGTCTTACGCCAGGATTGATACATATCGCCCTGTTGGTTGTTCTAGGTGGATGGTACAAAATAACCATAGCCTTTAGCATTTATTATTTCTACTGACACTGTTTCGCAGTTCTGGAACCTCCCACACACACACACACACACACACACACACACACACACACACACACACACACACACACACACACACACACACACACACACACACACACACACACACACACACACACACACACACACACACACACACACACACACACACACACACACACACACACACACACACACACACACACACACACACACACACACACACACACACACACACACACACACACACACACACACACACACACACACACACACACACACACACACACACACACACACACACACACACACACACACACACACACACACACACACACACACACACACACACACACACACACACACACACACACACACACACACACACACACACACACACACACACACACACACACACACACACACACACACACACACACACACACACACACACACACACACACACACACACACACACACACACACATTATGACCCCAACCGTACGTTGCGCAAGGGTAGGCGCAGCATTTATGCAACTTCGCGTCGGTCGCGCTACTTTATGGTAGGCTCACTGAACCGGTTCCGACAACGACCGGCTCCAGCGGAGATTATCGCAGAGGGCACTATCAGAGGTGATAATATGGAGCGGTGCCGGCGGGCCACAGCTGCCCAACGACGGGAACTGTATCCGATGATTGGATTGCAAAGGGTGCCGTCTTTTCATTTTCAGACATAAATTTGAGATATGGTGTTTCTATAAAGTGGTGCTGGGACCTCTCAGTGGGTGAAGTTTTCATTTAGGTGCTGATTTCTTGCAACCTCTCCCCCAATAAGGGAACAAGCTCTGAAGCTCGGCTTGCGACGCTAAGCTAAGAACAATTAGTACAAAGTCGGTGCAATTCTCCGTGTTGTAACCATCCGGTAGATCTCAAATAACATCATATAGCGCAGAATAGCAAATTTTGCACTGGAAAAAAAGCAGAGTTCAAGATTTTCTCGGTTTAAAATATTGTCCCTTTTCTTACCGAAAAAAATGACAAAAATCGATGAACACTCACGAGTATTGGGCTTTCGTTAAATATGTATGCTTTAATTATGGCTTTAATTATGTAGGTTCAGGTTTCTAGTTTGAACTAGGTTCTATCACAAGGAGTGATTTGTGTCTTCAATGGCCATGAATGTTCTGGAAAACATACCTCTCTTCATGACTTCCTTTTTTTCTAAGCATAGTGTTTTTTTCTGCCTCATCTGTGCTTGTTTTCAGAGCCTAGATTTTTAACGAGTAATGATTAACGACTAACGACTAACGAGGGTTTTGGCCGGTTGAACGACTAACGACTAACGAATTACAAAATTTCTATTACGCACATCCCTGATTGCCACAACAAACAGTTCCTGTGGGAGTAAAGAGGCGGGGTGAGAGTAGAGGATTTCTTGTACTTCTGGTGCGTTTTTCTCAATTTCTACGTCATTTTAGTTCTAACCGGGGGCCACATAATCAATATAGTGAATAATCTCAAAATTTAAGATTATCGTGAACACTGCCATTCGGAAACATCACTCAGATACCTAACAGCGGTCGAAGGACAGTATGCATCCTAGGAAGCCGCGTGGGTAGGGTCGCAGCTTGAATATGAAACGGATAACTATGGATTTATTTCCCGTATCAAGAAACACTGAACGGTTCCAAGCCTCTATCACTACTTGGGTTTTTGCCTTACTGCCCCGACAACCTTTAATGGCTCCTGACTTTGTCTAGTGACGCCTTTTCGATTATTCTCTAATTTGAACCATGGCCTTGTGGTCGGCAGTTGAATCGTTGCGCTAAGACTTGGTTTGTTTTTGTACACATTTTCATGGCTCTAACTCACTACTTTGTGGCTTATGAGCACGTCGGCAACGGAGTATAATAAATAAATAAATTAATTAATAATGACTAGCGAGACCTAGCGAACTTTTCGCTCAAGGAAATTTTCACTTGCGCTAGCTTCCTGAGGCAGATCATTCTGACAAAACGGTGTTGACTGCCTTCCGTCTATCCGAAAGTTGATGTCCGTATTGTATTTCCTGAGCAGAGCAGGCTGCCGCACATTTGCAGCGGGGGGTCGGGTATGAAAATGTGGGATTAAAAAGCAATACATAAGAATCCAGATCGTCGGTGGCTACCGTCATCACATTTACGAACCCTTCCGTTTGTAATGTTCCCAAGCTGTTATACTCGCTTTACCATCCCTGTCATGTTAAGATAAAAGCACTCGCATTTTAGATGTGGTTTCCCTTGTTGACCAACACCATGCCTTTGTTCTCAATAAATGAAATATGTCCGTGGATGTTTATGTTTTTGTGAAGCAGATTTTGATAAGCTTAGACTTTCAACATATATAAAACTGATTTATGGAAGTTAGTAAATCAAAATGACTGAGCGGTTGTAATGTGTGACGAACAGAGAAGATGTGGAAGTGGAGCTGATGCTTGTTTCGTCAGCCTGGCGAGGAAGTGTCTCCAGAGTTTCGCGTACGTCTCAAAACGCGCTGCACGCTTTTCAAGATACATGATTTCATATCAGTTTTCTTCGCTACACAAAGGCTAAGATTTCGCATGAAAAAATTGACAAAATCTCGCTGTTTCAATTCTACTTTCTTCATGAAGTCCTGCACACTTCCACTGCGGCCCTGCTAACTTTTTATGATGTCCTGTACACTCCAATTTGGGTCCTGCACACTCCCACTGGGGTCCTGCACACTTTCTATGACGTCCTGCTCACTCCCACTGGGGTCCTGCACACTTTCTACGACGTCCTGCACACTCCCACTGGGGTCCTGCACAGTCTCTATGGCGTCCTGCACACTCCCACTGGGGTCCTGCACAGTTTCTATGGCGTCCTGCACACTCCCACCGGGGTCCTTCACACTTTCTATGACGTCCTGTACACTCCCATCCGGGTCCTGCACACTATTATTTGAGTCCTGCACACTCTCACTGTGGTCCTGCACACTTTCTATGGCGTCCTGCTCACTCCCAGTGGGGTCCTGCACACTCCCACTGGGGTCCTGCACACTTTCTATGACGTCCTGCTCACTCCCACTGGGGTCCTGCACACTTTCTACGACGTCCTGCACACTCCCACTGGGGTCCTGCACAGTTTCTATGACGTCCTGCACACTCCCACTGGGGTCCTGCACACTTTCTATGACGTCCTGCTCACTCCCACTGGGGTCCTGCACACTTTCTACGACCTCCTGCACACTCCCACTGGGGTCCTGCACAGTCTCTATGGCGTCCTGCACACTCCCACTGGGGTCCTGCACAGTTTCTATGGCGTCCTGCACACTCTCACTGGGGTCCTGCACACTTTCTATGACGTCCTGTACACTCCCGTTCGGGTCCTGCACACTCTTGTTTGAGTCCTGCACACTCCCACTGTGGTCCTGCACACTTTCTATGGCGTCCTGCTCACTCCCACTGGGGTCCTGCACACTCCCACTAGGGTCCTGCACACTTTCTATGACGTCCTGCTCACTCCCACTGGGGTCCTGCACACTTTCTACGACGTCCTGCACACTCCCACTGGGGTCCTGCACAGTTTCTATGGCGTCCTGCACACTCCCACTGGGGTCCTGCACACTTTCTATGACGTCCTGTACACTCCCATTCGGGTCCTGCACACTCTTATTTGAGTCCTGCACACTCCCACTGTGGTCCTGCACACTTTCTATGGCGTCCTGCTCACTCCCACTGGGGTCCTGCACACTTTCCAAGACGTCCTGCACACTATCACTGGGGTCCTGCACAGTTTCTATGGCGTCCTGCACACTCCCACTGGGGTCCTGCACACTTTCTATGACGTCCTGCTCACTCCCACTGGGGTCCTGCACACTTTCTACGACGTCCTGCACACTCCCACTGGGGTCCTGCACAGTTTCTATGGCGTCATGCACACTCCCACTGGGGTTGTTCACACTTTCTACGACGTCCTGTACACTCCCATTCGGGTCCTGCACACTCTTATTTGAGTCCTGCACACTCCCACTGTGATCCTGCACACTTTCTATGGCGTCCTGATCACCCCCACTGGGGTCCTGCACACTTTCCAAGACGTCCTGCACACTCCCACTGGGGTCCTGCACACTTTCTATGACGTCCTGCACACTCCCACTGAGGTCCTGCACACTATCGATAACGTCCTGCACACTCCTCAAACCCTGGCGGTTTTGAATGGCGTCCCATCCACCACTATTAAATGCCTCTCGCCTTAATTAGTGCTTAGCCTTTCTAGCGCTAGACTACTCATAGAAGTTTTCATGACCCAATGCCAAAAGTGCGCCCCACGGACAAACTCGGTTGGCCCGAGGCGCGCAAGAGGTGATTCAGGCTGATTTTTTGGTAATCGATGAATGTCCTACCCACCCAAATGTTGGTACCATTTCATCCCTGTTTTGATCGGCCATTCCGGAGATCCGCGGGAAAACACAATTACACACACACACATACATACATACATACATACAAACATCGGGACATAACTGCTTTAAGTATAAGGATTTGTGGTCATTGTGGTCAATGAGACTTTTTTCAGTATGCATACCAGGTAGAGATGTACAGTATGTGGATCTAAGGTTGTAGAGTGAAGATTTAGTTCCCTCAGAGCTGAGGATATCATGATGTCGAAACTGGGGAGGTAACCTTCGATTCGCGACCCTCTTGATGATAGTCACGAGTACCATCTATCATTTGTGTTCTTTTGCCCTTCTACTATTTCTAGAATGTTTTCCGTGGTCTCCCGTCACGAGATAGTTTCTCTTATTGAACAGATTCGTTTTAAGCTTGACGCAGTTTCTTCTGCGGAGACCGCCATCCCTTTGATTGGTTCTACAAGTGTTCTTTCTCAGACTTTGGATCAGTTTCACCTCAAAGTGCTCCCCCCTATTTGAAACGGAATGAGCCTCCTCTGAGAGTTTTGGCCGAGAAGTAGTCGCGAAATAGCCGAGAATTAGCCCACCAGGCTACCCAGCGGCTCCTGGTGGGCTATTTGCCGGCTATTTCGCGGCTATTTCTCGGATTTTCATGAAACGTACAAGAAGTAGCCGAGAAATAGCCGAGATATAACCGAGAAATCATGCCCCTGGAATGCGCCGTATACCTCCCTGGAGAACATTATTTAGCGGCTATTTGGCGGCTATTAGGCGCGTGCAATCATTTCGCGGCTTTTTCTCGGCTAAAGGTCTCAGAGTCAGTGCCAATGTCTTGTGCGCAGAACACATTTTTAATCGTGAGATTGAAATTTTAGTACGAATCGAGTTGCTCCGTGACACTTGGTGAAAACGGAATAGAAAATCGAGGTTGCACCTCATGCTATTGGAAGGAGCGAATGGAGGCGATGTGTTACCCATCTGCCAGCGATCAGCTCCATCATTGCTGCTGCAGAACTCCGGACTGCAATAGAAGGGTATGTTACAACAAAGATAATATAGGAGCAGTGCTCAGGAATTTCTGAACAAGTTACCTGAGGGTTTAACGCAAGTTGCATTATGACTTCACGCATCTTACTTTATGTTCAAAAGTAACTTGACGCAATGTTACGTGTAACTTGAACAGATTTTTGATTAAAGTATCATGGAACTTACTCTCATGATACACAACATTGCGAGTAACTTTCCCCGTCGCTAAATGCTACCTGACATCCACACGCGATGCTCCCGGCACTGACACGCCATGCGGTCAGCACACCAACACGCGGCGTGCTCACTGAGCACGCCGGGGGTCGCCAGCGGGGTCTTCGGCCGGTGGGCGGGCCGAAGTACCTCAAAAATGGGTAATTGAACCGACGATGCTAGCGACATCTGAGTCCTGCCCGAGAGTGCGTCTTGGTGAGGGAACAGCCCGCCCCGAGGAAAGTTACATGTGCCATAAAATAACACATTTAAATTACACATCAGTACTTTATGTCACGTGTGAGTGAACACGCACCGTGCAACACACTTACTTTGTTGAAAGTCTTATGTAACCTAAAGGTATGAAAATAAGTCGCAGGTAACACGTTTAGAGTCGTCAATTCGCAAGTAACTTTATCAGAAATTCCATAGTTTTTTGTGGCGCTCTTTAGTTGTTTTTGAATCGAACTCACCAGGGTTTCAACTCTGCGCATACTGCCCCTTCTCGGTCGCTAGTTATGGGGGTGAAACACAACAGACAGTGCAAAGAGTGAGCGGAACGAATTTCTGAGAACTGACTACTTGGTCATGTGTTCAGATCTTCAGAGAAGTCTGTTGACAGGATTTCCACTCATCCAAAAGATTTTTTGAATCTATCTCGGCTCTGCCCGCGTAGGTTCAAATCCTGCTCGCTGCGAATATTTTTGCAATTTTCCGAAATCAAGTACACTATGACAGTGAACGAATGTAAACGGTTGGCAACAATGTTAAGGCTTTTTCAGTTGATCGAAGATGCTATTCTTGGATGGGGTTCCTTTGAAGATGGTTCTGCCTCCACGTGTCTGGTTGCACGTTTGGAAAGTACGCCCTTGGGATTCAAATGGACACATGAGCGGCCGAAGAATTGCAAAAGCACAAACGATGTAAACGTTTTCTCGTGCATTACTTACAATACATAGTTTCAACAAATTAGGAGCCGTGAGCTACTGAAGGGTTTTTACACATGCACTGAACAGAATGGCAACATTCCATGCTAGTGTAACACACCAGGATTTTTTAGCCTTAGTATTACTGTGAGTAAATCTCTTTTCCACGGAAAATTATAGCGGTAGCGCCTTTTCGGATAACCATCCAAACGACTCAAATGCTGCCGATTCGAAGTCCGATGCGACGAAAGACTCCACTTTGATTCTATCCGAAATATGAACTATGAAATATAAAAAAAAGTCAAATCCGAATGAATCAAAATTCGATCAAAAATGTGCATAGAGCCTCGGTTTAGAAACTATTGAAGCATGATAGATTTTGCCGCTGACGGGCCAGGATTACCTTAAAGATAAGAGAAAAGAGAAAATTTATCTGTCGATATGGGGGAATTCGACTCACTTGAAAGTAGAGTGTTTGAGAAAGTCAAATTTTGAACGTTCTCGAAAGTCGAAAAAGGAAGTTCGAACATACTCGACAACCGAATGTTCCAAAAATCGGGAACGTCAAAAAAATCCAGGTAGCGATTTATAGTTCAGACACTACAAGCGATAAATGGCGGATTTCGCAGCTGCAGCGACTACAAGGTATAACAATAATTTGAGTCGACGATTTGGTCATGTCAGCTCGCCTACAATGCTCCTTCCATGATGTGCCCGATTTGTTGGTGGAGGGCGATGTCGACGAGAAAGTTCAGTTGATCTAAGACAGTCAGGAATCCCCTTCACATAGGGACGAAAATTTTATGAGTAAGATGATGATCAATAGCGCATCATAGATCACCAAAACTCTTCCTGTTTGCGGAGATCGGGGAGGAATTACCTGCTATTGCTTTTCCGAGGCTTATTCATTCTGCTGAAGGGCAGCATACACGCTCACAAACGTGGTCGAGATAACAGCACAAATAGACCCTCACGCTCCCTACCATGTCGTCGACGACGTTTGAAGCGCCAAAAACCATCCAGGATGACAGTATTTGACAATGATTGAGCAATCTTGCCTTCCACGCCTGTATTTTCCACCCAGTCCAGTACGAGAATGAGAAATGAAATTTGAGAAAACACGTGATAAGTTAGAGTGATAGCACTATCAAATGGGAGTGCATTAGAGAAACAGCTTGAATCACTCGAATATAACTTGTCTGCATACCGACTAACTCTCGTCCCTTTTCGAAAATGCCGCTCTACTTTGGCTGACTATTTGAAATGGAGGATTTCATCGGCGAACAAACATGTTATTTTCAAGTGTATCAAACTGTTTCCCTCGTGCACTCCCATTTGATAGTGCTATCACTCTAACTTACCACATGTTTTCTCAGGTTTCATTTCTCATTCTCGTACTGGAATGGGTGGGAAATACAGGCGTGGCAGGTAAGATTGCTCAAACATTGTCAAATATTGTCATCATGGATGGTTTTTAGAGCTTCAAACGTCGTTGCCGACATGGTAGGGGCCGTACGGCCCTATTTATGCTGTTATCTCAACCACGTTTGTGAGCGTGCATGCTGCCTCTAAAGGCAGTGTTCAAGATAATTTTCATCCCCGAGTTTCTGACATAAAACAATGCGTTGACCTCCAAGTGTTACCAAAGTTACGAAGAAACGGCGAGAAACGCTTTAAAACGTCGTATTCCAGTGACATTATTCCAGAAGATGAACTAGTTGTCCGGTTGAATCAACATGTTCACGATGGTTGTCACCGGTGGAAAATTAGGTCAATCGAAAATAGAAGAATATTTTATGCAAAGCAGGATTAGTTAGGGCCCTAACGAAAGAACGGAGCAATAGAAAGTAGAGAATTGCAAAGGACGGGTCCACAAAATATTTCATTGTCGAAAGAAACACTTCCTGTGATACATAAAGGCAGTGTTCATGATAATCTTCAATTTTGAGATTATTGGCTATATTGAGTATGTGACCCCCGGGTAGAACCTAAATGACGTAGAAATTGAGAAAAACGCGCAAGAAGTACACGAAATTCTTAAGTATCACCCCGCCTCTTAAGTATTACATGAACTGTTTGTTGTGACAATGAAATCTTTTTGCGGGCCCGTCCTTTGCAATTCTCTACTCTCTGTTGCTCGGTTCTTTCCTTAGTGCCCTAACTAATCCTGCGTTGCACAAAATATTCTTCTATCTACGATTGACCCAATTTTCCACCGGTGACAAACACCAGGGGTGGTAGTAAATGGTGTGTTAGGCCCCCGTCATAGTCGGTGGATCTACTGAGTCCCACCCGGTCGATACGCACCGAATTCGTGGGAAATGGGTGGAAAAAAATCAACCCACTGAGTCCGACTGCGACCGTCTGATGCCCACCGCAATCCCCCCGGTCGATACTGATATTTCTCATGCGTACAAGGGCTGGGCCAATGCACCGAATGAGTCCGACTGAGTCCGACTGAGTCCCACTGAGTCCCACCCGGTCGATATAGGTGTTTCTCACGTGATTTGGGTGCATTTTTTTTCGGCCGACTGCGACCTGCCGAGTCCCGCCGCATCTCGACTCTCGTCGTCTGCGCTCTGCCCCACCTGCTGCTGATACGGAAATCAGATTCAGACATGTTGAAAACAAGAAAAATCAGCCACCAAACACGTTCCGATTCACAGCTGAGGTGATAATCGTCACTATCAATTGCGTGCTTCGCAGAGGAGCTGGTTGGCGCTGGGGGCAACCGGACTCAGTGGGACTCAGCAGGTTTTTCCACCCCGGACTCATCCGGACTCAGTCGGACTCAGCAGGTTTTTCGACGAAGTCTGACCGGGGCCTTAAGCCTCTTTCACACTTGCCCGACCGACGTCGGACGACTCGATATCGAATGTGTAATATCTATCTACCCTACCCTACCCATCTTAACTATCTTCACTTATCAAATTCGATAACGAGTCGTCCGACGTCGGCCGGCAAACTATGAAAGGGGCTTTAACCGCGAATAATCCGCCACCTCCAAGCCGCCAACATACCGCGAATTAAATGCAGTAGAGCCGCCAAATTAACACGAACAAACCGCCACCTCCTGGCCGGCTACGAACCGCGACATAGGTGCCACGGTTTGCTGCCGGTTCAACGAAAGCTGCCCTCTGCTTACAAATACATTATGCGTGGCCTTCGTCCGCATGAGTATTTTCTACACTTGGACACGAACGACGTTTACGGTGGAAAGACGAGGGATCGGAAAGATTATACAAGTAATGCTGTTTATTTTATTCATTAGGAAGAGCATTCAAAGGGAACTTCGTAATATTTCGCTTGTTCGAAACACGATCAGAACGCAATTTTTTGAAATTTTCCTTGGAAATCCTAATTCTCGTAATTTTTTAAGAGCTCCGTGAGTTTTCAGGACCACTCTCGAAAAGACATGTTAGGTTAATCATTGGCCCAATCAATCAAATGCGTGTGATCTGAGAGAAGTTTGCATTTTTAGTAACTTTGTTAACGTTTTTATTTCGAACAAAAGTTTTTTTGAAAAACAAAAAATTTCTCCAAAGGAAATTTTGAGCGAACGAAAATTTGAAAATTTCTGGACGAATCATTTACAAGGTATTCTTGGAAAGGTAACGCTAGGTGCGAAAAAGACATTCCGAAACTCGTCGAATAATGCACAAATTCAAAAAATGTCCTGCATTCAACTGAAATGGATAGTTAAAAACCTATAAGAGAGATGATAAACTAGATAGTCTATTTTCGTTCTTGAAAATAAATTCAAGTGTTTTTTTGGAAGCGTGCAACTGAAGTCTGGCGTCCGAGATTGGGGTAATGGTGTGGTTTCGGTCATTGATGCAGTTGATTTGTGAAGTGTTTGCCGTCTTCTCAAAATGAAACTAATCCCCCGCCCGCAGTTAGTGCTGAAAATATAAAGAAACACTGTTACACACTCATATGCGCATCATGCAAGGAAAAGATTTTGTGCACATATTTCAAGGTAAGAATTTGAAACACGTCGAGTGACTCTTCCAACACACCAAAACAAGTGCGTCGCGGACCCTCAAAAAAAAAAGAGGCCACGATGGCACTGATCTGGCAATGAAAGAGGAGTGTCTTGCAGAAAAAGGAGAACAAATACAGTTGGTTTTACAAACAAGTTTGCATTTCTTTTCCACGAAACTCGCCCGATACGCCCCGACTAATGGTGATTGAACATTACTAAAGTCGCTTGGAAAATTTTTATTTTTTGGCACTAAAAAGTTATGGAAATCCTTCCAAAAAACGAGCAAACAATTATTCCTTTACACACCCATTAAAGCCTAGGATAAGCAATGAATTGTGAAGAGGAAAATAACCTGAAAACAGCAAAGCGCAAGAAATTCAGAGCGAAAATAGAAAAAAAGGAGAGAAGTTTAGGCGCTCGCCGAACAATTAACAGCTGATTGGGAGGAATTGATTAGTGCCAACAAACAAGACGGTCAACGTGTTTCAGCAATAATCCCTGCTTTGTTTTTGATCCCTCATCGCCCGTTTCCCTGGCGGAAGCCGTTAAAAGACTATCCCTTGAAACACCTTTCAGTTTTAAAGATAGGCTGACGTCCTGAATCAAAATGGCTAACAGTGCTATCAAACTTCCTTAACCCTCTGCATTAATTTAACTCGTACTTGCCCTCAGTATAGATGGTCAAAACTGTTCCTACTGTATCTTGCTAACCGCATCCAAAAACTCCTCGGGAGGAGTTTTTCGTTAACCGCCAGTTCCTCTCGCATTTCAGCACTATTTCCGTGCTGTCTGCGAGAGTATGTTAAACGCGAACTTACCGCGAGGATGCCACATGTCGGAATTTTAGAGAAAAACAGACCTGAAAACGTTTTGGAATCGCTATTTTTCGTAACAAAGGTTACAATTGTCGCTTTTTCGAGGCGTTTTCATTAAAAGTGTAACAAATGCCTACCACTGAGGAATGTTAGGGTGAAACTAGAGCGAATTCTCTCGCAACTATTAGGAGTCCTGCTCTGATTCTGTTGTGGTTAAACTCGCGTTTAACGCGAACTTTACGCCTGGTAAATCGCGTTTAACACCCCCAATTACTACCACCCCAGGAACATGTTCATCCCATCGGACTACTAGTCCATGTTATATAATAATGTCACTGAAATACGACGTTTTAATGCTTTTCTCACCGTTTCTTCGTAATTTTGGTAAGACTTGAAGGCCAACGCATTGTTTTATGTGAAAAACTTGGGGACGAGAATCATCGTGAACAGTGAGTGCCTTTAAGAGGCGGGGTGATACTTCAAGGCAGTGTCCACGATAAAAATCGTTTTCGAGTTTTCCCGAGAAAACGAAGGTTTAGAGTCTGACTCATTCATCAGCGAAGAAATAATAATGAAAAACGCTGCGAAACATTCAAAATTAGCTCTCCTTCTTGAAAGCCACATTTCAACGGTGGATGAGGGCATGGGCCTGAAATAAGCAGCGTATGCAGATGCGCTCCAATTCTAAAACTCTGCCGCGCTCTCGCTCCAATGCTAATGAAGAAGCGGACCAAACTCTTCCTCGGGAACACCACCGCGAGCGGAAAGGGCTAGTGCGAGCGGATCTCGGAGCCGATTAGAGCTCTTTCGGGCTCGTTTTTGTTCGTTCTTTCGCCCCGGCTGCTCCAATGAGACCCCGGCCTTTTGATATCCGGCGGAAAACTGATGACGAAATTTATCGTGGACACTGCCTTTGAGGATTTCGTGTACTTCTGGTGCGTTTTTCTCAATTTCTACATCATTTTCGTTGTACCCGGGGGCCACCTAATCAATATAGCAAATATTCTCAAAATTGAGGATTATCGTGAACACTGCATTTGATAACCAGCTGCTCAAAACCAAGAGGTTAGTGTAGGTTCAAATAAGCTGAAGGCTTGGATAATTGAAGAAGCCTGGGGCACGGAGTGACTGTCCTTCGTTTCTCTATTCGAAATTTCATGAGTCTTACAACCCACTCGTACTCGACATTCCACATGTGGTAATGTAAATTTTCATCATAGGATAATCCACTATGCATGACGACAGTGAAATACGACGCTTTGGAGAACGTGGCGGGTCTCGAGACGGGATGCTTGGTTGAGTCAAAGTGGCCAGTTAACATTGAAGTTACATTGAACGACTGCAGAGCCATGCTGAGTATGTTTGCTGCTCATTCCTTATGTTAGTACGATTGAGAACGAAAGGTTACTTAAATCAGTTCAATCGCGAAATGAAACGATTGTGCACTCGCCACCTTGCCTTTCTCGATTAAGAGAAGGCGTTTGATCGAGTCCTCCATGAAGTGATATGGTTCGCTTCGCGACACCATGGCGTTCCAGAGGAGCTCATCGACTGAGTTAAAACTCTTCATGCTGATCCAAGAAGTCGTGTTCAAGCCGCCGCCGGAATTTCGGCCAAGTTTCCCATTTCTGTCGGAGTGCACCAAGGATATGCTCTGTCCCCGCTTCTTTTCTCTTATGTGATGGATACATACAATCACACGAGACCTTTAGAAACCGGCTCCATGGACGCTGCTGTATGCCGATGACGTGAAACTTACATCTGAAGATAAGGCTGACTTTGAGCGACAGGCGCAAGCCTGGAGTGAGAATAGCGGTATACAGCTTTGGGGAACCAAATGGCTCCTATACAAATTATATCAATCGATCCGACTGATAAAGAGTTCAGATAAGTTTTGACAAGAACTTAAACTTATAAAATAGATAAGGATATGTGCCAACGTTGTTAACCAAACGGATCCCTAGAGCTGTATACCGGCGCTCCCTGGAGTGGTCGGCTGCCTCGATTCGAATTACGTCTAAATGGCAAGAAAAAGAGTATCTGACCATGGATGAATGGGACCAGTGGTCTACCAAGATCGATGGTCTCGAACTACCGCGTACTGAAATCTTCAGGTATCTTGGATTGACTATCGCATCCATTTGAGGCCTAGAACAAAATGCTTCTCATGTGAGCGCAGCGTGGTTGAAATGGCGTTTGATCACAAAGGTTCCCTGTGATTAGAAAACCTCGACCACTTGAAGTCGAAGATCTATCGAATGGTTGTGCGACCCGTTGCCCTGTGTGCCGCCGAGTGCTGGCCTTCAACTAAGGATTATAGTTGTGCTTTTTGACTAAACGGACCGAATGAATGAATGAATGAATATATTCGACTTCAAATTTTTCGGATAAACGAATGAATGAATATATGCGACTTAAAATTTTTCGAATTAACGAATGAATGAATATATTCGACTTCAAAATTTTTGAATGAACGAATGAATGAATATACTCGATTATCTATTTCGAATGAATGAATATCGAAAATCGAATAATTTCGAATAAATGAATTAATTTAACTACGGTCCAACCGAATTCAGAGTTTGGCGAAACCACTGCTTTGAAGAGACAGTTTTTAAACATGGCGTCAAAAGCTTTTGAACTGCTCAATATTTTCAATATTCCGCTCAGGCAGGGTTCATGAGTGGCGGCACGCAAAATCGATACGCATCGTTTCTACACTAGCAGCTGTCTGATGCCACCCACAGCGGTTCTATTCATACAACGCCAGCGCGTCACGAGCGGGCGTTTCGTTAGACCCCGTCCAGAGTTCATTCGCGTCACGACGCGATGATATAATCAGCCTACATCTCGATCACGCTACGTCGCGTCGCGTCTTCGCTGGGTGTCCACAGTGAAGAGGCGCGATACATTCGAAATGACGCGCTTTCTCCTAGAACGATAGCGGTCGTATAGCGAGATGAGAGTTGTTCGGCCCGCCACGCGCCAGCGATTCCATCAGTGCTACTGTCTGAGTTGGGGATAGTGTTCGCGGAATTTCTGGATTAGGCGTGATTCCTAGCTTTTTTTCGCTTTTCGTGAATTCGTTACTTCGACATTGTCTGCCCTAACGAGTGTGAGCCGCAGAACTTGCTGCTATTTGATATTTACTCCATCCCTTTGAGTATTACTCATTTTGCCACCTATTCGTTTTTATTTCGTTTCCAAAAATCGATAAAAAAGAACAAAATCCAAATTAGCCATCGTCGACAGCCATAGAAGCACCTTGTCAAAGGTTGGGAAAAAATATAAAAATCTCGCTCTATTGATAATTCCCGTGCTTATTTTGATCTATATGAATATGTCGTGGTTTCAATTGCCCTATCAATTTTCGCGGCTTTAGCTTTGGCTGCTAAAAAATGCTCAGTCGGTACCCTGGATCTCCATCAAATTTCAGGTTCAACTTTGAAAACCGCAAAGTTTTGCTCAAAACCAAAAAAAGGGTTGGATAGCAGACGATTTACACTTTCGTACACTTTGACCTTTCGACACTTTCGACCTTATGTACACTTTCGACCAGTATTGCCCTTACCAGAAGAAAATTTCGGTCCGCAATTGTGGACAAACGCTGTTGCAGCACGTAATGTGACGAAGTCGTGCTGGGACGAAGGTTGATCGTGCCGGGATTACGTGGTCCCACCAGTATTGTCATCGTGTCGCGTGCTGCCATAGCGGGTTTCTGCGATTGCGGACCAGAGATTCGCTCGGATGAAAGCACTTTTTCAAGTACTCGTCGAAAAGAGATTTATTTTGAAACACATATCATCACTGGGAAGTTGAGGCGTTTCCATGTTTAATGAGGTTGAGGCTGTGTTTGAGCTCATTACTCATCAGTTACGAATTACGATTAACGAGTTACGAGGATTTGAAAATTACGATTTACGCAATTCAAAATTTCAGTTACGCACAGCCCTGACTCACACTATTGCTGGTGCACTGGCCCTTTGAAAAATTTCTGTGTAGGACCCGGTAATGGCTGTGTTAGATTATTCGAATATATTCGAAGATCGAATATGTTCGAATAATTGTCAGTGTCGATAGTCGATTTCGAATAATAATCGAATATTAGGTTTTTTCGATAGTCGATTTCGAATAATGATCGAATATCTGTTTTTTTCGATAGTCGATTTCGAATAATGATCGAAAATCGAGATTTTTCGATTACTCGATTATCGAATAAATAATCGAATAATTTATTCGAATGTTTATTCGATTGCGAATATTCGAGCACAACTATACTAAGGATGCAGAACGTAAACTTGGTGTGATGGAGAAAAAATGTTGCGTTGGACTGCTGGTGTCACACATCACACCACATCACAAACGACGACTTCCGGCAGCGTTTCGGCGTTGCTCCATATGCTGAAAAACTCCAAGAAGCTCGACTGCGGTGGTATGACCACAATCTGTGTGCTGGAAACGATACTGTTTGCAAAGCTGGCCTGAATCTAGATGTGCCTGGCAAACGACTCAAAAGACAACCATGACAACGGTGGCTAGACACGCTGCATACCGATTTGAAGGCAGACACTCTGACTACGTTCAAGACGGAAAAATAGCGCCAGCCTGTCAGTAGAGCGGACACCGCTTTGAAGTAGGACAAACCCTAAAGAAGAAGAGGAAGACGTACACGAGAAGTAGAACATTCGGGCGCTACATCATGTCCCCAGAGCGCGATCCAGCAACATGCTGAACAATATGAGACTAGTGTATCCAACAGGGTTGTGCGGAAATCTCCGCTCTTCGTTTTCAATCAATAACACATGTTCGACAGGTCACCGGACGAGAATCTCTTCCTGCGCAGTCACAGTTGCAAGGCACTTGCAACCCGTCTGCTAGCCCAATCAATCGGCGACCTTGCAATACGAGATTGTTCTCTTTCGGAGCCAAATTTACTTTGTTCCTTGGCGTGCGTGTGTCGAGCAAGGGAAGAGGCAGCAAAAAAGTATGGGTGAAACACTGTGAAGTAGAAGATATGAACAATCCCCAGAATAAGAGCTCTAGATTTCGACCATCACCGTCAATGCGGAGATGAACTTTGGTAAAATACCACTGGTGATGGGTATATTTCAAAAAACCCACTGCCTACTACTGCTGGTGCAGTTTCAAAATTAAGGGCTCTTTAGAAATTGCTCCAGCCGCAAAGCGGCTGGAGAGGTTTGGTTTTGATCACTTAGAATTTTATAAAATAGTTTATAGAATCTTTGAAACAAATTTTCTGAATTTTTCCTGCTGGATATAGGTGAAAATTTCATGGTGTGTGCCGTAGGCCGTGGGCCGTCAAGCTTTTCATTCCACTTTGCGAATAGCCGCTGCCAATGGTAGCAGGCGAACCACTTGGCAGACGAGTAAGTTCATAGGGGGTACGTAGGCTGGTAAGTAATTGATTTGTAGGTGAAAGGGGATTCTGATGACGTCATCGGGACGTCGTGAAAGGTGCATGGGGCTTCTGATGACGTCATCGGGACGTCGCCAGAAGTGCATCGGGTTTCTGATGACATCATCGGACGTCGTCATAGGGCTTCCGATGAGGTATATGGGGTCCACCTAGGAAAGCGCAGAGTGCCGGTTAAGTGTGTGGGACCCACATAGGAGTGCGCAGAGCGCCGAGTGAAGTGTGTGGGATCCAACTAGAAACGCGCGAAGTGCCGGGAAAGTGTACGGGACCTGAACGGGAGTGCGCAGAGCGCTGGTGAGTGTGTGCGGGCCACCTGGGAGCGCACAGAGCGCCATGGAAAGTATGTGGGGCGAGAGTGAGAGTGCGCTGAGCGCCGGAGAGAGTGTACTTGACCCAACTAGGAACGCTCAAAGTGCCGGCAAAGTGTGCGGGACCCATACGGGAGTGCGCAGAGCGCCGAACAAAGTGTGTGGGACCCAACTTGGGGTGCACTCCAGTCGGCTCTAGGGGTTCTGGACCCGTTGCTGGTTATCCGGGAAAATACGCAGGACATTCCGGGGAGTGAGCAGGAGTGCTCTTGTACCAGCCTACTATTAATTTCTCATAAAAAATGGTCCGTACTTATCATTATCTATTGTGCAAAACAACTTGTTTGAAACTCTGCTCTGATAGGTGTTCCCTTGGATATTTCAGGTGTCAGGCTACAACTCAACTTTCGGTTCCTAGAGTGAAGGCTTCACTAAATGGTTGTTAGTAATGGAGCCATATAAGCGCCCAAGGGAACCACAGTCATTTCTCTGAATCAGCACGTTTCTCACCTCCTACATAATCAAGCGTCCTTGTCCTAGTCTTCTTCAACCCATAATTTCTTAAAGGCACAGTCCAACCTCAGAATCGTTATCCATTTTGATTGCTTATCTTGGAGACAATGCCGTGCTGATCACGATGGTGCCACCAGATTCGCTCAGAACCCACTACGAACGGAGTTACGGCCCCTCAAAGATTGTGAATTCGGACTACGAGAAATTCGTGGAGCCTGTTCTTCCTCGTCGTTCGTAGTCATCGCGCCGGAGCAGACTAAATTATAAAGCTGAGCCAATAACAAATGGAAGAACATAGATTTCGATTGGATTCCACTTCGCTTCTCGTCCCTATTGAGACCGAAAACTCCGAAGGGGGCGGAGCAAGTGGGTGCTGATTTCGGAGGCGGAGGGGACTGAGCCTGCCCCCTACTCCTTCCCCTTCCTGAACCCGCCAACCGCTATGCGCTACCGCACCTCAGATCTGCATCTCACTACTTACATATAGTCTACAGCAATGGAAGTAGGACCTGGTGAGGTTGCGGACTCTTCCTAAGATACTGTAGTCTGATTGTGTCATCACTCATTTTTTCGAAATAACTAAGATTGTTCGGTGAGTTTTTATTTCCACTCTCACATTTTCACCTGTTTTCATTGCTTCCACCGTTGTAGTCACATCGGTGAAAACACAGACTCCTCGATCTATCACAGCTGTTTCGTAAAAATGAGTGATACCACTAACAAACTACCGTATGTTAGGACGAGTCCGCAACCTCACCAGGTCCTACTTCCATTGCTGTAGACTATAGCTTATTTTCGTGAAAACAGATAAAGTTTGTCTCGCTCATGAGCCCGGAAGGGACAAGCAGCGATGTGCTCGGCCATGGCAAAATATAGGAGTGGTATAAAATGTTAGACATGATAAGCCCGATAAGCCTTACTTCGTCCGACTTTCAATGATGGAGAAATGCGGTATGTGGTAATCACTACGTATCTTTGATACAAAACAACCATCCCAACCCAAGTCACAAGAGAAGGATAAACCCTCATGTAGTTTTAACACATGCATGGGAGGCAGAGATCCTTTATAATTAGTTAGGTCAACGAATCTCGTGACCGCAGAAAGAGGGAGATGAATAGCTTCTTTTTGAAAAAAGTTGCATGGGATCTTACTGCGTAATATAAAGAAAAGGTGAATAATTCTATCAAAAAGGGGCTCCTCCAAGCAAAAGTTGTTTGGTGCAGGCAGAAACGTTTCAACAAAAATGGAACAATAAGAGAGTAGAGTCGCGAGAGTCTACAAGAAATGAACAATATTTCCCAAAACCGATTTTCGAGGTTGAAAATCCTGAACAGCGAAAACAAACAGTTGGGGCAATTTACGAGGAAGAGTTTGACGCTATTATAAAAAGGTTTTCTACTCGATTGACGAGATAATGAGAATACCTTTACTTGATGCTGTACCTCCACTGGCTCGCTTTTCTTTACAGCTAGAGTGAACTATTTTTGTGGTCCATCCAATCTGTAATCGGGTCCTTGCTTCTGTGATGGCTGTTAAGTACACATACATTTTTCGATACTTGGATAATCAGAGGTTTCCTTTTCGGGGCAACAAAGTGCCTTCGAGCAAAATACCACAACGGTTTGTTCTCGCTGTTCAGGAATTCCAACCTCGAAAATCGGTTTTGGGAAATATTGTCCAGTTTTTGTAGACTCTCGCGACTCTACTCTCTTATTGTTCCATTTTTGTTGAAACGTTTCTGCCTGCACCAAACCACTTTTGCTTGGAGGAGCCCCTTTTGATAGAATGCCATAAGGCTTACAATAACTGGCCCGCCCAATGTTTGTCAATTTCAGCACTTCTGTGCATCTGTTCAAACTCAATTCAGACACACCTGAAAGGTGTTTCTTGCAAAACTATCACTTGTATGGGCCCGTTCCATCCAAGAGCCACCGGAAACCTGAACCGAATTACGCAGGGCAAAACTATGGAAAATGAGGCCTCGGTGTGCAACAGCGGCGCGCAAGGTAAATCTACTCAGATTTCGATGTTTTTGAATGTTTATGCCATTTTATAGCATGGCATATGATCACAAGATATGCATGCGATGCAGGTTCGAGTCTTGCCTGACCCCTAAGTTTTGTATTCAACTCAGATTTACTCAGAAACTAGAGATTCGGAAAGCATCCTGTGTAGAGCTGAAAAATGCCTTTGGTATAGGGCTGATTTGTAACTGTTTTCCTTTGCTACAAAAGGATTATGAATTAGCATTTAAGAAATCGTGATTATCTCGTTAAAGGAATAAGAAATACGTCTTGTGTATGATTTGGCACTCGAAGGAAACGCTAAAAAGTCAGTGAAATGATGCACCATTGATTTGGCCGTGCACTTGTTAAATAAACAGCAAAAATTGAGTGTAGCATTGAAAAAACAAATCACACCCATATTTTCTCCAATCAAGCTAATATTTATAACGTAGTTTTGCAGAGCTAAGAATCAGGTTTTGACGGCCACCAAATATCCAGAAACACAAAATCTCGAACATTACTGAGTTCTTCATGTCTACATGTTCGCTAGCGGATGTTTAATGAACCACATTTGTATGAGAAACATTATTTAATGAATTTGAAAATAATTGCAGTCACCAAAGATATGTGGGTGCTCAGTGAGGCGGGCGTGATTTGGTTTTTCAATGCTACACTCAATTTTTGCCTTTTATTAAAGGCAGTGGTCACGATGAAAAACGTCATTGAAAAAAACTATAAAAAGCAGCTTAAATCGAAAACAGCTGAAAAATTAGGAAGGTAGTGCGGTAAAAAACGGGCTAGAATTAGAGATTCTAAGGCCCAAAGATGCCAGCAGTTCGTGCACACGTGCACAGCACTGCCCAAAAAGATCGCAGTCTCATGCCGAGCAGTCAAAAATCATCAATATTCAGAGGAAGAAATAAATGCCAATTTACCTAATAAAAACAGTTGAACAATGAAAGCAAGCACTTCAGCTAACGTTTCTGACTAGAGGAGTAATGTTCGTTGATTGAAATTCAATTTCAAGCCATCTGATGTTCTTGATATTAGAGATAATCGATGCCGATGATGTGGAGTGGGCTCGTCCGCCATCCAAAGACAAGAAAGTTCAGGCTTCAAATTTGGCCCAAAACAGCGGGTTTTTCGCGATTTTTCCTCATAGGTCCTACTACTCGAAACCCAGTAAAGGGTTTAGAGAGGAAAAGAAGACAAGCATATTTGATCGCGACCATTGCCTTTAACAAGTGTTCGGCTAAATCAATGGTCCATCATCTCACTGACTTTTTAGCGTGTCCTTCGTGTGCCAAATCATACACAAGAAGTATTTCACTTCTTTTAACGAGATTCTCACGATATCTTTGATGCCAAATCATAACCCTTTTGTAGCGAAGCAAAACAGTCGCAAATTCATTTTGTTTTAGCGAAGGTCCCCTTTGAAAAAAGAGGCAAAAGGTCCTATATGATCCTCCGGTTGTTATCTTCCGTAGTCTGCCGGAAACCTGAAAACGGGATTCATGATTGCTTCCAGCGCCCCAAATAACATTCACGGTGGGCGGACTATAATATCAATTTTCACCCCTGAGATTGGACTGTGCCTTTAGAAAGCGACCTGCGCACTCCCAGTGGGGTCCCGTACACTTCCCACGGCGTCCTGCGCACTCTTGAACTCCCACTACCGTCTCAAAGAGGGCACAATCTTGGGCGGAACTGTGTTGATTGTCGTCAGTTCTACGGATCAGCAAACGTTTGATGGTTTATAATAACACGTTTACATGTTTTTGCCTGTCTTCGACCTCAACTTTTAGGTTCCGGCAAATTGACTTCAAAATTGACTAGGAGCGAGCTGCACCAATTTCCAGCCTCCTGCTAAAAAATAAGCTTTCTAGCCCAACGAGAAGTGTTCCAACAAGATCGTGAACACTGTCTGAATAAAAGATGAAAGTTTTTCTTGACCAAAATCGAGTGGTTTTTCCCGTTTTTCTCGAATCTCAGGAAACCATTTTTCGATAGATCTACTAACGTTTTACGCTTTTTTTTCAATCAAAAAGAACCTGCTTTTCCAAAGCTGCTCAGAACGCTGATAATATTCGATATTGCGTGATGATTAAAATTTCCCAAACAAATGACTCATAGCCATCAACAATCAACAATCAATGCGGCATTTTGTGCTGCAGGCCAAAAATCGATACTCTTGATTGGTACTAATCGATAGTGTCTGATGAATGAAATTTCCCAACCAAGAGACCGTCACCCATAAACAATCACCACTACCGGCCGCATTTTGTGCAATAAGCGCGAAAATCGATAAAATTGATTATCGGCCATGAGTACGAATATTGACGAGTTCAGTACTTACCCGAACGACCGGTGTTGACTGACTGCAGATTCACCTACACACCTTGGTCTCCCCAGCCATAGCATGTCAATGCAAATATCGTGCTCGACGGCTAATTTAATATGTAAGCCCACGATTTTGAGGTACCCTTCAAAGTAGAGTTATCGAGTTCAAATTGGAATAGGAGCGACCTGCATCCTTTTCCAGCCTCCTGTCCAAAAATGAGCTTCCTATCTCAATTTCAAATGTACCAACAAGATCGTGAACGCCAAATGAAAAAAAGAAGAGGAGATTAACAGCATAACTTTGCGGGTTTTTCAATTTTTCTCGAATATCAGCAAACCATTCTTAAAGGCAGTGGTCGCGATCATATATGCTTGGCGTCTTTTTCTCTACAAATCCTTCTCTGGGTCTCGAGTAGTAGGACCTTTAAGAAAAAATCGCGAAAAAAACACTGTTTTGGGCCAAATTTGAAGCCTGAACTTTCTTGTCTTTTGACGGTGGACGAGCTCACTCCATATCATCGACATCGATGACCCCTTATATCAAGAACATCAGCTGGCTTGAAATTTAATTTTAATCAATGAAGCTTTGGATTTATGTACACATCTAGTCAAAAACATTGCCTGAAAAGATGCTTTAATTGCACAACTGTTTTTATTAGGTAAATTTGCATTTATTTCTTCATCTGAATGTCGAGGATTTTTGACTGCTCGGCATGAGACTGCGATCTTTTTCGTCATCGCTGTGCACGTGTGCACGAACTGGCTTCGTTGGGCCCTAGAAACTCTAATTCTAGCCCGTTTTTCACCGCTCTACCTTCATAGTTTTTCAGCTGTTCTTGATCTGAGCTGATTTTTGTAGTTTTTTCTATAACGTGTTTCATCGTGACCACTGCCTTTAACCATATTCGGATGCTCACCCCAACTTTTTACGTTCTTTTCAATGGGACAAAAGCAGCTTCATCAAATCTTTTCAGAACTTTGATTTCGGAATCGCGGCTTTGCGCACGTGCAGTTTAAAACCAAATTTGGGAGCACCAAAATAATGGTATCTTTCCATTATCGAAGACAGAGCAACCCTATGTAACCACAATTTGAGAGAGGATACCCCTAGTCTTGGCAAGAAGCGCTGTTGTCTAGCCGTTGAGGCCGACGCCCAAACATCCACTGTCAACGCCTGGCCAGTAAAGGCAGCATGCACGCTCGCAAAGGTAGTTGAGATTACGATGTTAAATAACTTAGACGACCAATACTAAAGCGCTTACGTCGTTGGAAGCAAGAAAAACGAGCCAAAACAACTGTCTTGAAGCAGCAACATTGTGTGAGAAGGCGGGGTTCCACAGGCAAAGTGGGCGGGGTTCCACACCTCGCTGCTCGAAATTGCTCTAAAAAGGTCATTTTGGCTCGATTTCGAGGCTGTACACGGCGTCAACGTTCAGCACCCGGTCATGCGATTGGAGTAACATCGGTAGTCAATCATATTTGCGCTCGTGGGCCTTTGCGAGCGCGTTGTCCGTTTTCAACCAAATTCAGAAAGAAGCTCTTGTCACTTTATTTCCATCAAATTTCTCGGGGTTTTCTTGTTAAATCTCAATACCAGCAACTCCAAGCCTTCGATTCAGACCATAAAATCGATAGCATTTTTTAGCGTGTATGCTGCCTTTATGGCTCAAGACCAAGGAGAGCTTGTCCGCATTTGGCCACTGGGGTGGCCACTGGGGCCAAAAAAGAAAGAGATGAAAAGATAGATGCAGAGGGAATAGAAGTTGATAAAATTCGTTTCGCCTCTACCCGCAGACGAATATTACTAAACAATTCTGCCGAGGCTCCTCAGTGAGATACAGAATTGTCGATGAGAAAGCGTATTGAGAAGAGAAAATTGAGCGAGAACTGTTGGTAAAGAGCTGAATGGGACATTACGATTAAAAAGAGACAAGAAAGTGGTGGAAAAAGAGGAAAAAGGGTCCAAGAGTGGGGGGAGGAGGAAGAATTAATGAGTCCAATCAAAAAGGGATGGGGCAAAGCCCAAGTAGTGCTGCAGCGTGGTCTAGGTACCGGAAGCCACTGCTGCAGAAGATCCGACAACGTAAAGGTGTGTTTTCTTCATAGTGTAAGTTTGACATGTCTTCACCCAGAGTTATCAGGCTTCTCCAGAACTGCCACATAACTTGTTTCCGCATTTGTTTCAAAATGCTTGCAATATATTTGTCCGGTTTAACAAGTTTACCGCATTTTGAGGTTTGGCGAAAAAATTAAGCATGAACGGCGAATTGATGAATTCGCGAGCTGATTAGTTACAACCTTCTCAGAAACTCGCGGAAGTCAATGCGTGTCGAGTCGAATATGCATTCAACTTGAGTGACATGCCGCATTAAAAGGCAGCAGACACCCTCAAAAATGGTACTGATTTTATGACTCAAATCAAAGGTTTGGAGCTGGTTGTAGTGGGAACTGACGAAAAAACGAACGAAAACTGTGTGCAAATATAGGAATAATGGTTATTTTGTTATCGGGTGAAAGTGGACGAGTTTTACCGCGCGCGGTTGAAACAGCGAATATTAGCCACAAAACGGTTGAGATAGAGAAGCCGATACACTCTTACAGCATGTACTGGAACGTTCACCTCGTTGGAAGCATCAAAAACCAGCCAAAGGGACCGTATTAGTACTATCAATCTGGACGAGTTTGTATTTTGGGGCGGGGTTGCAGAATTTTTTCGATTTGCATTGCTGAAGTTTAGTGGTTTTGACTCGTCTTGATGCCCCCAACGGCTTGAGCAGTCTACTAGGAGCCACGCGACTCCAGAAACGTAGTTATCTCAACTACATTTTCGAGCGTGTCTGCTGCCTTTAAAGGCTCTATCGTAGTGACACGTGCTCCAAGCAGCACGTGCTGCAAATTATCATCGTTGGAGCACGTGCTGCAAAAATCAATCGCAGGAGCACGTGCTGCAAACAGGGTTCAGCACCAGTTGCGATTATCGCAGAGAGGGGGGTCGCAAAAGGCCCAGAGACACCGAAGGGAGGGGTACGTTGTGCCGATAAGGGGGTCGTATAAGGGACTCGAAAACTTTTTTCTAAGGGTAAACGTGATTATTGGTGACCAAATCAACTAATTTTCAGAACATATATTAGGCTTTCGATCGATTTTGCTGTGGGGTGTTAGTGCAAGAAGCGGTGTTAAACGTGAGCTTCTAAAATGCTAAAAACATGAGAGTGTCAACAGAATTACTCTTTCAAGGGGCCCTCCTGGCTCTTGTAGACCACACATCCAGTTGTGCTTGAAATATTATAAAGTACAAACGTTTCCGTTAATTTTCAGCTTCGGACCCAAATCTTCGAGATGGAGAAGAGTTTTTAAACCCTCCATCAAAAAATAAACTCACCTGACTTACCTGAAAATTCAATTTTTCATGATTTTCAGGGTCCCTCACCCAGGTGTAGGGGCAAAAAAATGTATACGCCAGGATCAATTTTTTATAGTTTTTGGACCTAATGGAGTGTTTTGGAACAAAGTTTGGTGGTTGGAAAAATTTCGACCTGGTCCGGACGGACGATTTTCGTGTGATTTGTGTGCAACAAAACAGGATCTTTAGGCGTTCATATCCCAAAGGTGCCGTCAGCTACGGACCTGCAAAAATAGTATGTTGTATAGAAACGTGTTCGCATCCGAAAACTATTAGGAAGTTGGGAAAAACTTGAAACCCAAAGAAACGTCCTCGTTGCGATAGGGCTGCGAAGCGTCAATTTTGACCGTACCTTGACGAACTGTCTACTTCAAAGGGCCTTCCTGGTTCTTGTGGACAACCTCACAAGATCTGCTTGAAATATGGTGAAGCACACAAAAAATTTTTTTAAACGCAATCAAAGCCAGCTCAATTGTTCACTTTAAAGAGCAAATCCAGACACGCTAAATCGATGCGCGCACCACAATTTTGTTGCGATTGGATTCTGGGAGCAGCCGTTTTTTGAACTCGGTTTTTTTTTTGAATTTTTTGGTTTTGAACTGGCCACGCGCGGAACCGCTTTTTTGAAATCTAAGTTCAGAGTGAACCTAGAAATTAGCTCCAATTTGCATTGGAAAGAGCGCAAAAATTTGGTAATATTCCCCGCAAATGGTTTGGAATGGTTCGCTGGTTTTCGAGAAAATTTTAAAAAACCGCTCAATTTCGGTGTTAATCTCCATTTTTTTTCAGTTGGCGTTCATCAACTTGTATGTACACCTAAAATCGAGCTAGGAAGCTCATTTTTGGACAGGAGGCTGGAAATGGATGCAGGTCGCTCCTATTCCAATTTGAACTTGATACATTAACTTTGAAGGGTACCTCAAAATCGTGGGTTTACATACTAAATTAGCCGTGGAGCGCGAAAACTGCTGGGGCATGTTACGGCTGTGGAGAGCAGGGTATGTGGGTGGAAATGCAGTCAATTAACATAGGTCATTAGGGGTAAGTACTAAACTTGTCAGATTTCGTACTCATAACACGTCATCGATCGATAATCAATATTATCGATTTTCGCTCTTATTGCACGAAATGCGACGAGGAGTGGTAATTGTTGATGGGTATGGATCTCTTGGTTTGGGAATTTTACTCCTCAAACATTATCGATTAAAATCAACCAATAATATCGATTTTTTTGCACAAATTGCCGCAATGAGTGCTGATTGTTGAAGGTCTAGCTAGGGAACCTCGCATGGTGTACCCCCGGATCAGAAAGCTGATGAATGTTTTCTAGTCAACTCTGGCACGCCCTCTTTGAATCTGAACTCGGATTTAACGACGGAAATCTGCGAAAAAAGTTTTAGCCTGTCAAAGTTCGTATTTCCCGCCTTTTTTCTGTGAAAAACGCGCATTAGGGTTTGCGAAATCCGGAAACGGACCTCATGCTTGTGTTCAGCGCCCAAAACTACCCCACTGAGCAAATTTTGGGTGAAGGCACATTTTCCAAACTTTGCACAGGCTGATATGGTTTTAGACTTGTGCAGATTTTCGGTTGGGCGCTTATTTATACCTGTGAAAGCGTTAAAAAAATGTTGCAGATTTCACTCAAAATCCTTCCAGGTGAGTTATTTGGGGCGCTGATCACGAATCTTGGGTCTATTTGTCGATTTTCCGAGCTTTTCGACTTCATTCGTTCAAAGCTTACCGTCGGGGGAAATTTTGATGGCAAATCGCGACGTTTGCCGATTTCCGGAGTGATACGATAGATATGGCTCAAATTGTTGCTCTGGAGGTTATTTGCAGTGATAAACACGAATCTGCATTCCGTTTATGATAGATTACGGTAGGTTACGGTGGGTATACGGTAGCTTGGTCAGTCCCGGATTTGGCTCAAAATTTCTCTGTGGGTGTTACTTTGACGCCGAACACGAATTTGAGGTCCGTTTTTTGATTTTCGACATTTAAGGTAGGTAAAGCCAGTTAAAAGGCATTATGCCTACCGTAACCTACAGTAACCATAATTCTAGCGACAAACAGACTCTAGATTCGCGTTCAGCGCCCTGAATAACCCCCAGTTGAAAGTTTTGAGCAGAATCAGAATTTTTTTCAAGCACCCTACAAATTGGCTGATGGGGAGTACCCTTACCTTTTCACGAAGCTTTAAAAACGCTTATAACTTCGTTCAGAGGTGTCCGTAGCAAAATCTCATCTCAGATTGAGAGACAGCGGAGCAAAATTGACCAGAAAACATTCATCATCATTTAAATGGTGGGGATGGCCATGCGAGGTTCCCTAGTAAGTATCTTACTTGGGAAATTGTTCTCTTCATGCAAAATCGAATATTTATATATCAATAATATCGATTTTTCACCTGTTGCGCAAAATGCGGCGATGAATGGTGTTTTTTTTATGGTTGTGCGTCACAAGTTGCAGAAGTTGCACTCATACGACAAAATAGTCTGTTAGATGTTTCATCCTTCCAAACTAGAAATCGTTGAGCAAAATTCATGTCAGAAAGGGAACCTTTGGGAAAAAAATGTGAAATTTCTGAAAATTTAGCTTCCTGGCAAAAGTAACGATTTGGTAATGTCAAAAAAAGATTCAAAAATGTCTTGAAATATCTTAAAAAATAATTTGGCGTAAAATAGCCTGAAGTAGTAAAAAAGCTAGGAAATGAAGTGAAATAACTAAAATACGATTTGGCGGTCAATAATAAACTAACTAGCGATAACTAAAGACAGATGGATAAGATTTTACAAGCTTCTCAGTTAAACTTATCAAAGCAAATTCAAGCGCGCAACGGAAACATTAAGCCATTTTTGAAATCTGTAATAAGGGAATCAGCACAGGTCAAGCTAGGTGAACGCAATGCTCCATTCGATATCGTGCTTGATTTTGCTTTGATAAGTTTAACGGAGAAGCTTGTAAAATCTTATCCATCTGTCTTTAGTTATCGCTAGTTAGTTTATTATTGACCGCCAAATCGTATTTTTAGTTATTTCACTTCATTTCCTAGCTTTTTTACTACTTCAGGCTATTTTACGCCAAATTATTTTTTAAGATATTTCAAGACATTTTTGAATCTTTTTTTGACATTACCAAATCGTTACTTTTGCCAGGAAGCTAAATTTTCAGAAATATTTCCGCTAGTTTTCAACTTCAGACACCCATCTTTGAGCTGGAGAAGTTTTTTTCAACCCTCCATCGAAAAATCGACTCAACGGGGTCTTACCTGAAAATTCAATTTTTGTGAGTTTGGCGAGCGGGTTCATACAGTAGAAAAATTTGCAGATAAACCCAAAGTGAGTTGATTTTTCGATGGAGGGTCAGAAAAAAAAACTTCTCCAGCTCGAAGATGGGGGTCTGAAGTTGAAAACTAGAGGAAACATTTCGTTGCGATTGGATTCTGGGAGCAACCGTTTTTTGAACTCGACATAGCGTGTCTGGATTTCCTCTTCAAAAAGAGCACTTGAGCTGAATTCAATTGCTTTTAGAAGTGTTTTTGTGTACTTCAACAAATTCCAAGCAAGGCTCGTTTGGTTTTCTACAAGAGCCAGGAAGGCCCTTGAAGTGGACGGTTCGTCAAGGTACGGTCAAAATTGACGCTTCGCAGCCCTATCGCAACGAGGAAACTTCTTTGGTTTTCAAGTTTCTCCCAACTTCGTGCTAGTTTCCGGATGCGGACAGGTTTCTATACAACACAACATTTTTGCAGGTCCGTAGCTGACGGCATCGTTGGGATATGACCGTCTAAAAATCCTGATTTGTTGCACACAAATCGGACGAAATCGTCGATCCATGTCGAAAATTTTCCATCCACCGAAATTTGTTCCAAAATACTCCATTTGGTCCAAAAACCATAAAAATTGGTCCTGGCGGATACTTTTCCTTGCTCCTACACCTGGATGAGGGACCCTGAAAATCATGAAAAATTGAATTTTTCAGGTAAGTCCCCGGTGAGTTGATTTTACGATGGAGGGTAAAAAAACTTCTCCAGCTCGAGGATGGGGGTCTGAATTTGAAAACAAATGGAAATATTTCGTTGCGATTGGATTCTGGGAGCGACTGGATTTTCTACAACTAATCCGCTCCTGAGCCTGAATGAATCAATGATGACACGACATGTGGAGGTAGGGGGGTAGTAATACAGAGGTCCGGCAAGGGGGGGAGGTAGTAACTTCTCGGACACTATCGCAACGCCGTGCTGAACCCTGACTGCAAAGTAGTGCAGCGTTATCGTAGCAGCACACCGACATGCGACGCTGTCAGGCCACCGAGCACCATCTGGGGCCACCAGCGGTTTGATGAGGGGGCTGGCAAGTACAGCAAACTTGGGTAGTCGAACCGGTGGAGCTGCCGGCGTCTGAGTCCCGCCTCAAGAGTGCGTCGCATGATTTCCTTTTTAAAAATTCGTTTTGTCATTGAGGTAAGTGTGTATCATGCACGCATTGAATGTCTTATTTGTTGGGGCACGTGCCCCCTGGCAGAACTTTTCCTGACTGTGCTCGAAACCTTCTTGTTTTCGAGTTGATTGTATATTCGACACGCATTGAATTCGGCGATTGTATGAGTCACAGAGAGTCGATGACCTGAAACGTGATAAAAAATCAAAGACATAGTCCGGTCAAATTTTTGCACTACCAAAATTCGTGTTAGGTATATTGGGCCGGCCTAGCTGAACAACGTCTGGATCTTTTACGATCTGTTATTCCTTATTTCTTAACAAAACAACCTTGATGTCTGTGATTGGGGTCTTCGCAGCATGACAGTCATGGCCAAAATGCCGATACTTATCCTCTATGTCGGAGTGAAATTTACTGCCGTTGATCGCGTGCGTGTGCTCGCGTATGCTGCGGCTCCTTTCCCTCACACTTTCTTGTTATCTCTACCCTCGCTCCTCATAAACACATGAAGAAACGAACTAAATTTGCCTCTGTAACATAGGGTACACGGCAGTTTCAAAGAAGGCGTGGGCAATGGCCGAAATGAACGATGAACACACTTTTGTGACGTGGTGGTTCACTGAAATGACTGGGAAATCTTGAAGAAAACCGTTTCTTCTGCAATTTCCGCGTTTTCCTTGAAACTACCTGTAGCATGCGCTCCGATTCAGCGAGAAATCTCGGAATGGAATTTCTGCCCAGACCTTATGTACCTTTAAGCTGTATCAGCCTCCCTTTGAAGGCAGCATACCTGCTCGTAAACGTGGTTGAAATAACTACGGAAATAGAATGGTACGGCTCAGATTACAACGTTTACGCATTTTGAACAGTCAAAAACGACCCGCAGTGCCGCTACACGAGCGGAAATGAGCGGAGTTCCGCGTTTCGGCTTCGAAACTCGTAGTTTCGCGCATATTTGGCATTTCGCGTTCCGCATTCCGAAAACCGCAGAAAAAGCTGCGGAATTCGAAAATTATTCGGTCATCTGGGACGGAAGGAAACGCCAGATAAAAAATGAATAATTCTGCGTTTCGCGTTCCGCAAACCGCATTTCCGCGCATTTTCAGGCTTTTCGCGCCCGATTTCCGAAACATAAGAAAGAATTTTAGTTCCGGAACCAGAAAACTAATTTCCGAAATTTCATATTTTTATTCCGCTCATGTACACGAGCGAGAAGTTGGCTCCGCTCTGTATTTCTCCGTTCCCTGTATTTGTCGTCATCCAAACAGGGGTGCTGGGCCATTCCCGCCGTTGTTGATGCATGTGGTTCACTTACTGTACTGTGCTTCTCAGAGCTAAATTCCGGTCCGCAATTGCGTCTCGACACGCTTTGCGGCCGCGCGCTTTCGAGTCGGAAGAGTTTCCAGCGCCGCAGCCGCCGATCTGTTGACTCTAGGTGGGTTTTGGAAACTGGGAACTAAACCAAATTGGAGTAAACTGTAAAAAAAGCCACATCGAGTCGGCTTTGGCGCTGGAAACTCGACTGACTCGAGCGCGTGCGGCCGCAAAGCGTGTCGAGACGCAATTGCGGACCAGAATTTGGCACAGAGAAGCCCAATATTTATTGTACCACCCACAAACGTCGGCGACTGTGAGAATGACCTAGCACCCCTGTTTTGGAGGGAGACGCAAATGCAGGGGGCGGAGAAATACAAGGCGGAACCAACTTTTTACTAGTGGCTCTGTGGATCTTCAAAATGCGAAGGCGTTTTGTGCTGAGCCATACCGTTCTATTGTCTAGTTATCTCAACCACGTTCACGAGAGTGTATGCTGCATTTAAAGGCAGGGTTCTCGATAAAGTCGGTTGTTGCACTATCCTCATGGAAAGGTAGATCTGACCATCAAAAAAGTGCAAACAAGCAAAAAATTGCAGAAAAAACGCTCGGTAACAAGTTTTTTTTATTGCTTGATGTCCTTCCGCCCCAAATTACCGAAATTCCTATGAGTGTTGTGTCTACTTTTATTTTGCTTCTCAAGTAATTTCTGAGCATTTCTGGGACTGCTGACTACTCTAACAGCAAAATAAAAGCATTAAAAAAATAAAGAAAATCTCGTAAATTAGGGGGCCGGCTGACACCTGTAATTGGCCGTTATACCTTGTTTTTTAGCGCCTTTCCCGCGAATTTCCGGATTTTCCCACTTATTTTTACTTTTGTGATGACCAAATCTACGTTCTCATGAAGAGAGCTCAAAAATCGTTTTTATCGTGGACCCTGAGTTTAAAGGCAGTTGTCGCGATCAAATATGCTTATCGTTTTTTTTCTCTCTCTAACAATAAGGCCCCCGTCATAGTCGGTGGATCTACTGAGTCCCACCGGGTCGATACGCATCGAATTCGTGGAAGACGGGTGCAAAAAAATCAACCCACTGAGTCCGACTGCGACCGTCTGATGCCCACCGCAATCCCCCCGGTCGATACTGATGGTTCTCATGCGTACAAGGGCGGGGCCAATGCACCGACTGAGTCCCACTGAGTCCCACCGAAACCATCCTCACCCACCCGGTCGATATAGGTGTTTATCACGTGATTTATGTGCATTTTTTCGGCCGACTGCGACCTGCCTAGTATACATTCCATCCGATGGCCAAAATGGCGTCGGATCGGATTTTCGGATTTTGCCGATTTTGCAAAACCGACTCATCGGATAAATCGGATACTGTCCCAAACGAAACCGACTCATCGGATAAATCGGATACTGTCCCAAACGAGAATTTCGGATAACGGATCCTATCCGAAAAGAGAAGTTTTGATCGGATCGGATATCGGATATCCGATCGGATAAAATCAGATCCACCGGATAATTGGGATGAAAAAACGGATAAGAAAATTTTTTTAGTAGTACCGAGGATTCAACCCCGTGTATTCGAGCAAATACATTCTGTAGCCACGAGCATACGCGTCGCGGTCCGGTGTGTGTCGCGCTCGCGGCGAACACTAAAAAACCCCCCACCATTAAGAGTAGTCTTCAGCGCTTTGAAGGAGTAAATGGCTGTCGTCTGACGACGAGAAAGACGAGACGAGAAATGAACGCAGGAAAGCAAATTATGCCCCTGGACATGTCAGTTTACTTGGTTTCACCCTAAAGCAGGGATGTCGCGTTGCCGCGCAACTCGTCGCGCGCGACGCTCGCCAACCGCGACGCGGCACGCACGGGTGAGAAACTTCGCCCTCTCCTGCAACCGGTGAGAGCTCATAACTGACCAAAAAGAAGACCTGCCACAGAATCATGGTTTAGCGGGGCGTTGCGACCAATCTCGGTAGGGCCCTTAGCCTGTTAAACGAAACCTTGGAAAAAAATCCGAATTCGTTACGAACTTCCCCTTCTGGGTAAGAGTTGAGCTTGAAAATTATATGATCCCTGCAGAAATAACGCTGTCGCAGCGAGGGGGGCCACCGTGCAATCGTACATAGCCACGCCCATTTCCCCGTGCCGCCGCATCATGAGTACACCAACCGAGGGTTTCCCTACCCTCCTGAATTCAACTCGTTTGATTACGACACGGAAAAATGGGTAGGGACAAGTGCGACACCGAAGCAAGTACAGTTTTTTTTGCACACTTCCTCTGTTATCTCCAACATAACTGAAGGACACAACATCAATTAATTTTAAAGGCAGTGTCCACGATAAAAACCATGTCTGTTTTTTTGGTGTAGATCGGCAGCTGCGGGGCCTACCGCAACCCTAACGTTGAAAAAACTAGTAAAAATAAGCTCGGAACGGTCCCCTACGAGCCCAAAGTTGGACATCCGTCAGCTCGTCACCCCCAGATGCACTTTCCACACCCACTGACGTGAATAAATGAATGCTCGAGATTATGAGATGAGCGATAGTTTCCGATCAATAGCCCCGTTCTTCCCTTTATTCCCAACTTCTCTCTTTACTCAGGTCAGCTCGCATACATCGGCTGCAGAAGACGGAAGTTACAAGCCTCGGACGACTCGTCCACCATGTTTCCTTAGCTCATTTTTTTAGGGACCATAACTCCGTTCCTAGAAGGTCTTGTACGATTCCAAAAACATCATTGGAATCAGTATGGGACCGTCTTCAAGATAGGCGAAAAAGCAGAAAAACGATTCTTATCGTGAACACTGCCTTTAAAGGCAGTGGTCGCGATCAAATATGCTTGTCGTCTTTTTCTCCCCAAATCCTTTTCTGGGTCTCGAGTAGTAGGACCTACAAAAAAAAACGCGAAAAAACCACTGTTTTGGGCCAAATTTGGAACCTGAACTCTCTTGTCTTTTGATGGTGGACGAGCCCACTCCACATCATAGGCATCGATGACCTCTTATATCAAGAACATCAGCTGGCTTGAAAATGAATTTCAATCAATGAACCTTCGAATTTATGTACACATCTATTCAAAAACATTGAATGAAGTGATGCTTTCATTGTTCAACTGTTTTTATTCGTTAAATTTGCATTTATTTCGTCCTCTGAATGTCGATGATTTGACTGCTCGGCATGAGACTGCGATCTTTTTCGTCATCGCTGTGCACGTGTGCACGAACTAACTTCTTTGGGCCCTAGAAACTCTAAATCTAGCCCGTTTTTCACCGCGCTACCTTCATAGTTTTTCAGCTGTTTTTGATCTAAGCTGATTTTTGCGATAACGTTTTTCATCGTGACCACTGCCTTTAACACAAAACTACTGGTTGCGGAACGTGCCACATATTTGACGGTAGAGCGCGTCCCCGCCGTTGCACCGTCAACCCGTTTTCCACCGCCAAATAACCGTCTCCGTGTATTGAATTTCTCTCCATCTGCGGTACAACCAACAATTCGACTCCTCCCCGTTTTCGCTCCCGTCGTCGCACCGACAAGCCTTTTTACCCCGCAGAACAACCGTCAGCGTGTCTGAGTCCAACTGCAGAACGTCACCCGAGTTATGAACACAAATTCGCGTTGTAATAAAGCGTCCGAACAAAAGACATTGCTCCGAAACCAGTCCATAAAAATTGCAAATACAACACTTTTTTGTCTTCCTGAGAGCTCAAAATAATTTTTGTGCCATCATCAGGAGCACTTTTAATTATTTCGCAGAATCATATAAAATGTGGAAACGCTTACACTTCCCTTTTACACTTAGTGTGGATGGCTTTTGATGGCAATAATGTATCATGAGATTGAACAAATTGAATTAATACCGCAAATTGCAAGATTTTCCCGCATCTACGAAACTGCAAAACTCTTGCAAAACCACTTGCAAAGCGAAATAAGGATTCTCCACTTCACGAAATACCCCCTATCACATGTTATGCAGTTATTTTGTGATACTATGACCCCTTCATCATAAAATATTTGTATTTGTTCAATATGCATGTAGTGAAGTGTCAAAATCCATTCCTCACACATGCTTAATCAGCGATTCCGCAACCGTCAATAGCGCGCTCTACTGCGAATTCGTGCGACCTCTACGCGACCGCGTTCGGAGCTGGCTGTTACGGCGGGCGCAATTTTATCCGTTTTTCATCCGAAATTATCCTATATTTATCCGAAATTATCCGATAATTATCCAATTTTTATCCGAAAATATCCGATTTTTATCCGACCGATTATCCGTTTTTTATCCGATTATCCGGTTTTCTGACCGGATCCTTCGATTTTCACTTTTCCGGATATCGGATAATTCGGATATCGTGTTTTTTCGTTCGATCGGATTTCGGATCAATCCGAAATCGCCATTTTGACGTCGGATCGGATTTCGGATAATTATCCGATCGGATTATCCGACCCCGATATCCGAAACCGACTCCGTCGGATGGAATGTATACTGCCTAGTCCCGCCGCATCTCGACTCTCGTGGTCTGCGCTCTGCCCCACCTGCTGCTGATATGGAAATCAGATTCAGACATGTTGAAAACAAGAAAAATCAGCCACCAAACACGTTCCGATTCACAGCTGAGGTGATAATCGTCACTATCAATTGCGTGTTTCGCAGAGGAACTGGTTGGCGCTGGGGGCAACCGGACTCAGTGGGACTCAGCAGGTTTTTCCACCCCGGATTCATTCGGACTCAGCAGGTTTTTCGACGAAGTCTGACCGGGGCCTAAACCCTTTTCTGGGTCTCGAGTATTATGATCTATAAGAAAAAATCGCGAAAAAACCACTGTTTCTGGCCAAATTTGAAGCCTGCTTCTTGTCTTTTGATCCACTCCACATCGTCTACATCAATGATCTCTATCATCAAAAACATCAGCTGGCTTGAAATTGAATTTCAATCAATGAACCTTCGGATTTATGTACTCATCTAGTCAAAAACATTGACTGAAGTGCTTGCTTTCATTGTTCAACTGTTTTTATAAGGTAAATTTGCATTCATTCCTTCCTCTGAATGTCGAAGATTTTTGACTGCTCGGCATGACACTGCGACCTTTTTGGGCAGCGCTGTGCACGTGTGCACGAACTGGCTTCTTTGGACCCTAGAAACTCTAATTCTAGTCCGTTTTTCACCGCGCTACCTTCATGGTTTTTCAGCTGTTTTTGATCTGATTTTTGTAGTTTTTTTCGATAACGTTTTTCATCGTGACCACTGCCTTTAAGTACTCTATAAGCTAAAGGGTGCCTTCCATAATATTGTCACTACTGTGGGGAATTGCAGAACACAATACATCTATGACGATTTCTGATGCGATTGGAAACGCATCTTGTTGTACTGGAAAGCACTGCAGTCGAAAAGTGAGATGCTTCGGTCTTTTAAGTTTTCAGTTTCTCGAAAAGACTAATAAAGTTTATCACTGATTTATACCAGCATGCAGGTACAGTAACGAAAAAAAAACGGTGGTGCGGTTGCGTTTTTTCATTAATAAGGGAGTTTAAGAAGCACTGGTCTGTACTGAGGAAATCTAATCGGATATGGGAATGTTGTTCATGCCGACCCTGAAGGAGTTAAATTCGGAAGGTTTGCCGGTCATCGCACCTCCTCCTAATATAGAAAGAGCTGAACAAGCATAGCAGTAGCATGGATGACGCAGCCGGCAGTGTTAGGCTGGCGACGGGGGGTTCAAATTCACTGAAGGTTTTTATTTCGGAAAAAAAACACAGGAAGCTTTGAAAAATGGGGAGTATTCCGGCTAGCACACACAGTACCCACACACCTGAAGTCTTTATGTACTATAGTTACACGCAGGAATAACAAGAAAAAATGGAAGAAACAGAAAAAACTCAGTAAAAACGTAATCCGCTGTTTCCTTACCAATCAATAGCAAACTTGGAACCGAGCTAGATATGGTTACAGTATGCTTAGTGAAAACAAGCAACCACACCACCGCCTTTTTTTTCGCTGCCGTGGGCTGCATATAGAGAACACGGCAATGTTTTAAAAATGGAGTGCGTGAAAATTGCCTTTTTCACATATCTGAATCTAACTGAATTATGCTTAAAGTTCTATCGCGAAGTGGTGTTTCGAAAACTACAAAGGACGAGGCTTAACGACGAAACTAGTAAGTTTTTCGTATGCAAAATAAAATCACAAAGTCAGGTCGTCCTGGGATATTGGTCGACTTTGCACGGTCCATAGTGTCTGATAACACTCCATTAAATGTTTTTCACTAGACATATAATTCACGGCAATGAAAAAAGGCTGTGGTGCGGTTTCGGACACTCCCTAACATATCTACGGTAGTCTGCTTGTGGTATCACTCTATTTTCCAAAACAGTTGTGATAGGTTGATGAGTCTGTGTTTTCACCGATACAGCTACATCTATGGAAGCAAAAAGAAACAAGTGAAAAGGTGGGGATGGGAACGGAAACTTACCGATCATTCTCAGCTATTTCGAAAAAAAAATGAGTGATAACACAAACAGACTACAGTATGTTAGGAAGAGTCCGCAACCGCACCACCGCCTTTTTCCATTGCCCAGACATTCATAGAAGGCGAGCCGAGGTAGTTTTGGGCGTTGAGGCTGACCCGAGGATAGAAATTAAATGCGTGGACTCGAATAAGGCGAGGCGAGGAGAAAAAGGGCTCGCCCGCGAGGATTTCACGTTGAGCGCATTTTCGTGCAACGTGGATGCGATATCAGGATCACTACCATGTTTAGACAAAGAAGTCGACAATACTACTGGTGCAAAAGGCTTCTCATCTCACAGTTTGCTTCAGTCGGCTCTGCGGTGCCGGACCTGGACGGTGGCCTCGAGTCATTTTCCGTAAGGTTCATCGCATATCGACTCAGGCCGGTGTAGTACCAGAAAATTACCAGAAATTTCCCAGGGATCAGTGGTAAATGTGCAATTACCACCCGATTACGGACATTTTACCAGAGATTTTACCCTAATCTCTGTTGTTGACAAATTCTGCCAGATTACGAGAAAGTTACCACTAAACTTCTCCTTGATTTTCCGAAATCCTCCCGTATTCTGTCAGAAAAATGGCGATTTCTGACAGAATGCGAAATACGGCTTTAGCATCCGAATTGGCGGTTTTGGGGTCAGTAAGGATGAGTTCTACATCAAGACACTTTCGGGACTCAGGAAGAATGGTGGGGCGCGGCTTACACTCTAGGAAACTCCTGAGCGAAACGGTTGGGGAATACGAGTGAACGCAGAAGTATCTCAGTGATCCATATAGCGCGCGGTGTGCCTGACCAAAGTACGCGTACGCAAGTGTGCCCTCCTCCCCTTCACACACGTGCGCACGCAAACGCGTGCACACCTATATGTATGCGCCCTCACGCGCAAATGCATGCACTCCCAGAGACTGACATTTACGCACGCTCATTTAAACACGCTGTACATGCGTGTATACATGCTCATACTCTCCAGTTCGAAGTCAATTTTACTCGGGCCCGTTACGAGCGTGTGATCGCGTATGATGCTTTTCCTTATTCCTCACACCACAGGGTGTGAGGAAATCTTGGTAAAATCTTGGTGGATAAATTTAATAGATGAATCTTGGTTGCTCACCCCCTGAAATCAGGGGGCTCAGGTACTCAGGAAGACGGCCGGCGCCCCACATCTCGAGGGTGCCGCCAGCGGCGACCCAGGCTGCATGCGACGGGGTGGTCGTCTCGTGGCGCCAGACTGTGAGGAGGGCAGGCAGATCAGTGAGAAAGGCTGTCACACCTATTGGTTGAGGTCACTTTTGGAATCATTAGCGCTACCCGGCCCTTTCCACTGATCTGCCCACCCTTCTCACTGTCTGGCGCCTCAAGACGACCACCTTATGCGACGCACACGCTGCGCGGACATTGGCTCGCCCGCTAGCTACAGAACACGCCACGCCATCTTCAATTCGGCCGGTTGGAAAGACAATTGCTAATGGTCACGAATGATCACGTCGTAACGTGCTCATCACGTGCACAGCCGGTATAAAAGGTGTCTCATCTCACTAAAGTAGTCATTCGGCATTCGAATGCCGGCCCTGGAAGGTGACTTCGAGTCACTCTTCGGAGGCCAGCATATTTTTGTATGCTGAGGGGATAGGGGTATCCCCACGGCTGATGGGGGGGGGGCGGCTTTAGCCGCGATCCGCGGAGAGGGTGGTTCTTCACCGCAGACTGCGGCGGACCGCGTAGTCTGGCAGAATTTTCCGTACTGTCCCGACCAGAGCACGGAAAAATTCTGACAGATTTTGGAAAATTTCTGACAGATTTCGGAAAAATTCGGCCAGAAAACGAGAAAATTCTGCCAGAAAACGGTAAAATTACCACCAGAGGAGGGCAAAATCGTTCCGTAATCTGGCAGAATTTTCCCGTAATCTGTCAGAATTTTCCCGTAATACTCCGGCCTGAGGAGGGATGATTTTTGTCGCCGAGGGGATCTTCCCACGGCTTGGGGGGTGGTACCTAACTGTGGATCCATCTCCCTTTGATCCGCAGTGGGGTGCACACCACCGCGGACCGTGGGGACATCCCAGGACAGGGATGATCCCTGTCCGTCCCCTCTGCAAACCCCGAAACACCCAAAATGTCTTGAAGGAAAAAATTATGAAATACCTCGGCTCATTACAAAATTACCTCGGCTAACCCCACAACGGCACGGAATGGTCACCGCTGGGCCATAGCCGGTTTGGAAGCCAGGCTTGCAATTTGGCGCGATTCCTGGGGTGCGTTCCAAGAAGATTTTCACGGGAGGAAATCGTATTACTCAGGTACTCAGGGCAACGGCCGGCGAACCTCTATGCCGAAAACGACGACCGACGCCCCACATTTCGAGGGTGCCGGCAGCGGCGATCCATGCTGCATGCGACGCACACGCAGCGCGGATAATGGCTCGCCCGCGAGCCACAAGACACGCCACGGCTGCTTCCAAAACACGCCACGCCATCTTCAATTCGGCCGGCTGGAAAGACAATTGCTAATGGTCATGAATGGTCACGTCGTAACGTACTTATCACGTGCACAGCCGGTATAAAAGGCGCCTCATCTCACTAGAGTCCTCATTCGGCATTCTCTCAGACTCTGCGGGGGGGGGCAAGCGCAGGACAATAGAGCCCGTTTTTGACTTGGGGGAGCGACAGCGCAGGCCTCCCACGAGGGGAGCTTCAGGGGAGGCCCCTGCTCTCCGGCGCTTGCCCCCCCCCCCCCCCCGAAGGAAGAGAGGGAAAAGATGGGAAGAAGTCGTAGAAGGTAGTTTACGACAATAGAGGCCAGAGAAGGCATAGTAGGCCAAACGCACGCATCGTCATTCACAACAATAAGTAAATTAAATTTTTTTCAAAAACTAGTAAGTCGATCTTGTTATAAAATCAATCAGGGTATCTATAAGTTGAGAGCAACGAGTTTACATTGGTTTCGTTCTTACCCTTAGACCAGTGTAAACGACCTTCAAGTTTTGTCCCGATTTGACGTGATTTCTCCTGTGATCTATCACGTGCTCAACCGGTATAAAAGGAGCCTCACCTGATAGAGAACCGCATTCGGCCCAACAGGGCCGGCGGGACTTCAAGTCCCTGTCACGAAGGGATATTTTCGGGGAAAAGCGGCGACGCTTTCCGGGGGTTGACGTCACTGCTCCGGGGCCGTGACGGGGGAGCTTCAGGGCAGTGACGGGGGGCTCCGATCAAGCCAAATTGTCACTTCGGCGGTAGCCCCCCCATTGGGGGGCCAAGCGCCGGTGCCCGGAGGGTTGCTCCCCTGAAGAGCTGCGCTAGCCCCCTCCAGTGTATGAGCTGATGCCGGCTCTGGAAAGTGAGGGGGGGGCGGCGGCTTTCGCCGCGATCCGCGGGGAGGGTGGATCTTCACCGCAGACTGCGGCGGACCGAGGCGGGGTGTTTTTCCGCCGTGGACCCGGGGTCGAGTCAATGATCATCAAAAAATAATGATCGCGGGCCATCTGGGAAAGGTCGGTGGGCAGTCGACATGCGGCTGGCCGGAAAACCAAGCGCGGGCCATCCGCGGAAAAGGACTGCGAGCCAGCTGAAAACGGTCGGCGGGTCATCGACATGAAGCTGGCCGGCGAACAAAAAACCGAAGGCCGGAGGACGGAGACCGCGGGCCAGCTGGGAAAGATTCGCGGGCCGTCAACCCGAGTACCTGAGTAGATAGTGATACCAATCAATGATGGTTTATGAGACCACGTAAAATGAACATACCTTTCAGCCTATCATTTGTTATGTCTTATCAAACCTATTTTGCTCCCATGGAAACCTTCGTGGAACGCACCCCTGAAAATACTCTACATCTCTCTGAAGACGGCAAAACACATGTTCTTGACTGGCACGACTTTCGAAAGCACGAATAATTCAAAGCTCGTGTTTCTAGATTACCTCGAATAGATGAATAATTCGCAAAATCACTTTTGAAGTGTTTGGGAGGATAAAGTTTATGAGCACGACCTTTAATAAAATCGAATTACTGAATAAATCGAACTATGGTCGTCTTAAACATTCTGTTAAAGCACAATTTGAGTGGGTTCCTTCAATATTCGACTAATAGTAAGTGAATCGTTTCGAGTCATGTTAGCTATTCGATCTGAATGAATTTTCAGGAAACTTATTTACCTACGTATTCGAGTTTTTCAAATAATGCCTTATAGGTAAAAAATTTGGGCAACTGAATATTCAGATGTTGAGATCAACACTAAGGCGGCCAAATATTTAAAAATTCTAAATATTTCAAAAAATTTTATTGTCCGATCAAATCGATTGATCGAAAGTTAGGATATTTTAATTTGTAGAATAAACTGATTAATTTTGCATTCCGAGTGAACTGAATATCCAAAAAATATCATTTCGGAGTCTGGAATGAATGAAGTGATCGAAAAAAAACTAATGCAAACTTGTTCGCGAATCAGTCATATACAGGCCATAAAACGGCCAATGTCTCACCGTCGACTGCGTACCACGCGCTGCGCGACCGCACGTGCGTCGGAAGCAGACGGGTTTTGCCGCCGCGCGACGTTTCGGCCGCCGCGGCGGCCGAAACTCGTCGCGCGGCGGCCGAAACTCGTCGCGCGGTGGCCAAAACTCGTCTGCTTCCGACGCACGTGCGGTCGCGCAGCGCGTGGTACGCAGTCGACGGTGAGACATTGGCCGTTTTATGGCCTGTAAAGAGTGCTTTAGTGCGTTTGTCGCCGTTTCTTCGTAATTTTGGTAACACTTGGTGGCCAACGCTTTGATTTGAGTGAAGGACTCGGGAACGAAAATTATCGTGAACAGTGCCTTTTGTTCCACTCAAAACAATGAGTGTTACCAATATTACGAAGAAACGGCGAGAAACGCACTAAAATGTCTTATTTTGGCGTCATCATTCTCTGGCCTGGACTAGTTGTCCGATTGAATGAACATGTTCACGGTGGTTGTCGCCGGTGAAAAATGAAGTCAATGGAAAATGGAAGAATACTTCAGGCAAAACAGGATTATTTTTTGCCTGAAAGAAAGTACGAAGCAACAGAGAGTAGAGAATTGCAAAAGACGGGTCCACAAAAGATTTAATTGTCACAACGAACAGTTCTTGTGAGAGTAAAGGGGCGGGGTGAGAGTAGAGTAATCCGCGTACTTCTGCAGCCGTATTCGTAAAGATTCGGGTACCTCCCAGGAGGGTTTTTAGAACCAGCCAATGTATGGGGCTGTCGGACTCTGGACCGTCCCGGCAGGCTCCCGTAGTTTCATGAATACGGCCACTGGTGCGTTTTTTTTTCAATTTCTACGTCATTTTAATTCTACCCGGGAAAAAATTAATCGATATAGCCAATAATCTTGAAATTTAGGATTATCGTGAATACTGCCTCTGAACCCATTCACGACCTCGCGTCCACTGGTGGGACACGCGTTGACTACCACTCCAGACCTCGTGTCCCACCTTTTCGAAAATCGACTCTCCGCCACAAGGACGATTTTTCAAGCTTTCTCATGTTCAGTGTATTAACCTCGACTACGGAAGTCGTGTTCATTCGGCAGCTCCACTATTACACAATATTCGAACCTTTGTGAAAGGACCGTCAAGCTTGCGATGACTAAGCCGGAGGACCCTGAGTTGAAGCGAGCACGGCGCGGCTTGTATATGATTGTCCCGCCACAGATGATTCTACTAGCCTGCTGCCATATTCAAATTAGCAGTTTCATAAAGCACTTCTTAGTTGTCCCTGAGTCCCACGCATGTTGTACGCGTCGAATCCGCAGTTCCGCGCGCTTTTCCTGTCGTTTTACGCAATGAACATAAAGCTCCGCCCACTTTCACAAAGTAATTCTTGATTGTCCCTGGGCCCCGCACGTGCTGTACGCGTCTATTCCGCAGTCCCGCGCACTTTCCGTGCCGTTTTACGCGATGGACCCGAAGCCCCGCCTCTTTCACAAAGTACTTCTTGGTTGTCCTTGAGCCCCGCTCATGTTGTACGCGTCGAATCCGCAGTCAAGCGCACACTCCGTGCCGTTTTACGCGATGGACCCGAAGCCCCGCACACTTTCACAAAGTACTTCATTGTCTCTGGGCCCCGCACATGTTGTACGCGTCGATTTCGCAATGCCGCGCACTTTCCGTGCCGTTTTACGCGTTGGACCAGAAGCCCCGCCCACTTTCACGAAGTACTTCTGGTTGTCCCTGGGCCCCGCACATGTTGTACGCGGTTATTTTTCTCACCCTTTTCTGTAATTAGTTTTAGTATTAGGAAATGAAAATTCAACATTTTGCTCAGTTGATACATTTGCTCAGGAATGAGAAAGTATAACAAGAGTAAAGTGGCATATTGTTTACCAATTTTGAAATGAGGTTTTTCGCGCATTCTGGCGTTAATTTCTTGCTCAGAATGCAAAGAAACCAAGTCATTTTTCCTCAAGGTAATTTTGCATTTTTCTTGTCTTAACACACCCACCACATTTTTCATTTTACTCACTTGTTTTCTATGGGTAGCTGAAAGGGAGTTGCAAGATGTTCAACCGTTGTGAGAACGTAAGAAGAAGAGCGCAGAATAGAGGAACTCAGACAGTAGGTGCGGACTGACCGCTGGCAATCAAGGCCTCTCCGGGCGGTCCGCCGGCAAGTTGCGGGCGGATCGCTGCTCATCGTGGCCTCGGCGGGCGGATCGCTGGCTATCAAAGCCGTTGCGGGCGGATCGCTGCGTTTTGGCGGGCGGATAGCGGCACCTGGGAAACTTGATCACGTTAGCGGGCGGATCGCGGGCAAGCTCTACAGCGGCGATCCGCCCGCAACCTGCCAGCGATCCGCCCGCAAGGGCTTTGATAGCCAGCGATCCGCCCGGTGAGGCCACGATGAGCAGCGTTCCGCCCGCAACCTGCCAGCGATCCGCCCGCCAGAGCTTTGATAGCCAGCGATCCGCCCGCCACTGCTTTGATAGCCAGCGATCCGCCCGCTTGTTTTTGTTTTGTATTGGTTTACTCCTGATCGTCGCTTTTCCTGAATCTATTGCCTGGTTGATGTTCGTTGTGTCAACTTATCCAGCTCTCCCCTCTATTGGCTCATTTGTTACATAACCTTGATTTACATGAGTTTATCGTGCCTCTCATTATTTTCAAAAGCTGCGACGCTGCTATGATATATTTATCAGCGAAACCGAGCGGTGGTTTTTGAAAAATTCAGCACCCTAGATTACACCTGCATAGAAGTTTTAAACCGAATCTGAGATTTTTTTCCAAAACACCCAAAAAAGTTCATGGGCGGTACATAGGTAGTTCCCTTACCTTGCCACCAGGCTTTGAAAAATGCTTATAACTTTTTTTCAGAGTGGTTTCAGGCAGCTGCGAAGACGATCATCGGTTTATATCCCAAAACTAGTTCTAGAATATTACATTCATAATCATAATTATCAGCGTCACTGATGTCTAAAACGTAATAAAATAAAATATTTTCATTTTAGTTCTTCAGTGATACATTTCACTGTTATAAAGTCAAACTATATCGAAACCAGTTATGCATGTGAATCGAGCCATTCTATCCTTGAAATTTGCTCGTACGATAGAGAAATCCTGCGAAATTGTGATATTGATACCTTCTGAGAGGATTGAAAGGCTAGCGCGAAAAGCCTGCTCCAATGCTAAAATCTGTCCCACGGCCAGTGAGTCAATTCGGGGGGGGTGGGCTGGATAACATTATTCCCCATTCGATTCGGATTTGCATGAAAGAAACTTAACTCAAAACACTGATGAGACTGTCTAGGAAAAGGCCTCTTCAGCTAGGGAAAGGAAGATTATAAGTTTTTCGTCGGAATAATCGCCCACTATGCTCTCCAAATTAAATCCCTGTTTAAATTTGGCGCCCGCGCGCAAGCATCGGCGCGTTTCAACCTGTTTTTCCTCTCGCTCATGCGCGTCTGGACGCCAACTTGATTTGTTTTGTATAGGTTTTACTTCTGATCGTCGCTTTTCCTAAATCTATTGCCTGGTTGATGTTCGTTGTGTGAACTTATCCAGCTCACCCCTCTATTGGCTCATTTGTTACATAACCTTAATTTACATGAGTTTATCGTGCCTCTCATTATTTTCAAAAGCTGCGACGCTGCTATGATATATTTATCAGCGAAACCGAGCGGTGGTTTTTGAAAAAACGCATGGTCAATGGTAGAGATGAAGAAGCAACCGCTCCGCTCGAAAACTAGTGAAATTATGTCTGCTTTGCGTCTTTCTAGAAATATGCCACAAGTCATACGTGTGTGGCGTTGCGGTCCAGTGAGTGTCGCGCGCGCCGCGAACGCGGAAAACCCACCATCGTATGTGAGAGTCTTCAGCACCAAATACGGGAAAACGGTCAATGCTAGTGATATAAATTGAACGAAGCAAAGCAAATAATGTTCTGAGGCATGCCAGTATGCTTGATTTCGCTTAAATGTTGAGACGTTGCGTCGCCGCCCGTCGCATCACGCGCGACGCTCACCAACCGCGACGCAGAACGCACGGGTGAGCAATGACCGCTCCCCACAAGGTTATTTCATGGAAATCAAGCAAACATCCGTATGGCATAGGGACGGAAAGTCTACTATGTAAACGTTATATAGGATTGGTGATAGGACACTTCCCTGAGGTACTCCGCTCGAGATTGGAAAAGTTTCAGAAATTCTTATTCCAACTCGGACCTGAAATGCTCAATCATCGGAGAAAATTTGCGATCCACCGGACCACTGTAGGATGGAACCACAATAATTCAAATTTGTGAAATAATTTTCCATGACTTACACAATCGAGTGTTTGCTAGAAGTCAAATCATACGGGGAGCGGTCATTGCTCACCCGTGCGTTCTGCGTCGCGGTTGGTGAGCGTCGCGCGCGATGCAACGGGCGGCGACGCGACATCTCAACATTTAAGCGAAATCAAGCATACTGGCATGTCTCAGAACATTATTTGCTTTGCTTCGTTCAATTTATATCACTAGCATTGACCGTTTTCCCGTATTTGGTGCTGAAGACCCTTACACACGATGGTGGGTTTTTCGCGTTCGCGGCGCGCGCGACACTCACCGGGCTGACGCGTACGCACGCAAGTGAGCAATGTCATGAAGCCTAATCTTGTCCCCTCCCCCCCGTCTCGGTTAGGACCCCATAGTGGTCAACTCCTATGGCTCCCTCATTGCCACGCACAGGGAGCTATCACCCCTTTTCTCAAACTGATGTTTCTATAATACTTGAATGTTCGGCTAGCCAACAGCCGTCATGCTTTTTGTGATGTACAGTACACTTTTGTAAGAGTCTTTACAACTGTACTCGACGATATTGCATCAAACAGTCTCCGGGTTACTTGCGAAATAGGTGCGCGAGCAGAAGAAACGGGGCTTTTTGGCGAAATACAGTAAAACCCAAGTCTGCCCAACGGGGTTACTCCCTTTATGGTCCCGCGGGTCCCCGGCAGCCAAATGTCACGTTGTAGGTTTACTGGTGACTCTTTTTCATTTCATTTTAGCAAAGGTTCCCTTCAAGAGAGGAGGGATATGAATGATCTCTTACTGCAGTTCCGCTCATCGCCCCTGCTCTCATCGCCCATACTCGGCATTGTGGGGCACACCATTTTGCTTTTTGGATGTTTGTGAAGTGAATACAACCTTTTTCGAGGATAGTATGTCCCGGACTAATGCGCAATGGAAATTATATCCTTCGTGCGCACAGGATGTTGAAAGCCGTAGAGTGCACTATATTTTCATTCGAAAGTGTGGGCAATGCGCTTTATCTGTGCTGCTTAAATTGAGTAGGGGTTCAATGTAATGCAAAAAAACGTGTTAAAACGGGGCCTGGCAAGCGAACACCCCACGATCTCAATAAAAGTTGTTCACAAGGTTCTTCAACACAGGGAGCCCCTGCTGAAGTAGAATGGTATGCGATCTTTTTTGAAGCGATTCGAATTTGCTCCGTATTTCTTTCCTTTGCAATACCTTACTAACAGCGTCCTGAAAGTGTGGTTAGAATATCGCTCCAGCCGCGAAGCGGTCGCGAAGTTGTCGGTGCTGAACTGCGCTCAGGACTGGGTAATTGATGAGGACATTCCTTTCGTGATGGTGAATTTTCAACCAACCAAAATGTGCGCTTTATATTAACCACAAGTGTTGCAATTCAGACGAATCTAACCCATATTGCTCTCGAGTGGCAGGATAAGAGAGGGACGACAGTTTTTCAGAAGCTCGCCGATTTATATAGAAAGATTCTTTGCATGGTCAGTGGTCTAACTTTGGCATGATGTTCCCATATCTGTCATAGTTGGCGATTGCAGATAACGCAGCCGTCCTCTGAAATTCAACAGTACTCGATGCGACTAAATGGAAGGTTCGCCCGTAAAGAAGATTTAGAAAATCTCCCCGTCGTTTGTCAGCAGAAGCTAATTGGTAATTGGTGTTATTATCACGTTAAGATTGTTGTTGAATCCATTAATTTCTAATCTTCTGTTCTTTCAGATTTTGGTGAGGACCTTCTCGGCCTCGGGCACCTTGAACTGAAATCGGCACCATGCCGCATGACCTTCGAGTCAGGGTACTACTTCACTATCCTTATTTCCATCGAATTTCATGCTGTTTTAAACTCTTGTTTTTTTTCAGATTCTACTTGAGTTTGGGGACCACGGATGAGGAGCGGTACCTCAACTTCAATAAAAAGCTAGAAGCTCGGTTGGCCTGGAGGCCGGAAATTTTTCGCGCCTTGCAGCGTGCGCTGTATGTGGTTTACTTTTTCTAATTTTTTTTCATAGCAAAAAAATGGTATTTTTTAGTCGCGATGTGAGGAGCTATAGCACTGTGGTGGAAGGAAACGGAAATGTCAAATGGATACCTCACAATGTAAGTTGATACAATATTAATTGTATTTGATTCAGTTTTTTATTGTGCAGTAAACCGAACGTGGGGCTCCCCCTTGAAGCTGTTTTTGCAAAACGTTGTTAGCCATTCTCATCGTAGCGTTCCCGAAATCGTCAAACGTCACATTTCACCCTCAAATTTTCCCCCGATTAAAGGCTTTCAACGAATTTAGTTGAAAACTTTGAGCAGCGCCCCAAATAACTCACCTGAGAGGATTTTAAGTAAAACCTGGAACATTTTTCTTAACGCTTTCAGAGCCCTTTAATTAGTAAAATTAAACGCATGTCCGAAAATCCGTGTAAACTAGGGAAAAATAAAAGCCTAACCGAAAATTCGTAAAGTCCAAAACGCAGTCAGTCTGGACAAAGTTTGGAAAATGTGCCTCCACCCAACTTTTGCTTGGGGGTGGTTTTGAGCGCTGAACACAAATATGAGGTCCGTTTCCGGATCTTCCGAAGACTAATGCGCGTTTAAGAAGGTAAAAAGCACAAAAAAACGACCGCTCCATGCATGTAGCTTCTTGGAACCTGCAGCACGGGGCGAGGTACTGCGCAGTTTTACTGTGGAGGCTCGAGAGATGCTAACAATTCAAGTCGTTTTCGCATATGCGTTTACCGTTATAAACACTCTCCTTCTTAGTGTATTCATGACCCTATTCACACCCAATTGAGAATTTACATAAGCGGGTTTGACAACGCTGAGATTTCGCTGTTGCCATGACTGATGTTGTAGTGCTAAATGGTTTATGTGAAAAATCACCTCACATTGAGACCATCCTTACATTTCTCGTGATGACCTTCAAGCTCACCCATCTTTAATATTCATTTTCTTGTGATGATGTAGGACCCCGCACTTTTCTAGCTTCTGTCTACGGAAGTATGCGCCCATTCTCCCACTGACACTGGTGCCCGCATACTTTCTCTTGCCTTCTGCGATTTGACCACGAAGCTCATCCCTTAGGTGACTAATACTTTATTTCACGAGTTTCGTAAAAGTTATACGGATATTCTTCAAAGCAAGGCTCTTTTTTCGCTCCAATCCTACGTGATGACCCTGAGGGCTGCTTGCTTCCCATGGTGTTCCGACCACAATTCATGACCCTCGCACCCATTTAGACTTTGATCTGATGCTCCGCCCACTTTTCTATCTTTTTACGTGGTAGCTCTCAATCTCCACCTGCTTTCCTTGAGTGTTAGCACTTTTCCTAAAGCCTCATAAACGTTGAATGTTGTTTGAAGTGCAAAAGCTGCTGTAAATAGCCGTGTATGGGTTCTGTGAGAACAGTGCGCTGTACCCTGTGAGTAGTGGTCTTCATGTCAATGCTTAAGTATCTGGGTCTTAAGGAACGGTGGACGGGACGCTATGTTGAAAGGGAGAGCTTAGGGTCAACGCGTTAGATGACGTCAAGTGGGTGGGGCACTAGATTCAGCTTGGGAAGACAATGCGCGAATGGCACGGGCCTCGGCTAGAGTGCACTGAAAGCCGTGTCCACTAGACGGGACATGAAGTTGATGCTCAGATGGGTGCAGTACTTTGGAAGTGATGGGCAGGGCTTCCTGTAATGGGGGCGGGGTTCCAGGGTAACTACATAAGAGACCGTAGAAATGGGTGATAGGGAGGGGTTCGTATCGGAAAATTATCTGTTCTTGCCAGTGAAGGCTCATCTAAGAAATGAAAAGCCTGATTTTAGAGGAAGTCGAAACGCACAAGGATGGATGCCGATGAGGAAGAAGACGAGATGTAGGCTGCTGTGTTGTAAAATGGATATCCGAGCCTTTGAAGATTTCTTTTGTTTGGTTTTTCATTTATTTGTCTGTTATCGGCTCGGAGCCGTTCCATCCCTGTAGAATCTCCGTGACATTTAATTGCTGTGATCTAGATTGGGGGAAATCTCTGATCACGATCTCTGTTTTTAAGGTATGCAACCGTGTGTTTAGAGCCTGTGAAATTATGTACTTGTGAATGTGCAATCAATGTAAATGACATATCGATTCTAAACCTGTCATTTTTGTAATAAAGATTTGTCGAAGTGCTGTTACCACTATTAACATCGTGTGATTTTAAGATCAAATTAGATCAAAATATAACTGCCGCATCGTTATTCGTCCAATTGCCTCGGACAACAAAGAGAAGGCTGCTATCGCTAGCTACTGCCGGGCGGATCGCTGGCTACTGGCGGGTGGATCGCTGGCTACTGGCGGGCGGATCGCTGGCTACTGGGGGCGGATCGCTGGCTACTGCCGGGCGGATCGCTGGCTAACGGCGGGCGGATCGCTGGCTACTGGCGGGCGGATCGCTGGCTACTGGCGGGCGGATCGCTGGCTACTGCCGGGCGGATCGCTGGCTACTGGAGGGCGGATGGCGGGGGGATGTCGATCCGGCCGCCAATTGCCAGCGATCCGCCCGCACCTACTGTCTGAGAAGGTGAGGAAGGATACAAGCTGTTCACGGCCGATTGAATCCAGTGGTCACGATGAAAAACGTTATCGAAAAAACTACAAAAATCAGCTTACTCAGACAAACCATCGCTCAGAGCGGGACCGGCTCCTCCCAATTATGACGTCATCGCCCGGACAGCGGCCGAGGCGTGAACTGGCACCGCGGTCCCTGTACGGTAGGAATATCAGCATCGGCCGCTCTCCGGTCGCTCTCAGGGCGACAGCGGTGCGCCAGAGACAGAGGGAGACGCGGGATTGGTTGTTCTTTGAGTGATAACGTGCGAACCACGTTATCACTCAAAGAACAACTAATCCTGCGGGTATAAAAGGCGACTCGCCTCGTGTAGACGGGTAGTTGGCATTCTGAGGCCAATCTTGAGAGGTGACCTCGGGTCACTCTCAGGAGGACAATTTAGGCGGCCGTGGGGATCAGGGCTAAGCGTAACTAGATTTTGTAATTTCGTGAATCGTAAATCGTAATTTTTCAAATTCCTCGTAATTCGTAAATCGTAATTCGTGATTCGTAACTGATAATGAGTAACAAGCTCACACATAGGCCAAACCTGATTCGATAAGGGAAACACTTCAACACTTTAGTAATGAGGTGTTTTCATATCGAAGGTAGGTTGTTTTGAACAGTACTTGGAGAAATTTTCAGGGTACATATGCAGCCCTTTCTGGAGCGGTTACGTCCTTAAAAGCCTGAATTGTAATCCAAAATGACCGTAATCGAGCTTGGAATATCTGAATTGGAGGGCGGAGCCCGTATAGGTGGGTGGAGAAAGGATGATTTGGTGACTCAATACGGCTCAAATACGGTCATTTTAACTCGTTTTTGTCACTTGCAACTTCGTGAGGGATCTTCTAGGGCTTGTACGACCCCACTAATGTAGTTATCTCGACAACTTTTGCGAGCGTGTCTGCTGCCTTTAATGAAAATGGTCGGGGCTCTGGGCCCATCGCGTAAAACGTCATGGAAAGTGCGCGGGACTGCGGATTCGACGCGTAAAACATGCGCGGGGCTCAGGAACAACCAATAAGTACTTTGTGAAAGTGGGCGGGGCTTTGGGTCCATCGCGTAAAACGGCACGGAAAGTGCGCGGGACTGCGGAATCGACGCGTACAGCACGTGCGGGGCCCAGGGACAATCAAGAATTACTTTGTAAAAGTGGGCGGAGCTTTATGTTCATTGCGTAAAACGACAGGGAAAGTGCGCAGGACTGCGGATTCGACGCGTACAACATGCGCGGGGCTCGGGATCAACCAATAAGTAATTTGTGAAAGTGGGCTGGGCTTCGGGTCCATCGCGTAATACGGCACGGAAAGTGCGCGGGACTGCGGATTCGATGCGTACAACATGCGCGAAGCTCAGGAACAACCAATAAGTACTTTCTGAAAGTGGGCGGGCTTCGGGTCCAACGCGTAAAACGGCACGGAAACTGCGCGGGACTGCGGATTCGACGCGTAAAACATGCGCGGGGCTCAGGAACAACCAATAAGTACTTTGTGAAAGTGGGCGGGGCTTTGGGTCCATCGCGTAAAACGGCACGGAAAGTGCGCGGGACTGCGGAATCGACGCGTACAGCACGTGCGGGGCCCAGGGACAATCAAGAATTACTTTGTAAAAGTGGGCGGAGCTTTATGTTCATTGCGTAAAACGACAGGGAAAGTGCGCAGGACTGCGGATTCGACGCGTACAACATGCGCGGGGCTCGGGATCAACCAATAAGTAATTTGTGAAAGTGGGCTGGGCTTCGGGTCCATCGCGTAATACGGCACGGAAAGTGCGCGGGACTGCGGATTCGATGCGTACAACATGTGCGCGGCTCAGGGACAACCAAAAAGTACTTTGTGAAAGTGGGCGGTGCTCAAGATTTTTCGGATATTGTTCTGCTGTGTATTGCGCCCTTCAATTTAAACCTACATTTAACCTATCATTGCGAAACCTACGCAGTGGTTGTGTATCACACCCTCCAAACCTGCACTAAACCCATCGCTGTAGTACGCATATAGTGGTTGTGTATTGCGTCCTTCACACTTCCTTTGCGGCAGATCAATTGTGGGACTAACGTAGATTGCTATGGTGAACGGTTATTCGAGGGAGGCTGACAAAGCCAGTCCTTTCTTTGGCGAAGCAAATCGAATGCTACAGGTGATTGATGGGGGAAACCGGCGGCAAAGCCGTTCTACTGTCTGAAGCATCCAAACGAGTGCTGCACGTGGTGATGAAGAAAGGCCGGCAAAGGCGGTCTTTGGGGTTGGCGAAGCCATACGAATGCTAAACGCGATCGGTGGGGGAGGGCGGCAAAGCCGGTCTAACGTCCGGAGCAGCCGAACGAATGCTACGCGTGGGTAATGGAGAAAGGCGGAGGTAGCCAGCTAACCGTTCGGCGAAGCCGTACAAATTCTACACGCGATTTGTCGGGAGAGACGGCAAAGCCAGTCTTTCGGTTGGCGAAGACAAACGATTGCTATCTGTGCTTGATGGGGGAAGGCCGACAAAGGATGTCCATTTTTGGGCGAAGCCTTACGAGTGCTGCATGTGGTTGATGGGGGAGACCGGCGGCAAATCGGGCCTACCGTCCGGAGCAGCCAAACGGAAGCTAAGCGTGGGTAATGGAAAAAGGCCGAGATAGCCAGCTCATCGTTCGGCGAAGCCATACTAATGCTACATGTGGTGATGGAGAAAAGCCGGCAAAGAAGGTCTTTCGGGTTGGCGAAGCCATACGAATGCTACATGCGATCGGTGGGTGAGGGCGGCAAAGCCGGTATACCGTTTGGCAAAGCCAATCGTATTCTACGCACGGTTTGTCGGGAGGGACGTCAACGACAGTCTTTCGGTTGGCGACGACAAACGATTGCTACCTGTGCTTGTTGGGGGAAGGCCGATAAAGTAGGTCCATTGTTGGGCGAAACCAAACGAGTGCTACATATAGTTGATGGGGGGAGACCGGCGGCAGAGCCGTCTATCGTTCGGCGAAGCCAAACCAATGCTACATGCAACTCATCGGGGGGAGGGGGAGCGGCAAAGCCAGTCTTTCGGTTGGCGAAGACAAACGCTTGCTATCTGTGCTTGATGGGGGAAGGCCGACAAAGGAGGCCCATCGTTGGGCGAAGCCAAACGAGTGCTACATGTGGTTGATGGGGGAGACTGGCGGCAGAGCCTTCTATCGTTCGGCAAAGCCAAACCAATGCTACACGCGATTGATTGAGGAGGGGGGGGGCGGCAAACCAGTTTTTCGGTTGGCGAAGCCAAACCAAAGCTGCACGTTGCTGATGGAGGAAGGCCTGAGGTGTCGGCACACCTTTGGCGAAGCCAATCAAATTCTACGCGCGGTTTGTCGGAAGGGGCGTCAACGACAGTCTTTCGGTTGGCAAAGCCAAACGAGTGCTACCTGTGCTTGATGGGGAAAGGCCGACAAAGGAGGTTCATTTTTGGGCGAAGCCATACGAGTGCTGCATGTGGTTGATGGGGGAGACCGGCGGCAAATCGGGCCTACCGTCCGGAGCAGCCAAACGGAAGCTAAGCGTGGGTAATGGAGAAAGGCCGAGATAGCTAGCTCATCGTTCGGCGAAGCCATACGAATGCTACATTTGGTGATGGAGAAAAGCCGGCAAAGGAAGTCTTTCGGGTTGGCGAAGACAAACGCTTGCTACCTGTGCTTGATGGGGGAAGGCCGACAAAGGAGGCCCATCGTTGGGCGAAGCCAAACGAGTGCTACATGTGGTTGATGGGGGAGACCGGCGGCAGAGCCTTCTATCGTTCGGCAAAGCCAAACTAATGCTACACGCGATTGATTGAGGGGGTGGGCGGCAAAGCCAGTTTTTCGGTTGGCGAAGCCAAACCAAAGCTGCACGTTGCTGATGGAGGAAGGCCGGAGGTGTCGGCATACCGTTTGGCGAAGCCAATCGTATTCTACGCACGGTTTGTCGGTAGGGCGTCAACGACAGTCTTTCGGTTGGCGAAGCCAAACGAGTGCTACCTGTGCTTGATGGGGAAAGGCCGACAAAGGAGGTCCATTTTTGGGCGAAGCCATACGAGTGCTGCATGTGGTTGATAGGGGAGACCGGCGGCAAATCGGGCCTACCGTCCGGAACAGCCAAACGGAAGCTAAGCGTGGGTAATGGAGAAAGGCCGAGATAGCCAGCTCATCGTTCGGCGAAGCCATACGAATGCTACATTCCGTGATGGAGAAAAGCCGGCAAAGGAAGTCTTTCGGGTTGGCGAAGACAAACGCTTGCTACCTGTGCTTGATGGGGGAAGGCCGACAAAGGAGGCCCATCGTTGGGCGAAGCCAAACGGGTGCTCCATGTGGTTGATGGGGGAGACTGGCGGCAGAGCCTTCTATCGTTCGGCAAAGCCAAACCAATGCTACACGCGGTTGATTGAGGAGGGGGGGGCGGCAAACCAGTTTTTCGGTTGGCGAAGCCAAACCAAAGCTGCACGTTGCTGATGGAGGAAGGCCTGAGGTGTCGGCACACCTTTGGCGAAGCCAATCAAATTCTACGCGCGGTTTGTCGGAAGGGGCGTCAACGACAGTCTTTCGGTTGGCAAAGCCAAACGATTGCTATCCGTGGTTGATGGGGGAAGGCCGGCAAAGGTGGTTCATTTTTGGGCGAAGCCAAACGAGTGCTGCATGTGGATGATTTTGGGAGACCGGCGGCAAATCGGGCCTACCGTCCGGAGCAGCCAAACGGAAGCTAAGCGTGGGGAATGGAGAAAGGGCGAGATAGCTAGCTCATCGTTCGGCGAAGCCATACGGATGCTACATTTGGTGATGGAGAAAAGCCGGCAAAGGAAGTCTTTCGGGTTGGCGAAGACAAACGCTTGCTACCTGTGCTTGATGGGGGAAGGCCGACAAAGGAGGCCCATCGTTGGGCGAAGCCAAACGAGTGCTACATGTGGTTGATGGGGGAGACCGGCGGCAGAGCCTTCTATCGTTCGGCAAAGCCAAACTAATGCTACACGCGATTGATTGAGGGGGTGGGCGGCAAAGCCAGTTTTTCGGTTGGCGAAGCCAAACCAAAGCTGCACGTTGCTGATGGAGGAAGGCCGGAGGTGTCGGCATACCGTTTGGCGAAGCCAATCGTATTCTACGCACGGTTTGTCGGTAGGGGCGTCAACGACAGTCTTTCGGTTGGCGAAGCCAAACGAGTGCTACCTGTGCTTGATGGGGAAAGGCCGACAAAGGAGGTCCATTTTTGGGCCAAGCCATACGAGTGCTGCATGTGGTTGATGGGGGAGACCGGCGGCAAATCGGGCCTACCGTCCGGAACAGCCAAACGGAAGCTAAGCGTGGGTAATGGAGAAAGGCCGAGATAGCCAGCTCATCGTTCGGCGAAGCCATACGAATGCTACATTTCGTGATGGAGAAAAGCCGGCAAAGGAAGTCTTTCGGGTTGGCGAAGACAAACGCTTGCTACCTGTGCTTGATGGGGGAAGGCCGACAAAGGAGGCCCATCGTTGGGCGAAGCCAAACGAGTGCTACATATAGTTGATGGGGGGAGACCGGCGGCAGAGCCTTCTATCATTCGGCGAAGCCAAACCAATGCTACATACAACTCATCGGGGGAGGGGGAGCGGCAAAGCCAGTCTTTCGGTTGGCGAAGACAAGCGCTTGCTACCTGTGCTTGATGGTGGAAGGCCGGCAAAGGAGGCCCATTGTTGGGCGAAGCGAAACGAGTGCTACATGTGGTTGATGGGGGAGACCGGCGGCAGAGCCTTCTATCGTTCGGCGAAGCCAAACCAATGCTACATGCAACTCATCGGGGGAGGGGGAGCGGCTAAGCCAGTCTTTCGGGTTGGCGAAGCCATACGAATGCTACATTCGATTGGCGGGTGAGGGCAGCAAAGCCGGTATACCGTTTGGCGAAGCCAATCGTATTCTACGCACGGTTTGTCGGGAGGGGCGTCAACGACAGTCTTTCGGTTGGCGAAGACAAACGATTGCTACCTGTGCTTGAGGGGGGAAGGCCGACAAAGTAGGTCCATTGATGGGTGAAGCCAAACGAATTCTACAAGTGGTTGATCGGGAGAAGCCGGCGGCAAAGCCGGTCTACTGTCTGAAGCATCCAAACGAGTGCTGCATGTGGTGATGAAGAAAGGCCGGCAAAGACTGTCTTTGGGGTTGGCGAAGCCATACGAATGCTGCATGTGGTTGATGGGGGAGACCGGCGGCAAATCGGGCCTACCAAAGCCAAACGGAAGCTAAGCGTGGGTCATGGAGAGAAGCCGAGGTAGCCAGCTCATCGTTCTGTGAAGTCATACGATTTGGTGGGGGAGAGCGACAACGCCAGTGTTTCGGTAGGCGAAGCCAAACTAACGCTGTATATTGCCGATGGAGGAGGGAGGAGGGGCGGAGTCGGTCTATCGTTGGGCGCAGCCGAACGAATGCCACATGTGGTTGATGGGGGGAGCCGACGTTAAAGTGGGCCTACCGTTCGGAGCAGCCAAACGAACGTTACACGCGCTTGGTAGGAAAGGGAGGCAAAGCCAGTCTTTCGGTTGACGGAAACAAACGATTGCTACTCGAGGTTGATGGGGTGGGGGAGCGGTCTGCAAGGCCGATTTATCTTTCGGAGAAGCTGAACCAATGCTCTACATTGCTGAAGGTGGAAGGCCGGCCAAGCCGGCTTTCCGTTTGTCGAAGCCTATCCACCAGCGGCAAACCGGCGTCAGGAGAAGTATTATTCGCAGCAGGGATGTTTCGGATAAAACCAGACTCATCATAATGTTTTCTAGCAGAACCGTTCTTCAGCAACATAATTATTGCCTCACTTTTTGTTGAATCTTTTTGTTAGGCTATCTAGAACAGGCCGGCGAAGCCGGAAACCGAACCGGCGAAGCCGGTTCGCCCGCGGCGCTGTACGGCTTTAGCCGCCTGGCGCAGCTGGTAAATAACAAACGCCGTGATTAGGACACCTACTGTGAGCCCGATAAGCCTTGCAGCGACCGGCTCGAAAGTAGAGAGACAGGCTATACGTACATACTTGTAGTGCCATGCTCGTGTGAGTCCTCTTGTCTGGAAGAACACCGAATTCCCCACCCCTTGTTAAGGGTTGGGCAATTAACGTAGGGCTCTTCGGGACAATAATTAACACCTTGAACATTCTCAGGAGAGGGCACGAAGGGTTCAAGAAAAACGCTAAGTGGCTGTATTTCTTTAAGATATTTCTCAAAGCATTATATAGAGGACGTTGGACTTCACTGGCAGTTTGTGGGCTTCTACACTCCGCCGTCTTCTATTATGCTCACAATTGCACTGAAGAACATGCTACCAAGTTGAATGTTGTAGTTCTGAGTTGAATGGGTGGGAGAGGGTGTACACGGCGTGGGGAAGATCCGTTTTGAATAAACTCGCTGCTTGAATGTAAACTGGATGCACGGAGTCGGGGGTGATCACTTGGGGATAAGGGATGGCGTACAGGTTGGGAATGAAGTGGTTTCGGATAATCGTGGTTTTCCAGGAGTCTTAATTTTGTAAGGATTGAAAAACTACCCAATCGCATGTATTTGAGTTGTTACCGCGCAGTTTAGAAGACATTTAAAAGGTCTTAGGGGGGGGGGAGATGCCGAAGATGGAACAGTGCCTCAGGAACACTTCCAAGACTGTAAGAAAACGTGCCTTTTAGTTGTATTTGTCCAGGTCATTATCTTTTATTTAGATTCCGTTCAAATAGTTAACACACCGGGAGGCACACCAGCGAGTACACCGTGAACTCTGAGAAAGTTTGTCGCGGCAGTGCCGGGAAAGTAACGCGACCCTCAACCGTGCCGCGATAGTTCCGCGGTACTACCGCAGCGGCTCCGCGATCATCTTTGTGTCGATGCGATTCTGTTGCAGTGCCTTGGCCTCGACAACGCTACGACATTGCCTCGATAGTACAGCAGCGGTTCCGTGTTAGAACCGCACCGGCTCTGCGAAGTTGCATCAGCAAACCCGCGTCGACAACAATGCACTGTCCTGTGCGTTGTCGCCAGTTCAATTACCCAAGTTTAATTACTCAAGTCTTGAATCTCTTTGCCCGCAGTAACGGGGATACCCTCTGTCCCTATCAGACAAAATACCGTAGGTGTGCATTTTTGTTCGTAGGCCCCGCCCAGTTGTACTATGACCCATAATTAATTTCATATGAGCTACTCTCAGTTGGTCTTTTTTTTTGAAAAGGCGCAGCCACCTATCGTGGAGGCGCAGCGACACTTTCGCTGGGCCGCTGAGTTCCCGGTAGGAGCCGCTGTGGCTTTATCGCGGAGCCGCAGCGGCAATTTCTACCAGAGAAGAGGCGTGGCTGCCACGCTTGCTAGAAAACAATCACCTAAAGTAGGACCACATTGAGCTCTTAATTTTTTTTGTATAAATTTCGAGTGCTGACCCTCTTAACTTGGATCGCGCGATACTCTGAATTTTGTGCGATGATTTTGCAACGCGAAGCAAATGAATGACTACTACATATTCCGAAAAACGTTGACATTAGAGAACCTCGAAAAATACTATCCTTTTTCACAACATCCCTGTTATCAATGTTCAATAGAATGCTCATTCCGGTGCTGTTTTTTACATCAGGTACCAATGTAAGTGGTTCACGTTTTTGCGGTATTATTGAAAAATCATTTCTTATCTGGCTATTGAAATACGAAATGTCCATGAGAAAATAGTTTCAGAAAAATACTTTCAGAACATTTGTATCGTTTTTGTACAAGATTTTTTTCTTGCCGTTTGTCGATAGCCATTTGCCGCCCATTTTTGGTCAAATTTTGACTGGAGGAGAAATGCCGGACAGCACCAATTGCCAGCATAGCCGTCAAATAATGCATTGTGGTGTGTGGTATGCACTTGCACACACCGCTCCCAGCTACGCCTATAATGTAATTCACGACCCCCTAACTCAATTCAAGACTAACTGATCGCAATTCATTAATGAGAATGAAAATTTACTAGTATTGAGGATGTCGGCTGTTATCCGTTAATTTCGAGGTGGAAACTCTCTAGAAATCATTTATAACCCTATCTGGACGGTGCTCAGGGGAGGAAATCCCCTGCGTGGGACTAAATCTGTCGTGTATCGGGTATTTCGGGGTGGAAATCAGTTTAAGCCCTATTTGGACGGTGCAGCCTGCGGCTGCACCGTCGCTTAGGGGAGGAAATCCCCTGCGTGGGACTAAATCTGTCGTGTATCGGGTGTTTCGGGGGTGAAAACCAGTTTAAACCCTATTTGGACGGTGCAGCCTGCGGCTGCACCGTCGCTTTGGGGAGGAAATCCCCTGCGTGGAGGCTAAATCTGTCGTGTATCGGGTATTTCGGGGGTGGAAATAAGTTTAAACCCTATTTGGACGGTGCAGCCTGCGGCTGCACCGTCGCTTTGGGGAGGAAATCCCCTGCGTGGAGGCTAAATCTGTCGTGTATCGGGTATTTCGGGGGTGAAAATCAGTTTAAACCGTTTTTGGACGGTGCAGCCTGCGGCTGCACCGTCGCTTAGGGGAGGAAATCCTCTGCGTGGAGGCTAAATCTGTCGTGTATCGGGTATTTCGGGGGTGGAAATAAGTTTAAACCCTATTTGGACGGTGCAGCCTGCGGCTGCACCGTCGCTTAGGGGAGGAAATCCTCTGCGTGGAGGCTAAATCTGTCGTGTATCGGGTATTTCGGGGGTGAAAATCAGTGTAAACCCTATTTGGACGGTGCAGCCTGCGGCTGCACCGTCGCTTAGGGAAGGAAATCCCCTTCGTGGAGGCAAAATCTGTCGTACATCGGGTATTTCGCGGGTGGGAATCCGTTTGAAACGTATTTGGACGGTGGCTCAGGGGAGGAAAACCCCTTCGTGGAGGGAAAATCTGTCGTATATCGGGGGTGAAAATCCGTTCTACTCTATTTGCTTCAACGGAGGGAGATCCCTGGGTGACGGCCTATTCTTCAAGCGAAAACTGTTACAAGGCCTAAGCCATTCATTACTAGTTTCTGCTACTTCCTTTTTTCACGTTTCATATCTTTTAGAATTCTCTTTTAGTTCTTATGTTGATCATTCTCTCACATCTTCTTTTAGTAGCATATCAAATGAACATCTACCTCACAAATAGCGTTTCCGCTATGAATTCGTGGTTCTACCATGATTTGTGGTGGAATCAATAACTTAGGCGTAACATCTGCAGTGTGTTGTGCAGTTGCACCAGCAAACACTGCATTTGACGCCTGTGTTGGCAATCGGTGCCGTCCGGCATTTCGCGTTTTCACAAATTTTGTCGATTTTCGTTTACCGATTCTTCAAAGTTGTTTGCCGCATATCCTTGGTCCCGACGCCATCGAGCGCAGTGCATACGGGGCAGGGCAGCAACTCTCGGGGCACGTGCGCTGGTGTAGCCAGACCCTGCCCTTGTCCCACCGCGTGCGTTGATGCATCCGGCCCCTGGTTAACCCCTAATGACCTGTCGATTGCGATTATCATCAGCAGCGGAGCGGTGGGACTTGGCGAAATATATTTAGTGATAAGGAATTTCTGACGAGAAAGCCACCGCTCCGTGTAGTGGTAATGGAAAATAGGAGCTTACTTGGAATGGAACGGAGCCTATGTAGACTGGAAAATCTCTAGTGACCTTCCGATTCCGAGTATCTCCAGTAACGAAGCGGTGGGCCTCGGTGAGATATAACTAGTGATAAGGAGGTTCCGATCAAAAAGCCACCGCTCCGCGCTGTGATAGTCGAAAACAGGAGTTCACTTGAACTGAATAATAAAGTGTATTTTGAACCATAAAATTGTGTTTTTCTTATCGAACGACAAAACTTATTGAACAACCTGGTATGCGAGTGACGAAACTAAAAGTTACGACCCCAGCAGCCGCCGTGATCGTTAGCATCGAGTTGGAAACATGATTATATCGAGTTTGAGCTTCATAGTACTGCAAAAAAATTCAAACAGAAACAAAAAAAGGATGAGAAATTGTGTGATGTAGGGGAAAATTGAGGGAAATGTTGCGCAATTCCTTAAAGGACGACAACAACTCAGCGGGCGACTCGCTAGCCAACAGCTCGCAACCCGCTATACCACCTCTCCTTGCGCTCGCGACCCGCCATTCCCGTAGCGAGTGGCGAGCGAAGACGAGGGGATAGCGGGTGGCGAGCTGTTCAAAATGAGAGGTGAGCGGGTGGCGAGCTCCGACTTCCTGAGAGGATTTTCCTGATTTTGTGCTGTTTTGATCACCTTCGGGCATCAAGGTAAGGTTTGTGGACTCAGTTCATATTTACTGGGTTTCGTATGCCCTATACTTTTTTTGAACAGGAAACTCGACCTTTCTGAACTTCCCTCACTCTTGATCTTTTCTTGCTCTGAACTTTTCTTGCCTATCGCTCAAGTACTTCTTTCAGGTTATATGAATTTGCTGGAAATAGAAATTTCTAAGAAATCGGAGCACATCTGGGCGAAAGACCTGGAGTACTTCTCTGCGCAGTCTATTTTCGGTAATTTTTTTCTTCTCGCAACATTTCAGGAGGAGGAAGAAAGTAGGCTGTTTTAGAAGGGATAATGTGCCTTTTTACGTCGATTTATTTATGCGGCCTCTACTATCTATACATTACCTACAAACCCAAAGACATGGAGAAAAGAGTAAGTTATCACAGAGTTACGGATTCCTCATGGCACTTGCAGTAAGTAGAACGCTTGCGTACAGGCCTTCTGTCAGCTTCTATGAACCAGTAGGATTTCTGCCGTTGTCTTGATATTGGGCTAAGTGAACTCAGTTTGGGCATGAAATACAGTAGCGGGCAGGAATATCCAAAGACCCCAATTCGTATGATCCAAATCTGTTGCCAAAGAAAGCATCGGGGTCAGGGGTGTGCGGCAAAGGAATTTAAAATTTCGGCAAACGGCGAAGGCACAACCAGAAAATGACCGGCAAACGGCAAAATCTGTTCTGTGCTATATTGCACCAACATTTGTCTAGTGTGGTATTCCATGCAAAATCTGTCAAGTACTATGTACCTGGCGTTTTACTAGTCTTGACAGGAAGAAAAAAATCCCATATATCAGAAGCTACTTGTAAGCCTCAGGGGATCAGAGAATGCCAGTAGCGCTGTTCTGTATGTGATCTGTATAGGAGTCACTATCTAGTTCAACGAAGCCGTTAGCTAATCCCTCGTGGGGATAATTCTGTTTATTCCCCTCCACTGATTGAAGTTTCGGTATAAATCAATGCTAGAGATCCAAAGGACGGGCGTCTTTTCGAGCGGAGTGTGATACCAGGTTGTTCAATAAGTTTTGTCGTTCGATAAGATAAACACAATTTTTAAAATACACTTTATTATTCAGTATAATCTCCGTGAACATTAATACACTAGAAAAAAAACCAAAATTTATTTTTAAATCCAAAAAAAAAATCCAAGTCTCATCCATAGTGATGAATCGACGTAAAAATCCACTTTATCCTTTTTAAAACGCTCTAAATGATGCTGAGAAAGTCGCATTCGAATGTGTTTTTGTTCCATTGTTAGCGAATGCGGCACCCATTGTGCACACAGCTTTCTAAAACCCGAAATTTCACTTAAAGTATGGCTCACACTGCCTAATGAGATGTGTAGAGCCTCTACTAAATCTCTTTCAGTCAATCGACGATCTTCCGAAACCTTATCCTGTATTTTAGCTATGATTTCTGGTGTTGATGCGCTTTTTGGACGTCCTTCACGTGGATCGTCTTCAAGGCTTGTACGACCATTCAGCAACCCATATTTCTACTGTTCTAATTGTAGGTGAACTTTCTCTCCAACATTTGAGAAGTTTATGTGGACTTTTACCATTTAAACTCTACTTTGCGAACTTGACTTCTCAAAAAAAATCAAAAACTAGAATGCGGTTTTTCATCGTGGACACTGCCTTTAAAAGCCTTCGTATAGCACTGTGGGAAAATTATTGCTTAACGGCAGCATATTTTCGTGAAATTTTTATCTCTGTTTAAGACTAAGGTCTGACAATCACTTCCTTTGGCGTTTATCGCGCCAGCTATTTCTCTCATTGCTAAATAATGGAAGCTAGAAGAGGTAGCAATTTGAAAGGCAGCGTTCACGATAATCATCCTCGTCGACTTTCCATAGTGAAATGATAGGCGAGAAGGATTCTAGGCTCCCAGTGTCGAAGAATATTCGAAAATCCAAACTTTCGAATTACCGAATATTTTTTTCTCGAATTTTCGGATAAATTGCAATGTTTTGAGAGATTCTGGGGTTTCCAAATAACATTCGACTTGTCATACACAACGACTGAACAAATAAGGAAGTGGATCAGCAAGCACCCGCCTAGAAAAGAAAAGCTAACAGAAAAACAATATTTTTTTTCGCCTTCAGCTACTATTGTTAAAACAAACAACTAGTGCATTGCACAAAATCAAAAGTGCGACAGATAGTCGAGATCGTTGCATCTACGCGTTTTTATAGGTTCATTTTTTACCTTGCACACTTTTCAGCTTGTTTACATTTTGAAGCACTTTATCATTACAGTCACATATCATATTTCAATCACCATTATGAAATTTTTATTTTCTACAAATCATTTTTGTCATCAATTTACAAATCTGTATTTTTCTTCAATGCTTCCCTTTACACTGCCTGCTCATATCTTGCGCCACTTTGCAATTACAGCAGCTGATAAAAAAACAATATTTCAACTTTCTTAATGAAATCTCGAGTGGGTTAACACTTAATCCGCTATTTTAACAATCAATATTGGGGCCTTGGTTGAGCGCCAGGACTCTTCTGCACGAGCTTTGCTGGCGTCATCAACGATGGAGGTGCGAGCGCAGATAATTAGGTGTGAATGAAGGTGCGAACCACGCTAATGACGGGCTCCCTAATTAGACTCGTACAGATGTATACGAATCCGTACTCTCCTCAGAAGACCACTTCTCAATGGATGTGGTTGAGCCACGAATTGTTGTCCGCTCAATTTGTTCGAAATGACGAATAATTCGAATAAATCCATACACAAGTATTCGAATTTCGAATATTATTCGAGAGCCTGTTTTTGAAATATTCGAATTTCGAATATTATTCGAGAGCCTGTTTTGGAAATATTCGAATTTCGAATAATATTCGAGAGCCGGTTTCTGAAATATTCGAATCCTATATATAAAGAATGGGAACGGCGCTACGAGAAATCCGCGGAATCGGCCGCGCCTGAACTCTTCAGCATTGTCGATACGCAGCGCGGCGTGTCGCGCGCGGCGCCTCACAGCTGATCATTTTCATTTCCGTTTCCACCATTTTGCTCCATTTCTTACGTTTTCAAGGTTTTGGCCATCTGTTTACTCCGCATTTTGTTCGCGGCTAATATAAACACTTCGATTTTGCAGCGCTTTCGCCCGCTAAGCCGTTTTTTTCACTTATGTGCTCTATTTTTCTTGTTCTGTGCTTATTTTTTTATTTTGACTTTTTGTTTTTCGTTTTTTTTCTTTGTTCTGTCTTGTTGCTTTGTCATTTTTTACGAGAAATTTTGTGGGAGGTTTTGCAGCCAGATTTTTTTTCAAAGAATTTTTGAACGATTTTTCATTTAGAAAGACGGACATTTCAGCCCTTTTTTCAAAAAAAAATGGAGAGATTTCTTCACTTTACGCTGATTTTCTCCTAATTTCTACACGCTCATTTTTTCCCAATTTTTTTTTGCTGAACTATTTTTCACTACGGAGTCATGAAAATTTGCAGGAGACCTCTGAATGAACAAGCAAATTTGAAAAGAAACAAAATTTATTTTGAAAAAATAATAGAAAAAACTTTCATGGTGAGCATTGTGCCCAAAAATTCTTCATTAGATTTTTCGACAGAAGAAAATGCAAGATGTTTAGCAAAAAAATCTTTTTCACGTGGCGCATTCTTTTTTATCGGATTTTTGTCTATGAGAAAACAAAGATTTTTTCACGAAGAAGTTGATAAGATCGCAGAACTTTCCGGTGAAAATTTTACAACCAAGTTTTTTCCAAAGAATTCAATAATGATTTTCGGGGTATTTTAACTGTTTTAAATCTGAAAAAATCCGCTGATTTTTGTGAAAAAAAGAGGAGATCAATCACAGATGACTATTTCCACTGGCAGAAAAAATATTCATGCGGCGGACGTTCAAACAAACTGGAAGGAATTTACGTGAAATTATTAATGTCGAAATCAGATAATCCGTTTAACTTTACTAACTATAAACCTAATCAGATAATCCTTACTTTTTTCTGAATTGTCAGTTTCATTAAACATCTATAACTGATTGTATACTTACATCATTGAGAGAAAGGCTGAATCCTCACGCCTGATTGAAGCCGACGGTCCGCATATGGACAAATTGGGTAACTGTTCCTTGCGCTCGCGTCATACACACGCGCTCCAGCGCAACCATCCAAAGGCACATCAGGCGCGAATTTCCTATCGTTTGGCAAAGCCAAACGAATACTACATGTAGGGTGGCCTGCGAAGCCGCACGAATACCATACGGAGGGTGACCGGCGAAGTCGAACGAATACTACACGAAGGGTGGCCCGCCAAGCCAGCCCGTCGTTTGGCGAAGCCGAACGAATACTACACGGGTTGTGACCGACAAAGCCTGCCCATCGCTCGGCGGAGCCGATCGAATATTACATGGAGGGCGGCCCGCCAAGATGGCCCATCGTTCGGCAAGGGCGAACGAATACTACGTAGAGAGAGGGAGGTGGGCAAAGCCGGCCCATCTTTCTGCGATGCCGTGCGAATACTACACGGAGGGTGGCCGGCGAAGCCGAACGAATACCACACGAAGGGTGGCCCGCTAAGCCGGCCCGTCGTTCGGCGAAGCCAATCTAATACCACGTGAACGGAGGGGGTCGGCAAAGCCGGCCCATCGTTCTGCGATGCCGAACGAATACTACGTAGAGGGAGGGTGGCCCGGACCATCATTCGGTGAAGCTGAACGAACATTAGACGGAGGGTGGTCGGCGAAGCCGAACGAATACTACACAGAGGAAGGGTGTCCGGAAAAGCCGGCCCATCGTTCTGCGATTCCGAACGAATACTACGTGGAGGGAGGGTGGCCCGGTCTATTGTTCGGTGAAGCTGAACCAATATTACACGGAGGGTGGCAGGCGAAGCCTGCCCATCGCTCGGCGAACATGAGCGAATAATACATGGAGGGTGGCCCGCCAAGCCGGCCCATCGTTCGGCGATGCCGAAAGATTACTACCTAGAGAGAGATCGCTCGGCGAACATGAGCGAATAATACATGAAGGGTGGCCCGCCAAGCCGGCCCATCGTTCGGCGATGCCGAAAGATTACTACCTAGAGAGAGGGTGGCCGGCGAAGCCGAACGAATTCTAGGTAGAAGAAAGGTGGCCGGCGAAGCCGGCCTATCGTTCGGCGGAGCCGAAAGAAAACTACACCGAGGGTAGCCGGAGTAGCCGGCTCTACGTTCGGCGAAGACGAATGAATACTGCGTAGAGGAAGGGGATCGGCGACGCCGAACGAATACTGCGTACAGGAAAGGGGTCGGCGAAGCCGAACGAATACCACGTAGAGGGAGGGGTGGCGGCGAAGTCGGCCCTTGGTTCGGCGAAGCCGAACGAATACTACACGGAGGGTGGCCGGCGAAGCCGGCCCATCGTTCGGCGGAGCCGAACGAATACTACCTAGAGGGAGGGCGGCCGGCGAAGCCGGCCCATCTTTCGGCAAAGCCGAACGAATACTACACCGAGGGTAGCCGACGAAGCCGGCCCATCGTTCGGCGAAGCTGAACGAATACTGCGTAGAGGAAGGGGGTTGGCGAAGCCGGCCCATCGTTCGGCGGAGACGAGCGAATACTACCTAGAGGGAGGGTAGCCGGCGAAGCCGGCCCATCGTTCGGTGGAGCCAAACGAATACTAGCTAGAGGGAGGGTGGCCGGCGAAGCCGGCCCATCTTTCGGCAAAGCCGAACGAATACTACACCGAGGGTTGCCGGCGAAGCCGGCCCATCGTTCGGCGAAGCTGAACGAATACTGCGTAGAGGAAGGGTGGCGGCGAAGCCGGCCCTTGGTTCGGCGAAGCCGAACGAATACTACACGGAGGGTGGCCGGCGAAGCCGGCCCATCGTTCGGCGGAGCCGAACGAATACTACCTAGAGGGAGGGCGGCCGGCGAAGCCGGCCCATCTTTCGGCAAAGCCGAACGAATACTACACCGAGGGTTGCCGGCGAAGCCGGCCCATCGTTCTGCGAAGCCGATCGAATACTGCGTAGAGAAAGAGGGTCGGCGAAGCCGGCCTATCGTTTGGCGGAGCCGAACGAATATCACATGGAGTGTGGTCGGCGAAGCCGAACGAATATGGTCGGCGAAGCCGAACGAATACTACACGAGGGGTGGCTGGCGAAGCCGAACGACTACTACACGAGGGGTGGCTGGCGAAGCCGGCCCATCCTTAGGCGAAGTCGAACGAATACTACGTAGAGGGAGGGTGGCCGGCAAAGCCGGCCCATCTTTCGGCGAAGCCGAACGAATACTACACCGAGGGTTGCCGGCGAAGCCGGCCCATCGTTCGGCGGAGCCGAACGAATACTGCGTAGAGGAAGGGGGTCGGCGAAGCCGAGCGAATACAATGTAGAGAGAGGGGGTCGGCGAAGCCGGCCCTTCGTTCGGCGAAGCCAAACGAATACTAACTAGAGGGAGGGTGGCCGGCGAAGCCGGCCCATCGTTCTGTGAAGCCGAACGAATACCACGTAAAGGGAGGGGGTCGGCGAAGCCGAGCGAATACAATGTAGAGAGAGGGGGTCGGCGAAGCCGGCCCTTCGTTCGGCGAAGCCAAACGAATACTACACGGAGGGTGGCCGGCGAAGCCGGCCCATCTTTCGGCGAAGCCGAACGAATACTACACCGAGGGTTGCCGGCGAAGCCGGCCCATCGTTCTGCGAAGCCGAACGAATACTGCGTAGAGAAAGAGGGTCGGCGAAGCCGGCCTATCGTTTGGCGGAGCCGAACGAATATCACATGGAGTGTGGTCGGCGAAGCCGAACGAATACTACACGAGGGGTGGCTGGCGAAGCCGAACGACTACTACACGAGGGGTGGCTGGCGAAGCCGGCCCATCTTTCGGCGAAGCCGAACGAATACTACACCGAGGGTTGCCGGCGAAGCCGGCCCATCGTTCGGCGAAGCCGAACGAATACTGCGTAGAGGAAGGGGGTCGACGAAGCCGGCCCATCGTTCGGCGGAGACGGGCGAATACTACCTAGAGGGAGGGTGGCCGGCGAAGCCGAGCGAATACAATGTAGAGAGAGGGGGTCGGCGAAGCCGAACGAATACTACACGGAGGGTGGCCGGCGAAGCCGGCCCATCTTTCGGCGGAGCCGAACGAATACTACACCGAGGGTTGCCGGCGAAGCCGGCCCATCGTTCTGCGAAGCCGAACGAATACTGCGTAGAGAAAGAGGGTCGGCGAAGCCGGCCTATCGTTTGGCGGAGCCGAACAAATATCACATGGAGTGTGGTCGGCGAAGCCGAACGAATACTACACGAGGGGTGGCTGGCGAAGCCGAACGACTACTACACGAGGGGTGGCTGGCGAAGCCGGCCCATCCTTAGGCGAAGTCGAACGAATACTACGTAGAGGGAGGGTGGCCGGCAAAGCCGGCCCATCTTTCGGCGAAGCCGAACGAATACTGCGTAGAGGAAGGGGGTCGGCGAAGCCGGCCCATCGTTCGGCGGAGACGGGCGAATACTACCTAGAGGGAGGGTGGCCGGCGAAGCCGGCCCATCGTTCGGTGGAGCCAAACGAATACTAACTAGAGGGAGGGTGGCCGGCGAAGCCGGCCCATCGTTCGGCGAAGCCGAACGAATACTGCGTAGAGGAAGGGGGTCGGCGAAGCCGGCCCATTGTTCGGCGGAGACGAGCGAATACTAGCTAGAGGGAGGGTGGCCGGCGAAGCCGGCCCATCGTTCTGTGAAGCCGAACGAATACCACGTAAAGGGAGGGGGTCGGCAAAGCCGAGCGAATACAATGTAGAGGGAGGGGGTCGGCGAAGCCGGCCCTTCGTTCGGCGAAGCCGAACGAATACTTCACGGAGGGTGGCCGGCGAAGCCGGCCCATCTTTCGGCGAAGCCGAACGAATACTACACGGAGGGTGGCCGGCGAAGCCGGCCCATCGTTCGGCGAAGCCGAACGAATACTGCGTAGAGGAAGGGGGTCGGCGAAGCCGGCCTATCGTTCGGCGAAGCCGAACGAATACTACACGAGGGGTGGCTGGCGAAGCCGAACGACTACTACACGAGGGGTGGCTGGCGAAGCCGGCCCATCCTTAGGCGAAGCCGAACGAATACTACGTAGAGGGAGGGTGGCCGGCAAAGCCGGCCCATCGTTCGGCGAAGCCGAACGAAGACTGCGTAGAGGAAGGGGGTCGGCGAAGCCGGCCCATCGTTCGGCGGAGACGGGCGAATACTACCTAGAGAGAGGGTGGCCGGCGAAGCCGGCCCATCGTTCTGTGAAGCCGAACGAATACCACGTAAAGGGAGGGGGTCGGCGAAGCCGAGCGAATACAATGTAGAGAGAGGGGGTCGGCGAAGCCGGTCCTTCGTTCGGCGAAGCCGAACGAATACTACACGGAGGGTGGCCGGCGAAGCCGGCCCATCGTTCGGCGGAGACGGGCGAATACCACGTAAAGGGAGGGGGTCGGCGAAGCCGAGCGACTACAATGGAGAGGTAGGGGGTCGGCGAAGCCGCTTCGTTCGGCAACGCCGAACGAATACTACCGAGGGTTGCCGGCAAAGCCGGGCCCAGCAGGCGAAGCCGAACGAACGAATACTACGTAGACGGAGGGTGGCCGGAAAAGCCGGCCCATCGTTCGGCGAAGCTGAACGAATACTTCGTAGAGGAAGGGGGTCGACGAAGTCGGCCCATCGTTCGGCGGAGACGAGCGAATACTACCTAGAGAGAGGGTGGGCGGCGAAGCCGGCTGTTCGGCGAAGCCGAACGAATATTACATGGAGTGTGGCCGGCGAAGCCGAGCAGATACTACACGAGGGGTGGCTGGCGAAGCCGGCACATCCTTAGGCGAAGCCGAACGATTACTACGTAGACGGAGGGTGGCCGGAAAGCCGGCCCATCGTTCGGCGAAGCTGAACGAATACTGCGTAGAGGAAGGGGTCGGCGAAGCCGGCCCATCGTTCGGCGGAGACGAGCAGGAATACTACCTAGACGGAGGGTGGCCGGCGAAGCCGCTGGTTTCGGCGAAGCCGAACGAATATTACATGGAGTGTGGCCGGCGAAGCCGAACGCAATACTACACGAGGGTGGCTGGCGAAGCCGAACGACTACTACCGAGTGTTGCCGGCGAAGCCGGCCCATCGTTCGGCGAAGCCGAACGAATACTGCGTAGAGGAAGGGGGTCGACGAAGCCGGCCCATCGTTCGGCGGAGACGGGCGAATACTACCTAGAGGGAGGGTGGCCGGCGAAGCCGGCCCATCGTTTGGTGGAGCCAAACAAATACTAACTAGAGGCAGGGTGGCCGGCGAAGCCGGCCCATCGTTCGGCGGAGACGGGCGAATACCACGTAAAGGGAGGGGGTCGGCGAAGCCGAGCGAATACAATGTAGAGGGAGGGGGTCGGCGAAGCCGGCCCTTCGTTCGGCAACGCCGAACGAATACTACACCGAGGGTTGCAGGCGAAGCCGGCCCATCCTTAGGCGAAGCCGAACGAATACTACGTAGACGGAGGGTGGCCGGAAAAGCCGGCCCATCGTTCGGCGAAGCTGAACGAATACTGCGTAGAGGAAGGGGGTCGACGAAGCCGGCCCATCGTTCCGCGGAGACGAGCGAATACTACCTAGACGGAGGGTGGCCGGCGAAGCCGGCCTGTAGTTCGGCGAAGCCAAACGAATATTACATGGAGTGTGGCCGGCGAAGCCGAACGAATACTACACGAGGGGTGGCTGGCGAAGCCGGCACATCCTTAGGCGAAGCCGAACGATTACTAGGTAGACGGAGGGTGGCCGGAAAAGCCGGCCCATCGTTCGGCGAAGCTGAACGAATACTGCGTAGAGGAAGGGGGTCGACGAAGCCGGCCCATCGTTCGGCGGAGACGAGCGAATACTACCTAGACGGAGGGTGGCCGGCGAAGCCGGCCTGTAGTTCGGCGAAGCCGAACGAATATTACATGGAGTGTGGTCGGCGAAGCCGAACGAATACTACACGAGGGGTGGCTGGCGAAGCCGAACGACTACTACACCGAGGGTTGCCGGCGAAGCCGGCCCATCGTTCGGCGAAGCCGAACGAATACTGCGTAGAGGAAGGGGGTCGACGAAGCCGGCCCATCGTTCGGCGGAGACGGGCGAATACTACCTAGAGGGAGGGTGGCCGGCGAAGCCGGCCCATCGTTTGGTGGAGCCAAACAAATACTAACTAGAGGGAGGGTGGCCGGCGAAGCCGGCCCATCGTTCTGTGAAGCCGAACGAATACCACGTAAAGGGAGGGGGTCGGCGAAGCCGAGCGAATACAATGTAGAGGGAGGGGGTCGGCGAAGCCGGCCCTTCGTTCGGCAAAGCCGAACGAATACTACACCGAGGGTTGCCGGCGAAGCCGGCCCATCCTTAGGCGAAGCCGAACGAATACTACGTAGACGGAGGGTGGCCGGAAAAGCCGGCCCATCGTTCGGCGAAGCTGAACGAATACTGCATAGAGGAAGGGGGTCGACGAAGCCGGCCCATCGTTCGGCGGAGACGAGCGAATACTACCTAGACGGAGGGTGGCCGGCGAAGCCGGCCTGTAGTTCGGCGAAGCCGAACGAATATTACATGGAGTGTGGCCGGCGAAGCCGAACGAATACTACACGAGGGGTGGCTGGCGAAGCCGGCACATCCTTAGGCGAAGCCGAACGATTACTACGTAGACGGAGGGTGGCCGGAAAAGCCGGCCCATCGTTCGGCGAAGCTGAACGAATACTGCGTAGAGGAAGGGGGTCGACGAAGCCGGCCCATCGTTCGGCGGAGACGAGCGAATACTACCTAGACGGAGGGTGGCCGGCGAAGCCTGGAACTCCACGTAGAGGGGAGGTCGGCGAAGCCGGAACAGATATTACATGGAGGGGTGGCGAAGCCGAGCCGAACGAATACTACACGAGGGTGGCTGGCGAAGCCGAAGCCGACAATACTACACCGAGGGTTGCCGGCGAAGCCGGCCCATCGTTCGGCGAAGCCGAACGAATACTGCGTAGAGGAAGTCGACGAAGCCGGCCCATCGTTCGGCGGAGACGGGCGAATACTACCTAGAGGGAGGGTGGCCGGCGAAGCCGGCCCATCGTTTGGTGGAGCCAAACGAATACTAACTAGAGGAGGGTGGCCGGCGAAGCCGCCCATCGTTCGGCGGAGACGGGCGAATACCACGTAAAGGGAGGGTCGGCGAAGCCGAGCGAAGCAGATACAATGTAGAGGAGGGTCGGCGAAGCCGGCGCTGTTCGGCAAGCCGAACGAATACTACACCGAGGGTTGCCGGCAAAGCCGGCCCATGCAGGCGAAGCCGAACGAATACTACGTAGACGGAGGGTGGCCGGAAAAGCCGGCCCATCGTTCGGCGAAGCTGAAGCAATACTGCGTAGAGGGAAGGGGTCGACGAAGCCGGCCCATCGTTCGGCGGAGACGAGCGAATACTACCTAGACGGAGGGTGGCCGGCGAAGCCGTAGTTCGGCGAAGCCGAACGAATATTACATGGAGTGTGGCCGGCGAAGCCGAGCAGATACACGAGGGGTGGCTGGCGAAGCCGGCATCCTTAGGCGAAGCCGAACGATTACTAGGTAGACGGAGGGTGGCCGGAAAAGCCGGCCCATCGTTCGGCGAAGCTGAACGAATACTGCGTAGAGGAAGGGGTCGGACGAAGCCGGCCCATCGTTCGGCGGAGACGAGCGAATACTACCTAGACGGAGGGTGGCCGGCGAAGCTGCCATTACAGCCGGCGCGAAGCCGAACAGATATTACATGGAGTGTGGTCGGCGAAGCCGAACGAATACTACACGAGGGTGGCTGGCGAAGCCGAACGGACTACTACACCGAGGGTTGCCGGCGAAAGCCGGCCCATCGTTCGGCGAAGCCGAACGAATACTACGTAGAGGAAGGGGGTCGACGAAGCCGGCCCATCGTTCGGCGGAGACGGGCGAATACTACCTAGAGGGAGGTGGCCGGCGAAGCCGCTCATCGTTTGGTGGAGCCAAACAAATACTAACTAGAGGAGGGTGGCCGGCGAAGCCGGCCCATCGTTCTGTGAAGCCGAACGAATACCACGTAAAGGGAGGGGTCGGCGAAGCCGGCCCATCGCGAATACAATGTAGAGGGGAGGGTCGGCGAAGCCGGCCCATCGTTCGGCGAAGCCGAACGAATACTAACGAGGGTTGGCCGGCGAAGCCGGCCCATCGTTCGAAGCCGAACGAATACTACGTAGACGGAGGGTGGCCGGAAAAGTCGGCCCATCGTTCGTTCGGCAAGCCTGAACGAATACTACACCGAGGGTTCGGCGAAGCCGGCCCATCGAGCGAAGCCGAGCGAATACTACGTAGGCCGGAAAAGCCGGATCGTTCGGCGAACGGAATACTGCAGAAGGGGGTCGACGAAGCCGGCCCATCGTTCGGCGGCGATACTACCTAGACGGAGGATGGCCGGTTCGAAGCCGCTTGTAGTTCGGCGGAGCCGAACAAAAATCACATGGAGTGTGGTCGGCGAAGCCGATCGAATACTACACGAGGGGTGGCTGGCGAAGCCGGCACATCCTTAGGCGAAGCCGAACGAATACTACGTAGACGGAGGGTGGTCGGAAAAGCCGGCCCATCGCTCGGCGAAGCTGAACGAATACTGCGTAGAGGAAGGGGGTCGACGAAGCCGGCCCATCGTTCGGCGGAGACGAGCGAATACTACCTAGACGGAGGGTGGCCGGCGAAGCCGGCCTGTAGTTCGGCGAAGCCGAACGAATATTACATGGAGTGTGGCCGGCGAAGCCGAACGAATACTACACGAGGGGTGGCTGGCGAAGCCGAACGACTACTACACGAGGGGTGGCTGGCGAAGCCGGCCCATCCTTAGGCGAAGCCGAACGAATGCTACCTAGAGGGAGGGTAGCCGGCGAAGCCGGCCCATCGTTCGGCGAAGCTGAACGAATACTGCGTAGAGGAAGGGGGTCGGCGAAGCCGGCCCATCGTTCGGCGGAGACGAGCGAATACTACCTAGACGGAGGGTGGCCGGCGAAGCCGGCCTGTAGTTCGGCGAAGCCGAACGAATATTACATGGAGTGTGGCCGGCGAAGCCGAACGAATACTACACGAGGGGTGGCTGGCGAAGTCGGCCTATCGTTCGGCGAAGCCGAACGAATACTACGTAGAGGGAGCGTGGCCGGCAAAGCCGGCCCATCGTTCGGCGAAGCCGAACGAATACTACATGGAGGGCAGCCAGCAAAGCCGGAGACGACGAAGTTGGACTTCCGTTTCACAAAGCTCGCTCTCTGCTAAGAGTTATGAAACGGTAGCCATTTTGGGTGTAAGCGAGAAATGACCGGCGCCAGAGGGCGACGGCGGAAAGGTACGGGTGTGCAAGTTATACGTGTCGTCATTGCGTGCCACCACCTACGAACGCAGGTTGATTGAAGAATTTGAAACATTTAAGAGTTCAAATGCTTTCGTGTCTGTCTGCTCGTTTTTCAAAATGCGCAGCTGTACTACTGCCAGGGGGTAAGCGCCTTCATGTCACGTGGCTGCCACGGGCTACGGACCCGAAGGGTCACTAGTTTCGAATATTATTCGAAAACGAAATTTTCGAATTTTGAATTTTGAATGATTCGAAATTCGAAAAATCATTCGAATAATTTTCGAATAATATAATTCGGTCCGAAGTATAGTAGAAAACGAGCCAAAGGCTGCAAAATGACGGCTGCAAACAAGCGTTTTGGTGCCCCAGACACGCTCCGTGCCCCAGATCCGCCCCTCGAAAGGAACAAATGAAGACTCAGGTTATAGGAATCATCAAGTGAAGGAAGTGCTGATAAGTGAACTGTTTGCTTCATTGCACTGATAGGTATCATCTTTCTAGCGGTCAATTCCTCCACGCTCAAAAATCAACGTAAACAAGAGGGGGCCTATTTTTGCTCAAAAACGCGTCTTTCGTGTCCGTTCCAAGCGTGCTTCGCTATATATAGGGCACCAGACCTTTCGTAAACCGTGGAGACATCGGAAGTGGAATTTATCGTGAACACTGCCTTTAAGCTAGTTCGTAACAGAGCTAGGAAGACTTTGAGACACCATTAATTGTTAATAGAGCCGACAGTGAGTTCGAAAGACTACTCAGAACGTGTAAGCTCCCTACAAAGCCATGACGCACGAAATCTGAGATTTCCGCATAATTGTGAAATACACCCACCCCGTATACCATTTGCCAAGTGCGAGCTCTCAATTCCTCCGAATAGGCGAGTTATAGGAGGAAGCCACCCTGGGGCGCCCACCTCGGGAAGCCATTTTGGCACGCCCCTTTTACGATCTTTCGAACCCAACAGTGGCGAGATGAGCGGCGGTTTTCGATCAATAGCCCCGTTCTTCCCTTCAATCTCAGCCTCTCTCTTTGTTCAAGTCGGGTCGCATAAATCGGTTGCAAATGACGGAAGTTACAAGCCTCGGACAACTCGTCTACCATGCTTCCGTAGCTCAATTTTTGAGGGGCCAGAACTTCGTTTCCAGGGGGTCTTGAACGATTCCAGAGACATATTTGGAATCAGAGTGAGGCCGTTTTCACGATAGACATAATAACAGAAAACCGATTCTGAGGTTGGACTGTGCCTTTAAAAGACAGTGTTCACGATAGGTTACACTTTTGATATCTCCACCGTTTACTGAAGGTCTGGTACCCTATACAGAAAGGCATGCTTGAAGAGAACGCGAAAGCTAAAAGAGGGCCACAATTGCTTACGTCGAATTTCGAGTATGATACCTAACAATGCAATCAAGCGGTTCAGCTCGCTTATCAGTATGGTCGATCACTGGATGGGATGTAGCCGCGTCGAACAGACGTGGTACGCATGGAAGCGAGGAGGTAATGATAGTCATGAACATCGATCAAGTGATGTCACGTTAGGGGTCGTTTGTACTTCCACCGCCGAGCGGCGCTGCGAAGTGCAATCCTACAATATCGATCGTGCTACGCCGCGTGATCAATAGTACAGAAATGGACTGTGCCGCGCCGCTCGGCGCGGAAGTATAAACGGCCCCTTAGATCTCTGAGCCGCGTCTACTTTTCCCCCCATTTAGTGATCGACGATACTTCCTCGTCTTGATAACTTCATGCTATCACGACCTCGAGTGTCCATTTCTTCACGCACGCCGAGGGGGTGGGAAGGGGCATGAGGGGTTTCCTTGACCCCAGAACGCTTGTTTGCTTCCGTTATTTTGCCATTCCTAGCTCTTTTTGAACCGCTTTTTCGGTATAGAGAGTTCAGAATTCTTCTCGCCTATCATTTTACTGTGAAAAGTCTTTGAGAATGAATATCGTCAACGCTGCCTTTAGATTGCCGATGCAGGTGCCGTATTCATGAAACTACGGGAGCCTCCCGGGAGGGTCCAAAGTTCGCCTGCCACAAAGCGGAGTCGATTAGCGTTAGTAGATTGGTGATGTCGAATTATATATTTTTTGTTCTTCGAATGATTATTCGAGAAAATTATGACCATGCTCAAAAGATGCGCCGTAATCGTTTCAGTCCTGTTAAAAACAGGAAATCCAAGAAATTTCGACCCAATCAATCTAATTTTTCAGCGAAAGTGATGTAGACTCTCTTTCATTCCAAGTAAGCTTCTGTTTTTCATTATCACAACGCGGAGCGGTGGCTTTTTCGTCGGAAACTCCTTATCCCTACATAATTAAAATTCACCGAGACCCACGCTCCGCTGTTGGTAATAATCGAAATCCACAGGTCACTAGCGGTTTGCCAGTCTAGTTGAAGGAACCGTTGTGCAAGGGGCAGATCATACATTTGCTTTTGCACGAAATGATTCTGAAATCAAATGAAACCCGAGTGCAAACTTGCTGCAGACGTCTGTAGGCAGCGAAGGATCGACTACAAGTAGCATCAGAACCGCAAGTTTTAGACCGAAAAAAACCGAAAAAAAACTTTTTCGTTTTTTTTTCGCTATTGATTTTTTTCGTTATTGATTTTTTTTTCGTCAAAAAGGGCGAAAAACGAGAAAAGCGAAAAATCGAAAAACGAAAAACGCACACTCCTAGTCGCCGTGTCACAGCAGTGGAAAAAAATTGAATATCGTGCAGTGAAAAAATTCTTATTTTTGGAAGGTGTAGCACCAAAAGAAATTCACGAACGAATGTTAAAAGTGTATAATGATTGTTTACCTACAATTAGAACAGTAGAAATATGGGTGCGCAAGTTTAGGATAAAATCAATTAGTGCGACGGTAATTAGCGATGGTTCGCACCTCGACTCAGATTACCAGGAGGTATAATTATCTGCCTCGACTCAGAATCTCTCGCCAACTCCGCACGGCGACTAGATCGCCGCAACGCGACGATGAGGTGTGCCTTCGAATTTCTCGTCGAGGAGGGTGAGTGGATGCATTGGCATCGTTCTGAATGGGTCACTCCTAATGACTCTGCCATAGGCAAAGATAGAGGCATGGTAATCTCATTGATTGGTGTTAGGCCCCCGTCATAGTCGGTGGATCTACTGAGTCCCACCGGGTCGATACGCATCGAATTCGTGGAAGACGGGTGCAAAAAAATTAACCCACTGAGCCCGACTGCGACCGTCTGATGCCCACCGCAATCCCCCCGGTCGATACTGATATTTCTCATGCGTACAAGGGCGGGGCCATTGCACCGACTGAGTCCGACTGAGTCCCACTGAGTCCCACCGAAATCATCCTCACCCCACCCGGTCGATATAGGTGTTTTTCACGTGATTTGGGTGCATTTTTTTCGGCCGACTGCGACCTGCCTAGTCCCGCCGTATCTCGACTCTCGTCGTCTGCGCTCTGCCCCACCTGCTGCTGATACGGAAATCAGATTCAGACATGTTGAAAACAAGAAAAATCAACAACCAAACACGTTCCGATTCACAGCTGGGGTGCGTTCCAAGAACATTTCCATGGCAAAACGCTTCCATCGAAACGTAGCCACGGCCACGTGGAAGCAATTTACAGTTATAAATCGTGGCCATGGGAAACATGTTCGTTCATGGAAAGGCCATCTGTCCTTCCACAGCGTCGTGGAAACATTCTTGGAACGCACCCCTGAGGTGATAATCGTCACTATCACTTGCGTGTTTCGCAGAGGAGTTGGTTGGTGCTGGGGGCAACCGGACTCAAAGGGACTCAGCAGGTTTTTCCACCCCGGACTCATTCGGACTCAGTCGGACTCAGCAGGTTTTTCGACGAAGTCTGACCGGGGCCTTAGAGGAAGGTAACGAATACCGAATGGATAAGGATAAAAAACAAAACCAGGAGTTATCTCTACTAATGAAAAACAAATGATGTTCAATTAATTTAAAGGCAGTGTTCACGATAATCTTCAATGTTGAGATTAATGGCTAATTCGATAGTTTGGCCCCCGAGTAGAACAGAAATGACGAAGAAACCGAGAGAAACGTCGCAGAATGGCACGAAATCCTTTACTCTCACCCCGCTTCTTTACTCTGAGTGGAACTGTTTGTTGTGGCAATGAAATCTTTTGTGGACCCGTCTTTTGAGGTTCTCTATTTTGTGCTGCTGCGTTCTTCCGTTCGGACCCTAACTAATACTGTTTCGCCCAAAATTTTGTTCCATTTTTAGTCCCATTTTTTTACCGGTGACAACATGTTCATCCAAATGGACAACTAGTCCAGGCTAGAGATTAATGTCAATGAAATAAGACGTTTAAAGGCAGTGTCCACGATAAATTTCGTCTTCGTTTTTTGGCCGGAAATCGAAAGTTCAGTTTCTCATTGGAGCACTGGGATCGAAAGAACGAACGAAAACGACACTTGGGAGCCAACGCATTGTTTTGAGTAGAAAACTCGGGAACGAAAATTATCGTGAACACTGCCTTCAAATGAATGCGGGTGCGTGGAACTTGAAAATTGAATTACTTGATGGAATCTGTGGAATTTAAATAAAAGAATCATAGAAATGTAATATATTAATGACATTGAACAAGTCCTGAAATAATCATCGAAATAAAATAAAATAATCGATAATCATCATCGAAATGAAGTAACAGCTTGCAGCGAAAGTTTCGTCGATAAATGAATGTGGATGCGTGGGACATGAAAATCAAATTACTTGATGGAACCTATGGAATTCGAATAAAATAATCATCGGAATAAAATCTTATAATATTCATCAGAAAAATAATGAAGTAATCATCGGAATGAAAACTTTTTTTTCTGAAAATAAAAGGATGAAGGATAAAGTTCTCGGCGTATATCAATTCTCTGGGAAAATAGGTTTAAAAATTATGGCAGGTGCCCAGAGTAGGAAATTTTTAGACGAATAAGCATTTGCATAAAAAGTCAATGAAATAATTGTTATATTAGCAAAAAAAATTGTATACCTTTGTGGGTACAAGCAGGTGGGTGTGTGCTAATCGTAGACCGTTTCATCAACGTGTAATGAAGGACTGACGTTTCTCGGGACGAGATTGTGGAGTACTGCAAGAAGATGTCGCGTTTTGGAACAAACTCAGCTGTGTGATTCTTTAGTACTTTTGTCACCAAATACTTATGTAAATTAATAATTTTCCGCGTGTAATAATCCAATGGATCTTACATAATTATTTTGTGTTCAAATATTTAGGAAAAGTAATACTGCATGCTCATGTAATATCTAATAAACATGCGCTGTCAATCCTCCTAATCAATATACAGGCAGTGGATCGGTTACCGTCTGTAGTCCAATCATAATCCGAGGGGCAGCAATTGAACCTGCATAACTGGCCGCGCGGAAACCGCCGCGCGATCTTAGCTGTCTGCTCTCTCTCTCGAGGTGGGAGGGGCCTTCTGACGAGCGAGCCGAGGTGCGAACAGCGCTAACGAGTTTTTAATTACACCAGTGATCTCTGATTTTATCCTAAAGTCCCTCTCCCTAGAAATATGGGTAGCTGAATCTAAACGTGGTCGTACAAGCCTTGAAGACGATCCACGTGAAGGACGTTCAAAAAGCGCATCAACACCAGAAATCATGGCCAAAATACAGGATATGGCTTTGGAAGATCGTCGATCGACTGAGAGAGATTTAGTAGAGGCTCTACACATCTCATTAGGCAGTGTGAGCCATATTTTGAGTGAAATTTTTGGTTGTAGAAAGCTGTGTGCACAATGGGTGCGGCATTCGCTAACAATGGAACAAAAACACATTCGAATGCGACTTTCTCAGCAACATTTGAAGCGTTTTAAGAAGGATAAAGTGGATTCTGTGCGTCGATTTATGGATGAGACTTGGGTCTATCACCATGATCCTGAATCAAACAAGAGGCTAAAGAGTGGTGTGAACCTGGTTGTTCGGCTTCGAAACGAGTTCGTGTCCGGAAATCGGCCAAGAAGGTTATGGCATCAGTTTTTTGGGATCCGAAAGCCATTTTAATTGTGGATTACTTGCAAACTGATGAAACAAACAATTCTGAATTATATTGCAACCTTCGAATTGTTGGAGCATCCACCGTATTCACCAGATTTGGCCCCCAGCGACTTCCATTTGTTTCCAGATCTCAAAAAATTTATGCGTGGCAAGCTTTTTTCATCAAGTGAAGAGGTCATAACGGCTGTTGAAGCGTATTTTGCAGACCTTCCGGATTCTCGCTTCAGGGATGGGATCCACAGATTAGAGGATCGTCGGAGCAAGTGTATTAATGTCTAGGGAGATTATACTGAATAATAAAGTGTATTTTGAACCATAAAATTGTGTTTTTCTTATTGAACGACAAAACTTATTGAACTTATGGGATATGTGATTTTAATGCTTCCTCCACGCGTTCGCGATGCAGTGAGTCGGCAAAACTAGAACCACTCAACGCTAGTTCTAGAAAAGATCTTAAAAACCATATAAACATCTCTGAGTATCCTCCCAGACTCCAATGAATGTACTCCCAGAAATCTTGTTTTGGATTTCTGGGAGTACATTCATTGGAGTCTAAGAGAAAATATTTCTTATTCTGGACTTCGGAATACGAGAGTATTTCGGACTTCGGACTATTCGGAATACTGTTCAAGGTGAACTTCGATCATCAGTTTTTTTATGAAGAACATTTGTGCTAATCCTTGGAAGCAAAGCGTTGTTGGGAGGACGGGATCAAACGCTCCCTCGAAAGCAAAAAGCGGATCAGAAGATTGTGGCAGTGTTGTGGTTTCACCCAATCGGGAGCCATTTTTATTTGTCCTTGAGTGATCGTTTGTCTCGGCTCTTTAGGCTTGCTCCCGAGGTCTATCAGATGTATTCAATTGAAAGATCAGAAACGAAGGTTATCGTTGTCTGTGCCCGCAGGGATTCATGAAATGGCAAATCCTCGTATGGAAACCAGCAATACCTAACGAAAAAGAAACATTTTGATTCCAAGGTTTTACCGTACTTTCCCCTCGTGTAATTATATATGTACACTTCTAAACGTATATTAATTGAGATTTTTAGCCTTACGTTCCTGATGCGACAGAGACCTGATTGGAATGGATTCAAAAGAGTTCAATCTACTGCTCGTTACTTAATCACAAATGGAATTCATTTTTCAATAAATCAAAGTCAGTAAGAGTTGTTTCCGTGTTTACAGGGTACATATATCCTCTGGTTCGGGGTTAAATTTAGTGTGTGTGTTATTTCGGACTCGCGCTGCGGTTACGCGACGCCTCGGTTTCGTACGAGCTGGCGCCCCGTCCCCCTCATCAGCTGGTCATGTGGGGGTTTTCTTCATTTTCCATGGGTTTTGTGATTTCTCACATTTTTTTTCAACAGTTTCGGATCTTTGAATTCGACGGTTGTTATATAACGAAATTTTAATTTCAGGAATAGGAGGAATCGACGGCAACGAGTAGAAACCGCAAAATTTTGATGGTTTTTTATTTCGTTGCGTTACGCAATTAGCACATTTACCTAGTGTTCGTTACCACCTTTGACTTCTCTGGCAAAATTTTCATTAATCGTTTGTTTTCAGAGTTTTTCTATTGTTTAGGCAGGCCCGAATCTCCGAAAAAACCCTCACTGGTTTTTTTTAATCTTTTTGTTCGAAACTGCTTTCATGATGTGTGTTTTTGTTGTTTTACTTCTCCAAAATCCTTCGTCGTGATTGTGGGTCATGTCCGAATTTTATTTTGTGGACGACTCTAATGCCGACGGTTCCCTGAACTTGAAGCTTCAGCAAACTGTCGTTATATAACAAACGTAGCTTTGTAAGATCAGGAACTGTTGAAAAAAAAGTGTGAGAAATAGGGAAAACTGAGAAAATTTCGAAAAAACTCATGATCAGCTGATGAGGGCGGACGCGGAAGCTCGTACGAAACCGATGCGTCGCGTGCCCGCACCGCGAGTCCGCTATGGTACACACTAAATTTGGCCCCGAACCAGAGGATATATAAAAATAGCCATACAAAGTTTCTGATCCCGTGGTAGCGAAATGTGTTGTCTCCCAAACACCTGGTTTGACATGCTCTTTGTGAATAACCTTTTTCAGGATGCACAAACTTTCCTTTGCAACCTTTCGAAATAGTAGTCGTAGATCTGACTACTTTTAATTTTGAACGACAGCAATATCCGAATATGTTCACCGAAATCTCGTTATTTTTAAAGAATTTTTTGGTTAATAAAAAAGTTATGAACCAGAAAGTGAAGAGTCCTGTAGGATATTACCATATCTCCTTTTGAGGAACTGGAGCTCGGCAAATTCTTTCAAATGCTCTTAAATCGTACAAAATTGATTCGGCGTTGAAAAATTAATAAAATGGTGCAAACTTCTTTTATTGGGATATAGTGGCCAACAAATTCTTTCGAATGTTGTGAAATTGTCGCAGATGGATTCGGCAGGCGCAAAAGTAAAAGCGTTGTAGAACTTGTAGAAAGGTGGTTTTTGCGAATCAAAAACGTAATTTAAACGGTTTACAACCTGAGAAGAAACAGTTCCAAGTTGATTCGATTGTTTTTAATCCACTTGTTGCCGGAAATTCTCTGTACTTCGTCTTAAAAAACTAAGGCGTACGACCCCCCCATTCAAAGTAAAATTTTCAACTTAAAAAAAAAACTGAAATTCACATAGACTTCCCCACAAATTGTCATAGTTTCATTTCCCAACCCGATCGGTGTACAAGAATTTAGACGAGGTAAAGCGATGGACGTTGGACGCCGTTTACCGATTTACCGGATTTACCGGTGTTTTTTGGTAAATTTTGATTTACCGATTTACCGAGTTTCTGTTGAAATTTACCGAAAATTTTACCGAAAAGAAAAATTGGGTGTTTTTTGCCCAATCAGCCTACTTCTTTTTCATATTTCACGAGTTTGCTACTGTTACCTTTGGCCCTATATCCATATTCATCCTTCTTTTTGTTATTCTTTATTTAAATCCTTTGGCTTACCTCTTGAATGTTCAAACGATCTGTTCACCTTTTGTGTCACGTGCTTCTAATCGAGATACTACTTGCAAAAATACATATTTTATTCAGAAATGTCAACAGCCTTGCAACGCAGTAGAGTCATGAAGCAGAAACATACTTCAGGAGCTGGAAGATTCTTTTCGGAGCCCCCGGACACAAAACTGAATTCATTGCAGTTCTGGAACGACTCCGTTGTGAAATCATCGTTCCAGCACCTTTCCTCGCTCACCAATAAGTACTTAAGCCAGTCTTTTGGCTCCTCTGAGAGAATCTTTCGCGCTAGTACCGTGATGCTCCCGTGATCCACGATAGTACCGTGTTCGTCTCCCCCTAGTCCCGCGATCCGCGTTCGTTCCGCGATAGTTACCCGATTGACTCATCCGTTGGCATTCTCGTTCTCGTACCGTGATGGTACCGCGATCGTTTCCCCCCGGTTCCGCGTTCTCATGATGTGCAGATTTGTAAAGCAGCACGGAATACGGCAAGGGCAAAACCTTATAGCGTCGTGCTGACCTGATAGGCAACACTCGCTCGGATGAAACATCGAGAGGGCATGAATGCGGTACGATCAGGGGAGGAGGGTGGCAGGATCTCGTGATCGTTCCGCGACAGCCCCTGGCTCGATTCCTCGCGGCTCCGCGGTGGAGCACGGCGGGAGCATCGGTGAACGAACGCGGTACGCTCTCGGTTTGAGACTGGCAGATTTTCGTGATCGTTCCGCGATAGCCCCATGCTAGTATCCTCTCGGCCCCTACCAGCAACCGAGGGGATTCTATCCGTGAACGATCGCGGGGGATTCTCTCAGAGTCAATTGAAGAGGAAAGGATGTTTTCCTCAGCTGGCCTGATTTCGAGTGACTACAGAAAAGCCTCGACGACAGAAATTTTTGAAATGTTACTTTTTCTCAAAATCAACGTCCTGCTGATCAGGTTCAGCTTTTGAGCCCAGTTTAATATGTAAAAAGGAGAGCAGGTCGATGAGAGCGGTGTTGTACTGGAAGTTTGCGTCCGAAGACTCATGCAGCGATGTCCGAGTGGTTAAGGAGATTGACTAGAAATCAATTGGGCTCTGCCCGCGTAGGTTCGAATCCTGCTCGCTGCGAATATTTTTGCATTTTTCCGAAATGAAGTACACTATGACAGTGAACGAATGTAAATGGTTGGCAACAATATAAATGGTCCGTTTGGCGTTCGATGGGGAGAGTTTTGCATTATTAGGGAACAAGAGATGTCATGAGTTGAAAGGAGAGCAGGTCGATGAGAGCGGTGTTGTATTGGAAGTTCGCGTCCTTGGAGTCGTGCAGCGATGTCCGAGTGGTTAAGGAGATTGACTAGAAATCAATTGGGCTCTGCCCGCGTAGGTTCGAATCCTGCTCGCTGCGAATATTTTTGCATTTTTCCGAAATGAAGTACACTATGACAGTGAACGAATGTAAATGGTTGGCAACAATATAAGTGGTCCGTTTGGCGTTCGATGGGGAGAGTTTTGCATTATTTGGGAACAAGAGATGTCATGAGTTGAAAGGAGAGCAGGTCGATGAGAGCGGTGTTGTACTGGAAGTTTGCGTCCGAAGACTCATGCAGCGATGTCCGAGTGGTTAAGGAGATTGACTAGAAATCAATTGGGCTCTGCCCGCGTAGGTTCGAATCCTGCTCGCTGCGAATATTTTTGCATTTTTCCGAAATGAAGTACACTATGACAGTGAACGAATGTAAATGGTTGGCAACAATATAAATGGTCCGTTTGGCGTTCGATGGGGAGAGTTTTGCATTATTAGGGAACAAGAGATGTCATGAGTTGAAAGGAGAGCAGGTCGATGAGAGCGGTGTTGTATTGGAAGTTCGCGTCCTTGGAGTCGTGCAGCGATGTCCGAGTGGTTAAGGAGATTGACTAGAAATCAATTGGGCTCTGCCCGCGTAGGTTCGAATCCTGCTCGCTGCGAATATTTTTGCATTTTTCCGAAATGAAGTACACTATGACAGTGAACGAATGTAAATGGTTGGCAACAATATAAATGGTCCGTTTGGCGTTCGATGGGGAGAGTTTTGCATTATTAGGGAACAAGAGATGTCATGTGGGAATAGGAGAGTAGGTGGATGAGAGCGGTGTTGTACTGGAAGTTTGCGTCCGAAGACTCATGCAGCGATGTCCGAGTGGTTAAGGAGATTGACTAGAAATCAATTGGGCTCTGCCCGCGTAGGTTCGAATCCTGCTCGCTGCGAATATTTTTGCATTTTTCCGAAATGAAGTACACTATGACAGTGAACGAATGTAAATGGTTGGCAACAATATAAATGGTCCGTTTGGCGTTCGATGGGGAGAGTTTTGCATTATTAGGGAACAAGAGATGTCATGAGTTGAAAGGAGAGCAGGTCGATGAGAGCGGTGTTGTATTGGAAGTTCGCGTCCTTGGAGTCGTGCAGCGATGTCCGAGTGGTTAAGGAGATTGACTAGAAATCAATTGGGCTCTGCCCGCGTAGGTTCGAATCCTGCTCGCTGCGAATATTTTTGCATTTTTCCGAAATGAAGTACACTATGACAGTGAACGAATGTAAATGGTTGGCAACAATATAAATGGTCCGTTTGGCGTTCGATGGGGAGAGTTTTGCATTATTAGGGAACAAGAGATGTCATGTGGGAAAGGAGAGCAGGTCGATGAGAGCGGTGTTGTATTGGAAGTTCGCGTCCTTGGAGTCGTGCAGCGATGTCCGAGTGGTTAAGGAGATTGACTAGAAATCAATTGGGCTCTGCCCGCGTAGGTTCGAATCCTGCTCGCTGCGAATATTTTTGCATTTTTCCGAAATGAAGTACACTATGACAGTGAACGAATGCGAACGGTTGGCCACAATATAATTGATCCCATTTGGCGTTCGGTGGGAAGAGTTTTGCGCTATCAGGGAACAAGAGATGTCATGAGGGAATAGGAGAGCATGTGGTTGGGAGCGGTGTTGTATTGGAAGGTTGCGTCCGAAGAGTCGTGCAGCGATGTCCGAGTGGTTAAGGAGATTGACTCGAAATCAATTGGGCTCTGCCCGCGTAGGTTCGAATCCTGCTCGCTGCGAATATTTTTGCATTTTTCCGAAATGACGTACACTATGACAGTGAACGAATGCGAACGGTTGGCCACAATATAATTGATCCCATTTGGCGTTCGGTGGAAATAGTTTTGCGCTATCAGGGAACAAGAGATGTCATGAGGGAATAGGAGAGCATGTGGTTGGGAGCGGTGTTGTATTGGAAGGTTGCGTCCGAAGAGTCGTGCAGCGATGTCCGAGTGGTTAAGGAGATTGACTCGAAATCAATTGGGCTCTGCCCGCGTAGGTTCGAATCCTGCTCGCTGCGAATATTTTTGCATTTTTCCGAAATGAAGTACACTATGACAGTGAACGAATGCGAACGGTTGGCAACAATATAATTGATCCCATTTGGCGTTCGGTGGGAAGAGTTTTGCGCTATCAGGGAACAAGAGATGTCATGAGGGAATAGGAGAGCAGGTCGATGAGAGCGGTGTTGTATTGGAAGTTCGCGTCCTTGGAGTCGTGCAGCGATGTCCGAGTGGTTAAGGAGATTGACTAGAAATCAATTGGGCTCTGCCCGCGTAGGTTCGAATCCTGCTCGCTGCGAATATTTTTGCATTTTTCCGAAATGAAGTACACTATGACAGTGAACGAATGTAAATGGTTGGCAACAATATAAATGGTCCGTTTGGCGTTCGATGGGGAGAGTTTTGCATTATTTGGGAACAAGAGATGTCATGTGGGAATAGGAGAGTAGGTGGATGAGAGCGGTGTTGTATTGGAAGTTCGCGTCCTTGGAGTCGTGCAGCGATGTCCGAGTGGTTAAGGAGATTGACTAGAAATCAATTGGGCTCTGCCCGCGTAGGTTCGAATCCTGCTCGCTGCGAATATTTTTGCATTTTTCCGAAATGAAGTACACTATGACAGTGAACGAATGTAAATGGTTGGCAACAATATAAGTGGTCCGTTTGGCGTTCGATGGGGAGAGTTTTGCATTATTTGGGAACAAGAGATGTCATGAGTTGAAAGGAGAGCAGGTCGATGAGAGCGGTGTTGTATTGGAAGTTCGCGTCCTTGGAGTCGTGCAGCGATGTCCGAGTGGTTAAGGAGATTGACTAGAAATCAATTGGGCTCTGCCCGCGTAGGTTCGAATCCTGCTCGCTGCGAATATTTTTGCATTTTTCCGAAATGAAGTACACTATGACAGTGAACGAATGTAAATGGTTGGCAACAATATAAGTGGTCCGTTTGGCGTTCGATGGGGAGAGTTTTGCATTATTTGGGAACAAGAGATGTCATGAGTTGAAAGGAGAGCAGGTCGATGAGAGCGGTGTTGTATTGGAAGTTCGCGTCCGAAGACTCATGCAGCGATGTCCGAGTGGTTAAGGAGATTGACTAGAAATCAATTGGGCTCTGCCCGCGTAGGTTCGAATCCTGCTCGCTGCGAATATTTTTGCATTTTTCCGAAATGAAGTACACTATGACAGTGAACGAATGTAAATGGTTGGCAACAATATAAGTGGTCCGTTTGGCGTTCGATGGGGAGAGTTTTGCATTATTAGGGAACAAGAGATGTCATGTGGGAAAGGAGAGTAGGTGGATGAGAGCGGTGTTGTACTGGAAGTTTGCGTTCGAAGACTCATGCAGCGATGTCCGAGTGGTTAAGGAGATTGACTAGAAATCAATTGGGCTCTGCCCGCGTAGGTTCGAATCCTGCTCGCTGCGAATATTTTTGCATTTTTCCGAAATGAAGTACACTATGACAGTGAACGAATGTAAATGGTTGGCAACAATATAAATGGTCCCATTTGGCGTTCGGTGGGAAGAGTTTTGCATTATTTGGGAACAAGAGATGTCATGAGGGAATAGGAGAGCATGTGGTTGGGAGCGGTGTTGTATTGGAAGTTTGCGTCCGAAGAGTCGTGCAGCGATGTCCGAGTGGTTAAGGAGATTGACTCGAAATCAATTGGGCTTTGCCCGCGTAGGTTCGAATCCTGCTCGCTGCGAATATTTTTGCATTTTTCCGGAATGAAGTACACTATGACAGTGAACGAATGCGAACGGTTGGCCACAATATAATTGATCCCATTTGGCGTTCGGTGGGAAGAGTTTTGCGCTATCAGGGAACAAGAGATGTCATGAGGGAATAGGAGAGCATGTGGTTGGGAGCGGTGTTGTATTGGAAGTTCGCGTCCTTGGAGTCGTGCAGCGATGTCCGAGTGGTTAAGGAGATTGACTAGAAATCAATTGGGCTCTGCCCGCGTAGGTTCGAATCCTGCTCGCTGCGAATATTTTTGCATTTTTCCGAAATGAAGTACACTATGACAGTGAACGAATGCGAACGGTTGGCCACAATATAATTGATCCCATTTGGCGTTCGGTGGGAAGAGTTTTGCATTATTTGGGAACAAGAGATGTCATGAGGGAATAGGAGAGCATGTGGTTGGGAGCGGTGTTGTATTGGAAGTTTGCGTCCGAAGAGTCGTGCAGCGATGTCCGAGTGGTTAAGGAGATTGACTCGAAATCAATTGGGCTCTGCCCGCGTAGGTTCGAATCCTGCTCGCTGCGAATATTTTTGCATTTTTCCGAAATGACGTACACTATGACAGTGAACGAATGCGAACGGTTGGCCACAATATAATTGATCCCATTTGGCGTTCGGTGGGAAGAGTTTTGCGCTATCAGGGAACAAGAGATGTCATGAGGGAATAGGAGAGCATGTGGTTGGGAGCGGTGTTGTATTGGAAGGTTGCGTCCGAAGAGTCGTGCAGCGATGTCCGAGTGGTTAAGGAGATTGACTCGAAATCAATTGGGCTCTGCCCGCGTAGGTTCGAATCCTGCTCGCTGCGAATATTTTTGCATTTTTTCGAAATGACGTACACTATGACAGTGAACGAATGCGAACGGTTGGCCACAATATAATTGATCCCATTTGGCGTTCGGTGGGAAGAGTTTTGTATTATTTGGGAACAAGAGATGTCATGAGGGAATAGGAGAGCATGTGGTTGGGAGCGGTGTTGTATTGGAAGTTTGCGTCCGAAGAGTCGTGCAGCGATGTCCGAGTGGTTAAGGAGATTGACTCGAAATCAATTGGGCTCTGCCCGCGTAGGTTCGAATCCTTCTCGCTGCGAATATTTTTGCATTTTTCCGAAATGACGTACATTATGACAGTGAACGAATGCGAACGGTTGGCCACAATATAATTGATCCCATTTGGCGTTCGGTGGAAATAGTTTTGCGCTATCAGGGAACAAGAGATGCCATGAGGGAATAGGAGAGCAGGTCGATGAGAGCGGTGTTGTATTGGAAGTTCGCGTCCTTGGAGTCGTGCAGCGATGTCCGAGTGGTTAAGGAGATTGACTAGAAATCAATTGGGCTCTGCCCGCGTAGGTTCGAATCCTGCTCGCTGCGAATATTTTTGCATTTTTCCGAAATGAAGTACACTATGACAGTGAACGAATGCGAACGGTTGGCAACACTATAATTGATCCCATTTGGCGTTCGATGGGGAGAGTTTTGCATTATTAGGGAACAAGAGATGTCATGAGTTGAAAGGAGAGCAGGTCGATGAGAGCGGTGTTGTACTGGAAGTTTGCGTCCGAAGACTCATGCAGCGATGTCCGAGTGGTTAAGGAGATTGACTAGAAATCAATTGGGCTCTGCCCGCGTAGGTTCGAATCCTGCTCGCTGCGAATATTTTTGCATTTTTCCGAAATGAAGTACACTATGACAGTGAACGAATGTAAATGGTTGGCAACACTATAAATGGTCCGTTTGGCGTTCGATGGGGAGAGTTTTGCATTATTAGGGAACAAGAGATGTCATGAGTTGAAAGGAGAGCAGGTCGATGAGAGCGGTGTTGTACTGGAAGTTTGCGTCCGAAGACTCATGCAGCGATGTCCGAGTGGTTAAGGAGATTGACTAGAAATCAATTGGGCTCTGCCCGCGTAGGTTCGAATCCTGCTCGCTGCGAATATTTTTGCATTTTTCCGAAATGAAGTACACTATGACAGTGAACGAATGCGAACGGTTGGCAACACTATAATTGATCCCATTTGGCGTTCGGTGGGAAGAGTTTTGCGCTATCAGGGAACAAGAGATGTCATGAGGGAATAGGAGAGCATGTGGTTGGGAGCGGTGTTGTATTGGAAGTTTGCGTCCGAAGAGTCGTGCAGCGATGTCCGAGTGGTTAAGGAGATTGACTCGAAATCAATTGGGCTCTGCCCGCGTAGGTTCGAATCCTGCTCGCTGCGAATATTTTTGCATTTTTCCGAAATGAAGTACACTATGACAGTGAACGAATGTAAATGGTTGGCAACAATATAAATGGTCCGTTTGGCGTTCGATGGGGAGAGTTTTGCATTATTAGGGAACAAGAGATGTCATGTGGGAATAGGAGAGTAGGTGGATGAGAGCGGTGTTGTACTGGAAGTTTGCGTCCGAAGACTCATGCAGCGATGTCCGAGTGGTTAAGGAGATTGACTAGAAATCAATTGGGCTCTGCCCGCGTAGGTTCGAATCCTGCTCGCTGCGAATATTTTTGCATTTTTCCGAAATGAAGTACACTATGACAGTGAACGAATGTAAATGGTTGGCAACAATATAAATGGTCCGTTTGGCGTTCGATGGGGAGAGTTTTGCATTATTTGGGAACAAGAGATGTCATGTGGGAATAGGAGAGTAGGTGGATGAGAGCGGTGTTGTACTGGAAGTTTGCGTCCGAAGACTCATGCAGCGATGTCCGAGTGGTTAAGGAGATTGACTAGAAATCAATTGGGCTCTGCCCGCGTAGGTTCGAATCCTGCTCGCTGCGAATATTTTTGCATTTTTCCGAAATGAAGTACACTATGACAGTGAACGAATGTAAATGGTTGGCAACAATATAAATGGTCCGTTTGGCGTTCGATGGGGAGAGTTTTGCATTATTTGGGAACAAGAGATGTCATGTGGGAATAGGAGAGTAGGTGGATGAGAGCGGTGTTGTACTGGAAGTTTGCGTCCGAAGACTCATGCAGCGATGTCCGAGTGGTTAAGGAGATTGACTAGAAATCAATTGGGCTCTGCCCGCGTAGGTTCGAATCCTGCTCGCTGCGAATATTTTTGCATTTTTCCGAAATGAAGTACACTATGACAGTGAACGAATGCGAACGGTTGGCCACAATATAATTGATCCCATTTGGCGTTCGGTGGAAATAGTTTTGCGCTATCAGGGAACAAGAGATGTCATGAGGGAATAGGAGAGCATGTGGTTGGGAGCGGTGTTGTATTGGAAGGTTGCGTCCGAAGAGTCGTGCAGCGATGTCCGAGTGGTTAAGGAGATTGACTCGAAATCAATTGGGCTCTGCCCGCGTAGGTTCGAATCCTGCTCGCTGCGAATATTTTTGCATTTTTCCGAAATGACGTACACTATGACAGTGAACGAATGCGAACGGTTGGCCACAATATAATTGATCCCATTTGGCGTTCGGTGGGAAGAGTTTTGTATTATTTGGGAACAAGAGATGTCATGAGGGAATAGGAGAGCATGTGGTTGGGAGCGGTGTTGTATTGGAAGGTCGCGTCCGAAGAGTCGTGCAGCGATGTCCGAGTGGTTAAGGAGATTGACTAGAAATCAATTGGGCTCTGCCCGCGTAGGTTCGAATCCTGCTCGCTGCGAATATTTTTGCATTTTTCCGAAATGAAGTACACTATGACAGTGAACGAATGTAAATGGTTGGCAACAATATAAATGGTCCGTTTGGCGTTCGATGGGGAGAGTTTTGCATTATTTGGGAACAAGAGATGTCATGAGGGAATAGGAGAGCATGTGGTTGGGAGCGGTGTTGTATTGGAAGTTTGCGTCCGAAGAGTCGTGCAGCGATGTCCGAGTGGTTAAGGAGATTGACTCGAAATCAATTGGGCTCTGCCCGCGTAGGTTCGAATCCTGCTCGCTGCGAATATTTTTGCATTTTTTCGAAATGACGTACACTATGACAGTGAACGAATGCGAACGGTTGGCCACAATATAATTGATCCCATTTGGCGTTCGGTGGGAAGAGTTTTGCGCTATCAGGGAACAAGAGATGTCATGAGGGAATAGGAGAGCATGTGGTTGGGAGCGGTGTTGTATTGGAAGGTTGCGTCCGAAGAGTCGTGCAGCGATGTCCGAGTGGTTAAGGAGATTGACTCGAAATCAATTGGGCTCTGCCCGCGTAGGTTCGAATCCTTCTCGCTGCGAATATTTTTGCATTTTTCCGAAATGACGTACATTATGACAGTGAACGAATGCGAACGGTTGGCCACAATATAATTGATCCCATTTGGCGTTCGATGGGGAGAGTTTTGCATTATTTGGGAACAAGAGATGTCATGTGGGAATAGGAGAGTAGGTGGATGAGAGCTGTGTTGTACTGGAAGTTTGCGTCCGAAGACTCATGCAGCGATGTCCGAGTGGTTAAGGAGATTGACTAGAAATCAATTGGGCTCTGCCCGCGTAGGTTCGAATCCTGCTCGCTGCGAATATTTTTGCATTTTTCCGAAATGAAGTACACTATGACAGTGAACGAATGTAAATGGTTGGCAACACTATAAATGGTCCGTTTGGCGTTCGATGGGGAGAGTTTTGCATTATTTGGGAACAAGAGATGTCATGAGTTGAAAGGAGAGCAGGTCGATGAGAGCGGTGTTGTACTGGAAGTTTGCGTCCGAAGACTCATGCAGCGATGTCCGAGTGGTTAAGGAGATTGACTAGAAATCAATTGGGCTCTGCCCGCGTAGGTTCGAATCCTGCTCGCTGCGAATATTTTTGCATTTTTCCGAAATGAAGTACACTATGACAGTGAACGAATGTAAATGGTTGGCAACACTATAAATGGTCCGTTTGGCGTTCGATGGGGAGAGTTTTGCATTATTTGAGAACAAGAGATGTCATGAGGGAATAGGAGAGCATGTGGTTGGGAGCGGTGTTGTATTGGAAGTTTGCGTCCGAAGAGTCGTGCAGCGATGTCCGAGTGGTTAAGGAGATTGACTCGAAATCAATTGGGCTCTGCCCGCGTAGGTTCGAATCCTGCTCGCTGCGAATATTTTTGCATTTTTTCGAAATGACGTACACTATGACAGTGAACGAATGCGAACGGTTGGCCACAATATAATTGATCCCATTTGGCGTTCGGTGGGAAGAGTTTTGCGCTATCAGGGAACAAGAGATGTCATGAGGGAATAGGAGAGCATGTGGTTGGGAGCGGTGTTGTATTGGAAGTTTGCGTCCGAAGAGTCGTGCAGCGATGTCCGAGTGGTTAAGGAGATTGACTCGAAATCAATTGGGCTCTGCCCGCGTAGGTTCGAATCCTGCTCGCTGCGAATATTTTTGCATTTTTCCGAAATGACGTACACTATGACAGTGAACGAATGCGAACGGTTGGCCACAATATAATTGATCCCATTTGGCGTTCGGTGGAAATAGTTTTGCGCTATCAGGGAACAAGAGATGTCATGAGGGAATAGGAGAGCATGTGGTTGGGAGCGGTGTTGTATTGGAAGGTTGCGTCCGAAGAGTCGTGCAGCGATGTCCGAGTGGTTAAGGAGATTGACTCGAAATCAATTGGGCTCTGCCCGCGTAGGTTCAAATCCTTTTCTTTTCTTTTTTTTTTCAAAAACTCAGGTCGAAATATACTTTTTTTTTGAAAATTTTGACCACAGAGACTGTTACAATTTTTTCAGAACCTAAGGGACGCAACAGTTTTGAACATTTTTCAAAAATTTTGATCTAAAAGGGCTGACGTAGCTTTGTCGAGGTCCTGGACAACGGTCTGCCTGACCCTGGCAAAAAGAAACTCTCTTCTTCCAAACTTCTTCTTCCTGGTAAGCTTACGGAGCGTAGCGAAATCGTCAGACCCTGAGTAATAAATAAGAGCGAAGCACTGGTGCTGCATAACCGTTGTGGCCGAACTAGTCGCGGTTCGGCTCTGTATAGACCCAAGAGTTGCGGTCGTATCTTCACTCTACTCTTAAACTGCTTTTAAATAGCCGTAGGTGTGCAGTGGCGCTCTAATATTATACTCGTGCGAGTTAATGGTTACTTTGTTCACGAAATGAGTTGATAGACGTCATGTAATTAGTCTCTGCTGTCTGTCCAATCGGTGCGATGGGTTTAGAGGACATCATTGTCACTTCATTTAGTATTCTCGGTTGAGCATATTTTTTGAATTCGGTTCCTTTTTCTCGCATGCATCTGCAGATGCCAGAATCGTAAACTTCCTTCTGTCCAATGCAGCTTGGAGGTGACGACGGCATATAATTCCTTTCACTTGTGCTGCGGAAGTTGACCCGCCTTCGATGAGTGCGATCTGAAAGACAAAAAAATATAAAGGAAGAGGCTAGTGATTCCTCCTACTACTACGGTGCGTTCAACCACTAAACAATTTTTCTTTAAGGCAGCTGACACGCTTAAAAATGCTCTCAAGTGCCTCATACTTTTTACATCGATGAATCCTCAAATCTATGCATGCGCAATAGGATTTCCTATTCTCAGAGACAGTGTCCGTGCAGAATATCAATTTTGGAATTTCCCGTTAAATCAGGGAGCAAGCCACAGCTGCTCTCGGGAAGGGGAGAAAACCGCAGGAAAGCCATCTTCTTTCAGGTGTTTTAGCCTAAATGTGAAGATTATCTAAGGGGCGGCTATGAAGTGTGTTCCCTCTTGAACATGGCGCAAAACTTCACTAGCGCACCTGTCTGGAGAAAACTGGTCTATTTTTGGATACCCACAAAAGCACTGGTTTTTTTTCTGGAGGATGTTCAAGGTAGTCTACATAACTAATTGGGCATTCATATATGTATGTATATTTTAAGGGCCTTGTCTCCTGGAAGCGCTGTGGCGCGTCGGCTTGGATTCAGTTTCAAGCCTGTGTCAGTGCTCTGTTCAACCAGCCCTATTCTGGTGTTTTGTAAAGAAGACTATTTACTCAGAACACCTTGGGGAGAGGAGTCCAGTCAATTCTTATCGGGTGAGTTGAGGGGTAAACATTTCTAACCTAGAAGCCGGGAGAATGGTTTTCTGGTAAACATGATAGAAGGCTCTATCTGTACGGGGTGTGTTCGCCTTAGAAGTACACAAATTCCTCTTAAAAGTAAGCAGATTGAAAAAAAGCGATTTGCTAACGTAGCACACAGAAATACGCTTCTTTCCTGAGCAAAATGCCCAAGGTATTTTGCGTTTCTATAGCGCGAGTCACCAGTTTCTCTAAATCGAACGCTCTTCTACGCTAGCGTGCAGCGGTCACCCTGCAGAGTAAACTCGTGAGAAGTGCATTAACTCCCAACCATATACAATTTGTTCCGAAAAGAGCGCAAAAGACAGTACAATAGATTGAACATGGCGTCGATTACTTGCTTTCCACAGCGCCTTCAAACGAGATAGGATTCCTGTATGAACGCCTGTATGAACTCTCAAGGAGAATGCATTCTTCGAACTCGTTCTTGGGAAAACAACTGGTTATCCTACGGGTATCCAAAAATGATTTTGTTGTTCCAGACCTGTGCGTTAGAGAACCTCTATCGGCATCTCGGAAAGCAGAACATATCTACCTACTAGCCTTCCTATATAGTGTTCTAATCACAACACAAAAGTGCGTCCGATGTCAATATTTTTATCCATCTTCTGCGCTTTATTTCACTTCGCGCGGTGAGTATCATCTTCCAGCGGCGCCACGAATGCCGCCAGTGTGGTGCCACCGCCGCGTAATGTCAATGGTATACTTTGTCGCAGTGACAGTCATGACATTTAGCTCAACTCGTGGCGGGACTAGCATAGGAGCCACGGCGCTGGCCGTCGTAAGAACGGCTGTCGAGTGACCATCGCAGCGACGTGTCGCGGATGGCTGACATACTGAAAATGTGCCGATGCCTGTCGTTGCTACTGTCGCTGTGCAGCGCACTGGGACAGCGACAGATTGTTAGTGACCGGATCTGGTGTCCAGTGCTGCGCACGTAGCCACGTTTTTCTGATTGACCATCTGCCGGGTACTTGTAAAAACCCTATTTTAGCTGCTCGAGTAATAATAGAAAACTTATTATTTCTATTTAAAAAATTCAAAATAAAAATTCTCGTCCAAACTTCTCCCAGGGGGGGCGGTATTTGAGGTGCTGAACACGATTATGGGTCACGTTTCCCATTTTTCAAAGATAAGGAAAGTTTATGGCAGATAAGTTTTTTTAGCTACAGAGATCGCAACTTCTACGCTCATAACTTGTGGCAGCTGCGATAAGGTTTTTATTACTACTCGGGAGGTAGTCGATAAGAAAAACCAGGGGTGGCATGCATGAACGCTTATGAGGAGGGCAGGAAGCCGCTCCGCGTTCTACATGCGAAGCGTCGAGCCACAAGTGACCCGAAGAATATGCCGTCCTCGTCGTGTAGGGACCCAACCTCACTACGCACGGTGAACACCCCGCCTAACAGCTGATTTCCGATGTTATCCGAATCTGAAACAGCATTATTTTCGCGAAATTCCACAGAAGAATAAGGGAATATTCAAGACTCAATCAACTAGCAAGGACAAATTAAAAAAGATAAAAATTAAGCTTGAAGAAAATCGAGAGAAGTGCAATTAGGCGGAGAACTAACCGTGCGCAGTGAGGTTGCGTCTCTACACTATGTGGAAGTCATGCGCTTCGGGTCACCTCAGGCCAGGCGCTACGCGTGTCGGACGCGGAGCGGCTCACTGCCCTCCTCATAAGCGTTCATGCATGCCACCCCTGGTTTCATGGCTAGTTCTGGCAATCAGGTTTGGTTATTCCCTTGTGAGAGGCCATTCTCTCTAAGGCCTCGGTCATAGTTGGTGGATCGGTGTAGGTAGCATGGTCGATAACCATGAAAGACATGAATGAGGTGGGAGTGGAAAAAACACCCCATGTGGCTGACCCGACCGATGCTCACATGATATAAGGTAAGAAACGAGATATGAAACTTTTCCGCAGTTACACAGCGCACACTGGACTGCACACGTTCACAATAATAATTAAAAAATGTGATTTACTATGAAACGCGGAGGAGAAAAGGAGTGACATTGGAGGAAATTGAAGAAGGCAAACCTTGGATACTTTCAATGTACACATTGTGGAAATTTAATGAAGATTTTTTAAGGTACTTTCAAATGAACCTATTTGATAAAAAACATGAATACACACGAGAACTGAGAGAATTGTAGGAAGGAGGAGAATCTGGCCAACATCCTAGTATCAATAGGTGTGATATTTAATGTGATTAAAGGGCACAGAACACCCAGAAAATTATTTTTCAGTTTTCATGCTGATCTTGGAGAGTGTCACACGCTGATCACAGTGATATCCAAAATGCCTATATTTTGAGGGTGAAAAATTAGTGGACGAGTCGTCTCAGGCCTGTATTTCTCTTCAATAGCAATCGTTGGGCGAGATCGAGCCAGGAAAAGAAGACAGTCCGGCAATGGAAAGAAGAACGGTGACTTGTTGGGAAATCGTCCATCCATTTACCCGCTATCGAGTTCGGAAATGTGGCAGAGGGTGTGGCCCGTGGTGGTGAGCGAAGGAGGTCGAGCCTGTGGTGGTCGCTTATATCTCGCTAATTTGGAGGAATTGAGATCTCGTACCTGACACGTGTTATGTAAGAGTGGTCTAGTACTGAATCAAATAAAAATCACAAAATTCATGTCTGAGGGTGTACTGTGCCTTTAAAGGCACAGTACACCCTCAGATATGAATATTGAGATTTTCATGTAATTGTGTAGTAGACCCCTCCTGTATAACACGTGCCAAATGCGAGATCTCAATTCCTCCAAATATGGAGATATAAGCGACCACCACAGGCTAAACTCACCACCTGACCAGCTTAACAGATATTCTGAACTCGAGAGAAGCGGCTCAATGGATGGATGAGTTCAACAAGTCGTCGTTCTTCAGTCCACTGCCTGGCTGTCTCTTTACTCTGGCCTCTTTGCGAATGAAGAGAAATACAGGCCTGATACAACTCGTCCACCAATTTTTCCCCCTAAAAATTTAGGCATCTTCGAAGAGCCATAACTCCGTTCATAGGGGGCCCTGGACGATTTCAGAGACCCCACTGTGATCAGCGTGTGACTCTTTCCAAGATAAGCATGGAATCTCAGAACTAATTTTCTGGGTGTTCTGTGCCTTTAAGGACCACAAATCTCGTCCCGGTTTTGTCGTGGTTCCGGGGTAATACCGGGACGAGACATAAGGTCCCTAAAACACGATAAAAATCGAACCTATTGATGATCAAGTGTTCGCCAGATTCTCCTCGTTCTCACAACATTCTTTGCTCTTATGTTCAATGCTTTTTTCGCTAAACTAGCTTCGTTTGAATGAAACTTGTCACTACTCAATACTTACCCCCGCTCAAACTCTGTTTATTTACATTGAATTTTTACAATGTGTCGTTAATCCTGTTTTGTTCCTACAACACTAAAGAATATAGTGGAGTCCACCAAGAGTGTCTCATTTACTTATCAATAAAAAGCGGTCGGCAGGGGATCAATGTGCATGGATCCCATACAAACACGCTCGATACCGATTGTGCGAGAGCGGTTGTGCTGCAATGAGTTTCATGTTCATTGATCTCCAATCGACCGCTTCTCATTGATGATAAGTAAATGAGACACTCTTGGTGGACTCCACCATATTTGATTCTTATTCAGAACATTAAAGCACAAATTAAAGGCATCGCTCCCGCTGAAATACAATTCCCATTTGCCATGCTCAATTTCATGAATGAGCTCGGTACACCACACCGATGAGCTTCGGCGCGTCAAAAACGTAGGGTTATGAGGTTGGAAGGGGTCAAAGATGAGGATCCGCCAGCAGTTCTTACCAGTCATCTAGCACTTTAACCCATTCACGACCGCGTGTCCCACCGGTGGGAGACGCGTTGACTACCACTTCGGACCGCGTGTCCCACCGGTGGAACACTCTTTTCGAAAATCGTTTTCTCCACCACGTGAAGGAATTTCTAAACCTATTTATGGTCAATGTATTTACCTATTCTAGAGTCGACTACAAACTTCGTGGTCCGCTGGCAGCTTCACCACTGCAATATATATGACCCTTCGAATGCAGCAAGGTCGAAAACCGCAATTATGAGTACAGATCGCATTTTTACAAGCACTTAATGGAGAATTTTATTTTTTCCCATTACTCGGGAAACAATCCTTACTTCTAAGAGTGGTCAGATCGTATAGCACTATTTATAAATATCACAGAAGTATGATTACTGATACTGCGCACCATTCCCGCGTAGAGAATCGGCTTTTTCTTTCGCCCGTATTTTGTTCACATACTTATTTTATGCAAAGATCACTAATGTTGAGATCATTGGGGCCTTTTTGAAAAGCCTGCTTGGTTACGGTTGGTGTACCATCGTAGGCCGGGGCTCAAACTTCGGTGAAAACTACCTTGGAGAGGAGCGGACGAGAAAATGGGACGTGCCAGAGCAGAAAACGAGTGAAAACTTATAAAACGGTAATTGCACTAATCATTCTTAGTCAATTTGTAATAATAGAACTATTTTATACGTTTGAATGCAAAAAACGCATATGCTTTTCACAAAAAATCTCTTCCTAGAAGGCGCCGAACCGGAAGGGTGAGGGGGTGGCCGAGAAAAAATGGCGAAGATCTAAAAAAGTCATTTCCATCAGCATCAAAAGTTATTATTAAAATTGAGGAGTCTTTTCTACGCCTAGATGTCAAAAAGGATGCTAAAAATGTTTACTTGACTTACTTACTTACTTGACTTAATCGGTTGGCTTTCGCCTGACGCGGTCATTCCGCATCTTCACCGAGGTGTGCCGTCCTAGTAGTCAGCCGTGTCCATTTTTCACGGTCTTCAGCCATAATTTGAACACATTCCATCCAGCTGTCACTATTCCATTTCCTGCGAAACGAAACATCGCGCCTGAACTGTCTTTCGATGCCGAGTGACTTTAAATCCTCTTTAACCACATCCGTCCAGAACTTTCGCCTACGCCCAGGTGGCCGTTTCCAGACAGGATTTGGAAGCATTTTTAAAGCGTGTTGTGCGAGACGATCCGGCGTTCTTCTTAGTATATGCCTGAGCAGTCGAAGTCGACTTTCCATTGCTGCTTGAGATGGCGTTAGGAGATGCTGGCACCTCCTCGTGTCAAGCGTTGATGTACTGCGTCGATTTCCTTGTAAAGGTCTTCGTTATGGCATACACGCGGCCAGAAATATCCAAGCAAACGCCTAAAAGCTTCCTCTCCGTGCAATCCAACCTTTCCATCTGCGTTTTCGGTGCTGCCCACGTCTCCGATCCGTACATCATGATAGGGCGAATAGCGGATAGGTAGACGCGCAACTTGACTTCCTTCGCGATGGTGGTAGACCACAAACACTTGGTTAGAGAATTGAATGCAGACGTAGCTTTCGCACATCGTTGTCGAATATCCGCTGCATAACTACCATCGTTCTTCAGCAAACAGCCCAAATAACAGAAATCGTCCACCAGTTCGATACGTTGTCCGTCCACACAAACTCCAGTTGAAGGCCTCTGAGAGACCCACATCTGCTTGCATTTGTCGGGACGAAGACGAAGTCCATAGGCTGCGGCATACTTCGAAACGAGGTTCACAATCCTTTGCAGTTTTGCGTTGTTTTCAGCGAATAACACAATGTCGTCGGCGTACTCCAGGTCGACAAGGAGCGTCCTGATGGTGTTAGGATCACATCCGCCGGAAACTGTTCTGCAACTCTACGCATGATGTCATCAACGGCGAAGTTGAAAAGAAAAGGTCCTGCAACGGCTCCTTGCCTTACTCCTGTTTTCACCTCGAAAGCTGACGTAAATCCGACAGGTGTACGAACTGCTGCCGTTGTTCCTTTGTTCATGTCCTCGATTGACCGGAACATACTTTTCCGGGACTCCATCTGCTCGCAGAGCATTGAGCAATCGATCACGATGAGGAGAGTCGAACGCGGCTTCAAAGTCCAAAGCAAGCTGTAATGGCTTCGAAAACCGCTGCCACGATTCAATTACTTTCTCACGACGAACACTTGGTCGATGGTCGATCTTCCAGGTCGAAAACCGGCTTGCTCATCTCTGGTCGTTCCTTCACGATGTTTGATAAGTCGCTCGAGAATGATACGTTCTAAAACCTTGTACATGACACGAAGTAGAGAGATTCCTCTGTAGTTCTTAGGATCCGTGACGGATAGCTTCTTGTGAAGAGGTACGATGATCGCATGTCTCCACGAATCGGGTATCCTTTCGCTCATCCATATGGCACGGATGGTGTTGGTCATTTCACGAATCCCAGACGGAGGAAGAGCTTTCAGCATTTCAGCAGTGATGTTGTCATCTCCACCTGCCTTTCCATTCTTCATTTTCCGGACACAATCCAAAACTTCAGACTCAGTCGGCGGTTCCTCACTGACATCGTAATGTGCTCTCTGAACATGCGGGAGCTCAGGTACTGATGGCGCTGGACGATTCAGTAGTGAACTGAAGTAATCCTTCCATATTGGCAGCGTCGCATCACCAACTGCAACTCCATTGGTAGTGTTCAAGACAGGAGAACATCTCTTCATCTTCCCGCTATACTGTCGCAGCAACGTAGTAGGCTTTTTCTTCGGATTCTCTTCTCCTCCCAAGCCTTCTCGAACTCCTTAGCTCTACACGTCCACTCTTGTTCGCGGTCACTTTGAAGCTGCCGACGCAACTTCCTCCTCAGACGCTTCTCCTCCACTGTTGTAGGTAGATGTTGTTTCTTCTGGAGACGTAGGCGAACTTCTTCTTAGGCTGTACAACCGGGAGTGCTCTTTCGAAGCGTCCTGGATGCATTTGACAAAAGAATCCGCGTCGCAAAAGTTTCTTCTTAGTCCGTACTCCGATGTGAATAGAAACGCGTTGTCGGAAATTCCTTCTGCACTCTTCATCTCTGAGACTTGTCATGTCAATCCTCTGGAGAGGCTGAGCCCTCGCTTCCTCTTATGAATCCTCGCAGTGAAGTTCAACAGAACATGACGGTGATCCGAATCGAATGCGACATCCCACACAGCTCTAGATCTTCGAATGTCCGATACTGGAATATTCCTCGTCAGGACATAGTCAAGCTGTAGTTTCAAAGTTGTCATCTTCCGCTTCCGCTGCTCTTCTGGAGATAGCCGGGCTGGTCCCTCGCCACGTAAGCTGATGGCGGCGATGATTCCTCTTGAATGTCGATGCAATAATCAGACCACTGCATTCACAAAGTCGACAAGGCGGTAGCCATTGTCCGATGTTTGCTCCACTGGGTAGAACCATTTACCGAGTACTTCGGATTCCTGATCAAGTCCCATCTTCGCATTTGCGTCAATCCCCACGACAACAGCATGTTGACAAGGTATCCTGGCCAGCAACGTATTGAGTTCCTCATAAAACGCATCCTTCGAATTGTCTTCGGCGGTTTCAGTGGGCGCATGAGCACTCACTATCCACAGATTGAATCCTCTGTGATCCCGCAGTCGTACGAATGCATTCCGACACGACGTTGAGCCGAACTCCTTGACCATACCATTGAAATCCTTCCTTACAGCTATTGCACAGCCTCCCACTCTCCTATCGTCAGCGTTACCGCAGTAGATGGTGTACTCTCCGACGCTGATGACGGGTCTATCTCTGAGGCGGGTTTCCTGCAAAGCAGCAAACGGTGCATGGAAATAGCTCAGAAGTCTGGATAGCGCAGTTTTTTGGATATCACTCGACAGCGATCGACAGTTCAGGGTGGCAGAAATTGTGGCTTGTGGCCAAAGACTCCATGAACTACCTAGGTACGGATCCTAAGGTGTTATGGACCAGAGGCCTTGGTGTGCCGGACGGGGACACTTTTATGCAATGAGCGGGATACTTTCGCGATATAGTTGTGCACGCTATATCGCTCGAACGTTCCCTGTGTACACTCAAACGTCTGCTGGGTTCAGTAGAAGCAGGGGCACCAACGAGCAGGTACCAACAGACTTGTATACACACCCCCTCTTCTGAGACGTAAGTTCGCCTACGTCTCAGAAGAAACAACATCTACCTACAAAAATGTTTACTACAAAAAAAAAACTCGCGTCGGAATGCGATAGACCGCAAGAGCGAGGGAGTAGCTAAAGCAAAATTAGTGCAAATCTGACAAAATATCATTTCAATAACCATTCCCTGACAATTGAAGAACACAAGAATGTCTATCATGGTAATCTACGTTATTTAATGTTTCAAACCGCTAGAATTCAACGAACTCACGTGATTTTGTAGATGGTCTTATCTACACAGTTGAAAATTTAGGAGGCCATTTCTCTGGAAGGAAAGAGTTATGGAAGCTGAAACTTTGGCATCATGATTTTGACGTCGACAGCCGTAGAATAAGCAAAAAAAACCAAAATCGATTTTTTGGTGGCGTGCCATTCGAGCAAAAGTGGCCCACCGGTGGGACACTGTGTACGGTGACGCAATATTGCACGCGGTCCGAACGTGCAGCCACCCAAAATTAGGCGTGGTCGTGAATGGGTTAAATGCAGTGTTCACGATGATTTTCGTTCCCGAGTTTTTCACATAAAACAATGAGTTGGCCTCCAAGTGCTACCCAAATTACGAAGAAACGGCGAGATACGCATTAAAACGTCGTATTTCAGTGACATTATTCTATAACATGTATTAGTTGTCCGGTTGGATGAACATGTTCATGGTGGTTGTCACCCGTATAAAGTGGGGCTAATCAGAAATGGAGGAATATTTTAGGCAAAACAGTATTAGTTAGGGTCCGAAGGAAAACAAGGAGCAATAGAGGGTAGAGAATTGCAAAGGACGGGTCCACAAAAGATTTCATTGTCACAACAAACACTCCCTGTGATACTTAAAAGGCGGGCTGATACTTAAGGATTTCGGGTACTTCCGGTGCGTTTTTCTCGATTTCTTCGTCATTTTAGTTCTACCCGGGGGCCACTTAGTCAATATAGTGAAAAATCTCAAAATTGAAGATTATCGTGAACACTGCCTTTAATCATAGATAGCTGGTGCGAATGTCAATCAACATGAAATGCAGTTACGGCACAAACTCCACATGCAGAAAAACTTCGAAAACCATTTTGGCGCGAAATTCAAATTCAGGTTTACGATGTGTTCTAATTCACTTTTCTTAACAAATGAAAGTTTTTCATGGGCCCCTTCGACATCTTCGTTCACTAGAGAGGCCAAGCTACACAAAACATGATAAAATAATATACGGTTTTCTGCGCGTACGATGCTTTTAAAGGCAGTGTCCACGATAAAAATCGTTTTCGAGTTTCCACCAGAAAAGGAAGGTTTGGAATCTGACTGTTTCATCAGTGAAAAAAGAATCATCAAAAACGCTGCGAAACATCCAAAATTAGCTCTTCTTCTTGAAAGCCACATTTCAACGGTGGATCAGTTGTGCGAGCATTAGCCTGAAGTAGACAGCGTGTGCAAATGCGCCCCAATGATAAAACAGCCGCGCTCGCGCTCCAATGCTAATGTAGATGCGGACCAAACTGTTCCCCGGAAAACTCGACCGCGAGCGGAAGGGCTAGCGCGAGCGGACTTCGGAGCTAGCGCGAGCGGACTTCGGAGCCGTATGGAGCTCTTTCGGGCTCGTTTTCGTTCGTTCTTTCGACCCCAGTGCTCCAATGAGACCCTGAACTTTCGATTTCCGGCTAAGAACCGAGGACGAAATTAATCGTGGACACTGCCTTTAAAGGCAGCGTTCACGATGATCATCCTCGTTGACTTTCCACAGTGAAATGAGAGGCGAGAAGGATCCTAGGCTCCCAGTGTCAAAGGAACGGCAGAAAACGAGCCAGGAGCGGCAAAACAACGACTGCAAACAAGCGTTTTGGTGCCGCAGACACGCCTGGTGCCTCAGATCCGCCCCCTCGGAATGAACAAATGAAGACTCAGATTACAGGAATGGTCAAGTCAAGGAAGTGCTGAAAAGTGAGCTGATCGCTTCATTGCACTGATAGGTATCATCCTTCTAGCAATTCCTCCACGCTCAAAAATCAGCGTGAACAAGAAAAGGCCTATTTTTGCTAAAAAACGCTTCTTTCGTGTCCTTTTTTAAGCGCGCCTTGCTATATAGGGCACCAGACCTTCCGTAAACCGTGGAGATATCGGAAGTGAAATTTATCGTGAACACTGCCCTTAACTAATCCTGCATAGGTTCATGAAAACATTCGACAGAAACTATTCACTGCAATAGTAGTGTAGTGGTTCTGTTGTTTTTTGTAATTGTTGAATTGTATTGAGATAAAAATGTTTTATCTATTTTCATAACCTACCGTCTTACTTACAATTTTTCTTCATGGGATTCCACTGAAGTTTTGAAATCACACTGCCTTTTTTTGTTAAAATTTCCAGAATTTTCTCTGTTCAGTGCTTATTTGAAGCTTGTTCATAAAAGTCAGGAAGCCAAAATCATGGCTAGTGCGCCCGAATTCTAGGGAAACAGCCGATTTTTATTTCACAAAGGGGGATGCATAGAAGGTATCGAGCTAAAGGGGGTGCATATTCAAAGTCGCCTTTCCGGGACGTGTGCCCAGCCCTGACCTAGGTGACATCAGGATTGTGACTGCGGACGTGGAGATTGAATCGAATTGTTCAAGAATTACAGGGGAAGTGATTCGCGCCCATTTTGTTACTCACCAAAACCTTCGCACCAACCCGCGGCTCACCTTACAAAATCAAACAAAGTTAGAGACACAGTCCTAGCTCGTGAGAATAATTCAGTATTATGGCCCGGCCGCCGTGTGTAGCAACCCTGTAAAACGCGGAATCTCAACTCTGCAGAATAAGCAAGGAAAATCGGCACCCATTCCCTCCGCCCACTTCAGGGTTTTTGGTCTCAACAGGGACGAGATGCGCAATGGATTTTGGTCAAAATCTACGTTCTTCCACTTGTTATCGGTCTAGCTTTAAAGTGTTGTCTGCTCCGGTGCGATGACTGCGAACGACGAGGAAAAATAGGACCGAGACAACTCCTCCACGACTTTCTCACCGTCGTATTTCACAATCTTTGAGGGACCATAACTCCGTTCATAGTGGAATGTGAGCGATTCTGAAGCCTTCGTTGTGACCAGCTCAAAATTCCCTCCAATATAAGAAAAAAAGCTTAGAAAATAGATTCCGAGGTTGAACTGTGCCTTCAAGAGGCCTTAGAAGTGAAGTATTTACGCAAATTTAGATTTCTAAATTGAGCGTAATACCAAGCCTTAGTATTAGTTGGAAAAATGCAGTCCTCATGTGATCGTTGCGAAGTATGTTTACACGTTTGCTACCATTTAAAGACGAGAGGATGTCATTCTATGTATGTAAAAGTTTACTTGCGAAGTGTGAAGAATTGTATTCCGTTTAAGGCAGTGTTCACGATGATCTTCGATTTTGTGATTAACGATTGTTTAGTTGCCGCGTAGAACTGAAGTAACGAAGAAATCGAGAAAAAAGCCCCAGAAGGGCACCAAATCCTTTACTCTGACTCCACCTTTTTACTCTCACTGGGACTGTTCGGTGTGACAACGAAATCTTTTGTGGACCCGTCTTTTGGGATTCGCTTCTCTCTGTTGCTCTGTTATTTCCTTCGGGCCCTAACTAATACTGTTTCGCCTAAAATATTCTTCTATTTTTGAATAGCCCCATTTCTCACAGGTGACAATCACCGTGAACATGTTCATCCAATCGGACAACTAGTCTGGCCAGGGGATAATGTCACTGAAATAAGACGTTTTGTGCGTCTTAAGCCGCTTCTTCGGAATTTTGTTAAAACTTGGTGGCCAACGCATTGTTTTGAGTGAAAAAATCGGGAAGGAAAATCACTGCGAACACTGCCTTTAAACAAAAGTCGAGAATGATTTCGCAGCATGTGTTCAAGTTTGAGGAAATTTGAGAACCTCAGTGTGCATTAGTGAAATCGCATGCTTGAATAATATAGTACTCTATCGAGCTTTCAGTGTGCATTAGCATAGTAGAGTGTGTAAAAGTCTGCAAACGATGCGTTCCTTCAATAAAGCAGGCAAACCGATTACTGTGTTATACTGACGTCAAAATCATGTGTAAAGTGTGTCCGAATGAGACTGGCCAACCATGCGGCCGACGTGCGTGGCAGGCGGCCATCGCATGTGGCGCTCTCGGACGAGTGTCCAAACGGCTGCCCCCCCCCCTCGGTTGCAGAGCTGATTGACTACTCTGGTTTGTACCTTATCTCCAGGAAGCCAAGCCGCGTTCTAGCTATTATCTCGCTATCTTGGAAGCGGAGCGGTTGTTTCTCCAATTCTACCGTTGTTTTTTTCTCAGAAACAGCCGCTCTACTTTCATGATAGAGCAATCATAGCAGCGCCGCGGTTTCGTAAGCAACAACCGCTTGAAAACCTCTTTGAATAAAGTAGATAAAGATGGGTTACTGTAGTTTTTATCCTGCCCGGTTGTGGATTTTCTTTTTCGTCCGCATGGTTGGCCAGTCTCATTCAGACACACTTTACCTCCATCGCACACCGTGTTTTCTTTTTTCAAAACGTGTTTTTCTGTCCAATTTCACAAAGTGTTTTCCTATCGTGCATGCCACAGCCAGTTTTCCAAGCCAAAACAGGCCTGAAGTGTGCCCTTCAGTGCATTCGCACACAACGCGTCTTATTTTACGGCTGAGTTGGAGTACGGTGCTCAAACTATTCCTCTCTGTGTGTCGGTTCCTGCACGCGGCATCACGGGCCAGGCAGAACATTGTCCCGGAATTTGTTGGAGTTACGTTCCCTTTTCATGGTGACCCAAACTTTGGGGAAATGTCGAAAAGTTTCACGTCTTCATTAGAAAACTTTTTCATCCGAAAATTCCGGATCTGAAAGTTCCTAGAGGAAAAGTTTTCTGTAATTTCTGTTCATTTTCTCGTAATCAATACTAAACAAACTTTTTATTGCAGCCAACAATAACCTACATCCTTGGGAGTGTTCTTCATTTCTGGCCCGAAAATTGGGCGTGTTTTCGTTTTTGGGCCAAAACGTTTACTTCCCCCCCTCTCCAAATTTCCGATTCTTAGAAAAAATTCACGGCACCCCCGTTGTCCAAGCGGACATTTACCGCTTGACCCTGCGCGGCATGCCCACCTCCTCACGCAAAAGAGGAATTCTATAAGCTTTCGATTCGACAACGAAGCGCTTCATAATTCGGCGACAGGCCTTTACCTACCTGCTCGCGAATCGATTCCATAGCAGCATTGGATATGATGGAACTCAATTCAGCTCCTGACATTTGCCCGCTGCAATGCGATGCCTGAACATTGGAACAGATGACATAAATTTTTAGAGGAAAGCGATTCGGGGAGCGGACATTGCCCACCCGTGCGTATTGCGTAGCGTAGCGGTCGGTAAGCTTCGGGCGCGACAATGGACGGGGAAGCGACATTCTTGTAATTGGGCAAAATCAAGTTATTTGGTATGTTTCGGCGTATTATTTATATTCCTGCGTTTATTTGATATAATCCACTAAGTACTCTTCCCCACGGTAGTGGGTTTGCCACGTTTGCCGCCTGGGCGACACTCACCGCACCGTGACGCATACGCACGCGTGTTAGCAATGTCATGGAGAAGAAACAAATCAGTGCCTTCACGTTTGAGAACAATAAAAAACAGACCACTTCGTAGAGATTGACGTCATCGGCGAAGTGAACTTTGCGGCTCACGGCTTTCAGAATCTTTGCCTTCGATTCGACGTCTTGCCCTGGTGCTACGTGAATCATCTTGTCAAACCTAAATTCGTCCACTTAGTCACACCAGAAATAACGGGAATCTCGGACTTGGCTTTTCTCTGCCATTTAGGTTGTTAAAGTGGGAACATCATTTTGACCGAAGTTTCGACAATTTCGTCGTTATCTTTGGGGCACTCCACCAGGGGCCGTGTGCATCCCGCCCCCGACGGGAGAGAGTGGGAACCCCGTCCCCATACGGGAAGTTTCCAGGCGGGGAAAGCGTGGGAGCCCAGCCAAGCATAATGGGGGACCCCAACACTCTTCCCGACGGGAGACTCCCCGCGTCGATGGAATTGCTTGGCGTCGAATGAGATGTTGCGTGCGATTGCGGCGTGACTGTGTCGCTGGCGGGTTCCGCACCAAGAGGGACCCAAAGAGGGTTTGCCGCCAGTCCCAGTTAGCACGTTCTTTGGTGGGGAGGGAGATATTTGCACTCCGCCTCCCTACAGACGATAAATCGGTAACGCCGAGTTGCGGCGAAAGGTGTCGCGCAGGCGACGAGTGAGATGGGGCTCCGTTTCGAGCTGCTATCAGGGCCAGTGAAGCTGAAATTTGGCAAGTGAGCTCCAGCAGGACCGAGATTCATCCTTATGCAGTCTTATCTCAAAGCTTTACACTAGAGACTTCGTAACCCACTCTGAAGGCAGAAACGTTTCGTTTTCTCAGTTTACTGAACAGCCATGAAGCTGAATATACCACTCAGGGATACCAGTTTTATAATTATCGGCTTCACGCAGAAGTTTAAATTCAAAAATTTCAAATCTGACTCTGAAGACTTAAATTTTCTATTTTCTGGTTTTAAGACTTCAATTGTGTCGTGGAAGGCGTACCAGGTTGAAACTGATCAGCTTCACGTACTAGAAGCTGAAATTGGAGAAATTCAATTTTCACTCTGAAGATTGAAAATTTCCAAATCCTGGTTGTAAGACCATTCAATAGGTTGGAATGTGTCTTGCAGGGTGTGCCAGATTGAAACTGATCAGCCTCACTCAGAAGCTGGAATTTCAAAAAAATTCAGTTTTCACTCTACAAGCATACCGTTCATTCGCAAAGCACCTCTATAACATGCACACCTCTTTTTGGGGGTGCACCTCCGGTGCAAAGACGAGTGCAGCGCGACTCGAACTGTGGAGACCGGCCAGATTAGGTGTGATGCTTCTTTTGAAAATCTGCGAGATTCGAATATTCACTAAAGAATCTACAATTTCGACTTTCTTGAAACTTGGGCATTGTGATATGTTTCAGTATTTCTTCTTCTGCCGCATAGGTTTTTAGGTGGCATGTTTATTGGCCTGATGTTTCGGCTATCTCGCCGTTTTCGAATGCCACGATTCCACCGCTGCTCGCTGATCTCGGAGCTTCCTACAGAAATCTTTGAAACCTTTCGAAAGTGGCGAGACAGCTGAAACGTCAAGTCAAGAAACATTTCAGCTGAAAAATCTGTAAGGCAGAAGAATGAATTCTAAAATAATTCTCAAAAAATTAGTAGGCCACTCCTTTTTCAACCGAAGAATGCATGCGTCGGACGATTCTCGATGAGAATTCTTTACGCCTGAGAAATAAAGTAGATATACATCTAAAAGAAAAAACCGCTACCCCAGGCAGAAGTTTTGAGGCAAGTCTGGGATTTTGACCGAGCTAGTGTATGCACACCGTGATCTAGCGTAAGCAATCGAAAAGCGATAAGCAAAGCTCTGCACTCTTGATCACCCCAGGGAAAAATTTAGTCAAATCTATTGCAGCATTCCATAAATCGACAATAGTCGCTTCATTCCCTCCAAATTGTACTCAGATGAGAAGCCTTGAACAAATTATGTTGAATACTTCCGAAAATCTACAAAAGGGACCTTAGATTCGTGATCAGCACCCCCAAGCAACTCCCGAGGAGAAGATTTAAGGCGGATCTGAAACATTTTTCTCAAAGCTCCCAAAACCGCGCGAGGACTAGCGTAAGGCCGGAATCATACCTCCAGCGACGAGCGACGCGACGCGATGCTAACCATCCATATCGACCGAAAATCAATATGCCTGATGTGCACTGTCGTTGTCGCTGGTCGCGGGAAGTATGATCCCGGTCTAACTTTGTTGAAAGCTATCGCCGGAAACTCTCATGAACATATTCGGATACCACATCCGGAAATAGTTCTAGAAATACACATCTCGTATGAGTGTAGACGTTGGCTAATAGTCGTTTCCTTGTGAGAAGAGCGCAAAGGGTATTGCATACTTTTGACAGAAAGAACAGTCATGCCATTGCGAAAGTTTTATGATGCTCTGTCACCGTTGACTAAGTTTCTGAGTGACTGTCACGGTACAAATGACAGTACGCTCCACTTTTCGGATGGGCTCAGCCGTGGATTCGCTTTCTTGCGAGCAGGGTACTGCACGAGGTGTGGGCCGACCAGTTTCGCTCAGACCCCCCTCCTCTAATTTATTTTATTTATTTATTTATTCATGCGTGGGGAACCACGGGGGAAACATGAAATACAAAAACCTAAACGGACCACAGACACAATTGACAAATCATGCTAAAAAATTATCCGATAAACGACCAGGGTTGTGTTGAGCCTCGAACAGTCTCTTTTAGGTACTTGTCGGCAAGCTTTTTGAACTGCGCTAATGAGGTTGGTATAGGATATTTCTTCGAGATTTTCAAAAATTCAGACCCAGCTCTCTGCATGAAAAATGAGGCCCTCATACGAGTTTTGGCTGTTGTAAAACCCAGTCTAACCAGCCCACCTCTAGTGGTTGAGTGGGAGAGCGTGTAAAAATCATTGAGGGGAACATGGATTTTCCCGGTGATTAATTTATACACCATAATGTGATCATACTTCTTTCTACGGTAAAGCAGAGTGGGAAGTTTGAATAAACTGTTACGGACAGAAGCTGAAGGAATTGAAGCGTAATCATATTCATGTAGGCGAATCCAGAGCTTTCTAGTGAAGTTGTTTTGAAATGATTCAAGTTTCTGAGTGCAACGTTTAGAAACAGGGTTAAACACCGTCGTACCATATTCCACTAGGGGGCGAATGTATGATTTGTAAGCTAGTGTAAGATGCTCCGTTGACTTTGTTGATAGAGCTTTGAACAGATTTCGTATGGCTCTATCTGCTTTATTAGCAATCGTTTCACAGTGTTCAGAGAAGCTAAGCTGTTCGTCCAGTATGAATCCTAAATCTAGCAATGTGCTAGAGCTATTGAGCTCCAGCTCACCAAGGTAATATATGTGTCTATCAACGGGATCACCAAGATGAAGCACCTTAGTCTCAGGGGCTGACAGGGGGAGCTGCCATTTTTCTGACCAATCAGCGATTGAATTGACTGCCGATTGTGTAGCGATGCAATCTTCGGTGTTAACAATGTCTTTGTAAATCTTGATACCATCCGCAAACATTTTGCATGAAACACTGAAGCTACTTCTCAGATCAGGAATGTCTGAGGTATACAAACTAAAAAGAATTGGTGAGAGGACACCGCCTTGTGGTACGCCACTGGTAACAGGATATGATTGAGAAAATGAATCATTAATTTTTACTTGGAAGTATCTTCCAGTTATACAGTTGTTTATCCATTTGACTATTCTAGGATGAATGCTGAGAGACAGAAGTTTCGAAATGAGCTTATCAAAGGAAACCTTATCAAAAGCTTTCGTGAAATCAAAATAAATGACATCTACATTAATTTTCCGGCCTAGCGCTTTGGTCCAGTCTTCCATTGAGGTTAGCATTCGGGTTTCAGTGGACCTGCCAGCTCTGAAGCCGAACTGATTATCCGGTATCAAGAAGTTGGTCTCAATAAATGAAACCAGTGTTGATTTTAGAATTCTCTCAAAAACCCGGGCAAACACTGATGTTATGCTAATCGGGCGATAATTTGAAGCTAAGTTATGAGGCGGTTTCTTAGGAATAGGTGTAATAAATGAGTGTTTCCACCGAACAGGAATTTCACTATACATAAAACAGCAGTTGAATATCTGTTCTATGTCATTGCGATTTTTCTCAGACCCCTCCCCCCAGGAGTGTTAGTAGGTCAATTTTTGACCGTTCTCTCCCACCCCCACCAAGAGCTGATGTGTCCAAGCAGTTTATCCAGCAGGTTTACATACCTCTAACGTTTCACTGCAGTAAAATTCCTCTTGTCGTGTTTAAATGGTAAGTATAAAATTTTCAAATGGTAAAAAACCAGAATTGACAGCTCGAAGCCGTCGCTTTGCTACTAAATTAGGATGCTTGAGAAGACGAGAGCACAAACAGCGCCTAGGGCATTTATGTGGAGAGGAGCTGAACGTGCAAAAGTATATGTAACTGGTAACAGCTTGCGCTTCGTAATAAAATGCGGATGTTTGAAAGAGAATTCGATCTCGCCGGAAGTCCATATTCTCTTACGAGTCACGAGAGTAGGATATTCGAGTCAAGCGTGATTACTTTACAAAGTATGCCAAATTTCACCGTCTAAGATGGACGCTGAAGGGCGCTACAGTATATGGGATCACACCTTTCTCAGGTGTGGTTCCACCGGAAGTCGACAATTTTGAAAACTAGGAGCTACGATAGTAGTATATTTGAGTCCAGCGTAGTTGACTAACTCGGTATACTCCCATTCAACGTCCAACATGGATGCTGAACACCGCTAGAGTATAAGGCCGCACACTTTTCTCATGTGTGGTCCCGCCGAAAAGGGGCATTTTTGAAACTTAGGTGTCACGAGAGTAGGATATTTGAGTCCAACGTGGACGATTTACCCTTGAGACTTGTTTTGACCATCTTAAAAAAAAGAACGCCGAAGACCGCTACAGGCCATAAAACGGCCAATGTCTCACCGTCGACTGCGTATCACGCGCTGCGCGACCGCACGCGAGCCGGAAGCAGCCGAGTTTTGGCCGCCGCGAGACGAGTTTTGGCCGCCGCGCGACGTTTCGGCCGCCGCGCGGCGCCCAAAACTCGTCTGCTTCCGACTCGCGTGCGGTCGCGCAGCGCGTGGTACGCAGTCGACGGTGAGACATTGGCCGTTTTATGGCCTGTACATATACTGTAAAAGGGTCTCCCAAGCAAAAGTGGTTTGGTTCGCGTTACAAACGTTTCAACAAAAAGGGAACAATAGAAGTGGAATGAGGAGAGTGTACAAAAATGAACAATATCCTCTAAAAACTCTTTCTTAGTCGAAACTTCTAAACAGCGGAAACAAACCGTTGCGGTTCTGTATGAGGAAGCGATATATAAATACTTTATCGGCTCTCACATAATCAAAGTCCTTTATGCAGCCAAAAGCGCTTCCTAATAGAGAACCGCAACGGTTTGTTTCCGCTGTTTAGAAGTTTCGACGAAGAAAAGAGTTTTTAGAGGATATTGTTCATTTTTTGTACACTCTCCTTATTCCACTTCCCTATTGTTCCCTTTTTGTTGAAACGTTTGTAACACGAACCAAACCACTTTTGCTTGGGAGACCCCTTTTTTACAGAATTCTTCACTTTTTCTTGATATTACGCAGTAATATCCTATGCAAGAATTTCGAACAAGAACCTCTTCATCTCCCCGTTAGATCAGTCCTCTTTCTGTGATCACAAGAATCAATGACCCAACCTGTTATAAAACTATCTCAGAAAAATCACCTGATGTGGCTTGCGCGACCGATGTTCACATGATATAAGCTAATAAATGAGTGATATCCATGATATCATTTTACATAAATCATTCATGTTGATCGCGTCAGCCACAGCTGGCTACACCGGGTGTTATTTGCAACCTTCATGTTTTTCATACGTATCGAACGGGTCGGCCACGGTGATTCTCTCAACCAACTCTGACAGGGGCCTTAGGCCCCGGTGATAGTTGGTCGCTCAGACGTAGCCAGCCCGGTCGATAATCATGAAAGCCTGGTGGCCTACAGCCGGATGCATAATCTGCCCGCAGTTCTTCGCTTTCAAATGAAACTAACTTAAAACCTGCACAGTCAGAAACTACCTTCCATTCCATCTGAATACTTTCGCATTAGTGGAACAAGGCAGTTTTACATACTCATTATTTCGTTTCCTCCGCCCCATTCCTTCGCAGAACAGCCTCTTCGATTCCATGAACTTGATATGAAAAAGCTCTGCTGAGCTGCGAATGGAGATCCGAATGGAGAATTTGTTTTTGAACTTAGATGCTGATAAGCAAGTACCATTTATTGCAGAAAAAAACAGTAGGCTGGTGAAGAAGAATGAGCGAGCACTCAAAATGGGGTTGGGTGAATAGATTAAGCGCGTTACGAAACAGAAGAGCAGCCTGGCGACATGACCTACATAATATCTCAAGCTTTCTGCACGCTATGCTTGTCATCAGCACACTTTTAAAAAAGTTTTTCAAGGTGTTCTCGGACTCCTTCGCAAATTCCGATGCATCCAGCACACTATCTCAGACGGCTAGCGCAAAGCTCAAAACTCTTGCTCATTCTTTTGGGTAACCTGCACAAATTTCCGGATGACCAGTGACGGGTCCGGGACTCCTAATCACTCTACGGGGTGTCCTGCACAATCTCTCGGATGACCAGCAATGGGTCTCGAGCACCCGCCCACTCTCCGGGTTTCCACGACGTCCCGATGACGTCAGCAGAAGCTCGAACCACTTTTCACGACGTCCCGATGACGTCTTCAGAAGCCCGAAGCACTTTTCACGACGTCCCGATGACGTCATCAGAAGCCCGAAGCACTTTTCACGACGCCCCGCTGACGTCATCAGAAGCCCGAAGCACTTTTGGGACTATCATAGACGGGGAGGGGGGCACCCACGATTCGCTCGTGAAAATGAATGGAAAACCTGACAAAAGATGTTCGATGCTGCTATCAATCATTGTTGTTGATGAAGTTCTGTAGAAATACTTCGATTGATAGCGTTACAGATCGGTCGTTCACTCCATTTCTGACTTTAATCTTGAGTGCCCCCCCCGTCTAGGATAGTCCCGCACTTTTCAAGACGTCCCGATGGCGTAATCAGCAGCCCGAAGCACTTCTGACGACGTCCTGATGACGTCATCAGGAGCCCGAAGCACTTTTCACGACGTCCCGATAACGTCATCAGAAGCCCGAAGCACTTCTGACGATGTCGTGATGACGTCCTCAGGAGCCCGAAGCACTTTTCACGACGTCCCGATGACGTCATCAGAAGCCCGAAGCACTTTTCAAGACGTGACGTCCCGATGACGTCATCAGAAGCCCGAAGCACTTTTCACGACGTCCCGATGACGTCATCAGAAGCCCGAAGCACTTTTCACGACGTCCCGATGACGTCATCAGAAGCCAGATGCACTTTTCACGACGTCCCGATGACGTCATCAGAAGCCCGAAGCACTTTTCACGACGTCCCAATGACGTCATCAGAAGCCCGAAGCACTTCTGACGATGTCGTGATGACGTCCTCAGGAGCCCGAAGCACTTTTGACGACGTCCTGATGACGTCATCAGGAGCGCGAAGCAATTTTCACGACGTCCCATTGACGTCATCAGAATCCCGAAGCACTTTTCACGACGTCCCGATGACGTCATCAGAAGCCCGAAGCACTTCTGACGATGTCGTGATGACGTCTTCAGGAGCCCGAAGCACTTTTCACGACGTCCCGATGACGTCATCAGAAGCCCGAAGCACTTTTGACGACGTCCCGATGACGTCATCAGAAGCCCGAAGCCATTTTCACGATGTCCAGATGACGTCATCAGAAACTCGAAGCACTTTTGATGACGACCTGATGACGTCATCAGGAGCCCGAAGCACTTTTCACGACGTCCCGATGACGTCATCAGAAGCCCGAAGCACTTTTCACGACGTCCCGATGACGTCATCAGAAGCCCGAAGCACTTTTCACGACGCCCCGCTGACGTCATCAGAAGCCCGAAGCACTTTTCACGACGTCCCGAGAACGTCATCAGAAGCCCGGAAGCACTTTCACGACGTCCCGATAACGTCATCAGAAGCCAGATGCACTTTTCACGACGTCCCGATGACGTCATCAGAAGCCCGAAGCACTTTTCACGACGTCCCGATGACGTCATCAGAAGCCCGAAGCACTTTTCAAGACGTGACGTCCCGATGACGTCATCAGAAGCCCGAAGCACTTTTCACGACGTCCCGATGACGTCATCAGAAGCCCGAAGCACTTTTCACGACGTCCCGATGACGTCATCAGAAGCCCGAAGCACTTTTCACGACGTCCCGATGACGTCATCAGAAGCCCGAAGCACTTTTCACGACGTCCCAATGACGTCATCAGAAGCCCGAAGCACTTCTGACGATGTCGTGATGACGTCCTCAGGAGCCCGAAGCACTTTTGACGACGTCCTGATGACGTCATCAGGAGCGCGAAGCAATTTTCACGACGTCCCATTGACGTCATCAGAATCCCGAAGCACTTTTCACGACGTCCCGATGACGTCATCAGAAGCCCGAAGCACTTCTGACGATGTCGTGATGACGTCTTCAGGAGCCCGAAGCACTTTTCACGACGTCCCGATGACGTCATCAGAAGCCCGAAGCACTTTTGACGACGTCCCGATGACGTCATCAGAAGCCCGAAGCACTTTTCGCGATGTCCAGATGACGTCATGAGAAACTCGAAGCATTTTTCACGATCTCCCGATGACGTCATCAAGAGCCCGAAGCACTTTTCACGATGTCCCGATGACGTCATGAGGAGCCCGAAGCACTTTTCACGACGTTCCGATGACGTCATCAGAAGCCCGAAGCACTTTTCACGACGTCCCAATGACGTCATCAGAAGCCCGAAGCACTTTTCACGACGTCACGATGACGTCATCAGGAGCCCGAAGCACTTTTCACGACGTCCCGATGACGTCATCAGAAGCCCGAAGCACTTTTCGCGATGCACAGATGACGTCATCAGAAGCCAGATGCACTTTTCACGACGTCCCGATGACGTCATCAGAAGCCCGAAGCACTTTTCACGACGTCCCAATGACGTCATCAGAAGCCCGAAGCACTTCTGACGATGTCGTGATGACGTCCTCAGGAGCCCGAAGCACTTTTGACGACGTCCTGATGACGTCATCAGGAGCGCGAAGCAATTTTCACGACGTCCCATTGACGTCATCAGAAGCCCGGAAGCACTTTTCGCGATGTCCCGATGACGTCATCAGAAGCCCGAAGCACTTTTCACGATGTCCCGATGACGTCATCAAGAGCCCGAGGCCCTTTTCACGATGTCCCGATGACGTCATGAGGAGCCCGAAGCACTTTTCACGACGTCCCGATGACGTCATCAGAAGCCCGAAGCACTTTTCACGACGTCCCAATGACGTCATCAGAAGCCCGAAGCACTTTTCACGACGTCACGATGACGTCATCAGGAGCCCGAAGCACTTCTGACGACGTCACGATGACGTCATCAGAAGCCCGAAGCACTTTTCACGACGTCCCGATGACGTCATCAGAAGCCCGAAGCAGTTTTCACGACGTCCCAATGACGTCATCAGAAGCCCGAAGCACTTTTCACGACGTCCCGATGACGTCATCAGAAGCCCGAAGCACTTTTCACGACGTCACGATGACGTCATCAGGAGCCCGAAGCACTTCTGACGATGTCGTGATGACGTCATCAGGAGCCCGAAGCACTTTTGACGACGTCCCGATGACGTCATCAGAAGCCCGAAGCACTTTTCACGACGTCCCAATGACGTCATCAGGAGCCCGAAGCACTTTTCACGACGTCCCTATGACGTCATCAGAAGCCCGACGCACTTTTCACGACGTCCCGATGACGTCATCAGAAGCCCGAAGCACTTTTCACGACGTCCCGATGACGTCATCAGAAGCCCGAAACACTTTTCACAACGTCCCGATGACGTCATCAGAAGCCCGAAGCACTTTTCACGACGTCCCGATGACGTCATCAGAAGCCCGCCGACGCACTTTTCACGACGTCACGATGACGTCATCAGGAGCCCGAAGCACTTTTCACGACGTCCCGATGACGTCATCAGAAGCCCGAAGCACTTTTCACGACGTCCCGATGACGTCATCAGAAACCCGAAGCACTTTTCACGACGTCCCGATGACGTCATCAGAAGCCCGAAGCACTTTTCACGACGTCCCGATGACGTCATCAGGAGCCCGAAGCACTTCTGACGACGTCCTGATGACGTCATCAGGAGCCCGAAGCACTTTTCACGACGTCCCGATGACGTCATCAGGAGCCCGAAGCACTTCTGACGACGTCCTGATGACGTCTTCAGAAGCCCGAAGCACTTTTCACGACGTCCCGATGACGTCATCAGAAGCCCGAAGCACTTTTCACGATCTCCCGATGACGTCATCAGAAGCCCGAAGCACTTTTCACGATGTCCCGATGACGTCATCAGAAGCCCGAAGCACTTTTCACGACGTCCCGATGACGTCATCAGAAGCCCGAAGCACTTTTCACGACGTCCCGATGACGTCATCAGGAGCCCGAAGCACTTTTCACGACGTCACGATGACGTCATCAGAAGCCCGAAGCACTTTTCACGACGTCCCAATGACGTCATCAGAAGCCCGAAGCACTTTTCAAGACGTGACGTCCCGATGACGTCATCAGAAGCCCGAAGCACTTTTCACGACGTCCCGATGACGTCATCAGAAGCCCGAAGCACTTTTCACGACGTCCCGATGACGTCATCAGAAGCCAGATGCACTTTTCACGACGTCCCGATCACGTCATCAGAAGCCCGAAGCACTTTTCACGACGTCACGATGACGTCATCAGGAGCCCGAAGCACTTTTCACAACGTCCCGATGACGTCATCAGAAGCCCGAAGCACTTTTCGCGATGTACAGATGACGTCATCAGGAGCGCGAAGCAATTTTCACGACGTCCCATTGACGTCATCAGAATCCCGAAGCACTTTTCACGACGTCCCGATGACGTCATCAGAAGCCCGAAGCACTTCTGACGATGTCGTGATGACGTCTTCAGGAGCCCGAAGCACTTTTCACGACGTCCCGATGACGTCATCAGAAGCCCGAAGCACTTTTGACGACGTCCCGATGACGTCATCAGAAGCCCGAAGCACTTTTCGCGATGTCCAGATGACGTCATGAGAAACTCGAAGCATTTTTCACGATCTCCCGATGACGTCATCAAGAGCCAGAAGCACTTTTCACGATGTCCCGATGACGTCATGAGGAGCCCGAAGCACTTTTCACGACGTCCCGATGACGTCATCAGAAGCCCGAAGCACTTTTCACGACGTCCCAATGACGTCATCAGAAGCCCGAAGCACTTTTCACGACGTCACGATGACGTCATCAGGAGCCCGAAGCACTTCTGACGACGTCCCGATGACGTCATCAGAAGCCCGAAGCACTTTTGACGACGTCCCGATGACGTCATCAGAAGCCCGAAGCACTTTTCACGACGTCCCGATGACGTCATCAGAAGCCCGAAGCACTTTTCACGACGTCCCGATGACGTCATCAGAAGCCCGAAGCACTTTCACAAAGTCCCGATGACGTCATCAGAAGCCCGAAGCACTTTTGACGACGTCCCGATGACGTCATCAGAAGCCCGAAGCACTTCTGACGATGTCGTGATGACGTCCTCAGTAGCCCGAACCACTTTTCACGACGTCCCGATGACGTCATCAGAAGCCCGAAGCACTTTTGACGACGTCCCGATGACGTCATCAGAAGCCCGAAGCACTTTTCACGACGTCCCGATGACGTCATCAGAAGCCCGAAGCACTTTCACGAAGTCCCGATGACGTCATCAGAAGCCTGAAGCACTTTTCAGGATGTCCCGATGACGTCACCAGAAGCCCGAAGCACTTTTCACGATGACCCAATGACGTCATCAGAAGCCCGAAGCACTTTTCACGATGTCCCGATGACGTCATCAGAAGCCCGAAGCACTTTTCACGACGTCACGATGACGTCACCACAGGCCCGAAGCACTTTTGACGACGTCCCGATGACGTCATCAGAAGCCCGAAGCACTTTTGACGACGTCCCGATGACGTCATCAGAAGCCCGAAGCACTTTTGACGACGTCCCGATGACGTCATCAAGAGCCCGAAGCACTTTTCACGATGTCCCGATGACGTCATCAGAAGCCCGAAGCACTTTTCTCGACGTCCCAGTGACGTCATCAGAAGCCCGAAGCACTTTTCACGACGTCCCGATGACGTCATCAGAAGCCCGAAGCACTTTGACGACGTCCCATGACGTCATCAGAAGCCCGAAGCACTTTTCACGATGTCCCGATGACGTCATCAGAATCGAAGCACTTTTCACGACGTCCCGATGACGTCATCAGAAGCCCGAAGCACTTTTCACGACGTTCCGATGACGACATCCGAACCACGAAGCTCTTTTCACCACTTCCCGGTGACGTCATCGGAAGCCCGAAGCACTTTTCACGATGTCGCGATGACGTCATCAGAAGCCCGAAGTACTTTTCACGGCGTCCCGATGACGTCATCAGAAGCCCGAAGCACTTTTCGCGACGTCCCGATGACGTCATCAGAAGCCCGAAGCACTTTCACGATCTCCCGATGACGTCATCAAGAGCCCGAAGCACTTTCACGACGTCCCGATGACGTCATCAGAAGCCCGAAGCACTTTTCACGACGTCCCGATGAAGTTATCAAAGCCCGAAGCACTTTTCCCGATGTCCCGATGGCGTCATCAGAAGCCCGAAGCACTTTTACCGACGTCTCGATGACGTCATCAGAAGCCCGAAGCACTTTTCACGACGTCCCGATGACGTCATCAGAAGCCCAAGCACTTTTCACGATGTCACGACGTCCGATGACGTCATCAGAAGCCCAAGCACTTTTAAAGACGTGACGTCCCGTTGACGCCATCAGAAGCCCGAAGCACTTTTCACGACGTCCCGATGACGTCATCAGAAGCCCGAAGCTCTTTTCACGACGTCCCGATGACGTCATCAGAAGCCCGAAGCACTTTTCACGACGTCCCGATGACGTCATCAAAAGCCTGAATCACTTCTCACGATGTCCCGATGACGTCCTCAGAAGCCCGAAGCACTTTGACGACGTCCTGATGACGTCATCAGGAGCGCGAAGCAATTTTCACGACGTCCCATTGACGTCATCAGAATCCCGAAGCACTTTTCACGACGTCCCGATGACGTCATCAGAAGCCCGAAGCACTTCTGACGATGTCGTGATGACGTCTTCAGGAGCCCGAAGCACTTTTCACGACGTCCCGATGACGTCATCAGAAGCCCGAAGCACTTTTGACGACGTCCCGATGACGTCATCAGAAGCCCGAAGCACTTTTCGCGATGTCCAGATGACGTCATGAGAAACTCGAAGCATTTTTCACGATCTCCCGATGACGTCATCAAGAGCCCGAAGCACTTTTCACGATGTCCCGATGACGTCATGAGGAGCCCGAAGCACTTTTCACGACGTTCCGATGACGTCATCAGAAGCCCGAAGCACTTTTCACGACGTCCCAATGACGTCATCAGAAGCCCGAAGCACTTTTCACGACGTCACGATGACGTCATCAGGAGCCCGAAGCACTTTTCACGACGTCCCGATGACGTCATCAGAAGCCCGAAGCACTTTTCGCGATGCTCAGATGACGTCATGAGGAGCCCGAAGCACTTTTCACGACGTCCCGATGACGTCATGAGAAGCCCGAAGCACTTTTCACGACGTCCCAATGACGTCATCAGAAGCCCGAAGCACTTCTGACGATGTCGTGATGACGTCCTCAGGAGCCCGAAGCACTTTTGACGACGTCCTGATGACGTCATCAGGAGCGCGAAGCAATTTTCACGACGTCCCATTGACGTCATCAGAATCCCGAAGCACTTTTCACGACGTCCCGATGACGTCATCAGAAGCCCGAAGCACTTCTGACGATGTCGTGATGACTTCTTCAGGAGCCCGAAGCACTTTTCGCGATGTACAGATGACGTCATCAGAAACCCGAAGCATTTCTCACGATCTCCCGATGACGTCATCAAGAGCCCGAAGCACTTTTCACGATGTTCCGATGACGTCATGAGTAGCCCGAAGCACTTTTCACGACGTCCCGATGACGTCATCAGAAGCCCAAAGCACTTTTCACGACGTCCCAATGACGTCAACAGAAGCCCGAAGCATTTTCACGACGTCGCGATGACGTCATCAGGAGCCCGGAGCACTTTTCACGACGTCACGATGACGTCATCAGAAGCCCGAAGCACTTTTGACGACGTCCCGATGACGTCATCAGAAGCCCGAAGCACTTTTGACGGCGTCACGATGACGTCATCAGGAGCCCGAAGCACTTCTGACGATGTCGTGATGACGTCCTCAGGAGCCCGAAGCACTTTTCGCGATGTCCAGATGACGTTATCAGAAGCCCGAAGCACTTTTCACGACGTCTCAATGACGTCATCAGAAGCCCGAAGCACTTCTGACGATGTCGTGATGACGTCCTCAGGAGCCCGAAGCACTTTTGACGACGTCCTGATGACGTCATCAGGAGCCCGAAGCAATTTTCACGACGTCCCATTGACGTCATCAGAATCCCGAAGTACTTTTCACGACGTCCCGATGACGTCATCAGAAGCCCGAAGTACTTTTCACGACGTCCCGATGACGTCATCAGAAGCCCGAAGCACTTTTCACGACGTCCCAATGACGTCATCAGAAGCCCGGAAGCACTTCTGACGATGTCGTGATGACGTCATCAGAAGCCCGAAGCACTTTTCACGACGTCCCGATGACGTCATCAGAAGCCACGAAGCACTTTTCGCGATGTCCAGATGACGTCATCAGAGCCCGAAGCACTTTTCACGATCTCCCGATGACGTCATCAGAGCCCGAAGCACTTTTCACGATGTCCCGATGACGTCATCAGAAGCCCGAAGCACTTTCACGATGTCCCGATGACGTCATCAGAAGCCCGAAGCACTTTTCACGACGTCACAATGACGTCATCAGAAGTCCGATGCACTTCTGACGACGTCCTGATGACGTCATCAGGAGCCCGAAGCACTTTTGACGACGTCACGATGACGTCATCAGAAGCCCGAAGCACTTTTCGCGATGTCCAGATGACGTCATCAGAAGCCCGAAGCACTTTTCGCGATGTCCCGATGACGTCATCAGAAGCCCGAAGCACTTTTCGCGATGCCCAGATGGCGTCATGAGCAGCACGAAGCACTTTTCACGACGTCCCGATGACGTCATGAGAAGCCCGAAGCACTTTTCACGACGTCCCGATGACGTCATCAGGAGCCCGAAGCACTTTTCACGGCGTCACGATGACGTCATCAGAAGCCCGAAGCACTTTTCACGGCGTCACGATGACGTCATCAGGAGCCCGAAGCACTTTTCACGATCTCCCGATGACGTCATCAGGAGCCCGAAGCACTTTTCACGACGTCCCGATGACGTCATCAGAAGCCCGAAGCACTTTTCACGATGTCCCGATGACGTCATGAGGAGCCCGAAGCACTTTTCACGACGTCCCGATGACGTCATCAGAAGCCCGAAGCACATTTACGACGTCCCAATGACGTCATCAGAAGCCCGAAGCACTTCTGACGACGTCACGATGACGTCATCAGAAGCCCGAAGCACTTTTCGCGATGTCCAGATGACGTCATCAGAAACCCGAAGCATTTCTCACGATCTCCCGATGACGTCATCAAGAGCCCGAAGCACTTTTCACGATGTCCCGATGACGTCATGAGGAGCCCGAAGCACTTTTCACGACGTCCCGATGACGTCATCAGAAGCCCGAAGCACTTTTCACGACGTCCCAATGACGTCAACAGAAGCCCGAAGCATTTTCACGACGTCGCGATGACGTCATCAGAAGCTCGAAGCACTTCTGACGACGTCACGATGACGTCATCAGGAGCCCGAAGCACTTTTCACGACGTCACGATCACGTCATCAGGAGCGCCAAGCACTTTTGCCGGCGTCCCGAAGACGGCATCAGAAGGCCGAAGCACTTTTCACGACGTCCCGATGACGTCATCAGAAGCCCGAAGCACTTCTGACGATGTCGTGATGACGTCCTCAGGAGCCCGAAGCACTTCTGACGACGTCCCGAGGACGTCATCAGAAGCCCGAAGCACTTTTCACGACGTCCCGATGACGTCATCAGAAGCCCGAAGCACTTTTCACGACGTCCCAATGACGTCAACAGAAGCCCGAAGCATTTTCACGACGTCACGATGACGTCATCAGGAGCCCGAAGCACTTCTGACGACGTCACGATGACGTCATCAGGAGCCCGAAGCACTTTTCACGACGTCACGATGACGTCATCAGAAGCCCGAAGCACTTTTGACGACGTCCCGGTGACGTCATCAGAAGCCCGAAGCACTTTTCACGACGTCACGATGACGTCATCAGAAGCCCGAAGCACTTTTGACGACGTCCCGATGACGTCATCAGAAGCCCGAAGCACTTTTCACGACGTCACGATGACGTCATCAGGAGCCCGAAGCACTTCTGACGATGTCGTGATGACGTCCTCAGGAGCCCGAAGCACTTTTCGCGATGTCCAGATGACGTCATCAGAAGCCCGAAGCACTTTTCATGACGTCCCGATGATGCCATCAGAATCCCCACTCACCTACAAATCGATCACTTACCAGCCTACGCACCCCCTACCAACTTAACTGTCTGCCAAGTTGATTGCCTTCGACCATTGGCAGTGGCTATTAGCAGTGAGAACTGAAAAGCGTGACGGCTCACGGCCTACGGTGCACAACATGAAATTTTCTTAAGCTTTCGGGCTCACAACTTTGTTATTTGTGAACCGATTTTGTTGAAATTCGGATAGCAGGTGTATTCTGGACCCCTTCGCTTATATCCAGAAGGAAATCTTCAGAAATTTTGTTTCAAAGATTCTATAAACTATTTTATAAAAATCAAAGTGATCACAAGGCCTAGGCAAAACCAAACCTCTCCAGCCGCTTCGCGGCTGGGGCGATAGCGGGAGACGATGAAAAAAATCGGCTAAGTCCTTAAAAAACTAGGTTTTTTGGAACGTTGTACTGTGCTTATCTGGGCAAAATTCCGGTCCGCAATCGCGTCTCGACACGCTTTGCGGCCGCACGCGCTCGAGACAGTCGAGTTTCCAGCGCCAAAGCCGACTCGATGTGGCTTTTTTGTACAATTTTCTCCAATTTTTCTTAGTTTCCAGTTTCCTAAACCCACCTAGAGTCAGCAGATCGGCTGCTGCAGCGCTGGAAGCTCTTCTGACTCTGGAGCGTGCGGCCGCAAAGCGTGTCGAGATGCAATTGCGGACCGGAATTTGACCCAGATTAGCACAGTAAGTTGAGTGCTGAACGAGTTGTTTGGAAAAATCTTGGCTTTAAAAAGCTAAACTTTATACTCTATCGTTTGAAACTTTCCGCAACTCTGGAGGAAGCCTTTGAAGAAAATTTTCTAGGTGTGGATTCTTTTCAAAAGGCACTGAGGGCCCACAACTGGGCCCACACCTAAGTACTGAGAAAACGCGAAAAATGTTGCAGAACCCGCACCAGGAAAATTTTCTTCAAAGGCCTTCTCCGGGGATGCGGGTGGTTCTAAACGGTAGGGTTCAGAGCGTAGTTTTTCAAAGCTAGGATTTTTCCGGGCACCTTATTTAGAACATAAGTTTCTATTTTATTTCATTTTATTTGTTGCACGCGAAGCTGCGCTGTGAAGAACAAATATACGACGAGGTTAGAATGCATAAAGAAAATGCTCGCACAAACAAAGGCAAAACAACAAACATTTCTCACTAAGAAAGGGTTCGAAAGTGGTGAAAAACAGCATCATGGGAACCTCTTGGCCAAAATCCATACAGTCGGCATGAATCGTGAAGAGACTGCGTTCACTGTTGAAGGTTGGCGCAAACTCGGTGCCAAATGCTATAACATAGGTGCACCGGATTCGCGCCAACCTTCAGCAGTGAACGCAATGTCTCTTCACGTTCCATGCCGATGTTATGTAAGTGGGACATATGGTGGGGAGAACTGGGATAGGCATTTATTTACTTTATTGAGTCAATATGAACTACCTAGCGTTGTCAAAATAACAAACTACGAACTGAGCAAAATATTACTGAAAATTACTACAGTTTCAAAACCCAAACTTATGTTCGTGGACTTGGCCAATTTTTTCATCGTCTCCCGCACTATTTGTAGCGGTCTTCAGCGTTCATCTGAGATGGTGAAACTTTGTATCCAAGGTAAATCGACCAAACTGGATTCAAATATTCTATTCTCATGACACCTAGTTTTCAAAATGATTGATTTCCGGCGGGACCACACCTGAGAAAGGTGTGATCCCATATAGTGTAGCGGTCTTCCGCGTCATCTGAGATGGTGAGAGTATATAGGGTGAATCGACCCCGCTCAACTCAAATATCAACTCTCGTGACTCATGGAAATCATTTGCAGAAATCATTCAACATTTAGTCGTCAAACTGCTTTGGACTCTTTACATGCTGGATTCATATATGTATCTTGATCATTATTCTGAGAAGACCTTTACTTTACCCTAAACTTCCTAATTGAACTCCGCGACTCGTAAATCAGTTAAATCAGCCTTTCAGTTGGATCACAATCTATATTTGAAATCCACGTGAAAAAAACTGCTCCTGACGGATTTGCTCACAAACAGTCGTCAAGGTCGACGATCATCACCAACGATTTGGATGGATGACAGGATATTGAGATTGGGAATAAAAGTTTGAGATTATTTGGGTTACTTAGCAATTGTGTGTTGTTTAGAGGCAGTGTTCACGATGAATTTCACTTACGAAATCTCCACGGCTTACGGAAGGTCTGGTGCACTATATAGCAAGGCATGCTTAAAAAGGACACGAAAGACGCGTTTTTGAGCAAAAATAGGCCCTCCTTTGTTTACGTTTATTTTTGAGCGTGGAGAAATTGACCGCTAGAAGGATGATACCTATCAGTGCAATGAAGCGATCAGCTCACTTATCAGCACTTCCTTCACTTGATCCTTTCTGTAATCTGAGTCTTCATTTGTTCATTCCGAAGGGGCGGATCTGGGGCACGAGGCGTGTCTGGGGCACTAAAACGCTTGTTTGCATCGTTATTTTCCCGCTCCTGGCTCGTTTTGTACCGTTCCTTCGGCACTGGGAGCCTAGGATCCTTCTCGCCTATCATTTCACTGTGGAAAGTCAACGAGGATGATCATCGTGAACGCTGCCTTTAAGAATTTACATTAAGCTGTTAGCATTTCAGACCGCTTATCTATGTATACATATCTCCGCAACGCCGCTGGCGCTAAACTTTTTCCTCGAGAGTTTTCTAGAATGCTTCAGTGGCATCATTTCTTCTGGCCTTGACAGGCTAAGTTTTTCTCTCTTGATGGTTATTTTCTTTATTGCAATATTTCATTTGAGCTTTTGTTGTTGTTATTTTATTTAATAGATTTAAAGGTTTAATTACCCAAGTTTGAAGAGTGGACGGTCACATTCATTTATCCGCGTGGCAGTACGAGCTTATTTTATACGACGTTACGAGTTTATACCACACGACTTATGCTCCTAACAAACACGTTGGTTCAATTGGTCTTCGTCCAAAGATCACACCCCCCCCCCGCGTCCACCCCTCCGGAGCTCAGACCCCACCCCTGTGGGGGCCCACACCCGCGCCGAACCCTGGTTGCGAGTCCCAGTCGCGATCGATTCCATTAAATGTATTCAAGCATATCTAGCGAAAACAGACAAAGATGTTTCGGTGCGTTATCTTTTCTCGAAAAGCTGCCAAGCAAGTATTGAAGCTGAGCTAATGTCTTCTCGTTATACTTGCTCATCTGAAATTTTTTTCATAGAGAATGGGATGTGCATGCGGACAAGTATTAACAGCAGCAACAGTTGGAGCCTCATTGTAGAATTTAGCCTATTGGGATGGAAGGGGTTGCGGAAAAGATAGTCTCCCTCGAATCCCCACCAGCATGTGGTACCATGTGGTACGGCCAGCGTTTGCGTTTCGCGCATTCACTTGACTAAAGTTGACAAGAAGCCTAAAGAAATCATGTCTCACCTTCCGGGTGTCATCAGTGCAGGATCGATGAGGTCGGCGCGATTGGTAGCGGCCATCACAAATACCTTGATATGAGGAGCATTATGTAGACTATCGAGCTCCGCGATGAGCTGCGAAACGATCCTAGAAGAAGAAGATTCTCAATGGGTCTGGTTTTGAGATTGGGCGAGTCTTCAAATTACTTGAGCATGCACGGCATCTACCACAACGAGTTTCATGTCTGAGTTGTTTAAAGTTTGAAGAAGGTCCGGCACCTTACATAATATACCGTATTTGCCCTATCAGAATACGCTTCTGTTTGAAGTGCACCTCTAATAGAAGTCTTACACGATGTTTAGATGTTTTTTGCCGTAACTGCAGTTCAACGTCGCAGTGCACGTTATGGTATGTTTACACAAGGTGCTGAGTTGATCGCAAAACGCTTGGCTCCGGGCGAGATTGAACCAGCATATTCCCTTTCCGGGGGAGCGCCTTATCGCACTGCACCACCGAAGCCCCAGCGCCGCTCTCATTCAACTGCTCGGTAAATCTTCACCGAAGCAATCATCCTTTCACCCGCATAACGGGATGAAACAGGAATACCGCCAGAGACTATCTAACAGTCGTAGACCTGTCAAGATGATGTCCTAGTTAAGTCTTACACGATTTTTAGATGTTTTTTGCCGTAACTGCAGTTCAACGTCGCAGTGCACGTTATGGTATGCTTACACAAGGTGCTGGGATGATCGCAAAACGCTTGGCTCCGGGCGAGATTGAACCAGCATATTTCCTTTCCGTGGGAGCGCCTTATCACACTGCACCACCAAAGCCCCAGCGCCACTCTCACTCAACTGCTCGGTAAATCTTCACTGAAGCAATCATGCTTTCACCCGCATAACGGGATGAAACAGGAATACCGCCAGAGACTATCTAACAGTCGTAGACCTGTCAAGATGATGCCCTAGTTAAGTCTTACACGATTTCTAATAGAAGTACACCAAAAAAAGAGAGGGGTACAAATTAGAAGCACATCTTTTTTTTGAAGTACACCTCTATTAGTGATACATTTCAAAATAAGATAAGGAATAAAAATTAGATTCTAAAACAGTTTCATGGCCCAGAAAAGGACGATAATATTAATGAGTGTGAAAGTGGTGACTCGATCAGACTTGAATATGTGACTTTTCAAGGTTGTTGATCTCAAAACCCACACCTTTGTTATTGAAATTTCCAATTTGAGAATTCCAAAAAACAAGGCTGAAAAGTATATGTACACCCTGTAGTTGAAATACACCTAAGACACTGCCTTCAAGGTTAAACGACTGCTTAGAAAATCTTCAAGTGGTGGATAACTGCTACGGGTTCGGACATTTATTAGCCATCAGCCTCAGGGTAAAAAAGCGTACTCAAAGGCAGTGTTCACAATGAAAAAGTTGCCCGGTTTTTGGCTACGACGTAAGCTCTAAGTCCTTCTAAGAAGTATAACAACAGAAGTGCGACGAAAAACAGTCAGGAAGTGGGGGAAAATCTCGTGGGCCAGCCGACCCATTAAGCCACCACGCCCACGTCCTATAACAGTTGTCCTGTTATAGGACATTACCGTTTTACCCTAGGAATATACACCGAATTTTCGAATATTCCTCATTGCTAATGGCTCTAACATCCCAGCGTATACATTGCCCCCTCCTATTTTCAAAGAATTTTCGGTTCAGGAAACAGAAAGCGAAACCACTTCCCTGACGTGAAGTTCGATGCGTTGTACGCAGTCTCCCAAAACCAACAAACAGGCATTATAATTTTTTTCAGAGAATTCTTCTAACAGTTTTTCTCCGGTATTTGAGTTTTCTGTGGAGACTTTTTCCTATAGTGGACTTACCAACCCAAAAACACCATAAACTATAATACGGTTTCTAATCGTGAACATAATCTTTAAAGGCACTGTCCACGATAAAAATCGTTCTCGAGTTTTAATCAGAAAACAAAATTTTAGTGTCTGACTGTTCCATCAGTGAAGAAAGAATCATGAAAAACGCAGCGAAACATCTAAAATTAGCCCTTCTTTTTGAAAGCCACATTCCAACGGAGGATTAGTTGCGAGGGCATGGGCCTGAAATAGACAGTGTGTGCAGATGCGCCCCAATGCTAAAACTCAGTCGCTCTCGCGCTCCAATGCTAATGAAGAAGCGGACCAAACTCTCCCTCGGAAAACTCGACCGCGAGCGGAAAGGGCTAGCGCGAGCGGATCTCGGAGCCGATTAGAGCTATTTCGGGCTCGTTTTTGTTCGTTCTTTCACCCCTACTTCTCCAATGAGAACCTGGACTTTCGATTTCCGGCCAAAAACTGAAGACAAAATTTATCGTGGACACTGCCTTTAAGGACAAGAAAACGCATGAGCAGATACAATATAACGCTATGTTGTAGTTGTTCTTTCAAAGTGTGCGAAGGCAACTTCACCTGTCCATAACTCCTCCAGAATCTCCGCTACGTCCTCGGTTAGGTACAAGAGAGTCCAACTCGTCGAAAAATATCACGCACGGCGAAGCTTGACGTGCTCTTTCGAATACTAAACAAATTGTTATCGACTGGTCAGTCAAAGTTCACCTAGCAACCTTCTGACTAGGGAATGACCAGAACTGGGGTGGTAGTAAATGAATCTAGCGAAGAGTCTGTCAATGATCTGACAGAGAAAATGTAAATAGTGTGTGAATGAAGAGAAGAATTGACAGCTCCCGAAAACTCCTCCGTAAGATTTTTTTGAAGCTATCTCTCTTTCTCTTCATTCATACACTATTTCCGTGTTCTGTCAGCTCGCGGTTTAGTCGCGCTAAAGGCAAAAGACACGCTCAAAAATGATATCGATTTTATGACATGAACCGACTCTCAGATTCCAGGGGGACTTGTCGACTACTACACGACTACTCCCCGACCAACATCGCCCCAAGTCCCCCTGAAATCGACGTTTAAGTCCCCTCATTATGGAGCTAAAGTGAGGAGAGATGGAACAGTGAAATGAGGGAATTGTGGAACCAGCAAAATTTCCACAGCGCAGCGGATATGGAATCCTTGTGGAACACATCGGAGATCCCGCTGGTGAATCGCGGGATAAACATTGGCCAAATAACCGCCTGAGGTCTTTCCGAACAGTCATTAGCCTCCTCGGACAAAGTGAAAACCTGACCGCGCGCAAATAGCGGACCGCCACCGGGATGGGCGTTGGTCGAACCGGTTTCCGCTCGCGGTCAGTCCGCAAGCTCCCGCGGTCAGTCCGCGAGCTCCCGCGGTCAGTCCGCGAGCTCCCGCGGTCAGTCCGCGAGCTCCCGCGGTCAGTCCGCGAGCTCCCGCGGTCAGTCCGCGAGCTCCCGCGGTCGGTTCACGAGCTCCCGCGGTCAGTCCGCGAGCTCCCGCGGTTGGTCTGAATATAACCACCGTCGGTTCGCTAGCTCACGCGGTCAGTCCAGAACGCCCCGCTCTTCGTCCGGAAGATTTCGCGGTTTGTCCGGAAAGTCGCGCGGAAAGCCCGACTTAAGCCACTGTCGGACCGCGAGATTTCGCGGTTGGCCCGCAAATTACCCGCGGTTGATCATTCAAGTTTATCCACTGTCTGTGCGCAAAACCCACGGTTAATCCAGATTAGGCCACTGTCAGTTCAAAAGCTTTCCGCAGCTAGTTGGGAACCTGCCGTTGCTATTCTTCCAGCTTCCGCAGCTAGCCCGCAGGCAGCAGTTATTCATCGGCCAGCAAGCGGTTAAAACGCATACTGCATAGAAAAGCTTGAAGACGGCCCCCGATAAGCCTGTGCTCGCTTATCCGCGAGATGACATGTAGCGTTCTCAAGCTCCACCCACCTTGAGGATTAACGGATTTAAAAGCCGCGAAGCATGTTGTGGTTGCAGAAACAGACTGCTTTCAGACTTATTATTTCACGTGAACAATACTGCATTTGAATGAACAAATAATATGGGAATCGTCGAAATGATTATCATCTCATAAAGGCCATGAGATCGCGAGCAGAGATCAGGAGCATCAAGTGGTTCATGCCTGGGTCGAAAGTTCGTCTCCTTGCTCCGACGCTGAAAATAGAGCTTTCATTAGTCATGACCCGCAGACATTATTTCCATTTTGCGGCAAAGTTCACACCGTCAATTCCAGCTAAACTTTATGCATCCCAATTTTTCATTTATTAGTAATATTTGATTACTACAGTATTCATGGGTTGCACGTTCCAAACATCCCGGCGGGATGCTGACGGGAATGCGGAGGGGATGTTGTCGTGCGTGGGGAGGAAATAGTTCATCGCAATGTGATAAAGCCAGCTTCTAGTAACCAGCGAGCGTATCAACCTATCACTCATTGATCTGGTTCCGCTGAGACGCGACGCGAGAAAATCTAACGTGTAGGAAGGAAAGACGGGTGATGCCGTAGAGCGCGCTTCCCGCATTGAATGTTTGCCTTCACTTCCCGTCGCCCCCGCACCGCACCCTCCCGCCTATAATTTTCGCAGCGTAACACTCCAGGGATGAGCGGAATTCCGCATTCCGATTTCCGCACGTTTTTAGGCCTCGAAATTCCGCTTTCCGACTTCCGAAAAATGGGTGCGGTAATCGGAACAGAATGCGAAAATAATCTTACCCGGCATCCACTGACAGAATCTGACGAGCTGAGACTTGCCAACTTCTATCAAAACCTGTTAGAGCAACTTAATTTTCATGGGCTCCAGGGATATACGCAATTAGAACTTTGTGATTCGTTTTTCGTTCAACGAGCCAAAACCCTTGTTAATCGTTTGTCGTAATCGTTATTCCTTAGAATTTGACAATTGGCACCGCTAAAGCCGAAAAAAGCAATCCAGAGTGAAAAGGAAAGAAGGCATCAATAGCTAGGTGGATTACCAAAACTTGATATACAGATCCTATGAAGAACAAAGTTTGAACCTTAGATATACACCTCTGAAATTTCTTGACTGAGCGTGAAGCACAAACTCTTCGCTCCCCGACGCGCCGTGCGGCCAGTGCACCGAGCGCCATCTGGAGCCTTCAGCGGCTGGGAGGGCCAAGTAAATAAACTGGGTCATTGAAGCAACGGCATTGCCAACATCTGAGGCATGTTTCAAAAGTGGTTTCCCTGGGAAAAAGGGCGTGGTTGGCGTCGAGCCTCATTTTTAATGCGATTTTCGTACGCGTTGGGCACTATCTCGCCCTTCTCATCGCGATATGCACGCTCTCGTGTCAGGAGGGTTAGCACATGCTTATCGCGTTTTTCAAGAGAAAATGGGCGTATCGGCGTAAGCATTGAGCTCCTTTTTGTCTGAGGATAAGGTTAGCGACCGGTCTGTGATTGCTGCAACGCAACCCTTTGGTCGGAGTCATACGCCCCGCGACCATCGACAGCGACAGTGCATATCGATTTTCGGTCGATATTGATGGTGAAGACTGCTTTGCGTTGCTCGTCGCTAGAAGTATGATCCCGACCTTTGTATTGACATGGCGCGTCACACACGAGAACTGGTGCGTGCCTCAAACACTTGTAACTACTGAATGGCGTCTCTGCAAAAAAATTGTTCCAATCGAATTACTGATTCGAAGTCTGTTTTCGAATGTTGTAGAACTCATGTTCGCATATAGCTATGGACGGCTTCCCGGGGTACTTTTCTGAAAAAGTATTTTTTGAGTTCTTGAATACAACTGCGGAGAATGTTCTTAGAATGGCTCTGCGGCTTGTAGTTTGAAAAACTTGTTCAGGTTCGGGAACGGGTTCCGGTTACAATTAAGGGTTTTCTGCGAAAACGGCTAAATCTCACCATTTGAGGGGTATAACGCTTCTGCTTAGCACCGAAGCGATTCCTCATCTTGGCGCCATATTATTTATATCCAAGACGTTAGAAGTCGTTTACTTAGACCACCTAAGCGTGCATATAGGTATCTGGAACAACCAACGGCGAAATATTTTTCAAAGTTGGTGCGATCCCCCCATAGGGGAGCGATGATAGTGAATAATGATTTTCTTACGAATTTTCGGATAGTACAGGAAATTTTCAAAAATTGTTCGTCGTTAGCCTTTAGACGTAACCACCCCCCCATCGGTCATTCAAGTCGTTAATCGTAAGTCACAATTATGCACATCCCTGGAGTGATCCTCATGAGATCATAAATCTGATTAATAACGGTTTGGTGGTAAGGATGGATAAGTATCTGGGAAATGGTGGTTTGGTGGTGTTAGACCCGAGGTTCAAGGACACATTGTTCGATGCCAGCAGCGAGTAAACTTTGTTCCGTTTTCCTATTCCGAATTCCGCAAATTTTGGGCCTCGGAATTTCGCTTTCCGATTTCCGAAATATTAATTTTGTTTCGATTTCCGAAATTCTTAATTTTATTCCGCTCATCCCTGATACCACTGTGGCTGCTTGCAAAAGACGTTGAATACTCCGCTACGGGAAAAGGGGTTTTATTCAAATTTCCGGAATTCAAAAAAATCCAAGTTTTTGGGAAAATAAAAAATTCGCGCAGAGGTTCCCCCGCATTGGGGGGAATCTCTGCGCTGAAAAACATACGGATTTGCAGAGAACAGGGAAATTCGAAAATTCGAGTTTTTTATTCAAATTTCCGGAATTCGAAAAAAAAAATCCAAGTTTTTGGGAAAATAAAAAATTCGCGCAGAGGTTCAACCGCATTGGGGGGAAACTCTGCGCTGAAAATGACGATAAGAAATCTCGAAATTCTCCGAAACTCCGAAACAGGAAAAAATCCTGTTCCGGGACCAGAGAAAAAACAAAAGTTTCTGTGATAATAGGCAAGTTTGCTGACAAAAGACACGAAACCAAAAGTGAAAGAAAGCAATGAGAAATGGAAAAAGAAGCTCAGATAAGAAATTCGAGAAAACACACCTGAATTTCGTCGGATTCCTCCTCGAGCTAGAAGGACCGCAGGAATTCCTCTTCAGCGATTTCCCGAAGCCTCCGTTCGCGGATAATTTCTGAAAAAATAGCAATTGTGAATATGATTCTAAATTAGGCAACAGAAATGAGAAAATAACTCAGCAACATACCTCCACAGCGGCGAGGCGAGTTTACCGCCGCCCGTCGGCTCCTGCTCATATCGACTGAACCAATTGCGAAATGCCTTTTGAAACCGTAATCGGCTGCCGCGCGCTGTTGAGTTTGGCGCACTGCCATAGCCAACGATGACTCACCAAAATAGTGGAAATATCCACCAACACAAGAGAAACACTATTGAGGCTATCACGGGTACGCATTGAGTGCATCCCACATCTGATTCTGTTATAACAATAACAGCAATAACAATAATAGTAGTATTAGTAGAAACTACAGTAATAATAATAAAGATCAAAACAGCAATAACAATTATAATAATCATAATAGCAAAAACAGCAATAACAATACAACAATAATAATGGGTGTAATAATAATAATAATAATAATAATAATAATAATAACAATAATAATAATAATAATAATAATAATTATAATAATAATAATAATAATAATAATAATAATAATAATAATAATAATAATAATAATAATAATAATAATAATAATAGAAAATATAAATAAAAATACTGATGAAGACGTGATGGTCGAAACGTCAGGTCGAAAATAAAAATTCCACCTATCAACCCCGTTGGCACAGAAATATCAGACTCATTAGACGATGCCGAGGTAATCGTGATAATATCGGTATCGAAGTTAATTTCTAAAAAAATAAGAAACAATCAAATAAACCATGAAAATTGTTATTTGCAAGGATTAATGCATGATTAGTCGGGCTGACCTGCTGAAAAGTGCGCATAACTGTTTAAGCATTAAGTGCGTCATATGTATACGTATTCTCAAGTTCCCTCATTGAGCAACATAGTAAAGCAACCGGCCAAATCCCGCGCCGCTCTGCCGCGCGCGACTGCTGAGTGTGCGCTGCACGCGGTCCGACCGTCGTTTTTTACCGCGGTTTGACCGCGCCTAAACGCGGTTCGACCGCTGTCAACACTTAAGCGCGGTCGGAACGCGCTTCAACCGCCGCATTGTCGCGGTCAGCTTTTTTTCACATAGTTGCCCGCGGTCAGGTTTTCTCTTTGTCCGAGTCGGTATCGCCCAACTCTGCACTATTAGCCCCGCTTCCTTGCGGTATTAGGCCAGGTTTGAGTATGAGACACCCTAGTAGCACTTTTTGAAGTTCACTACTCACGACAGTTGATCAACAATTCGTTTATCAACAAATATAATAGGCGGGGGACGCCCGGTTGTATCGCCGCAGCTTGACCCCGTCGCGACGCGGCGTCGCACGGCTAGGTCGCGGACGAGCTACCCTCCGCGATACTAGATTTGAATCTTAAAGGAGACGCGCAGACTCTGTTTACTGCAATATTATTCTTAACACGCTATTCTGAGTGATATTCACTGTTTATCTAGTCTTCGTCTACATTTCTAACTGATATTCACTATTATTCTAGTCTTCGTCTACGTTTCCGTCCAAGCTGTACTTTTCTAGACATTTTGCGATTAAATTCCCGTTCTCTGAAACGTGTATTTTATCGCAGAAAGTTAGAAAAAGGCTAGTGCTCCTTCACCTTTAGGTTTAGCAGAAATTTAGGAACTAGCTAGAGTTCGTAATAGGTTTCTTGAATTTTCGAAATAGAATTAAATGGAACATTGGTTAATTATCCCAAATTTTACGTTTTGTGAATATCCGTGGATAATTATTGATAATAGTGATGCTTCAAAGCCTCTATTTTTCCAACTATTTCGAGATTGAATTTTGTAATTAACTTGAGTTTCTTCTTTTTTTTTGTCCAAGCTAAAAAAGGCGGAAAAGGGCGTTGATCAAGATGATTTTGTGGTTGAAACTCACTGAAGTTTTAAACAATGTATGTAATCAATAAATCATTACAATAACAATTGATGATGAAAACATGCGACTTTGTGCAAAAATTCAACCTACATTAAGATATTTTTATACATAATCATAAAAACTTTGATGGAAGAGGGTCGGAAAATTTTTTTTCGTGAGGTGGAGTTTTTTTCCCTTATAAAAACTCAACTTCTCTACTACGACTGCAATTATAAGCCACAATTTGGGTGGGTTTTCCGAAAAATCGTCCCTCCACTATGTTCAAATTCTCCCCGTTTTTAAAAATTGTCAAAATTTTCGGGTTTTTCGAAAAAAAAAAACTCCACTATGCCAAAATTTCCCCCGATTTCAAAAATTCTCACAATTGAAATGAATTTTTCGAAAAATCGTCCCTCCACTATGCTCCAACTACCCCAATGGTGAATATTTTAAATCTATGGTCGGTTTTTTTTTCTTGAAAAATTATACATTCACTATGCCCAAATTTTCTCCGATGGTAAACATGTTCAATTTAGGGTTGATTTAAAGAAATTTGTAAACGAAATCAAAAAGTGTCGCAATCTAGATGTTTTTTTTTTCGAAAACTCATCCCTCCACTATGCCCAAATTTTCGCCAATTTGAAAGATTGTCACAATTTGGGTGGGTTTTTCGAAACCAAAATCGATTGTCGTTGACAACTGACTAGACTTAGGATAGGTAGTTATCAATTAGCGCTCTCGCGCGTTCAAGTGACCCAAGATCCCTAAATGTTATCACCTTAGATTACCTCAGGGCCTCTCACGTATCAGCAGCGCTAGTCACACATGGCTCGCACATATGTAGGCCGTGGCGAATGTGCGAAGTTTCCTTCAGGAAAGGAGGACCGTTATCACACATATTGCCATTACCATAATGATTACATGTGTACCCCGATTATATTTACATTCCAGATCTAGAGTGATCCGGATCACTCGCTCCTCTCCTTCTGTTGTTGTCCCAATTTTTTTCTGATCAAATTCTGAAATATTGAAGGTAGTCGTCGAGTGAATGAAAAATTATTCTTGCAATAAATTCGTTTCTCTAACTAGACTCCTTGGACTATAGCAAAATATTTCACTTAATAATTTTGTCTGAACTTACGAGCGTTAGCCCAAAACTAGATTAGTTTTTTTTAATTTTGCTCAAATATGGAGTTACCCCGGAACGCACCAGAAAGGAACGTAGCTCTATTTTAGTGTTCGCGATTGAGCAGGGGGGGGGGTTTCAAAATTTTAGTGTAAAGATATGGCCAAACAAACGTAAAACTTTTTGTTTATTCACACATGCTTTCTAATTTTAGTAGCCGGGCAAGTTTCGGCCATGTCCCCAAGGTGTTGCTCAGCATTACTATTTCGGTCTGCATATGCTCGCATTTTTTGTTGGTTTCATAATGATTATTATCCATGAGAAGAAAACCACATGTTCGACTGAAACGTTCTGGTTGTAGTTGGTGATTTTTTTGTCTTTTTTATTCATATTTCTTGAAGACATTGTTAACTCATTGCATTCGTCATTGGTAATCCTAACCTAGAAATATTATTAAATTATTGACCTTAAGTTTTTATTTGTCTCAAAAGAAGCATTAAATAAAAAAATGTAGGGTTTTTCCGTAAACAGTGGACAATATTCAGTTCTCGGAAGAGAAATATGAACACGAGGCTCATTATGGATGTTTTATGAGTGATTAGTTTGTAACAGTTTACCGGAAAAAGGACCGTAAAAATTTTTAGAGCTAGAGAACGCTTGAATAGCAAATTAAATTTTGAAAAAAGGGAGAAAAAAAAGAAAAACCACAGTCGGGCAATTGAAAAATAGGAAAAGTTAGTTGTACTACCGTTGTTTTGAAAAAAAACATTTCTGAACTCATTTATACTTCCTTTTTTTCATTTTCATTTTCTATGATTTTTTGACTTTGACCGACGATTCGAGACTCCTCCTTTCACCCTTCGATTTTTAAATTCATTTCAACGATGTTTTATTCAAGTTTTATTTGATTAGGGAACCTCTCCTCCATCAATTCGAACTTGCTTTCGCAATTTCCGAATAAAGTGATACTTATTCGAACTCATAGGTTCAAATTTTTCCTCTGCGTGAATGCAATCAAGAAACTGATCTATATCCGACTCGAATAAACGCTCGAGTAATTATTTAATTTCATTCTCTGATTTGAAAAACTACTCGTAATTTCAAATATTGCCGAAAGATGCCCGAAAACGATTGAGCTATGTATTTCGTTTGCGATGGAATATTTGGATCACTGGAATTTAACTGTATGTTTTAGTTTTTTTTTTACATTAAAGAACTAGCTGTGAAAATCAAACTTCAGGGAATCAGACGCGTCATTTCTCTGCTGTTGTTGTCGTAATGCACTAGCGTGGGTTAACGTGCTCTAGTCGATACGCCATGGGTACTGTAGATTTCGTATCGCTGCGCCCTTTCACCGCGCGCGACGCACCCTTCACCGCGCGCGACGCCCCGCCGCGTTGCGACGATACAACCGGACCCCACCCAGCAATGACAATGTATGGCTAATATGGCAATGATAATATAACATGTCTATGAGACCGGTTAATGAAATGAGCTACATGACCGGAATGAGATTCAGAATAACAAGATGAGGTCCAAGACCGGAATGAGATTCACGATAACGAGATGAGGTCCAAGACCAAAGAATGAAAAGACACCATAAAAAAACGTGATCGCCACAACCGTGGTAAAATATGCAATCAGACGACGCCAGCTTCACTCCTCGTCCGAAAAAACGTCCTCAGCAGCCTGGCTCGAGTCTTCGTTCACCATCCATTCGCGTTTCTGAAATTTTAGATTTAAAGTTGTTTTTTCAGAGGAAAAAAGCGAGTTAGCCACCTACCGGTCTGGCAACCAGCTGCTCCCCTCTCACGTGGTACTGTCTCATTTCCGCCCTGAAAAGGTACACCAGAATGTACCAAAGGGCGAACATTGTCTCATGACCACTCTGCGCGATAAGAGCGGACCGACAACTCTTCCCGCCTAACTAGGGAAAACTACACAGCGTAAGGGCATCTGGAAAAACGGATTGTTTTGTTGAATTGTCTTGGGTATCCATATTAAAAGGCGCTTAATTCCACCTCAAGCTACCTGTTCTAAGATGTTATGAGCTCAAAACGAGAAATTTTTGTGCTCATTGCACCTTGCAAAACGCCCAGTGGTGTCTCGAAAATCTGTAAGCGGACCTCATAATCGTGTTCAGCGTCGAAAATAACCCCCCCCCTTGACAATGTTTGGGCCGATTTTTGACTTATTGGGTTTGCATTCTTCCCTTGTGATAGCTACACAAAAACTGAGAGGAAAACATTAAAATGCATAGAAAATAAAGAAAACCCAGAAAGAATAGAAAAAAAGAATGGAGAGAAACAGCTTCAAATGCAGCTGCGCGTCGATGAAATTTTCAAATTTCACTTTCCCGCGCGGACCTTGCCTGACTCGTAAACACTATGCCCTAAGTCCCCCTGGACGTCGATCGATGAAAGAAGTGTTCACACAATATCCTCACTCCGATGCAGTGTTCCACATGTACCAGATATGGAACACTGGGCGGAACAAGCACCGCCCTGTGCTCTGAGTCCCCCTGGAATCTGAGAGGAAGGGTTGGAGCAGGTAGTATGGGGAACTAACCAAAAACCAACGAAAACGGTGAGCAAAGAGAGGAATAACTGTTGCTTTTGTTATCGGGTAAAAATGGACAGTTTCACTGCGCGAGGATGAAGCAGTAAATATTAGCGACAAAACAGTTGAGATGGCGAAGCCGATAGACTCTTACAGCCTGTACTAGAACGTTCACCTCAGTGGAAGCTTCAGAAAACAGCCAGAATGACCGCATCCGAAAAATCCTTCTGGACGAGTTGGTATTTGGGGGCGGGTTGACGGAGCTCGTGGGCGGGGTTGACGAAATTTCTCGACTTGCGTTGCTCAAACTTAGTAGTTTTGACTAGTTTTTGACGCTTCCAACGGCGCGAGCGTTCTACTGAGGGCCACACGACCCCAGTGGCGTAGTTATCTCAACAATGTTTTGGAGCGTGTCTGCTGCCTTTAAAACACCCCATTGCTACCACCCCAAATTGCCAGAGCTATTTTTTCTCATAGACTGCCTTCCGGGTACTTCTGAAAAACACCGTTTCTGCTGCCCGAGTACAGTTAAAAAGGTGTTTTTTTAATTGAAAAAAATCGTCCACACTTCTTCCATGGGGAAATTTGGCGCGCTGAACCCCATGTTTGAGGTCCTTTTTCGGTATTCCGGACGATTACGGCAGTTTACGGCAGAAAAACGTTATTACACCTACAGAGCTCGTAACTTTTCAGCTCATAACTTTTTCTTTTACAATTACTCAGGCAGCCGAATCAGTGTTTTTACTAGTTCTTGGAAGCAAGCCGATCAGAAAAACAAGGCTACACCAGAATTACTGGCAACCTGATCTGGCCATTATACTTGTTCTCCGAAGGTAATTCTCCGGATAATCGATTGATCCGGATAATGCCAGTTCTAAAATTCCCGGATATTGGTTTAATTCAGATAATGCGTTTTTCCAAATTTTCGGATATCGGATTATCCGAATCTCGGATATCCAGTCGGATATCCTAAAAGGAGTGATTCGGATACTAAGTATACTGGCCATTCCTTGTGAGGAAGACTACATATACATTCATTAATAGCTCTGAAAAGACTAAGATTTTGTGACTCCCATGCAAGACCAGTCGGTTACTCTGTGTTGTATACTCAATGTTATACCTCTATTGGGCATGTTCCCTCAACGGTCAGAATTATGCTGGGCCTCTGAAGAATGACCCGAGGTTATCTTCCAAGACTGGCATAGAAGGCGCACGATATTCCGGCTAAGGAGACAACTAACACTTGAACGCGTAGCTATTATCAGGAATTCTGATGCATCGGGGAACGGCTGATTCAAAAAACAGTGGCGCCCCGGACCAGTCGTGCATGTATTCACTATCAGATGGACCATGGATCAGCCGCTGCCTGCAGTCAAGTGCCGCAGACCGCCCGGTGACTTCATTTGCCGCAGCTTACTGGTCATTAGCTTCCAATGCCGAATTTTCAGTCGGCTGCTTCTGGTGCTGCACAGGGTGGCTGATGAGTATGCCGAATTTCGTAGGCGTTTACGCCAGAGCGGTCCGCGCGGGCGGAGAGGTGAGTGTGAACGATTTTTCACCCCTCCCGCGCTTTCCGCTCCTCCAAGAAAGTATGAATGGTATAACGGCACCGCCAAGACGGAGCGCGAGGGGCGGTGCATTGTCTGAGAAGAGTTCATGTGGAGAATGAATGATACCGCTTCATCAGGCAAAAGTTTTCTGTGGAGTTCCCACTCAGAGAGTCGGGGGTCCTATTCGGCCACGATAGGCTTTCGATTCGGCTACTAAGCGGTTGGACGATGATACGGCCACCTATTTTCCGTGCGACACGTGACCTAATCGTCGTCCAAGTGAGAAGCACGTGCCGCCAATCATAGCCGTTTCACTCGGCCACGATACGCTTTTGATTCGACTACGATGAGTTTGACGACGAACGAGCAACAATGCCCATGATTCAACACGTTGATCAATCGCTTCAGAACTGACCCGGCGCACATAAGCCGCACAGCACGTATATAAGAGGCCCAATTCCAGAAAGAGTCCGCCTTTCGGGGCTGCTCCTGGAAGGTGACTACGAGTCACTTTCTGAACGATTTTTGAACCGTTAAGGGGTCTCCCCCACGGTCCTCAGCGAGGGAGGTCCCTCGCTGTCGACCGTGGCGAGGGTGATGTCCCTGTCGCGGACTGCTGTGGGGGGGTGCACCCCTGCTGCGGGCCGTGACCCCGACCGTATCCTTGTTGGGGGGAGACCCGCTCCCATTGAAGTGGTGGTGGCCCGCCCCCAGCGCCACGTAGTCCTATCGAACAGGCCACGTGCTGTTGCGTGGGAAAGAGGGTGCAGCAAAAGTTTTGCCTCGCTGCGCCACGTAGTGCTATCGAACAGGCCACGTGCTGCCGCGTGGGAAATGGGGGTGCAGCAAAGGTTTTTTCTCTTTGCGCCACGTAGTCCTATCGAACAGGCCACGTGGTCCTCGGAGCAGCACGTGCTGCTCCGGAGGTTCCTTTCAACTCGACTAGGTACCCGATTAAAAAGCCTATCGTGGCCGAATCGGACCCCCGACCCCCTGAGCAAGTAAACAATGACTGATAACGCTATCAGACATCTGATATCGGGAAAATGCTCATTTTTCATAAACGAATTTTGAGTAAAGGACGAATCACTCGAAAAGCACCGCTGTAGTGCGACGGGAGGCGCGGGAGGGGTGAATTTTCATTCATACTCATCTGCTCGCCCGCGCGGACCGCTCTGGCGGAGAGTGAGGTGAGGAGTATGAATAGCCCCTAAATTTACAAGGTCGCTTTAGGAGGTTGCTGATGTTAGTCGCACACCTCATAGAAGCCACGCACCGTAGCGATTTTAAGAGCGCCCACGGCTCTTACCTTATTCCTGAAATTTTTGTAAGTGGTTACCAAGCTGAATAGCCTCACGGATTGGAATCTAGTGATCTCGAAAGTCAAATAGCATTCATGTCTGATCGAGCATAATGCGCCGACTCCCAATCCTGATAAAGAGGGTATCACCCTTAGCCGAGTTGCTGGGTCTCTCTCAGCACCGAAACATCGTGGGGAATCCGCTGTTGACAGCCAGCGGCGTCGATTATAATGCTCCGGTCGAATGAGGTCAGCGGCGCCTTTTCAATGGAGCAGTGCCAGCCAAGACCATTAATACGGCTGGAAAATCGAAGTCGGCGATAAATTCTGATGCCGCGGTATTCTGCTTACACTTCTTGAGTTACGGGCACCGATTCTGTGGTGCGTGGCTGTGATGAAATTACGAACAGTGTCTGCGATCAGCATCGACAAACTTTGGAAACGACCTTGTCGATTTTACGTCATAGGATACAGTCCCGAGCATTTTCTGTTATTGTTTTTGCATTGTTGTATTTATAGTGTTCGGACACTACATTGTTTGACAAAAATGCATCGATTCACTCTCTGATAGGTGGTTTTTACAACCTCTTGAACGCTCAAGGTATCCGTAGACTCAACCGCCACTCCATAGTCTCTTTATGCGTTACGCAGCACTTTCGCGGTGTTCGAAATAGGAAGGCGGAAGGCCATCGCTGCGTGACATCGCGGGTTTCAAAAGGCGAGGTGCTGAATTTCGCCGTTCTCATCTCCCCACCAGGGTTGAACGGAATTTTCTGTTTTCTGTTTTCTGCCCATTTTTGGCCAATTTTTTCTATTTTCTGTTTTCTGTAAAAATAGGCAAAAATTGGACAGAAAACAGAAAAAAACGTGTACCGCGATTTGCAGCAGGACTGTTTTTTTTTTGGATTTTTCGAAGCTAAGCCGATAGGGTGAGGGTGTACTTCACCCAGGCTCTCTGCAGTTGTACCACGCTAGACACTTTTATCTCGCTGTAGTGGTTATCCATTAGGGCACGTGTGGCGTGGTGGGAGGAAACGGCGCTGTTCGCTGTACACGGTCGAGTTCGATCCTTGCCGAGGTGAACCAAACCAACCAACCCTCCGGGATCCTTCAATTGGTAACAGATTCATTTAGGAAGATGAATGCACTCATTGGGAAGTAGGCTGGCCCCCGCAACCTACTAAATAAGCACAAAACCCATTCCTCTAAAAAAATGATGTGCCTCGTCAGTGCCGGCAAAGTACCGCGATCCTCGACTATGCCGCCATAGTTCTGCGATAGTGCCGCAGCGGCTCCGTCATCATACGGTTCCGCTGACGTGCCTTGAGCCTCGACATCGCCGCGATAGTATTGCAGCGGCTCCGCGTTAGAACCGCGTCGGCTCCGCGAGGATGCAGCGGTGAAGCCGCGTGGAGTACGATGCACTGTCCTGTAAGGTAAAACGAAATTTTCGCCAGTTTAATATACCCAAGTTTGAGGTACATTCCGTGTTTCCGTGTGCGCAAAAGCGGCGGTAACCTCTGTACTTATCAGACAAAGGACGTAACGACCTCAGGTGTGAATTTTTTTTCTTACAATTAGACCCCCTCTAGTTGTCGTATATATCTTAAATAACTTCATATCATACACTCTCCCGAAGCCGCTGTGGCGTTATCGCGGAGCCGAAGCGGTACTGTCGGGTCCCCGCTATGGCTCCTCGGTAGTGCCGCCGCGGCTCCGCGATAGTGCCGATTTGGTGCCCGTACGCGCCAAAGCGTCACTATCGCGGAGCCGCAGCGGCAATTTCTCTCAGATTCAAGCCACTACGAATACCCGCTCCCTAGCGCACCCGCTTTACAGAGCGGGGTGCACGCAAAACTCTGAATACGTGTTTTAATTCACTGCAACGCAGATGGCACAGAATTCAGTTAAGATGAAGAGCCAAGAAATTGATGGTGAGCCTACGAGGCAGATGCCACAAAGGTACGAGAGGCTCTCAACGGTGGAGCGAACGGCGCGTCTGGTCATTTATACTCTAATGGCCCAGGCGCGCGGCACGGGCGTGACTTTCAGCTCTGAGGAGTAGTACTGTGTTCAAACCAGTAGTTATCCCGCAATAAGTGTCGAAAAATGTACACTTAGGAACGGAAAGCTGGCTCCGACTTCAATACGTACCTGCAATTCTTGAGCGTCTATACTTTTTGCTCTGGCCAGCTGTAAAGTTTTTTTAATTCAATGAAAGATGCATAGATTAATCAAAAAATGTATAAAAAAAGTTCAATGTTTTGAAAAATTTCGTTTAGTGTACGCTGAACACGCTTTATTGATTTTTGAAAATTTTCTGTTTTCTGCCCATTTTTAGAGATTTTTTTCTGTTTTCTGCTTTCTGTCCAACTAGATTTTCTGTTTTCTGTTTCCAAAAATATTTTTCCGCACATCCCTACTCCCCACCTGAACGCCGCCGGTTCTTTACTTGACTAAATTAGGGAGAGTCTGGATTTGTTGAGCAGACGTAATAAAGCTGTTTATACGTTCACGAAAGAAGAACGGCTTACCTTTTCGCAAGTTTTCCTCACTTTGACCAATATACTTGTTGAGAAGCTCTGGACCTTTCACGCTAAGGAACGCTATTTTGAATTCAGTCGCAACAGCTGAAATATTTTTGCTTTCCTCCCGCAGCTTTAACTCTAACATTTTCAACAAAACAACCTTTCGCTAACAGCGTTTTTCCGCAGCCAGGAGGTCCGAACAGCATGATACCAGATCGTCGTAGTCCACTGCTGTGCAAATTTGCCTCTATGCTTTCTATAATGATCCGTTTAGTGTCTTCGAAACCACCAACATCGTCCCATGACACTGACGGAATCTGAGAAAAGCAGTTTTTGTGGGTATGTAGCTACCCTCGATGCCCGAGCAGCTCGCAGGGAGGAGCTTGCCCGCCCAGTGCCTGCGTTGCGGCTCGTTTTGATAATAGGTGGAAGCGTGGCCGTGTGGTGTTCCGGCACCAGCCCGGGCACCTGGTAATCGATGCGGTGACGACCATCAGCGCATCGATTATCAGGTGGCGAACCGGAACACCACAAGGCCACGCTTTATCAAAACGAGCCGCAACGCAGGCATTGGGCGGCCAAGCTCCTCCCTGCGAGCTGCTCGGGTGTCGAGGATATGCGGATCTGTCTTCCAAAACCCTAATAATGGGAAGTGCACCTACTTTCGGCGCTCCAATTGCATCAGCGAAACTGGCGTTTCTTTTATCGATGGCCCATTCAAGATGGGAGACGTCGATATGATTGGCGTTGTCAGTAACCGCACAAAAGTTAGCATCCTTGAGAAGGTCAATAAGCTCAGCAATGACAAAGCCCTAAAAATAACTAATGGAGGACTGTTGTCTGTTGTCTTCATCAGAAACGTTCGCCGAGATCTACGCCACCGCTCAAAAGTTTCTGGATACCCTGCTGTCACAGCACCACGTTTTCAGACGTAATTCGGGAGAATACCGCGTTTCCTCTTTCAGAACAACTCTATTTCAAGGTAACCTCTAACAGAAGTACACCAAAAAGAGCTAAAAGTTAAAGGAACACCCTCTATTTGAAGCACACTCCTATTACAGGTAGGTCTAAAACAGAGGACTGAAAATTAGAAGTACACCTACTACTCGAAGAATACCTCTATTAGATGTAAATTTGGAATAAAGACCTGAAAATTAGAAGTGCGCCCTCTGTTTGGAGTAATATTCTATTACAAGCACACCTTTTTGATGTGCATCTCCACTAACTACTTTCGCATCTATCAGGCGTTTAGCATGGACTTTGAAGAATTGCTATTTGTTTCCCAATATGTTGTGTCAAATTTTGAGAATGGGCCCAGTTGAGATTGTTCGCTAAGTTTCAAACTTCGAAGTTGCGTCTGTGTGAAGTTATGCCCACTCAAAGAGGGCTTCGTGGTTCTGAGAAGTCTAATAAGGGAAGTTGACAAAGCTTAGGTCGCATCTGCGAAAACGAGTTATGCTGGGAGCATCTTTGGGGCATCTATAGCAAAATATTACAGTACTCCGTCCCCAGCTGCTTGTTCCATGAAGTTCTAAGCGTTTTTGAAGCTTAGCGGAAAGTTAAGGCAGAAATTTTTTGGGGTGTTCTGAAATATTTTTTTTGGTTTTGCCTTAAAGGCAGTGTTCATAAAGAAAAAGCTCCACGTTTTTTTGGCTAAAACGTAAGCTTTGGGTTCCTCTAAGAAGATTAGGAACAGAAGTGCGGCGAAAAACCGTCGGTAAGTGGGTGAAAATCTCGTGGGCCAGCCAACCCATTGGGCCACTCCGCCCACGTCCTATAACAGTTGCCCTGAATTCGTGGTTAGATGAGCGATGGTTTCCGATCAAAAGCCACGTTCTTCCCTTCATTCTCAACTTCTCTCTTTACTCAGGTCAGCTCGCACACATCGGCTGCAAAAAACGGGAGTTACAAGCCTCGGACAACTCGTCACCAATGCTTCCCTTGCTGAATTTCGAGAACCATAACTCCGTTTCCAGGGGGTCTTGTACGATTCCAGGGACGTCATTGGAATCAGCATGGGACCGCTTTCAAGATAGCCGGAACAACAGAAAAACGACTTTTATCGTGAAAACTGCCTTTAACTCTGTATGTAGGGCTACTTTAGGGTGCTGAAAACGAATCTGAGGTCTTTTTGTCGGAATTCTTAGGTTTACTGTGGATTACGGTAGGAATCTTGCTATTTGGGGGGGGGGGAACCTACCTCAATATTTCGAAATCATAAATCGGCAAATGGGCGTCAAATTCGTATATAGTAGATGCCCAAGGGATACTAACAGTACAATTCGTTACCGCAGATGCGACCAACACTTCGTACCTCCTTTGTAAGTCATTTGTCGGTATCTACCATTTTTGAAATGTTGAAATGATTTTTTGACTAATTCTGGAAGAGCGTTGTTCACTGCTACACTGCGTATCATAAAATGGGACACCCCCTGCATTTGTCGGTCTCGTGTTTGTTGAGCAAGATAGATCTTTTTCGTCAATGCTGCTGTGATCAGAATGCAAACTAACCCCCGTATACCTGTTTTGGGTTGGATTGAATGTTTGTGCACTTTTCTAGAATAAATTTATGTTTTAAATCGCGTATCAAAGAGATAGGACACCCCTGGGTTAAATCGGATTTCTCGTTCGATAAAATTGTATGATCACAAATCTAATGGTCGATAGGCCTTCGTCGCACCTTTACTGCAACAAATACTTGATTTCGTATACTTTCGACCAAACTGATCTGCCTTTGCAAGTCGATCTTTCTTTATTTCTCGATTATTGTCGGTTGGAGCGCAGATATCGAGAGATGTCGCCGGGCATTGGCTCAGACCCGACGAACTAAAATATCCCAGAAATTTTTCATTTTGTTAAGATGAAAATTGTAGACTAGTGACTCTGGACAAGTTAGTTATTGCCGAGCAAAGAAGCCGACCTCAGACCTGCTCAAGTGAACTTTCTGGTTGTCGTGCTAGAAACTGCCATTTTGTCGCCCGGAAACATGGGGAGATGAAAGTAGACGTCACCCATGCGTCCTCTCGGACTCGCTTGAGATCGTCCGGCAACTGACGAAGGCGAGCTGTAGACGTCCCTCAGGGCCAAATGCTCTGACGGATTACGGAAGTTCTACCTTCGAAGTTCTGAAGGCTAAATCGGACAGCACCTATCCTCGAGTTTCTTCAGTTTCTTCAGTCCCTACCATCAGACCGATTGAGAAGAGACTCCTTCTCGTCAAAAACTATCGCCTATACACAAATAGTCGGAGTAGCTGTCCACTTTAGCCATCGGAAATGCGGTCACAGATCTCCCAAAATCTGTCAGAGCATTTGCTCGTCAAGGACGTCTACAGCTTGCGTTCGCCAGCAGTCGGATGATTTCCAGTGAGTACTAGACGACGTTAGAGAGACACCTACTTCATTTTCCCACATTTTCGGGCGACAAAGTTGCAGTTTCTAGCGCGACAACGAGAAAGTTCACGTGAGCAGGTCCGAGGTCGGCTTCTTTGCTCGGCAATAACTATCTTGTCCAGAGTGGCTAGTCTACAGCTTTCATCTCAACAAAATGAAGAATTTCAGGGATATTTTAGTTCGACGGGTCTGGGCCAATGGCTGGCGACATCTCTCGATATCTGCGCTCCAACCGACAATAATCGAGAAATGGACTTGCGAAGGCAGATCAGTTTGCTCAAAAGTATACCAAATCGAGTATTTGTTGCAGTGAAGGTGCGAGGAACGTCTATCGGCCATTAGATGTGAGATCGCACAATTTTATCGGACGAGAAATCCGATTTACTCAGGGGTGTCCTATCTTCTTGATTGATACGCGATTCAAAATAGAAATTTTTATAATTTAAAATGTAAAAATATAAAAGGGCACAAACATTCGATCCAACTCCAAAGAGGTACATATGCGGGGATTGTTTTACATCCTGGTCACAGTAGTAGTGGCAAAAAAGGTCTATCTTGCTCAACCAACACGAGACCGACAAATTGAGGGGGGTGTCCTATCTTTATGATACGCAAAGTATACATATCTCTTGAAATTTCGTTCACGATTTTGCATTTGTAGGCTATTTTGGAGGTGCGATCCCGCTCGAGGCTGGAAATTTTTTGATGCCTTGAAAGTACACAGGTCTTTTGGAAACTAATTTTTAGGTGTGATACAATCGATTGTATATCACACATAAAAATTAATTTCCAAAGACCGTTTTGAATGGGCCAAAAAACTTGCTTTGCTATTTGCGTCCCGGACTAGCTTTTGCGCACGTCGCAGCAACGCAAAAAACTTCGAAGTTTGAAACTTAGCGAACAATCTCAACTGGGCCCATTCTCGAAATTTGACACAAAATATTGGGAAACAAATGACAATTCTTCAGAGTCCATGCTAAATGCCTGATAGATGCGAAAGTGGTTGTGAACAAGTATATCATTTCACTATAACTCTATGCGAACATTGTACAGTTGGGCTTCTTCATCACATGCACAGAATTGAAGGGGACTAATAGCAGTTGGGCTGATAGATTGGACGCGCGCGACACAACGCTCCGGCGTTTGAGTCATCGCTGGAACGTCATCGAATAAAATTCATCGAATTCTGCCAGCCGATCTGCCTTTAGCTGCCTCCAATTCAGTGCGTTCGATCATTGATGGCACAGTACACCCTCAGACATAAATTTTGTGTTTTTTATTGAATTGTGTGGTAGACCTCTCCTATATAACACCTGCCAAATGCCAGATCTCAATTCCTCGAAATAGGCGGGATATAAGCGCTCAGCACAGGCCCTTCGCTCACTACCACGCGCCACAACCCCCTACAAGGTTTTCGAACTCGATAGCATCTAGATGGATGAAGTAATTATCGACAAGTCGTCGTTCTTTAGCCCATTGCCGGACTGTTTTTTTTCATAGTTTCTTGCTCTCGCGCAACGATTGCGAATAAAGAGAAATATAGGCCTGAGACAACTTGTCCACCAATTTCGCACCCACAAAATATAGGTATCTTTAAGAAGCCATAACTCTGTTCATAGGAGACCTGGGACGACTTCAGAGATAACACTGTGATCAGCGTATGACTCTGTCCAAGTTCAGCATGAAATCCGAAAAACAATTTTATGGGGGTTCTATGCCTTCAAGCCGTTTCATTTGAACATAAGAAATGTTTAATCAAGCGACTTAGAAAGAAGAAACCGTTGAAGGCAATGGGATTCTGTTTGGTGGAAGTCCTAGAGTTCAAAAGTTTCTCTTGTAAATGAAACTAACCTCAAGTACATATATGTAGTAGTTCTTGAAGCTCGATCGAAAAGGTCATAAGCCTTTTACTCGCAACGTTTCGGGTCTTCGTAAGGCGCTATAAATATTTACAATATTTATAGCGCCTTACGAAGACCCGAAACGTTGCGAGTAAAAGGCTTATGACCTTTTCGCAGTCAACGCACACGACAGGAGATGATAGCTGCTCTAGTGGCATCTGGTCAAACAGTTGTCATTTGTCGTGTGCGTTGGCTGCGAGTTGGTCTACCCGAGCCCTATCCCTGAAGAAGACCCACCGCGCACAGTTGAAGACCCGGCCAGCACTCAATCGTTATCATCATTTTCCTATGTGTTCGTGATATCATGTATGCTATTGTAAAAATTTATAGCGCCTGACGAAGGGTCTAAGACCCGAAACGTTGCGAGTAAAAGGCTTATGACCCCTTCGATCGAGCTTCAACAACTACTATTTTAATCAAGAATAATGAAGCTCAGGAACCGAGTGATACTCAAGTACATATGTTCAAGACTTTCGTTCATCTTTTATTTCGAACGAACGAATTTCGAATAAGAATAAATTCGTTCATTTTTTATTCCGAACGAACAAATTTCGAATAAACTCGTTCATTTTTAATTTCGAACGAACGAATTTCGAATAAATCCGTTTATTTTTTATTTCGAACGAACGAGTTTCGAATAAAGTCGTTCCTCTTTCATTCCGAACGGACGAATTTCGAATGAGCTCTTTATTTTTTATTTCGAACGAACGAGTTCCGAATAAATTCATTCATTTTTCATTTCGAACGAACGAATTTCGAATACGAATAAATTCGTTCATTTTTTATTCCGAACGAACAAATTTCGAATAAACTCGTTCATTTTTATTTCGAACGAACGAATTTCGAATACATCCGTTCATTTTTTATTTCGAACGAACGAATTTCGAATAAAGTCGTTCCTCTTTCATTCCGAACGGACGAATTTCGAATGAGCTCTTTATTTTTTATTTCGAACGAACGAGTTCCGAATAAATTCATTCATTTTTCATTCCGAACGAACGAGTTTCGAATAAACCCTTTTTATTTTTTATTTCGAACGAATGAATTTCGAATAAATTCGTTCATTTTTCATTTCGAACGAACGAGTTCCGAATAAATTCATTCATTTTTCATTCCGAACGAACGAGTTTCGAATAAACCCTTTTTATGTTTTATTTCGAACGAATAAATTTCGAATAAATTCGTTCATTTTTCATTTCAAACGAACGAACTTCGAATAAATCAATTCATTTTTCATTCCGATCGAACGAATTTCAAATAAACTCGTTCATTTTTTATTTCGAACGAACGAATAATCGAATGACGAATAATCTAAGCATTCATAGCAATATCACGCAATATGTAGTGAGCGGCATAAAAAATCGACTTCTTCTTCTAAAGCTTCACTACCACCAACAAATAAAACTAATAACGCACAACTCTTCCCTAAATCTGGATGGGCTTCAACTCAAGGAATGCTACAAAAACAACTTTTTCGCTCTAACTTAGCCTAAGGTGGTTCGAGGTGCTGAACACGAATAAGAGGTCCACCTACGTTGATTCGAAAGATCACGGTCAGTATAGAGTAATTATGTCGTCAGTCTCCGATATGACTGAAATTTCGCCTAGAGATGTTCTTTGGTATGCTTATCACAAACCCGTTGCCCGTATTCCGAAAGATTAAAGTGGATTAGAGTAGCCGAATGGCAGAGAACTTGCCCTTAATCCTCATTAATCCTTCCAAGAACGAGAAAAGGATAAGAGATTCTTAATCTGCAGCTCAAAAAAACCTCGGCGAAGTTTTAGCCGAATCGATGCTATCTTGAGAAGGGGGGGGGGGTATCAATTGCCATCCCACTAGGACACATCCATTTTTCCGCACTCCCGCGCAATTATAACACCAATCTGGGGTTTCCTCCCCTTCCAAAATCGTTGCGGCGCGGAGAAATGGGCGTGGCAATGGCCAACTGGCCTCGACTGCCGAGATAGCACGGCCAAATCTAAAACGTAGACAAACCACGGCACTGTGCCGCAACTTTCCGTGACACCGGAAACGGATGCCAAATCTGTGTTAAGCACCCCAAAAGGTTGCTATCGCGGCCACTGGGCCACCTCTATTTTTCCGCGCCGCAACGATTTTGGAAAGGAAGGAAAACCCCGGGTTAGTGTTTTCATTGCGATGCGTCATGGAAAAATGGGCGTGGCCAAGTGCGATTGCCATGTGACTCCCCTGTTAGAATCGCCTTAGCAGCGTCCTTAGACGAAGTTTGGGCAAAAAAATTTGGAAAAGTGGAACAGTGGAGTAGTGAAGAAAATGAATTCAGTCTTGAAAAATATGTCGATTTCTTTATAAAAGTGAGCTAATTTTCATAACTTTCAATGAACCAGCTCGAGTATTCGAATTCCTGGCCCATAATGATGTAGAGACAAGGAAATTGCTCCGCGACGGATTAGCGCTCGATAATGTTCGAATACTCACCTTTTGCAAATATTCGAACTCGAATATTGTTCGAATATTCACACTTTTCGAATATTCGAATGTTCGAATGAAAATTCATTCGAAAAATTCGAATATTTATTCGAACTAAAATATCCGGTCCTCACTATATTGCTCACCATGTATCGCCTAATATTCCTTCCGCTCGGAAAACAGGTAACTAACTTTTTTTGTGACAGCAATTAATTTTTTGTCTCACTTTGGCATCCCCCTTTTCTAGAAAACTTATTTGATACTTGCGCTTGCGACTTACTGCGGTTCTCCTTGCGGCATGCTTGGCTAAGTCATGCGGGAGCCGAGACGAGAAAAAGTCTAGGCGATCATTTTCATCCAACGGCTCTATCGAAAATTCGTAGAGGAAAAGAGACAGGATCGAAGATGACAGAAGTTGAACCTAAATTTCTCTATCAGGAGGTGCAAATTGAAGGCATCGCACGCGCTGAAAACCACTCACCGTTTTTTGAGTTTGGATCATTGTTTGGGCCCGCCTGTGAACGTGGGTAGAGTTTCTCGGGTCACCGATGCATCATTGGCAAGATATGGGTGATCGAATGCTTCGAATTCCACCAAAAGAGGCCGGCCTTCTGACAGCCATGTGGCATAAAATGAAAAAGAAAGAAGCATCTCAACAAGCTATATCGCGTAAATGAGTGGAAGTTGATGTATCATTTGTTGATAAGCTATAGTCTATAGTGGAGTCCACCAAGAGTGTCTCATTTACTTATCAATGAGAAGCGGTCGATTGAAGATCAATGAACATGAAACTCATTGCAGCACAACCGCTCTCGCTCAATCGATATGGAGCGTGCTGATATGGGATTCATGCACATTGATCCCCAGCCGACCGCTTCTTATTGATAAGTAAATGAGACACTCTTAGTGAACTCCACTATATACTCCATGGCAACGGAAAAAAACTGTGGTGCAGTTGCGGACTTCTCCTAACATTCTAGTATATATAGTGGAGTCCACCAAGAGTGTCTCATTTACTTATCAGTGAGAAGCAGTCGGCTGGGGATCAATGTGCATGAATCCCATACCAGCACGCTCGACACCGATTGAGCGAGAGCGGTTGTGCTGCAACGAGTTTCATGTTCATTGATCTCCAATCGACCGCTTCTCATTGATAAGTAAATGAGACACTCTTGGTGGACTCCACTATACAGCAATAAAAGTAAGACCTGGTGAGGTTGCGGACTCGTCCTAACATACGGTAGTTAGTTAGTGGTGTCACTCATTTTTCCGAAGCAGCTGTGATAGATCGGTGAGTCTGTGTTTTCACCGATACGACTACATCTGTGGAAGCAATGAAAACAGGTGAAAATGTGAGAGTGGAAACAAAAACTCACCGACCAATCTCAGTTATTTCGAAAAAAATGAGTGATAACACAATCAGACTACAGTATGTTAGGGAGAGTCCGCAACCTCACCAGGTCCTACTTGCATTGCTGTAGACTATACCTTCTTTTCTCATTTGAGGCCACATGCTGTCGGAAGGCCGGCCTCTTTTGGTGGAATTCGAGGCATTCGATCTCCCATATCTTCCCAATGATGCGTCGGTGACCCGACAAACTCTACCCACGTTCTCAGGCGGGCCCAGGCAATGATTCAAACTCAAAAAACGATGAGTGGTTTCCAGCCTTTAAGTGGATCTAGACTGAGATCACCCGTCCCATAGCCGCGAATGGTCGTTGCTACCTCATCAATCAAGAATGCTGCGCACGATAACTCAGGAAAAAAGGAAAACAAGTAACTTGTAACACGAAAGGCCGAAAATAAGCTACTTGCAACATATTCGAGCCAATGTTACTTACTTGCAACTTATCTCAAGCCATTTGAATAACGTGTAACATATCGACAAGAAGCCCCGTGCAGCCCGCCTACGATATGTTACATATAAATTACATGGCCCAAGTTGAATCGCGAGTAACTTGAATTGGCCAACAAGCGTTGCAAGTAAGTTCTTTAAAAACGTTTGATTTTTAGTGCGAATTGACCAGCTCTAATTGATGTGGCAGCCTTATTCCAGAATCCTAAAAAAATGTACCTTGTCAGAGTAGCAGGAGAATATTACTAAGATCTGGGAATCTTCTGAAAGAAGGGCTCGTAGTGTTGAGAGTATCCGTGAATCTGAATGCGTAGAACATTCAGAGAACAAACGTTGACAGTTTGCCAAAATTCTATGGTGGGGACCTTTGTTCTATTTAGTAGTCCGTATTGCAAAGAAGGCTCGAAGAAACATTCCGCTCTCTTGGGTAACATTTTAATTTATGGTTGGGTAGTTATGGTCCGGGATGTTATGGTGGCGATCCTGTCAAACGCAGAGTCTAAACTCTTCAGAATAGGCGAGAAAGCATGGAGCACCCATTCCCTTCGCCCGCTTCGGGTTTCGGCCTCAATAAGAACGAGACGCGCGATGGGGTCTCAATCAAAATCTTTATTCTTCCATTATTTATCCGTCTGGTTTCATCTCAGACAATCACAGCATTCAATGCGTGTCGAATATGCAATCAACTCAAAGATATGTAAGGCGGTTTCGAGCACAGTCATGGGACGTGCTGCTAGGGGAGCACGTGCTTCTATTGTGTTTCAAATTACAGCTTGTGCCCTAACCAATAAACGTTCAATGTGTGCATGATACACATTCAACTCGATGATAAAACGATTTTTGAAAAAAGGAAAGCATACGACGCACTCTTGAAGCGGGACTCAGATGTCGGCAGCGTCGCCTGTTCAATTACCCAAGTTTGCGGGACTTGGCCCGCCCAAGAGCTAGAGGCCTCATCCAACCGCTGGCGGCCCCCAATGGTGCTTAGCGAGCTGGCCGAGTCGCGTGTAGGTGTGCCGGATATGTCACGTTTCGTTGTTCTGCTAAGACAGCGTCGGACTGCCTTGCAGCTCGTGCTTCTGCGATTAAAATTTTCTGCGCGTGTTCCTGCGATGAAATTTTGCAGCACGCGCTGCTGTTTAGAGCACGTGCCCCCGCGATAGAGTTTTTCGATGGGTGTGGTCACTCGAGTTAAATGCATATTCGACACGCATTGAATGTGGGGATTATCGAAATTTTCAGCGTTCATGTCCACATCACTTGAGAGGCTGTCTCCTCCTTCGTGGTGGGTTCTCAGCGACTCTGGAGACAACAATGTGATTAGCGCGAAATTCTCTTGTGAACAAGCCGTATAAGTGAAAAGCAGTTGTGAGCTCGGACGATGAGAAAACCTGACCGCTGGCGAGTTTTGAAATTGATGTTGACCGGTGAAGTGCGGTGGTTGAGCCGCGCTTTGGCCGAGCTTATATTCTAAATGAGGACTAAGCGCTGGAGCCTCATACCTTAACACGGGAGCTTGCGGACCGACAGCGGAAGCTTGCGGACTTATGGCGGAAGCTTGCTGACTGACAGCGGGGAATTACGGACTGACCGCGAGTGGAAACCGGTTAGACCAACGCCCACCCCGGTGGCGGCCCGCGGTCAAGTTTCCTCCTTGCCCGAGACGTATGACTGCATCTTTAAGCCCCATATCTGCTACCAGCTGCGCCAGGCGGCTAACGCCGCCCAGCGCCGCTAGCGAACCGGCTTCGCCGGTTCGTTGGCCGGCTTCGCCGACCTCTTCTAGATAGCCTAACAAAACGATTTAACAAAAAGTGAGACAACAATTCTGTTGCTGTAGAGCGTTGAAAACGTTATAATGAGTCTGGTTTTATTCCAAGCATCCCTGCTGCGATTAATACTTTTCCTGACGCCGGCTTACCGCTGGTGGATAGGCTTCGACAAACAGACGGCCGACATGGCTGGGCTCCCTCCATCGGCAATGTGCAGCATTGGTTTGGCTTCGCCGAACGACAAACCGACTTTGCCGACCTCTCTTCACCCCCCCCCTCTCTCCCCCTCCCCATCAACAGCGAGTAGCAATCGTTTTGCTCCGCCAACCAAAAGACTGACTTTGTCGCCCTTCCCGACAAACCGCGTGTAAAAATCGTTTGGCTTTGCAGAACGTTAGACCGGCTTTGTCGCCCTCCCCCACCAACCGCGTGTAGCATTCGTATGGCTTCGCCGAAAACTGGTTACCTCGGCCTTTCTCCATTACCCACGCGAAGCATTCGTTAGGCTTCGCCCAATGATAGACCTCATTTTTTGGCCTCCCCCCCCCAACATCAACCACTGGTAGCAATTTTTTGGCTTCGCTAACAGAGAAGCTGGATTTGCTGCCCTCCCCCCACCCAGGCTCAGGCGTAGGGCGTGACGATAACAGGGGGGGCAGCCGTAGGCGCCGGGTAGGGGGGGGGGCGCAGGCCCCTAGTTTCTCTGAGTGATCCCAATATGTTGACCAGCACATAATCCAGAATTTCGAGATTTCTCTCGGTTCCTGATTGCCGAGACAGCAACTCAGAACGTGGTTGTTGAAACTCCTCACAGGCGTCGCATGAATCCTTAGAAGCTCTTCGATTTCGTTCTTTCTTCAGAGCAGGCACCACTTCAGGGGCCCATTTCACGAATATGTTGTCCGTAGTAAGTTAAAAAAGGTATGGTACGAAGATACACGCTATTGAAACGAACAGTGAAATTATCGCATGAATTACGTCTTTCCTAAACCATCGTATAACTGAGGTAGCAGGTCGAAAACTGTGAAACGGACGTCAGATTCGTCTTCAGCGCCCTGAAATGCACCCCTATGCAAGATTTCGGCCAAATACCGAGATACTGACCAAAGATCGGAAAACCGCTGCGTGGACTTCTGGAGAAGTTGAGAAAATAATGTTTCTGGATGGGGCTGCTGTAGTGTTTATTTTGAGGAGGACCATTTAATAAAGCTGTCGGCCGAGTCCCAGGTCGATCCGACCATTTTGAGCCGATTATGGCCAATAAGACTTGACATATAACGTCCGTTTTCGCAGTAAAATCGTTTCGAAGCATTGTTTGGAAGAGACCATTCAAATTCGTTCCCACAAAGGGTTGAAGTCAAACCTCGATGGGAGGGGGCCGCACAGGATCCATAGCTGGAGGAGGAGGGGGGGGGGGCGCACCTCTCACGGACCGATCACACCGCTATGCCTTATCCTGCCTCCAACAACCGCACGTAGCATTCCTTTAGCTTTGCCGAACGATTAAAGGCTCTGCCGCCAGTCTCCTCCCATCAACCACACGTAGCATTCGTTTGGTTTTGCCCAATAAAATAACTCCTTTGCCGGCCTTCCCCATCAAGCACAGGTCGCAATCGTTTGTCTTCGCCAACATAAAAACTGGCTTTGCTGCCCCTCAACAACCGCATGTAGCATTCGTTTGGCTTTCCCGAATTATACGATAGAAGGCTCTGCCGCCAGTCTCCTCCCATCAACCACATGTAGCACTCGTTTGGTTTCGCCCAACAAAAGAACTCCTTTGACGGCCATCCCCATCCAGCAAAGGTAGCAATCGTTTGTCTTCGCCAACCAAAAGGGTGGCTTTGCGGCCCTTCCCCGACAAACCGCGTGTAGAATTCGCTTGGCTCGGCCGAACGATAAACCAGCCTCGCCGCCCTACCCACCGACCGCGCATAGCATTCGTACGGCTTCGAAGAACGATGAGCTTGCTACGTCGGCCTTTCTTCATTACCCCCGCGTAGCATTCGTTTGGCGGCTCCTGACGGTAGACCCGCTTTGCCGCCGGCTTCCCCCATCAACCGCATGTAGCATTCGTTTGACTTTGCCGAACGATAGAAGGCTCTGCCGCCAGTCTCCCCCCATCAACCACATGTAGCACCCGTTTGGCTTCGCCCAACAAAAGAACTTTTTCACCGGCCTTCCTTCACAAACCAAGGGTAGCAATCGTTTGTCTTCGCAAACGGAAAGACTGGCTAAACCGCCCTTCCCCAAAAACCGCGTGTAGAATTTGTTTGGCTTCGCCGAATGATAGACCGGCTTTGCCGCCCTCCCCCACCGGCCGCGTGTAGCATTCATATGGCATCGCCAACCTGAAAGACCGGTTTTGCCGGTCTTCCTCCATCACCACATGTAGCACTCGTTTGGCTTCGTCCAACGATAGACAGACTTTGCCGGCCTTGCTCCATCACCACATGTAGCATTCGTTTGGCTTCGTCCAACGATAGACAGACTTTGCCGGCATTCCTCCATCACCACATGTAGCATTCGTTTGGCATCGCCAAACGAGAACTGGCCTTGCTAGCCTCACTCGAATAGCCATTTACCATAGCATTTCACGTGGGTCCCACAATGAACTGCCGCAATGAAAGTTTATAGGACGCAATACGCAACCATTACATGCGTACTACAGCAATAGGTTGAATGTAGGTTTAAAGGACGTAATACACAACCACTATATAGGTTTCACAACAATAGGTTAAATGTATACACGCTTAAAATGAAAATCGCAATACACAGCACAACAATATCCGAAGAATCTTGAGCACCCACTCACTTTCACAGAGTACTTCTTGGTTGTCCCTGAGCCCCGCACATGTTGTACGCGTCGATTCCGCAGTCCCGCGCACTTTCCGTGTCGTTTTACGCGATGAACCCGAAGCCCCGCCCACTTTCACAAAGTACATCTTGGTTGTCCCTGGGCCCAGCACATGTTGTACGCGTAGATTTCGAAGTCCCGCGCACTTACCGCGTCGTTTTACGCGATGCACCTAAAGCCCCGCCCACTTTCACAAAGTACTTCTTGGTTGTCCCTTAGCTTCGCACACATTTAACGCGTCGATTCAACAGCTACGGTGGTCCCAACATGATCCGTTACTATCAAAGTTTGAAGGAACCAATAGGCAACATATGGGATGGTCCCAAAACGATCAGTATCGATTAAAGCTTAAAGGACTCAATATGCAACAGATAGGGTGGTCCCACCACGATCTTTATGATGTGCGCGCTCCCTCCTAAGCCCCACTCATATTCCGCCACCTTCTCGGTGTACTGAAACAATAACGCGCTCTGAGTGATATTGTTGAAAATTGCGGGAAATTTGGAACCCGGTCAGACAGACGTTGGTTAGACATCGGTCAGACGTGCCAGACACTCGGTCAGACACACCACCACGCCGATTGTTATATGTAAGGATATATTTATATGTAAGGATAAGGATAAGGATACTGCCAGTGGTCCCCAAATTTAGAAAGAACTCACCTACACTGTTTGTTGTGGCATCATAACCTAGTACGTCGACAGATGTGAGGTGGAGAATACATGGTTGAAATGATTTTGCTGAAACATCATTTTACACCGTTTATTGAAAGTTTCTCTTGCGAAAATATGAAGGGAATCAGCACTTGTTTGGCAAGATATTAAAAACCTGAGTTTGACGTGTGTGGCATTTTAAAGTAGTGAAGTAGAGAATGGATCTCATCCCGAGTTCTTGATCTTGGACCCAAAAAATTATGTAGCTCTGCCATCGTGACCTGGTAGAACTCTTTATCGGATCGGTCTGCAGCAGGACTGTGAGTTATAGCGTTAACGTTCTAACGCATTAACAGGTTGTCGTGGGTTTTCTGGGAAAATTAACGCTTAACGAAACAGTATCAAAATCACGTTATTCTAGTTGGTATTTGTAGTGGAATTATGGCACCGATTGGTCTGCTCCAATGACAAATTTCGGAACCGGCGCCGTGCGCGTCGGATTGCGGCGCCGTAAGTTTCTGGCTCATTTTTCGGCTTGTAATATTGAAAATCAATGAAGGAACATTTCCAAGTTTGGAATTTATGAACCACGGTGTTTCGTACCGAAAGTACTTTGTGATTTTTTTCTGGGACCTCTTGTGATTGATTGATTTTTGTTGTATTCACGTAATGGTTTTTCGTTGGTTCAACGAAATACGAAAATAACGTGTTAACGCACTAATGGTTTAACGCGGTTTATTTTTGGAAATTCACGCTAATGAAAGAAATATTTTTCATTAACGCAAACCCCTGGTCTGCAGCATAACATCGGCATGGATCGTGAAGAGACTTCGCGTTCACTGTTAAAGGTTGGCGCAAACTCGGTGCACCTATCTTATAGCATATGACACCGAGTTTGCACCAACCTTCAACAGTGTACGCGAAGTCTCTTCATAATCCATGCCGACGTAATATAGACGTGCAGAGATGCGAACACCGCGTGCATATACCGATTCAACGAACAGTTCAGCGTTGAGCGAGTAAATATGTTCGTTTCAGAGGAACGCACCTTTTTCGAACAGATTCGTGAGCTTATCCTCTGACTGAGCCACTGCCTCGCTCCAAAGGCTGAAGCAGCTCTTCTTGATAACGTTTCGATGAGTTTCCGTGGCAAGTCGAGTAGTTAGCAGCCGCTTTCCACTCCCGCGAACTCCACTGAGCAACATAACAAGTGGTTTATTGACAATCTAAAACAGCGGGACATTGACATGCGGATGTGAACCCCTTTGAATCACCTTGTCTGCCTCTTCATAACAGTCAATCATCATACATGACCGGTAATAGAATTTGATCAGTAAGCCTGCTAGGAGGCGTTTTCGCGTCTTCTGAATAACTCGCTTCAAATTCAACTTTGAGAGGAATTGGGATGATATTCATGGTCCCGGCGTTGAGGGCTGCCCATTGGTATAGCCTTTGTTAGGGTCCGTACCAGAAATAAAGAAGTTTGGCGGCTCTCTATTGAATGTACTGTGGCGAGAGGGGCGCCGCCGCCTCTGTCTGCGTTTCCCGGTGTCTACCCGGTGTATATACATAAAGTGTGCCCGAATGAGAATGGCGACCCACGCTGTCGGCGTGCTTGGCAGGCGGCCGTCGCATGTGTCGCCCTCGGACGAGTGTTGGATTTCAACGAGTCCCCTCTCCCACTGATTGATCGGCGCAGTGCTTGCTGCCAGCCGGTGCCGGCCTCGTTCGTTGTCGATGGCGGTGGGGACTTTTCGCATGCTCGTCCGAGAGCGGCGAACGCGACGGCCGCCTGCCAAGCACGCCGGCCGCGTGGGCAGCCATTCTCATTCGGACGCACCTTAGAGGGCTGGCTGGGTGCCAAATGTCTATTTCTTCACAACTCCCCAGCAAGGCGAGACCTTTAAGAAAAAGACGCAAAAACGCGTTCTCACGCGCTTTCTGACCAAATCCTAGGAGCAGAATTGCACAAACACCCATTTTTGCCAAGGCAAGGTCCGTCGAATTTTGACACTACCGAAATTTGGGTTAGGTAGATTGGGCAGGCCTATTTGAGCGACGACTGGACATTTCACAAACTATTGGTCCTTACTTTTGAAGCAAACAGCCTTGAAGTCAGGAATTACGGTATTCAGAGCATGATAATCTTGGTCAGGATGTCGATGTTGCCGAACGGCAGTGCTGACGAAATTTTGAACTGTTTTGTTTCAAGGACATGTTTCTAATAACATATCTAATGCCGCCGGAGTCAATCAAGGGGTGGTCTTAACGCCTGCCCTTTTCAGTTTTTACCTTGAAGATCTGCTCGTTCTTCCTTACGACGTCAAACTCGTTGCGTATGCGGATGGAATCCTCATATTGCACCGAGACCGAGACACACAGCCTAGCTAGACTCTGGTTCATTGCTAGTGAATTCCTGTTTTCCAACTCAGGGGCTCGCTAAATACCACACTCGTAGGTTCCGCCTCTTTTCCGATTTGCAGGGTCATGGCAGAATATACTGTGGGTACTCCCACTCAGTCATGATTGGTCGATGATATGTAGCGTATGCAATGTACCAAGCAGTATATGCTGCTAACGTGCTGTAGCTACCAGCATATCCCGCTCACACAGCAGCATATCCTGTTAAGTCCCTGGAGCGCGAACACATGCATGAACGCGACGGCGAGGGTTAGGTAGCGTTTGAATTCAAATAATGCCGCAAACGTGCGACGTTGCGCGTCCTCGTTCATTCTGTTTCGACTCGCCTTTGAAGGTAGCTTATATTTTCTTTGTCCTTTTAACTGTACATATGCTGTCATACGCCTGGAAGCCAAGAATTCATTGCAGCAGCATATGCTGCGCTCAAAGCTGCACATGCTGCAAAGGAGGAGATGAGGCCCCAGGAAATATGCCGCTACACTGCTGCTAGCCACGAATTCATATCGGCAGCATGTAGGGCAACCAAGGCCGGATATACTGCAAAACTCCGCCCCTTTTTCCACCCTCATAGCCCGGCCGGTGATCCTGTCTTGATGCGAGAGTGGTACTCAGCGAATGCCTTAAAATATCAGAGCTCGGAGCGGTGGCTTTTTCGTCGGAACCTCCTTATCACAAGTTATATTTCACCGAGGCTCACCGCTCTGCTGCTGGTGATAATCGAAATCCACAGGTCAAAAGGGGTTAGCCAGAGTCTAGCTCAGGTGAGTCCGGGAGGAGCAAGCAGCGGAGCGGTCGGTCTTGACAAAATACAACAATGATAAGGAGATTCTGACATGATAATTCTGATAAGCCCTACTTCGACCGGCTCAAGTTGAGAAATAAAGGCTGTAAATGTAGTTGCAGGGAAATCAATAGCTATCTCATTGAGGAGCTTTCTCGACAATATGATGCTTTTGGTATTTGGTGTTAAATCGTCTATATGCGTTTCCACTAGATCCTTGGGAACACGGTGACCACTTTGTCAACTGGTAAGATGCTCGTTTGCCTGCCGCACAGTCTCGAAGTTGCTCTCCCTCGTACTGGATGTCTAGCTAGAGTTCCACAGGAACACCGAGCAGAAAAAAGCTACAATGAGAACGAGACTCAACGGCTTTGCGGGCATGTTGTGGGAAGCAGTTTAATGCCAATACTGATCACATGCAAGGCTATGCACTCGCAGTGGAGTACGCAGCACCGTTATGGCAGTACATGCATAGCATAGGATTCATCGCGGTCTAAGATGCTGCGAGTTTGAGATGCTATTCCTTGAATCGCCACTGGGTGTGCTACAAGTACTCCAGTGAAACATCTTCGTTCTGGAGATCGTGCCCTACCAGTTAAGGAGCACTGTCAACTCCAAGCGCTGCAGCTGCTCATTAGCATTGTTAAGCAGCCTGATCATCGATTAAAAAGGATTATGAATCCTGTGAGAGAGACAAGTATCAGAAGGCTCACGAGAAAATCAATATAAAAATGAAGGAATGACTCCGAACAGGATCGTCTTTGTACTCCACTTGCGGAGCACATCAAATTCGTTCGGGATCACATGAGTAAGTTGGCCGTCAACCCCATTTTGGTTACCGCACTGACTCTATGTAATCAGCAACACCGAGATGGAACTCGATAGGCGGGCTAGGACTTCCTCCGCCTCGTTAGGCTGTTGGAATTCCCCTCTGTTGGTGTCATACTTGCATACGATCGATAGCAGTGCGCCCGACGAGTGCCTGGGTTGTCGTATCCCTGACCATACTACAGCGCACCTGTAATTGCCCGAAAAGAACTACAACTTTGACCACAATAGATTTGCGGACGAATCCAACTTTGGTGGCACGGTTCCTGAACTTGTGAAAAAAAAACTCTTGTGCCTACAAATAAGAGGGAGACACGGCAGTTTTGAAGAATGCATGGACAATGGCTAAGTCATGGACGATGGGCACACTTTTGTGATTCAGTTATTTCCTGAAATGGCTGGAATAACTGAAAGAACATCTTTTTTCCCCCCGGCTTTCTTGACTACTTAAACAATGGGATTCCCGGACTGCCGACATTTGCATGGCGAGCGAAAACCATTCCCGGTGTCCGCCAGCTTTTGGCCGGCGGTCCGCCAGAATAAGCGGCAGACTGCTCGCAGCCTTTTGCCTACTACATGGCACTTTCGCTGTTGGTCAATCACTTGACTGTGGTCCGCCAGTCTCTAGGCAGACCGATGGGTCGAGATGGGTCCCTTACCGCCGATCGTTGCGTAGGATATCGCCTACGCAAAGACCTGAGGTAAGGCACCCACCCACCCCACCCCCGAGCCGTGGGGAATTTCCCCTCAGCCGTCAAAATAGTGCTAGCCTCTGAAAAGCGGCTCCCGGTCGCCTTCCCGGGCCGGCATCAGGGTGTCGAGTGAGCAGTCATTCGACTGAATCGACTTATATACCGGCTGAGCATATCATTGACAGTCTTCTTCTTCACTGGGGAGACATGGGAAGACTGTTTCAATAAAGTTCGTCTGAAGAAGGGTCTAAAAGAACTTTATTGACTTACTTCAGTAAGATTCAATTAAAATGAATTTATTTATGAAGAAAAAAAGTAATACAGCTAGTTTTATAATCGATGTTCAAAGTATAGCATGTTAGAACGTGAGAGGTCGTTAAAGACACAGTCCAACCTCAGAATCGATTTTTCGTTTTTTACCTGTCTTGGAGAAAATTTCACGGTGATCACAATGGTGTTAGCGGAATCGCTCAGAACTCACTACGAACGGAGTTACGACTCCTCAAAAATTTTGATTTTGAACGGCTAGAAGTTCTTGGACGAGTTGTCTCGAGCCTGTGTTTTCTCGTTATTCGCAGCCATCGTTCTGTAGCAGGCCAAAATATAAAGCCAGACCGAAAGCAAATTGAAGAACATAGGTTTTAAATTGAATCATTCGCGCGTCTCTTCCCTATTCAGGTCGGAAACCTGGCGGTGGGCGTTACCCACTTTTTCTTTCAAGGGGGCGTGGCCGACTTCTCCCTAGCTTTCTCTCGCTTATTTGAATGAATTGAGATTTCGCGCTTGGCAGGGTTGCTATAGGCGGCGACCAGACCATAATATCAAAAATTACCTCTGAGGTTGGACTGTGCCTTTAACTCTCTCGAGTGCCAGCCAGCCATGTGACGACTCGGCGCTAAGTGAATGAAACTGAGCGGTTAGCCGCTCAGTGAGTGCCGATTGGTGGATGACTGCGTTTTCACATGCTCGGTAATTTCGAGGTGTGATTTCCATTGCCAGCTGAATGCAGGCAACTGACACATATTCGCCAGCCGTTCGCCGCTGGCATTACCTGACATGGCGAGGGTATGCCAACCGTCGGCCTCGTAATTGCCAATTGCCAGCTAAATGCCAGTTGTCATTCGGCTGTTGAGCAACTGGCAAATTTCGCAAGCTATCCGCCGCCCCTATTGTCCGAGAGCATACGCTCCGATTCAGCGAGAAATCTTGGAATCAATATTCTGCCCGGACCCTGCCGTTACTATGTAGCTTTAGTTTTCCTTTCATAAACGTATTTGTCATACAAAACCACTTTGCACGAAGAGAACTCACGCTCTCGTGAGCGAGGCATACATCACGCATTCGTCCAACCAATGCTTCCATTCGTGCAGGAATGTCTATCATCTTATCGCGAGCTGCGTACGGTAGATATGTGTTTATACTAGCAATCTGATAAACAGACGTGGTAGCATCAACGACAAAAGGTGTTTCATTGCAATGTACCTGAAACAGAATACTCATTGCTGACCGCAAAGTTAGAATGAAGAACAATTCTGAGGGTGCTTTCGACAATCAGCTCATTTTTGCAAACTTTCTTGAACCTCATTTTCTCATTTAAAGGCAGTGGTCACGATGAAAAACGTTATCGAAAAAACTACCAAAATCAGCTTAGATCAAAACCAACTGAAAAACTATGAAGGTAGCGCGGTGAAAAACGGACTAGAATTAGAGTTCCTAGGGCCCAAAAATGCCAGTTCGTGCACACGTGCACAGCGCTGAACAAAAAGATCGCAGTCTCATGCCGAGCACAGAAAAATCCTTGACATTCAGAGGAAGAAATAAATGCAATCTACCTAATAAAAACAGTTGAGCAATGAAAGAAAGCACTTCAGCCAATGTTTTTGACTAGATGTGGGCATAAATCTGAAGGTTCATTGATTGAAATTCAATTTCAAGCCAGCTGACGTTCTTGATATAAGAGGTCATCGATGCCGATGATGTGGAGTGGGCCCGTCCACCATCAAAAGACAAGAAAGTTCAGGCTTCAAACTTGGTCCACAACAGTGGTCTTTTTTTTGCGATTTTTTGTTATAGGTCCTACTACTCGAGACCCAGAAGAGGGTTTAGAGAGAAAAAGACAAGACGCATATTTGATAGCGACCACTGCCTTTAAACAGACCCAAAATTTTTGTCGGAGATCCATTTGTCGATTTCGACGCGAGACGGGAAGAGTCTACCAAGGATCACAACAAATAAGTCTACTTTACAGCCATATAATATCAAATCAGATGTTAGGTTTGACGACCTTTCGCGCAAATGTGTCTCTACGAACTATAAGTGATGGAGTGCAAGGTACTCAGATATTTGTGGAGAAGTTGCCGAGGACAATAGATTTGATTTGGTCGTTATCACTCGGTAGAGGAGAGAGGGGCAAGACGTCACTTTCCGGGAGGACGTCTCGCCCCTCTCCCCTCGAATCATGCTTAACAAACTACGTCCGAAACAGCCGATTGCGGGGAAAGGACAAGGGAAGTTCGCTTCACGCTTGTTCTCTTGGCTTTCCTCCGAGCGTGATGAGCGCGAAATCAGAGCCGCAGCGTATACGGTGATGCAAATTGATTAGACTCGAGGTAGTCTCGCACTTCGCTTTTGAGGGGGCGGATCTGCTACTCAAGGGCTGTGTAAGGTATCTCTATCAGGATTTTAGGGAATAAACTTCTCTGTAACCTGTGGTCAGAGGTGAATATTTCTGGCACTATTCCAGATTTCCAAGTAGGGGAAACTGTTGAAAACAGCGAGTTCTGGCAAGCTGATTTTTACGGATCTATGGGAAGTGGGTGTAGGGTTGCGACAGCATAGGGAAGACCGGCTATCGGGAGAACAAGGGAACACCTTGTGGCCGGAGGTCCCCATTGCCTCCCTCAATTCGGGAGGAGTTCCGCAGTTGTTTCGAGAGAAGTTCCGTCGTCGTTCTCGGGAACATTTCCAGCAATGTGTGAGTATATTATTGGGAAATGACCTGCCGGGGAAGGATCTCCAACAACGGATCCAAATCAATCACATGCCTTACAGAACGGCATATTTATTGTTCTCATGTGAACGCCATTCAAAGTGGAATCCGGAACGAAATGATTGCTGGGGAAGGAATTACAATTTCTCAACCAAACTAAGCAAGAAAACATATGAAAAAACCAGCATTTAAAGAGGAAGGAAATAACTCTGACAAGGTTGAATAGTCGATTTCAAGACGTTCAAATCAGTTGAAATTTATGAAGAAGTCTAGCCCTCTTGAATTCAGGAAACAACAGAGTTTCAGCCGAGAATTTTTTTTGTAACTTCGTGCACAGGCAACCTGGCACGGTTATCATGGTGCTGACAAGGGAGGGTTGCACACATAAGATGGACTTTCGAGATGCCACTTTAATATGTTCTAGGGGGAGAACAGTGCTCCAATATTCCATACTCAGAATCGGCCAAATGCCTCAGAGATTCAAAGGAGAATTCCAAAAGGGAGCATTTCCATAGCTTTGCCGATAGAAAAGGGGTACACGAATGACAACTTTCGGGGCGTTCAAATACATTGTCTCGGATTGAGCTTAAAACTTGTTTCTAGGGGTTGCTTTGGGTGCTGATTACGAATCTCTGATTCCAGTTTATCAACATTTGGAAAATTCCATCTGATTTGGTCCAAAGCTTCGAAGTGTGGGAAAATTTGTTGCCCAAACGCTACTTTTGACGATTTCGAGAATCCTAATATCAAATCGCTTCAAACTTGTACATAGGGGTCATTTGGGCTGCCTTAAACAAATCTGTAACCCGTTTATCGGTTTTCGATAAATTACGGTAGGTTGCGGTAGCTCAGTCAAAGTCTCAGATTTGACTCGAAATTTCACTATGGGTGTTATTTGGGACGCTGAACACGAATTTAAGGTCCGTTTTTCGATTTTCGAAATTTTAGGGTAGGTATCGCCAGTCAAAAGGCTTTATGCCTACCGTAACCTACAGTAACCCAAAGTCTGGATATTAATAGACCCCAGATTCTGGTTCAGCGCCTTAAATAAACTCCAGTTGAAAGTGTAGAGCAGAGTCCGAAAAATTTTTCCTGAACGCCCCTAAAATTCCCTGATGGTTACAGTTACCTTTTTGTGAAGCAATAAAAATGCCGTTTTCGGAATCCCCGCAGCCATTTATCCAATTTCAAGCACGGGTCATTTAACTCTCACAGACCTACAGCAACGACAACATGATTTTCCAAATCGCCACCAGAAGGTAACAAGACTCCCTTGTGAGTGCAGCAACTGCGGACCGGAATTCCGTTCTGATAAGGACAGTACACATAGCCCGCATTGATGAGTGCTTAAGCACGTACGCATTTTTAATATCTCGAAATCTGTATAGTGGTTTTTTGTGGATGCTTCGACGTGCCCATACGAAACACTTTTTGCACTTGGGGTTGACTTAGAGCTCATCGAACATATTCGACGATGGTATATTAGGTTAGAACATGACCAGCGTCAACCAGCTGCGAATTCGGTCGCTGTCAAGGCGCGAGGGCTGTGAGCCGGAACTGGCCTAGTAGAAAAACTTTGTAGCGTGGAAGCTTGCCGAATGTTTTCGTTATGATCTCCTACTGACCGACTTAAAGGCAGCGTTCACGATGATCATCCTCGTTGACTTCCCACAGTGAAATGATAGGCGAGAAGAATCCTAGGCTCCCAGTGTCGAAAGAACGGTAGAAAACGAGCCAGGAGCGGCGAAATAACGGCAACAAACAAGTGTTTTGGTGCCCCAGACACGCCCCGTGCCCCAGATCCGCCCCTCGAAAGGAACAAATGAACACTCAGATTACAGGAATGATCAAGTGAAGGAAGTGCTGATAAGTGAGCTGTTTGCTTCATTGCACTGATAGGTATCATCCTTCTAGCGGTCAATTCCTCCACGCTCAAAAATCAACGTAAACAAGAGAGGGCCTATTTTTGCTCAAAAACACGTCTTTCTTGTCCTTTTTGAGCACGCCTTGCTATATAGGGCAACAGACCTTTCGTAAACCGTGGAGATATCGGAAGTGAAATTTATCGTGAACACTGCCTTTAAGGGCCTTTAAGGCTCTAAAGAAGGCCAGCCACCAGGTACCAATTAACTGCAAACATGAACTCACTTTAAAGTAATGACGTGATATCTGGTCGTTAAATCTGTTCTTGATGGTTATGGAAACTACGTCGTCTTTGTACATTATTCTGGAAAGAAATCATGTAAGCGCAGAAAATAGGTTATCAGGGTAAGTATGAGGAGCGCAAGTATGTACTAACCGAGGTGATTTCAGTAAATCAGCAACTTGGGCTGCAAAATCAGTTATTTCTCTTTCTCCATATTGAGCAATGCTGGCCAATCTGATACCGTCAGCAACCCGAAGGGTCCTACACACTCTCGGTAGCGAACTATATGGAATGAAACTCTGAAATGGCTTCAATTTTCGATTTTAAAAAAATCTATTCATTGGGATATTCTTCCAGAGTGTAAACCAACCAACATCAACGACAAAGTTGCGGGCAGGGTGTCGGCCGAACATATTGTAAGTGTCGACTCGGTTTATTTCCACTGTACCAAGTGCTGTAGAAGGGTGGATTTGAATCCGAAATAATCGCGACGATTGCTGCATACCCTTGAACAGATGAAATTGTGAATGATCGTTCAGAACTTTTTCCAATAACTACTGTAACGAAGTTCAGTGTTCATGAGATTCTCGACATCTTAGCGACATTTCCCTCCCGGTCAACAGTGGGATCTCTAAAACCCCTTTCACTGTTGCCGGACAGCATCGTCGGACAGTTTATAAAGGGGTCTACAGATTTGCAGTCCCGGCGTTGCTCGCAGCGACGAACAGCGGTATGTGATGCAATATAGATTACTTTCAGCGACTTTCAGCCGACGCAGCGTGAAGGGGGGCACCGCAGTGTTTTGACGCTGCGACTGCCCTGCACCCCTGCCAGCGAGCGGCAACCGATGCGGCGACGATAGTGTTCGGAAACATTTTTGTCGCCGCGTCAAGGATGTTGCTCGGCGACCAGTCGCCGGTCGGTGTATTTGGATATTTTGAATGGTCAGCTTGAAAAAAATTGTGGGAAAGTTTCAAACCCCTTGGTACTACTTTTGCTACAAACGCTTCAAAGATAGCAAAATATACGATGATAATTTCTTTTGTCAATCACTATAATTATGACATTCGTATAAAATTTGATGCAGGGAATGTAGGAAAACTAAAAAAAAAGTCTGCTCTTTTTTGTTGAAATCGATTACTCCCATGGTTGAAAATCGAAAAATAATGCATTTCCCAATACGGAATCACATCGAAAGTATTACAATAAGAAATATAACTCGTAAAACTAACTTAATTTCACAAAATTTAATAAAAAAATAGAAGTAAGGAATATGTGTTCAAAAAAGGATCAAGGAATTTATTTTTGAATTCCTACCTACAAAACAACGACTTGAACGAAATAAAAGGGGCTACCCACCTGCTGCGTCCAGTGCTGCCAGCTGCTTTCGATCGATGCCGAATTCGAAATCGACTGGCGTGTGTATTGCGCCCTACGACACGTCAAGGCACGCCCGCCGTCAGCAACCCAGGAGTTTTGTTCCTTGTAACAACGGACCGACCCCAAGGCCGGCCCCCCAAACCCAAGAAGCCATTTCGAGGTAAGCGAATCTTCACTCAGAGACGGTTTTGTAACTCCAAACTTTCGCAGTGACATTGTCATGGCCCACTAGTCAGAATGAACGCATAAACCCAAATTCGGTTTTCTTCGTGGACGATGCCTTTAAAATCAGTGTTCACGATGAAAAAAGTGTTTGAAATTCTCTTAGGAATGGGTAGTGGAGGGACGCTCTGTAACGTTAACGTCGAAAGAACGCACGAAAACGAGCCAGGAAGAGCCCCAAAAAAGCCCGAAGTTGCCACTTTGAGCGCAAGGCAAACGACAAAAGCTCATTACCCGCACACCGACGTGCACGAATGAAAGCTTGAAATCGTGACATGAACGATGGTTTCCGATGGTTGGCCCCGCTCTTCACTTCATTCTCGACTTCTCTCTTTACTCAGATCAGCTTGCGTGCATCGGCCGCAAAAGACGGAAGGTAAAAGCCTAGGACAACTCGTCCACCATGCTTCCCTTGCTCAATTTTTGAGGAACCATAACTCCGCTCCCGGAAGGTCGTGTTCGATTTCAGAGACATCGTTGGAATCAGCATGGGACCGTTATCGAGACATGCTGAAAAACAGAGGAACGATTTTTATCGTGGACACTGCCTTTAAGATAGGGCAGGGCAACGCTGCTCGCCGCAGTGCGATGGCCGTCTCAGAAAAATCAAAACAAGTTACCTGTAATATAAATGTAACTTACTTGAATGTCTCAAGTAACTTACATTTGTATTACATGTAACATGCATTTATATTACATGTAACTCAAATTTATATTGCATGTAAGTTACACTTATGTTACATGTAACTTACATTTATATTTTCACTATGGGTGGCCATCACATGACGCAGACGACACGCGACGCAGAGAGCGCACCCCTGACCACACACTACGCAAAAAAAGTGCTGTGCGGGGCCTCCCCTTCTGGTGGCTGGTGTGGGGCCAAGTACCTCAAACTTGGGTAATTGAACCAACTGCAACGCCAGTCGTAAGCCTGACCCCGTGAGTGCGTCGTACATCCCCCTTGGAAATATCTTCTCGGCCGGTTTAAGTTACTTGCGACTTATATTGTGCCACTCAAGTTACATGTAATATATCGGAGGCGCACTGCACACAGTGTCCTTTCAAAAATCGAAAACAAATTAATTGTAACATATCTGAACCGATGCAAGTTACTCGCGACCTATCTCAGGTCATTTAAAATACATGTAACATGTCGGAGGCGCACCGCACGCAGTATACGGACGATATGTTACATGTAACTTAAACGACCTGAGATAAATCGCAAGTAACTTATATTGGCTCAGATATGTTACAAGTAACTTGTGTTCGGCCTTTTATGTTACAAGTAACTATCCGCTTCGCTTCCATTGTCGAAGCGATTCGTCTAGTCGAAGCCACTAGTATACATTGGATCCGACTTACTCATTTTCGGATATCCATCCGAATGAACCGAAATTTTCATGATTCAAAATCCGATAAACGTCAAAATCCGAATGATCATAAATCCGAATCACCGAAAAAGTGTCAAAATCCGAGTGATCCAGAATCCGATTCACCGAAAAAACGCCAAAATCCGTTTGATTCAAAATCTGAATCACCGAAATGTGCCATGAGTCGGATAATGATTCGGATACTGAGTATCCGAAAAATGTCATGATTCGGATCGGATAATGAGTCGGATATTGGTATACTCTGTTTATCTTGAATTGCACAAAACACGATCCGCCAATAGTCCTCTAATTGGCTCGCTAGTACCGTAGCGTACGTCCACGACGCGTTCTAGGCAGACCCGGGTGGCAGGGTGGGTGGCCGAGTGACGGCATTGACGAATCGATTGCTCTGCACACAGGGTAGACACCCGGGTCTGCCGAGAACGCGTCGTGGACGTGCACTACGGTACCAGCGGACCAATTAGAGGACTATTGGCGGACCGTGTTTTGTGCAATTCAAGATACTGTGACTCAAACAAGCGTATCTTATGTCACGACTCGACATTCCATTCTACAGTAGCCATACAGGTGCGTAGCTACCCTCTATGAAACGTCGTAATTCACATCATTCGAGGCGCGAGTCACTATTCACCCTTCCGCTTCCTGCGCCTCCACTACTTCCACTCTATCTGTCCCTTCCTCTCGACGATCTAACGCACTCCTCGCTCGAAGACAGTCCCCCGAAGTAGATTGAATTCGAGCAGCCGAGATGGACTGGAGAGACAGCGGTGGAAGGTTTGGTCATTGGAAAACCAATGATCCGAATGTGATAAGAGTAAGCATATTGGGTGGTTTCTGAGAAGTTGTTGAATGGGGACGGGATAAAAAGAACATAGTTAACGGTATGGGGGGGGGACTGTTTTTCCGGACAGCTTCGGAGGGATCAGAAAAGAAAGCTTTCAACTGTGTGGATGGTGAACGCCACAAGCGCATTTAGAGGAAATTGGAACAGGAAGTACTGTGCTATCGGTGAGTGAATCCTTAGTCGCAGACCACCCAGCAGCCAACGCGCGCGGCCGCGGCGCGTCACCGCTCTGATGAGCCCACCACGCGAAGGGTGTGACTCAACCAATTAACCGCTCTTCGAAAAATGTGGATTATCCAGATCGCGTCAATCATTCGATTCTAGAAATAGTGCCGTTTCCACGTTTATGCAAGAAAAATAACAGGTGTTCATCCAATACACAACAAAGGAATTCAAGAAGCTAAAGGCATCGTTGACGATCGATTTCGTTTTTGAGTTTTCTGTATATAATAGAAGCTCTAAATCCCTATATAACAGCTATCTCGTAAAAACTGTGAAAAAATCACTGAAAACTATTTTTTCGGACCGAAATTCTCTCGATCGACTTTTGAGAAAGGAAGAGTCGATTGCCAGGAATTGCTGGGTTGACCCATGATCTCACGATCAAATGAAAATCTTTTCCAGGAGATTTGTGGGGAAGGACAGGTGAACCAATGTATGTGTAAAAGTCATCCGCGTAATCGTAAAGCATATTCCTCAGTTGTACTGGATCAATTGTTGATCATTTACTTATACAATGGCTGGCAGCAAATTGTGTCAGACGATTGACGGAGTGCCGGCCTCTTTTGGCGGAATTTAGGGCATTCGGAATCATACATTTTCACAATAAAACGTTTTTGACCCAGCAAACTCTCCCTACATGCTTGCCCTCTATAAAACGTCGAAATTTACATCACTCGAGGCGCGAGCGGCGCGGGCGCGACGCCTCGGCCACCGTCTGCCCTACGCTCTCTCACTGTCTCTAACCTCCGCTCCTAACCAGCACGCGTAGGAACCAAGTGAATTTCGCCGCTTTATAGCCTGTACAGGCCATAAAACGGCCAATGTCTAACCGTCGACTGCGTACCACGCGCTGCGCGACCGCACGCGCGTCGGAAGCGAACGAGTTTTTGCCGCCGCGCGACGAGTTTTGGACGCCGCGCGACGTTTCGGCCGCCGCGCGACGGCCAAAACTCGTTCGCTTCCGACGCGCGTGCGGTCGCGCAGCGCGTGGTACGCAGTCGACGGTGAGACATTGGCCGTTTTATGGCCTGTAGATGGGTCCAGCCAATAATTCAAACCCATGAAACGGTGAGACGTTTTCAGCGCGTACGATGCCTTTAATGAATGTCAGAACAATTGGCAACATTGCTTAAAGTATAATCAAACACTAAATCGCTTCTACTGTGCTTATCTGGGTCACATTCCGGCCCGCAATTGAGTTTCGACACGCTTCACGGCCGCGCGCTTCCGAGTTGGAAGAGTTTCCAGCGCTGCAGCCGCCGATCTGTTGACTCTAGCTGGGTTTTAGAAACTGGAAACTAAACAAAATTGAAGAAAACTGTATAAAAAAACCATATCGAGTCGGTTTTGGCGCTGGAAACCCGACTGACTCGAGCGCGTGCGGCCGCAAAGCGTGTCGAGACGCAATTGCGGACCGGAATTTGACCCAGATAAGCACAGTATTTTCCTTCATCGGTGCGGTGACGCGCCGCGGCCGCTCGCCCTGGCAGCTGGGTGGTCTGCGACTAAGGATTCACTCACCCATTGCAAGGAGTTTTTAAAAGCGGTACTGTAGGGATTCTTTCCCGCAACAACAAATATAGAACACAGGGTTCTCTCCACATTCCGATGAAAATGTGATTTTTACGAAATTGAGAAAATAAAAAAAACAAATTCCGATCCTTCTCCTTGTATTCAATGAATTTCTGTCCGCATTTGGCGAAGAGTGGTTGATTGGTTAAGTCACACCTTTCGCCAAGGTGGGTTCATCAGAGCGGTGACGCGCCGCGGCCGCGCGCGCTGGCTGCTGGGTGGTCTGCGACTAAGGATTCACTCACCGATAGCACAGTACGAGAACGGGACTAGGTGTCCCAGAAAAGGACCACCCATAAAGCTAGTTGCTGTTCCGATTTTGTCTAAATGCGCGCACGATGTTGACCACCCACACAGTTGAAAGCTTTCTTTTCTGATCCTTTCGAAGCTGTCCGAAAATACAGCCCTCCCCCATATCGTTAAAAACAGTGTTCGCGACAGAAGAAATCTCTTTTTTTCACAGTAACATGAGCTTTAAGACCTACCGATGAAAACAGAGAAGAGAGAATCTCGAAAAACCATCGGGGAGTGGGTGAAAATCGCGTGGGCCAGTCAAGCCATTGGGCCACCCCGCCTCCCAAACTAATCCTTTCTGAAGAGGTTTGAACACGTAAACAGCCGGTCAGCAAAGTTAATGCTTTGATAAGTAGCAGTGCATAAGGTGAATCACGTTATCACATGGAAAGACTTCATTCCTTCACATCGGTCAATCCTTACATTCTCAAAAATATGACGTCACACAAGAGCTCGCGCCCAGGCGGAAAAAAAGGCTTTCTCGCCACTTCCTGCAGTCCCTTCTGGCACTGCTGTCAAAGTAGGCTCTCGACCTATCATAATCTGTAAGAAACTGAACACCCATGATTTATCGTGAACAATGCCTTTAACTACTTTTCATCTCGTCCCCATATACCGACACCTCAGAAACCACCCATTATGCTTACTTCTAACACATTCGGACCATTGGTTTTCCAAGGACTAAACCTTTCATCGCTGTCTCTCCACTCCATCTCCGCTGCTCGAATTCAATCTACTTCGGGGGACTGTTTTCGAGCGAGGAGTTCGAGTAGAGGTTTTTAGTGTTATGAATTATTTGTCTGAAGTCACAGCTGAAACGAATCATATTCGAATATTATTTTATCTTTGTTATCAAAACCATCTTTCAGAAGTTATCTTAATCAAATAGAGTTATATAAGTATTCGAATTACAGTGAAAATTCTGATAAAAAAATCAAGTAAAGCAATTTCAAATGAGTATTAAATACAAATAGAAAAACCAAAATAGTTAAGAACCCAGAATGTTCAAGCAAGTAACTAATTGAATAGCTAATAAATAATACCTAGAGGAAAAGTGAGAATAAATTTAATAAAAAATGTAAAAAAATAAAATTTGTAAAATGAAAAAAAACCAAATCGCAAATTCAAATAAACCAGAGTATACCCAGTCACACATTTCAGCAGCTCATATTGACCCACTTTTCCCCCATTCGATTGATTGTGTCAACCCTATATGCCATGTTTCGGAGTAAGCCATGTATCGATGAGAAAGAAAGAGGGATTGATGCTGATTCCAAAAATGTCTTCAAGTTTGAAAATCGTGCTTTTTGAAGCGAGTTATGATCAAAAGACAAAAAAAGCGATTTTCCGCGTTTTTTTTTCGCCTTTTTGCCTAAACTTAGGGATGGTATTGTACAGCACGGGAGGGACAAAAGGGGGGTGGGCTGGGTAGGACCACTCTCGATTTTGAGGTACCATATTTCATTGATCACGGTAAGCCGCAAATGAGGAAAAATCTCCCAGCTTCGAAATGGTCTTCTTTATTTACAAAGTGAGTCTACGGTCTTGTTATTTTTGCATGCTTCATGTTGCTTTTTAACCAAAAGAAAAGAAGTCAAGGTTTCAGTCATCCTCTAACGTCATAGTTCCTCTCCATTTAGAATTGCAATGACTTCTCTAGTCGTTCGTACTACACGTACATAACTTAGGGTGCCCGCCAGTGATCAAATCAGTCCTTGTCTTACCAGAATAATCTGGATTCAATGCTGATCCGCCTATGGTCCAACCACCGCTATTCTATCGGGCAGTCCACTTGCTAATATATTCTGCCGCGAAAGCAATGAATAGATGAAAACTATTGTAAGCCAAAAATACTACTCATTGAAGTAAACGAAGAAAAGAGAAACCTGGGATGTTTCGAAGCTGACACTGATTTCCGCGATTTGTCCTTGCAGTAGGCCCTTGCACAGGCAGGTCAGAGGATGGACAAGAGCGTTGCTGAACACAAGCCTTGTTTCAGATCCTTGAAAACTGCATACGAATACCACTCGAATAGAAGTGAAGGCTCACATTGCACGCTTCGAAATAAGCGGCTAGAACATATGTACCGCAAGCAGAAAACGGTTGGCTCGCTCACAGTCTTAGCACTAAGGGTACTCCATGGTTGCATTTGCGAAGGGATACTCTATGTCTCTGATATACATTGAAGTTAACAACTGCTAGCGCTTAACTTTCTCGTGAATTCCAGTAACGGTTAGTTTCAGTGTCAGAGTTGCTCGCGACAAGGCCTACTTCCACCTACAGTCAGCACGGATTCAAATGATACTTTGCGTTCCCTGTTGATGGTTGGCGCAAACTGGTTTCATATGCTATAACATAGGTGCACCGAGAAGGCGCCAACTCTCAATGGGGAACGCAAAGTATTACTAGAATCCATGTCGACTGTACATGATCGCAGCGACCGAGACTCCATTTAAAATTGACGGCGCTCAAAAAAGACTGTTTGCATCGTCCCTGATTCAATGCATGTTGCGTTCCTATTTATGCATGTTTTGAGAGCAAATTTTTTCAGAAGTTCTCCAGAAGCTATGCAGTAGTGCTTTCCTGAGATAGGTCCGCGCTAATGCATAGCTTCTGGAGAACTTCTGAAAAAATTTGCTCTGAAAACATGCATAAATAGGGGTAGAAAGCAAAAGAGTTTGGCTAGTCTTTAAACTGTCAAAGTCATGCGGAATGAAGCTCGTTTAACTTGAAATCCGCCGTGCGCTGCTCACAATGGCAATGCGCATCCAAAATTTGTTAACTTCGGATGAAATGGCTCTAAATCGTCAGACGCGGTCGTTATTGAAGAGCTGCCATTCTTACCCAAGTGAGGGAACTAAAAAATCGAAAACCGGGATTCGGTCCATTCCGGTCCAGATTGGAATACAGAGGTTGCTTCGCAGCCAATGTGACGCGCAGGTGTTCAGTCGCGGCAGATAAATGCTTCAGATTGCTTGCAGTCCGATGGTACGGAGGATTGTTCAGACCTAGCCAAGGCCAACAGCCTGCGAAAGGAAGCGACTGGCGGGCTACAGTTCCACGCTCAAACAAACTGCCAGTCGATGGCGAACTGTCGCAGCTACTCAAAGCTTGGCAAACACAGTTCCGATGACAGTAAAATCACCAGGTGCGAGTTTTTCGGTTCACCATAGGTGATCGGTTTGCCTGATTTTACCGTCTGGGTAGTTGAAGTGTCCCACCGATCATCAACTGCTTGCAACCAGTGGTCAACTCACGGACATTTCGTGTCCATTTTTCAAAGCTCCGCGCCACCCCTTTTGGTATTGTGATTCGCGGTGCAGAAGACGGGCAGGGAATCTGCCGTGATTTCACCGAGTATCAACCCTCCCGTAAACCCGTTTGGCTCGCCTACTCAGATCTCCACGTAACACGTAAAGTTCAGTCCGGCAGGTTCGCGGTAAACTCTGTTAGAGAAGGCGTATAAGTTGGCGTGGTATGCACTATACAGTGACCGAATCGAATTATTCGACAAATCATTTCACTGAAAAAGTCGACTTCGAACAAATTCCCCGAACAATCGAATACTTGAGAAAAGCCAGTTTCCGGATTATTCAAAAAGCCGAGTATTCGAAAAAAAAAGAGAAAATGTAGAAGTATAATTTGTACTACCCGGTACTTCAGCCCAACCTACAGACGATTTCACCGAAACCAGTCTTTGCTCTTTTTAGCTACTCCTAGTTCTTCGTTCTACGTCCCAATCGTTGCACACTTTGTGACGCATAATCAGCATTGGTATATCCAGTTTCGAAATGAAATTTATATATATGCATTGCGAGCGACTGCTCTTGTATGCTGCGAATCCTTCTCCCCAAACTTTCTCGGTGACTCTACCCTCGCTCCGCACAAGCGCGCGAAGGAACGTAGTAAAATTAACTTCGAAGCAGAGGATATCTGGGCTGTTTGATGCTTCTTTAAACTCTTCTAGTTGTGCACGTGAACGAATGCTTGCATCATTAGGATGAAAATCGAAACTGGATTGGGTAATTTGATTGATTTCGATGGTGGTGGTGAAGTTTCGACAAGAAAAAAGACGGTCAACAACAGATTAGAGTCACTAAAACAAAGAAAATCTTTTCAGCGAGAGTGCTGGAATGGTATGATTCAGATATGCCTCCACGACATTTGATGCATAATATCTGCGTTCAAGCGACATTCTACAACAGAAAATGTGTCGATTGATCACTCACCAGAAGTACTCCGACTCCGATCGACGCAAAGAGAGGAGTCGCTTACGCCAGATCAGTTTGCGTAACCTCAGTGGTCCTAGTTTGGAAAGCAGGATGCGAAACAAATAACCCATAACGGAATGGCGGGCCATACTGTTCTGCTAGAAAAACGGGATTTAAAACTAGTTTGAGCGGTTCGTTGAGAAGAATTCATGAAAGTTTTTCTGTGCATTCGAAAATCGTATCATGAAACAGAAAAGCAGGAATGACGAGAACCTGTCGTAGCAAGGAACAGGTCAGTAGAGCGATACAGGGTGCCAAGTGCGCACGCTATCAGTCGATAACACACGCAAACCCACTACAACGTTACCGAATCGGAGGTTGCGTATACATAGTTTAAGAAGAGCATTTCATGGATTATGGCATTTGAGCTCTACGTGAACCGCTCGCTGAATGTGAACCCCTTGAATTTCAAAAACCATTTTCAAGGCTAAATAGTACAACTCATCTCCATAATCAAATCACATCTGCTAGCTGATTTCAAGATACGAGAGACAAAAATTGAATTGACGGTAAAATGATCGACGAATGGTCAGACAAGTACTATTCGAATAAAAATTTATTCAGAATAACTTCGAGTGTTCGCGGCTGAAACTGTTTGATAGGCCGGAGCAATTTCGGTATTTTATTCATATTTGTGGGCGAGCTGGACTAAAACGTTTTCTTGTTTGCGAAGAACATAAAGCTGCCTGCGATACAGCGCATATATTAGCGATGTATATGTATTGTTTAAAGGCAGTGTTCACGATAATCTTCGATTTTGAGATTAATCGCTAAATCGATTGTTTGGCACCCCAGTAGAACTGAAATGAAGAAGAAACCGAGAAAAACGCACCAGAAGGGCACGAAATCCTCAAGTATCAGCCCGCCTCTTAAGTATTAATGGAACTCTTCGTTGTGACTATGAAATCTTTTGTGGACCCGCCTTTTGCAATTCTCCATTGTGTGTTGCTCCGTTCTTTCCTTCGGGCCCTAACTAATACTGTTTTGCCCAAAATATTTTTCCATTTTCGATTAGTCCCATTTTTCACCGGTGACAACCACCGTGAACACGTTCATCCAATCGGACAACAAGTCCAGGTCAGAGAATATTGTCACTGAAATATGACGAATTAGTGCGTTTCTTGCCGTTTCTTCGTGATTTTGGTAACACTTGGTTGCCAACGCATTGTTTTGAGTGGAAAACTTGGAAACGAGAATCATCGTGAACACTGCCTTTAAGTCAACGCTTTGTCTATAGTAATTCTTTTTTGTAGTGACGAAGAGTTGTATAATTTCCACATCGCTGAAGGCGACAGGGGCGCGTTCCACGGGCGTTCCTATAGCAAAAGGCTTCTATAATTCGTAGCCAAGGGATGCTATGTATGTTGCTCCTGGAAAGGCTACCACGGCAATGTGGGGACATTCTTAGAAAGCACCACTTGCTTTTTCGAAAACGAGAGAACGCCTCAAAATCGTGCTTCACCACAAATGTAAACACAAAATTGAATTTAGTCACTGAAACATTTCTCACGCGCCTCGAAATCTCGCTCAGTAATGGAATCTCCATAAAATCTAATTTGGGTCCAGGGGCGGCATTAAGAAACCCGGTAGCGCGCGCCAGAACTAGCGCGGTTGCGCTGGCGCTAGAAGAGGCTCATAACGCGCGCCTGCTTGCCCACTATCAAGAACCAGAAGGCTAGCCCGCGGCAATGATAAGCGCGCCTCTTCCCTTGGTGCATTGATCAGCCTTGTGCCATAGGAAACGTTTGCCTACATTTAAACTGTGTTATTACCTACAAAATTTTCAAGGAAGACTGATTTTAATTGCTCACGAATACGCGTTCAATCAACCACGAATACGGCGACGGAAAAAGGATTAGCACCACCTTTGCGAACTATTCCTTGCTTATAACATCCTTGAAATTTCTGCAAAATCATCTTTAGACTGGTGTAGGAGTGTGACAGTACATGAATAGTCCCTGCTCATAATTTTCTTAGTGCCTCGGGGGATTATATAAAGGGCGTGCTTATAGCTTCACCCACGTGTGAGTCTTTTTTCCGAGGTGTTTTCGAATTTCGTCCGGGAATTTTCGAGATGTTCAAAAAACTTTTCTGAATTCCGCTCAAAAGTTCGAATTGGGGTAATCTCGAGCGCTGATCACGAATCGGGGATCCTTCTGTGGCTAGTCTGGGGGTTACTGTAGGTTGCGGTAGGCCTAATGCCTATTAAGTTGAGCACCTATCTTAGTATTTCGAGCATAGAAAAGTTATCCTCAAATCTGTGTTTGGCGTCCCACTTCTACAAGGAATTTTTGAGCCCAATCTGAAACTTCGACCAAGCTTTCGTATACCCACCGTTAAGCCAAGAAAAATGGATAAACGAACTGATTCGTGTTTAAGGCAGCATACACGCTCGTAAACGTGTTTGGGATTACAATGTGGATCGAGCCGTATGGCTTACAACATAATGCCTACGCCTTTTGAAGTGTCAAAAAGGACCCACAACGCCGCTACATAGCTTAGAAGTTGGCCCCGCCCTGTATTTCCACGCCCCCTGTATTTGCCATTTTCCTCCAACGCGCGGTTGCTGGGCCATCTTCGCCGTCAGTGACGTGCGTGGTTTACTTGTTAGACAATCTACCAACAGTACCGACAGTGGATATGACCCAGCAACCTTGCGTTGCAAGAAAACGGCAAATACAGGGGGCGTGAAAATACAGGGCGGGGCCAACTTCTAACTCATGTAGCGGCATTGTGGGTGGTTTGTGACACTTCAAAATGCGTAGGCGTTGTAACATGGGCCATACCTTTCTATTTCCGTTGTTATCTGAATCACGTTTACGAGCGTGTATGCTGCCTTTAAGTAGTTCGAAAACTCCTTTGAAGAGGTTTGGGGCAATATTATCGTAGCATCGCCAAAAGTCGTGTTTGGCTAGCGAAATTTTCATCACAAGGGAACTACTTTTAGTCAGTCTGGCCATTCCGTATAAAATGTGCTTTTCTAGAACAGTTCTTGGCGTAGAGTTCAATTATGGTCTTCGCAGCTTAAAAGGGGGTGTGTATACAAGTCTGTTGGCATTACTGCATATCGTTGTTCCTCCCTGCTTCTACCTGAACCCAGCAGACGTTTGAGCGCGTGCAATAGAACGTCTGAGCGATATAGCGTGCTACAACTATATCGCGAAAGTATCCCCGCACATTGCATAAAGGTGTCGCCGCGTCCGGCAACACTAAGAAGGCCTCTGGTCCATAACACCTAGAATCCGTACCTACGGGAGTCATGGAGTCTTTGACATTAAGCCAGCCAATTTCGCCACCCTGAACTGTCGATCGCCGTCGAGTGATATCCAAAACTGCGCTATCCAGACTTCTGAGCTATTTCAGGCGCACCGTTTGCTGCTTTGCAGGAAACCCGCCTCAAGGATGAGCCGTCATCAGCAGTCGGAGAGTACACCATCTACCGCGGTAACGCTGACGATAGGAGAGTGGGAGGCTGTGCAATAGCTGTAAAGGAAGGATTTCAATCGGTATGGTCAAGGAGTTCGGCTCAACGTCGTGTCGGAATGCATTCGTACGACTGCGGGATCACAGAGGATTCAATCTGTGGATAGTGAGTGCTCATGCGCCCACTGGAAACCGCCGAAGACAATTCGAAGAATGCGTTTTTATGAGGAACTCAATACGTTGCCGCCAGGATACCTTGTCAACATGCTGTTGTCGTGGGGATTGACGCAATGCAAAGATGGGACTTGATCAGGAACTGAAGTACTCGGTAAATGGTTCTACCCAGTGGAGTAAACATCGGACAATGGTCGGCTGCGCCTTGTCGACTTTGTGAACGCAGTGGTCTGATTATTGCATCGACATTCAAGAGAATCCATCGCCGCCATCAGCTTACGTGGCAGGGGACCAACCCGGCTATCTCCAGAAGAGCAGCGGAAGCGGAAGATGACAACTTTGAAACTACAGCTTGACTATGTCCTGACGAGGAATATTCCAGTATCGGACATTCGAAGATCTAGAGCTGTGGGATGTCGCATTCGATTCGGATCACCGTCCTGTTCTGTTGAACTTCACCTGCGAGGATTCATAAGAGGAAGCGAGGGGCTCAGCCTCTCCAGAGGATTGACATGACAAGTCTCAGAGATGAAGAGTGCAGAAGGAATTTCCGCGACAACGCGTTTCTATTCACATCGGAGTACGGACTAAGAAGAAACTCTGCGACGCGGATTCTTTTGTCAAGCGCATCCAGGACGCTTCGAAAGAGGCGCCCCGGCTGTACACCTAAGAAGAAGTTCGCCTACGTCCCAGAAGAAACAATAAGATCGGCCTACAACAGAGTATGTGCTCCGAACTGCAGGAAACTTTCGTGAGTGAGAAGCGTCTGAGGGAGGCATAGTTGCGTCGGCGGCGGCAGCTTCAGCGGACCGCGAACGAGAGTGGACGTGTAGAGCTAAGGGAGTTCGGAGAAGGCTTTGGGAGGAGAAGAATCCGAAGAAAGCCTACACGTTGCTGCGACAGTATAGCGGGAAGATGAAGATGTTCTGGTCTTGAACACTACCAATGGAGTTGCAGTTGGTGATGCGACGCTGCCAATATGGAAGGATTACTTCAGTTCACTACTGAATCGTCCAGCGCCATCAGTACCCTGAGCTCCCGCATGTTCAGAGAGCACATTACGATGTCAGTGAGGAACCGCCGACTGAGTCTGAAGTTTTTGGATTGTGTCCGGAAAATGAAGAATGGAAGGCAGGTGGAGATGACAACATCACTGCTGGAAATGCTGAAAGCTCTTCCTCCGTCTGGGATCTGTGAAATGACCAACACCATCCGTGCCATATGGATGAGCGAAGGGATACCTGATTCGTGGAGATACAGCGATCATCGTACCTCTTCACAAGAAGCTATCCGTCACGGATCCTAAGAACTACAGAGGAATCTCTACTTCGTGTCATGTACAAGGTTTTAGAACGTATCATTCTCGAGCGACTTATCAAACATCGTGAAGGAACGACCAGAGATGAGCAAAGCCGGTTTTCGACCTGGAAGATCGACCATCGACCAAGCGTTCGTATTGAGAAGAGTAATTGAATCGTGGCAGCGGTTTTCAGAAGCCATTACAGCTTGCTTTTTGGACTTTGAAGCCGCGTTCGACTCTCCTCATCGTGATCGATTGCTCAATGCTCTGCGAGCAGATGGAGTCCCGGAAAAGTATGTTCGGTTAATCGAGGACATGAAACAAAGTGAACAACAACAGCAGTTCGTACACACCTGTCGGATTTACGTCAGCTTTCGAGGTGAAACAGAGTAAGGCAAGGAGCCGTTGCAGGACCTTGCCTATACTTTCAACTTCGCCGTTGATGACATCATGCGTAGAGTTGCAGAACAGTTTCCTGCGGATGTGATCCTAACACCATCAGGACGCCCTTGTCGACCCTGGAGTACGCCGACGACATTGTGTTATTCGCTGAAAACAACGCAAAACTGCAAAGGATTGTGGGAACCTGCTCGAAGCATGCGCCGCAGCCTATGGACTTCGTCTTCGTCCCGACAAATGCAAGCAGATGTGGGTCTCTCAGAGCCTTCAACTGGAGTTTGTGTGGACGGACAACGTATCGAACTGGTGGACGATTTCTGTTATTTGGGCTGTTTGCTGAAGAAGAACGATGTAAAGCGGGTTATGCAGCGGATATTCGACAACGATGTGCAGAAAGCTACGTCTGCATTCACCCTTCTACAACTAAGTGTTTGCCAAGGTCTACCACCATCGCGAAGGAAGTCAAGTTGCGCGTCTACCTATCCGCTATTCGCCCTATCATGATGTAGGATCGAGACGTGGGCAGCACCGAAAACGCAGATGGAAAGGTTGGATTGCACGGTGGAGGAAGCTTTTAGGCGTTTGTTTGATATTTCTGGCCGCGTGTATGCGCATAACGAAGACCTGCAAGAAATCGACGCAGTACATCAACGCTTGACACGAGGGAGGTGCCAGCATCTCTAACGCCATCTCAAGCAGCAATGGAAAGTCGACTTCGACTGCTCGGCATACTACTGAAGAACGCCAGATCGTCTCGTACAACACGCTTTAAAATGCTTCCAAATCCTATGTCTGAAACGGCCACCTGGGCGTAGTGAAAGTTCTGGACGGATGGTTAAAGAGGATTTAAAGTCACTCGGCATCGAAAGACAGTTCAGGCGCGATGTTTCGTTTCGCAGGAAATGGAATAGTGACAGCTTTGGATGGAATGTGTTCAAATTGTGGCTGAAGACCGTGAAAAATGGACACGGCTGACTACTAGACGGCACACACTCGGTGAAGATGCGGAATGACCGCGTCAGACGAAAGCCAAGCGATTAAGTCAAGTAAGTCAAGTCAGCGGCTTAAAAACACATTTAAAAAAAAATTATACGCGTTTTTCGAAGTCCGGCGGCAAGGTAGGGTCTTCACCCCCCCCCCATGAAAAGTTAAGGGTGTTTTGAAAAAAAGCTCGGATGCTGCTCAGAACTTGTATGTATTGGTAATCTTGGGTGTTGAACATGAATCTCGAGTCTGTTTGTCGCGATTCTGAGGTTTACTGTAGGTTACGGTGGGTATCATGCCATTTAGGGGCAGAGCCTACCTCAATTATTCGAAAGTCGACAAAGGGTCATTGAATTCGTATTCATCACCCCAAATAAGCCCCGCTCAGAAGTTTTGAGTAAAATCTGAGACTCTGAACTATCGTATACCCAATGAAAAAAAAACCAAAAAAAAAAACCGAAAACCCGTACAAATCCAAAAAGGTATCGGTCTGTGCGAAATTTGGAAAATGTGCCTTCTCACAAAATTTGCTCATGGGTAGTTTTGGGAGCTGAACACGATTATGAGGTCCCTTCAGAATCTCCAAAGACTAATGCTTGTTTCGGAAAGTACAATAGGTACGGAAATCTGGCAAAAAACGCTTATAACATTTTCAGAGAGGCTTTAGGCAGCTGCGAAGACTAAAATCGTATTCTACGCTGAAAACGGTTAGAAACGTATATTTCATCTGGAATGGCCAGGCTGACTAAAAGTAGTTCCCTTGTCAGAGAAAAGCCCCGCACCAGCACCCGAAACAATCTCTAGAAAGCAAAATCCGAAAAACATTGTTTTGGAACACCCCGAAAGTTGCCTCTTGGTTATGGAGTTTTCCAAAAGCTAAGAAAAAGCTCGTTTTTTTGAATCCTTTGAAGCATAAGCGAGTTTTGAGCTCGGATTGTTTATGTACTGTTGCACACCTGCAACAGTCAAAACACAGTTTATTCACTAGCAGGAAATCTGGGACAGGACCTAGTGAGGCACACTCAAATGCCACCATCGTTTCACTAATATTCTCACACTTCGGATTCACAAGTTATTTGATCGCTGTTCAAAACGAGCCATTGAAGCGGAATAATTCAAAAAAACCTGAATAGGGGACTTTCTTCTAACACAAAAGGCAGGGTATTAAACATTTGAAAGATTGTAAAGGATGTTTGGAATGTAAAACGATGTGGAGTCGTTCGCGCGCCACTGGTAGCGCGCTTGGTGTAGAGCGCTAGCGGTAGCGCGGTTTCAGAGGGTCTTTCGCGCTTCTTGTAGCGCGCCTTGCAAGTACTTGATATCAAACAGCGCTAAGATCTCCATGATAGCGCGTTTGGGCCATGCCAAGCGCGTTTGGGCTATGCCAGGCGCGTTTAGGCTATGCCAAGCGCGTTTGGGCAATGCCAAGCGCGTTTAGGCTATGTCAAGCGCGTTTGGGCAATGCCAAGCGCGTTTAGGCTATGCCAAGCGCGTTTGGGCTAAGACAAGCGCGCGCCTGCATAGTTCTTGATTGCAGATTGCGCTATGCCGTCCCCATAGCGCGTTTGCGGTAGTTTTGGCGCGCGCTACCTCGATTCTTAATGCCGCCCCAGGTGAACGGAACGCATTTGGACACGAGATGCTCGTCGATCCCTTATTGTGCGTAAATGGGCCCAACCAATGGCGGAGTCTCTGTCTTAGCAAACAGATACAAAGCCTAGCTCGCCTGGATGAGTCCTGGTGGAGCAATCAGCGGAGCAGTCGGTAATGGAAAAATATAACAATGATAAGGAGATTTTGACATGATAAGACCGATAATCCTTAGCTCGATCGACTCGAAATGAGAGAGCTAGGCTATAAACTGCGCGTCATCTCTTTACATCCACCCATTTTTGCGGATACTGTTTTCAAACGTATCTCGGCGTGGACTCATACCCTGCTTGATTTAATAATAAGAATGACTGGCTAGTTTTTGAATTTTTTATTTTACTTATAAAAAAAACAAAAAAACCTGTCTTACACACATGCAAGCTTGAGTTTTGGATGGGTAGTTTTTTAATACGGAATTTATTTACAATTTTTGAGTTTGAGTTCATAATGCACAGTTTAAATTAGGGTCATTTACACAAAACATGGTCGCGAAAATTCCAATTCCGTATTAAAGGCAGTGGTCGCGATCAAATATGCTTGCCGTCTTTTTCTCTCTAAACCCTTTTCTGGGTTTAGAGTAGTGGGGCCTATAAGAAAAAATCGCGAAAAAACCGCAGTTTTGGGCCAAATTTGAAGCCTGAACTTTCTAGCCTTTTGATGGTGGACGAGCCCACTCAACATCATAGCCATCGATGACCTCTTATATCAAGAACATCAGCTGGCTTGAAATTGAATTTCAATCAACGAACCTTCGGATATATGTACACATCTAGTCAGAAACATTGCCTGGAGTGCTTTCTTTCATTGCTCAATTGTTTTTATTAGGTAAATTTGCATTTATTTCTTCCTCTGAATGTCGATGATTTTTGACTGCTCGGCATGAGACGGCGATCTTTTTGGTCGACGCTGTGCACGTGTGCACGAACTGGCATTTTTGGGCTTTAAAATCTCTATTTGTAGCCCCTTTTTCACCTCGCTACCTTCATAGTTTTTCAGCTGTTTTTGATCTAAGCTGATTTTTGTAATTTTTTCAATAACGTTTTTCATCGTGACCACTGCCTTTAATTGTTTGCCATTAGGAGGCCTTTAAAACAGTTGAACAATATATCGGGAAATAAGTTCTTTGCGGCTTTTTTTCAACCAAGTATTAAACAAAATGGACATTCAAAAACATGTTATCCCTGTGAAATGGTTTTCCATAGAATCATTTCAGGGCATTTATTGTTTAGGCTTTGGCAATTTTCATCTGTTAAAGACAGCATTCACGATTATCATTATCGGTGAATTTTCACAGAACAAAATGACAGGTGAAGAGGAGCCTAGAAGTCCAGCGTCAAAAGAATGGCAGAACACGAGCCAGGTATGGCGAAAGGACGGCTGCAAACACGCGTTTTGAAGTCCCCGTAAGCTTCATGCCCCTTACCGCCCTCTCGACATGAAAAAATGAAAACTCGATATTGTGAGAACAGCAAGTAAAGAAATCAGGAAAGTACCGTAGAGGGCAATGTAACCTTTGATTGCAGTGGTAGATATGAACTATTCATAGGTGTCAATTCTTCTACTATCAGAAGTCAACGTAAGCAAAGGATGGCCTACATATTCTAGCACCAAGGACCGCGGTCGTGTTCTTCTTAAAGGCAGCAGACACGCTCGAAAAAGTTGTTGAGATAACTACATTAGTGGGGTCGTGCAGGCCATAGAAGAGCCCTCACGAAGTTGCAAGCGTTAAAAACGAGTCCAAATGGCCGTATTTGAGCCGTAGTCAGTCACGAAATCATCCTTGCTCCGCCCATCGATCCATACAGGTATTCAATGCTCGATTGCGGCCACTTTAGATTACTTTTTGGGCTTCTAACGGCGTAAGCTTTCCAGGAAGGGCCGTACGAGTACATTAGCGTCGTTATCCCAACAAATTTGGTGCTAGCTCCGCTATTTCAGCCAGTGCCGTACAACTCGTCCATTTCTGAGCCAATATAGAACGTACCGCTATATCTCGATTTCCGCCGATTTGTTTTGGTCTTTTTCGTTATTTCTAAATATTAACAGCTTCAGACCTTCAGTTTAATCCATAAAATTGATATCATTTTTGAGCGTGTCTGCTGCCTTTAAAGGCATCGCACGCGCTGAAAACCACTCAAAGTTTTTTTGGTTCAAATGATTCTCTGGGCCCACCTAAGAACGTAGGTAGAGTTTGTTCGGTTGAAAACGCCTTATTGTGAAGATAATTAAGGTTGAATGTCTCAACTTTCGTCAAAAGAGGCCGGCCCCTCGTCAGTCATCTGACACAATTTGCTGTCAGCCATCCTATAAGTGAATTTTCAACATTTGATACAGTGCAACTGAGGGGAAGTTGATGGAATATACCAAATGATTACGTGAAGAATGACTTTTCTACACACATCGATTAACCTTTCTTTCTCAACAAATCACTTGAAAGAAAGATAAACTTCATTTGATCGTGAGATCGTCGGTCAAAACAGCTATCTTTAACGATCGACTCTTCCTTTGTCAAAAGTCGATTGAGATATTTTCTGTCTAAAAAAGGGGTTTTCAGTGAGTTTTTCGCGGTTGTTCCAACGTAGCTGTTATATAGGGAACTATAGCTCTCATTCTATATGGAAAACTCGAAAACGAAATCCATCGTGAACGATGCCTTTAAACGCGCCTTGCTTTACAGGGCACCAGACCTTTCGTAAATGGTGGAGATATCGCAAGTGAGATCTACCTTTCGCTCTTTTTCATTCACGTCGAAGTTTCACATTCACATAGTACTTTGGAGAAGCACAAACTGCATAAACTTTTCTCCATACCCATTTTCAAATGATACTGCAAAAAAACTAATTTCTCGCAATGTTATTTAGCAGTTTTGGAGGACTTTTGATGGCAAACGACTGTTACGGGTTCGTAATTTCAATCGTCATTCTCCGAGAACACAGCCTTATTTCAAGTGAATACCGCAAAATCGTAAATTCGCTCCGTACTCGAAATCTTTCCATTTGAAACTCAAGCTTGAGTATGTGTAAGACTAGGATTGAGATGCTCTATAACGGATTCAAGTTTCATAAGGTTTCGCCAATCTCAGGCCGGAATACGTTTGAACACAGCATCCGCGAAAATGGGTGGATTTAGAGTGATGACTGTGAACATGTAAAATCTGTACGAATGAGACTGTCCGCCCACGCGGTCGGCGTGCGTATCGAGCAACCGTCAGCAAGGTACGTTTCAAAGGCGTTAATCGGTTAGCATGATTCGGAGAAAGTCTGAAGTCGTTCAGCTGTCTGAAGTCGTAGAAAATTTCGTCCGAAAAAATGCCTCCGCGAGGGTCGTTCCACACGCACGCCGACCGCGTCGTGGGTCTCATTCGGACAGGCATTAGACACTGCATTAGATTGTAAGGTAGTGGAGGGTGTCCGCTGTCAGATTATCGGCGATGATGCGGAGACTTGGATTTTCGATTAATTCTGGTGTGAATTCGCCAAAAGTTTGCCCTTGTGATTCGGAGGATACTTTGGAATCTCGTCCCTAAAGTTACCTTCCATGATTCCGGGAACTGGAGTTTATCTTCGTAATGGAAGGTTTCGCTTATTGATTGCATTCTGGAAATTGAAGGTAATTTATCTGAGCCCTAATTATGAAGGGAACTCCCATCCATGACGAGCTACATGTAACAGCTGAGTCGATTCGCCGCGTGATCGAAATGGCCACGAATCCCTGGGTTTCGAAACTTTAACGTAATGTAGAAGAGACGTTTTTCTCCCACTGTTTCCTTTAGATATAAATATACATATCATTTTGGGTACGCAGTTGCTCTTTATTGAATGTGGATTGAAAATAGTATAAATAAATACCCATCGAAAGGCTAGCTGGTCAAAATGCTCAGAGCTACAAAGTTTACCGACCTACGCGAACTTTATTCAGGTTAACTTCAACCTAATTGAAGTTGTTTGTTGAACTGTCATATGGAATGAGTCAGAAAAAAGTCAGACTTAGGAATCAGATCGTTTCACATAAATAAGCGATCGAAAAGTGGGCCTCAAACGAGGCGAATGGGCAAACATACCGCTGCTATCTGTTGATAAGAAATACCGAATGGTGGCGACGCGCTTAACACACCCCACTGCTCCATATTTTACTGGTCCGTTACTTGGAAAGATTGACTGAGACTTTTGATCCCAATCGAGCACCAGAGGCACAGGATAATCAGGTATTATCGTTGCGTACTGAGGCCTTATTTTTTATATTAATTTTCCTGTTTTCTTTTACCATGTGGAAGTTAAAACTGCGCCGTTAGCCACTGCATATTTTCCAACATTTTAGTCTACACAGAATCTTTTCTTCACTTTTCTGTCGCTCCGCAGAGTTTTCTTGATCTCGAAGGAATAAAATTGTAATGTGAGCAGTCCTACAAACGTACTTTTGTCTGTGCATGCAATATCCTCCCGTGATCGAAGACAAATCAGAGATACTCAACGTTCTCCTTCTTTTCGGAACTAAATAATCTGTTCCCCACCTAGTTATTTGTTGTCTGGGATATAGCTTTCTGGTTCCGTCATTAATAGAGTTGAACCCAGTTTGCTTAACACCCTAGTTTGTTCGTCTGGTCTGCTTCCAGTAGGCAATACCAAGTACATAACTACCTGCAAAAAATATTTTCGTGGACAAAAGTTGAATCAGTTTAGATATGCCATCACAAACCCTAGCTCCTCCCCCCCTCCCAACAGGCACGGAGCCTCGCGTGGATTCGGAGTATGTCGTCTCAACTAAATAACTTAAATAGCAATTGTGATTAGCTTGAGTCGCAACGGATCGCGCTCACGGGCCTCCCACAAATAGCTTGTGAGGTAGAGTTTCTCGTTCGGAAAACATTCGCCAAATGTTATAGCATTGCAATGGTTCTTGCAGTTCCCACTATTTCGAACGTTTCTGCTGAAAGTTTTCCGCCAATTTTAAACCACTTTCATTCAATATTTTAATGAGCTTTTAAGAAATTCCTGCACCAAATATGTGTGCGCCAGCGAAATTTCCCTGGTTCGTCGGCGACCTTTCGGTCAAGTGTTGTACAATGACGTTTAGCACTACTCGAAAAATTCTTCCCGCATCGAATTTCACTTCAAAATGTAGAGGAACTTTTGGGTCCCAAAATTCCTTGAATGCGCGTGTGTTCATGAAACATCAGAACTCCGTGGGGGGTGAATAATCGTACCATAACGATTTTGCGGAAACGCACATATCAGTCGGCCGAAACTCACAAGTTTCGAGAATCTACAAAAAATGACTTTTTCTATCACATCGCGATCATTAAAGGACTTTCGGGCACCAAACTTTGAAGTAGAGTGTAATGGGCACTGATCTGTTTAAATATGAAAATTCTGTCCATTCTCGCCTTTTTTCAAAATCCTACAAAGTTGCAAAGTGGAATTTTTGAAATAAATATACCATAATTGGCAAAAGATTCATCATTAGATAATGCAGTGTCTATAACACTCAACTATGAAGTTCAAATTCATTTCTCGAACATCCCAAAGCCGTTGGATGTTCGAGAAATGACAGAAAATGTCATTTGCCAAAGATTTTTTGAAAAATGCGGAATTTTCCTATTGTAACAATTCCGCGAATCCGTTTGGGTACATACAATACCCGCGCTAAGTTTTGTAAAAACGGGGAGCATATGTCAAACGTGGCGAAAAAAACGGGCGGTGCTTGTAACTTTTTTGAACAATTTTTCTTGGATTCTGAAAACGCTATCATATTTCCAGCTCAAATTGTTACCTAATTATTGGCTTTGTGTACCGCACCATGCCAAATTCGCTTCGTTTTTGAATGAAATTGTTTTTGCTTTCGTTTTTTCAAAAACGTCGCACGAGACAAAGAGCGGCGAAACGTTTAGTACTAATTGTACAAGTAATATACGAGCAATATCTATGTTTTCCTCATCAGTTTTATGCAGGTGGGGCAATCTCGAGACTTGTCAAGGTAGAATTCTGGAAATTCTCCATTAAGCACGATTGGGAACTTCCTGAAAAGTCGAACTTGTTTAGCAAACACCCCGAAACGTAGTCGACAGCAGGTTGATAACTTGCTATCTCATAAACCGCTCCCTGTAGACAAGTCAAATCGCGCGTATTGTCAGCCGGAGACCTGTCCGTTGCCCAGCGACGTCCGCCTGTTGTCAACAGCCCGAGCCTCCACATGCTGGGCGGTGCCAATGTACCGCAAACTTGGGTAATTGAACTGGCTGCGCTTTTATCATTCACAGCATGCCTGAAAAATGCGTCGTATACTTCCCTTGTATCTAGAGCGTTAGCTGTGCAACAGCTCGACATCGACGAGATCATAACTCGCGGCCGTAATTGCTCTGCAACAGCTCGACATCGACGAGATCATAACTCGCGGCCGTAATTGCTCTGCGAAAGCTCGACATCGACCAGAGCATAACTCGCGGCCACGGCCCCGCCGAATACCGGCGCGTTGGCCAGCGGTGACTCATGGTGGGCGGATCAACCTGTTGTCGACGCCCCAGTTTGCCAGAGTAGAGATAATTTTTCTATTACTTGTACAATTACTACTCAAAGTTTCGCCACACATTGACGTTTTTGAAAAACGGCCGCAAAACAATTTGATTCAAAACCACAGCGATTTTAGGAAACTTTCAAACAGAGCACACACATTATTCGGTAGTAATACTAGCCTTGAATATGACAGCTTTTCAGCATTCAAAAAACTTTTCGTTCAAAAAAGGTACAAGCATCGGACGTTTTTTTTGCCAAGTTTGGCAAATGTTCCCTGTTTTACAAAATTTAGCGTGGGTATTGTAATTATAATATAGCCCTTACGGAGTCCGAATGTTCTACGAACTAACACAGCACCGAAGGATAGAAAGTGGAGAACGGCGCACATTCAAATAACTTCGGAGCCCACAGCTCTCTCTACATTTTGAAGCGAAATTCGAGGCAGGTCGAATTTTCAGAGTGGTGAAAAATGTCAATGAGTAGAAAAAAATTGAGCTTTCGGATGGTTACAACCCTGGAACGAAAGGTCGCACACGAACTATAGAAAATTTGTTGACCCTTTCTCGGTGCAGGACTTATTATACTGCCTGACACAAGCGGATGAGGAAAAGCGATAACCCCCACCTTCTTGTACTTGGAGGCAGCATACGCGCGATAAAAAATTGGGGCTCGTTTTTCCCCATTGCTCTTGTGAGAGTGTGCCAACGAAAAAATGGGGAAATAGCAAAAAAGCGCTACAGAAATCAAAGTTTTCAGAGTACGAATTCTTCGAAGAAACATTCAGAATTCCGCCACTTTTATTTTGTTTTTTTTTGTTTTTTTATTATTTCGCAAAGATAAGAAATTTGAAGCTTCTCACTCTCAACTTCTTAGGAAAAAGGAGTTCTCCATAATTTCTTTTCTACCGCATAAAACTGTCCAAAAAGAAGGAGCTTTCAGTGAGCATATTTAGCTGTTATCGTCTTTTAAGCCGAGGATATCTAGCACTGGAACATTGTTCCTTATATTACACAATCAATAGCAGTGTGGCCCAAGTTTTCTCTTGAACACAAAAAATCAAATGTGTTTTTGAGCGCGGAGTGATGGCCTTGAAGGCGGTGTATTACAAAGGCGCTGGGATTTCCATTTCATACATATGAGCTAGAAATCAACAATTGCAGAGCAGCTATTTTCTGTGACTCACCAGTCTGGGGGAAGAATGTTGTTAGCAAACAACCTTATCTTCTGAACAAATTTAACGGCACTCTTATTTTCATTAGCTGTACAGTAAGCTGAAAAGCTCCAATAATGTGTGAAGAAGTATATTTTGTGCAAATCACGAAACTTTTACTACCATTCACTCGGAGTTGTTCGTATTTCAATATGAATCTCAACTGTCCATCATCTGTTAATTCCTTGGATTCTACTTTTCAATAATACATGGGAGCCTCCCAGGTGTAAAAAAAACCATTCTGATAATAAATAGTACACTACCCTGTTCCTGGAAAAAATGCTCGAATTACTCGAAGCAGCACGCTATGACCAACAACCTTGCGAAAATTCGCTTCGGTCGGCTTCTGAGAACTTCAGAAGCATTTTCCTTCTAGTATCCAACAGCAGTTCAATATTATAGAGACAATGAGGAAGATAATAAGTCGGCGTCCACACTCCCGGGGATGCGCCGCGCATTCGCCCTCGTTGCCGTAGAGGCTCGAATGCGTTTGGAGCCAGGGATGAGTGGAAATCTTTTTCGAAATTTCGGAATTAGAAAATCGGATCGACCATTTCAGTTTCGGAGTTCGGAAATCGGAACGTCGAAAATCATCGGAAATCGGGTAATCGGAGATAAATTCACGTGGATACTGTGCTTCTCTGGGCCAAATTCCGGTCCGCAATTGCGTCTCGACACGCTTTGCGGGCCAGTCAGTCGGGTTTCCAGCGTCAAAGCCGACTCGATGTGGCTTTTTTATACAATTTTCTCCAATTTGTTTTAGTTTCCAGTTTCCCAAACCCACCTAGAGTCAGCGGATCGGCGGCTGCGGCGCTGGAAGCTCTTCCGAATCGGGAGCGTGCGGCCGCAAAGCGTGTCGAGCCGCAATTGCGGACCGGAATTCGGCCCAGATAAGCACAGTAACCACTCATGGACCTACTGCTGCTCTATTTAGCCTTCAAAACTGTCCTAAATCTCTTGCTGGGAAGAGATCTGCTCCCAAAAAAGACTTCACGAATGCCTAATCTTCTTTCTCTCTCAAATGCCTAATCTTCTTCCTCTCTCAAACACCGAGAACACAGATAAATGCTGCTCAAAATCTGAATGTGGCCCAATAAACTATCATTTTGTGCACTGTAACCTGAATAGTGAGTGTAACCCTTCTATTACAAGAAATATGTAGGCCATTAGAATCGCAACAAGTAGACCAAGGTACAGATGGGCAAAAATACTATAGTAGGTAATGGCCCCTTGCTAAATATGGTCTAGCGGATGGACGAGGTGAGCTCATTGCGGCAGACCATGCGGAGTTCGCGACATCAACGGCTAACAGAGTTTCGATCGCTCGTCTACCGTCGCAGCCCAGTTCATTCACTACTCTACATTCTGAGAAGAGATCATACGTACATATACTCTGTTCAGGCTGTAAGCTCCACTTAAGCATAAACAGGGGCAGAGGCCCCTATTAGATTCAATAAAAGCACGGACAAACACAAATCTTCCTGAAAAAACCCAGTTTGAGAATGGCTTCACCTGAATCTGATGGAAAAGAGCTCATTCATTGTGGATTTTTGGTTTATTTCAAGAAAATATAGTTAGTTATCGTTAGAAAACGTATTTGGAGAGCGTAAAACAGAGCAACTCTCGACGGTAGTCGAGCTTCGTCGCCAGCTCGTTCTCCCTTGCGGGCACCGTTCTCTAGCTGCGAGAACGTTTTCCCACCTTTTTATTCGTCCTTTTCTGTCGCTTAGATAAGAACAGCTGCGAACTGCTCGTAGTACGAGTTGTCGTCCTGATACATTAAATCCCTAAACACAAGATTTGGAGGCGTAACACAAAAAAATTGTAACATGTTTTCATTCACGTAATTTCTGCTTACCTTTATGAATTGTATCCTTGGCTAACAGCTACGATTTCTTGTTCGACTGGGTCTGCGCTCAGGTCGTAATCGTCATCTGAAACGTCCTTCTAGGTTTCTTGCCCTAGCATACCCGACAAAGGAAGTCATTGCTGGAACATGCACAGATGTTCAGAAAACTTAACTCATAAGGATCATAAGTTGAAAAATTTGACTTACTGAGCCACTTTGAGCATGTTCGCAGTGACACCTTCCAGGTCAGAGATAAGAAATCCTGATTGATTTTCGCGGAAAAAACGCGTAATGAACGCAAAAAAGGTTGAAAATTGCAGCCACTGACGAATTGGTGCTCTTTAGCATCCCTAAGTTGAATCATTCGAAGCGATTTACAAATTTTTTCTCTGTAGATGCTTACAGTGTTTGAAGCGAGAAGAGACCGCTTCCATATCCGGAAAATAAAAACACGAATAATTATCCCGCCTCTTGAGATCGTCTGTCTGCAAGAGAATTATGGTGAATTCAAAATGAGTGCTAATTTATAAAAGATAGGGGTGAATAAATGCATCCATTGGCTGCCTATTGACTTCTTGATTGGCGCGAGGGCTGTGCGTGATTACAAATTACGGATTAGGATTTACTAAGAAATACGAAATACAAATTCAAAAAAAAGTTGCGCACAGCCCTGATTGGCTCGTGAATCTTTCACGAAGGGCACCGACCCTTGTAGCGCAGTGTGATGCACGCGCGCTTCGGCTCCGCTTCGCGGCTGGAGCGATAATACCAATGCCATATATCAGATATCATTACATAATACTATACCAAAAAAGTGCATCATTTGACATTATCGATAAAAGGAATAAAACTGACTGGGAGAACGAATTAAGGAGATATCAGACGGTAGCTGAGTCGAACGCAGAACTCAGATATCAGGCAGGACTCGAGCCTGCATTGCACGTTTCCGAGCGAGAGTGTTACCATCACGCCACCGACACCCCGGTCTGCATTCCTCAGCTATTCACACATAAACTGTGTGAGCACAGCAACAATCAATCGATAATGGATATGATCTGGTAAGCACATATCGACATTAAATCCAGTTAAAGGCACAGTTCAAGCTCGTCGGTAAAATTTGATATTATGATCCAGCCGGTGTATGTACCAACCCTGTGAAACGCTGAGTCTCAACCCTTCCGAATAGGCGAAAAAAATCGAGCACCCATTCCCTCAGCCCCCTCCCCCCGAATCAGCATTCGCTCGCCCACTTCAGGGGTTTAGGTCTCAATAAGGACAAGACGCGCCATGGATTCGATCGAAATATACGTTCTTCCATTTTTTATCGGTCTATTTTTACAGTGTGGTCTGCTTCGGTGCGATGGCCGCGAGCGACGAGGGAAAACAGGACTGAGACAACTCGTCCACGAAATTCTCACCGTTCAAATTTACAATCTTTGAGGGTCCATAACTCCGTTCATAGTGGGTTCTGAGCGAATCTAGAAACAATAATGTGATCAGCGCGGAATTCCCTCTAAACTGAGCAGAAAAACTGGTTAACGATTCTGAGCTTTGACTGTGCCTTTAAAGGCAGTGTTCACGATGACCTTCGTTCCCGAGTGTTGCACTCAAAACCATACGTCGGCGTCCAAATCTTACCAAAATTACGAAGAAACGGTGAGAAACGCATTAAAGGCAGTGTTCACGATGATTCTCGTTTCCAAGTTTTCCACTCAAAACAATGCGTTGGCAACCAAGTCCTACCAAAATCACGAAGAAACGGTGAGAAACGCACTAATTCGTCTTATTTCAGTGACATTATTTTATGGCCTGGACTAGTTGTCCGGTTGGATGAACATGTTCGCGGTGGTTGTGACCGGTAAAAAACGGGACTAATCGAAAATGGAAGAATATTTTGGGCAAAACAGTATTAGTTAGAGCCCGAAGGAAAGAACGGAGCAACACAGAATGGAGAATTGCAAAAGACGGGTCCACAAAAGATTTCGTTGTCGCAACGAACAGTTCCATTGATACTTCAGAGGCGGGCTGATACTTGAGAATTTCGTGCCCTTCTGGTGCGTTTTTCTCGGTTTCTTCGTCGTTTCAGTTCTACTCGGGGGCCAAACAATCGATTTAACGATTAATCTCAAAATCGAAGATTATCGTGAACACTGCCTTTAAAACGTCATATTTCAGTGAAATTCTTCTCTGGTCCGGACTAGTTGTCTGATTGAATGAACATGTTCACGGTGGTTGTCACCGGTGAAAAAAGGGATTAATCAAAATTAGAAGATTATTCCAGGCAAAACAGTGTTATTTGGGATTCGAAGGAAAGAACGGAGCAACAGAAAGAGAATAATTGCAAGAGACGGGACCACAAAAGACTTCATTGTCATAACGAACAGTTCCAATGAGAAAAAAATGTGGGATGAGAGTGAAGGATTTGGTGCGCTTCTGGGACGTTTTCCTCAATTTCCTCGTCATTTCAGTTCTACCTGGTGAGGAAACAATCGATTTAGCGATTTATATCAAAATCGAAGATTATCGTGAACACTGCCTTTAAGCTGAGGCCTTGGAAGATGTGATTTTGATGTTTTTAGAATGTTTGAAGCTTGACATCTGAGTTTTGTGTTCAATTCGCCTATCTTGCTATATCTTATGCTATATCAGGCCAAAAAAGGGCATTAAACATTTTAAAAACATCAACATCAGAGAGAGAGAAATGAAAAGGAAACTGCACGGCTGCTAATGAACGGAGCAAAAAAAGACGAATCGATGAGCAGGCATTGCTGTAGAGCCGAATCACACCTGCAAGATAGCGTGTCAACTCCGTGCGAAGCTGCTGGAATGGTTCGGCAACTCCCACAAGCTGCTTGCACGGTTCTTTACGTGCCTAAGGCTGATTGCACGGAACCGAAACTGGTTCGCACCCTACCGATCCACGATAAGGAGGCTTGCACGGAACGAAGTGTGGTGCTGGTTAACACCGTACAATAAGCTGTTGGGACGCTTCGAAAACCCCCACTAAAGCTGCTTGCTCGTTGCTTCCTGGGTCGTCTACACTGAGAAAGCTCGATGGCACCATACCAAGACGCGAAGAACGTGTTTGCACCAAACGAAGTGGTTTTAGCGTGTTAACAACCTGTTTCAAAAGTTCTGAGATTTCATGAGCCATGCAGCGCAATGATGCAGTCGGCACAGATCTTACTGACACTTTGCATTCCTTATTGTGCGTTGGCACAACCTATGTTGGGAACATATGTTTTAACAGAGCTGAGATCGTCGCGCATTAGAAACCTGTCCTGGTCGGTGATGTCGCGAACGTCGCACAGCCCGCCGCAATAATCGCCACCCGTCCTCAATCTAGACTAACAAGGGAAGTATATAAAGCGTAGGTCGGATCTGCCAAAACGACTAGTATCGTTAGTGTCTCTTGTGGCTCAGTAGTTAAACTGTGCAGTATCCCGTCCCGAGTATACAAAGCGTAGGTCGGATCTGCCAAAGCGACTAGTATCGTTAGTGTCTCTTGTGGCTCAGTAGTGAAACTGTGCAGTATCCCGTCCCGAGATGCAGGTTCCGAGAAGTTGCAAGCTTATAAATGTCGTTTTTTTGTGCTTCTTGTACATTCCAAAAAACGCATGTCTTCGGAAAATCCGGAAATGGACCTCATAAATGTGTTCAGCGACCAAAAATACCCCCCCCCCCCCTGAGCAAAGTTTGGGCGAAGACACATTTTCCATACTTTGTCCAGACTGACAGCGTTTTGGACTTGAACGGATTTCCGGATGGGCGTATATTTATACCGATTAGAGGACTTTGGAAGCGTTCAATGGCAGTGTTCACGATGACTTTCGTTCCCGAGTTCTCCACTCAAAACAAAGCGTTGGCCGCCGTGTGTTACAGAAATAACGAAGCAACGGCGAGAAACGTACTAGAACGTCATATTTCAGTGACATTAATCTCTGGCCTGGACTAGTTGTCCAGTTGTATGAACATGTTCACGGTGGTTGTCACTGGTGAAAATATGGGTCAGCCGAAAAGGGAAAAATGTTCTAAGCAAAAGAGTACTAGCTAGGGTCCGAAGAGAAGAACGGAGCAACAGAAAGCATATAATTGTAAAGGACGGGCCCACAAATTATTTCATTGTCACAACGAACAGTTCCTGTGAGAATAAAGAGGTATGGTGAGAGTAAAGGATTTCGTGACCTTCTGATGCATTTTTCTCGATTTCTTCGTCATTTTTGTTCTACCCGGGGCCAAACAATCGATTTGGATATTAATCTAAAAATCGAAGATTATCGTGAACACTGCCTTCAAGGTAAAATGTTCCAGATTCGACTTGAAATTTTCCCAGGGGGGGGGGTTTCATGGTGCTGATCACGAATCTGCGATTTATTAGTCGATTTTCAGAAGCTTTCGGCTAATTTCGTTCAAAACTTCCCAACCGGGGAAAATTTCGAGGGAAAAACGCCACTTTCGATATTTCCGGATTTCTTCGATAGATATGTCTCAAAATCATTCTCTGAGGGGTATTTGGAAAGCTTAAAACGAATCTCGAGTCCTTCTATCGATTTTTTTGCAGATTACGGTAGATTACGGTGGGTATACTGTTGTTTGGCCAAAATCTCAGATTCTAATCAAATTTTGTATACGGGGGTTATTTTGGGGTGGAGAATAGGAATCTAACGTCCGTTTGTCGATTTTCAAAATACCAAGGTGGATTTTGGCCCTTAAATGACATGTTACTTACCGTAACCTACAGTTAACCTCAAAATTTCGACAAATGGACTCCAGATTCATGTTCACCACCCTAGATTACCCCTACATACAACTTTTGAGCTAAATCCGAGAAAATCTTCTGAAGCTCCAAAAAATGCCTACCCCTGCCAAGGGTACCCCTGCCTTTCCGCGAGACCAGAAAACACCGTAAATCGTAAACAGTAATTACGCACACCCCTGATGGGTACCTTTTCTTTTTTTTTGGTACCCCTGCCTTTTCGCGAGGCTTGAAAAATGCTCATAATTTTTTTGAGCCTGCTGCTCGGAGAGGGATACTGCGCATTTTTACTATTGAGCTAGAAGAGATACTAACGATGATATTTGTTTTGGCAGATCCGACCTACGCTTTGTATACTTCCCTTGTAAGGCCGGGATCATACTTCCAGCGACGAGCGACGGCGACAGAACATATCAAGCAAATTGATTTTCGGTCGATACTGATTTTAAACATCGTGTCGCGCCGCTCGTGACTGGAAGTAAACTTGACAAATAAGCCATTTATGACCGCCAAAGTTCAGCACTACCGCTTCGGATTATAGGATTATTTGTGGATGGCATTTAGCAAAGATGGAGATGGGTCACTTGTTTAACTATTGTTGCCAGCTAGGAGTTACTTAAAGGCAGCACACACGCTCGTAAACGTGTTTGAGATGACTACGGAAATAGAATCGCATGGCCCAGAACACAACGTCTACGCATTTTGAAGTGTCAAAAACGATTCAAAATGCCGCTACACGAGTGAGAAGTTGGCCCCGCCCCTGTATTTCCGTCATCCGCCAAAACAGGGGTACTGGGCCATTCCTACCGTCGTCGATGTATGTGGTTGAGTTAAAGGCAGTGTTCCCGAAGAAAACGTTTCCCTTTTTTTTGGCTAAAACGTAAGCTTTGGGTCCCTATAAGAAGATTAAGAACGGAAGTGCGACGAAAAACGGCTCGTAAGTGGGTGAAAATCTCGTGGGCCAGCCGACCCATTGGGCCACTCCGCCCACGTCCTATAACAGTTCTCCTGAATTTGTGGTTAAATGAGCGATGGTTTCCGATCAAAAGCCCCGTTCTTCCCTTCGTTCTCAACGTCTCTCTTTACTCAGGTCAGCTCGCGCAAATCGGCTGCAAAAAACGGGAGTTACAAGCCTCGGACAACTCGTCTACAATTTTCCCTTGCTGAATTTCGAGGGGCCATAACTCCGTTTCCAGGGGTCTTGTACTATTCCAGGGACATCATTGGAATCAGCATGGGACCGTATTCAAGATAGGCGGAAAAATAGAAAAACGACTTTTATCCTGAACACTGCCTTTAATGCACTTACTGTACCACCCCCGCTGATGGTGAGAATGGCCCAGAACCCTTGTTTTGGAGGAGGACGCAAATACATGGGGTGAGCAGATACAGGGGCGGGGCCAAGTTCTTACTTATGTAGCGTCATTGTGGGTAGTTTTTAACGCTTAAAAATGCGTAGGCATTGTGTTCTGTGCCATACCATTCCATTTCCGTAGTTATCTCAACCACGTTTACGAGCGTGTGTGCTGCCTTTAATCTTAGCTAGAGGCACAGTACACCCTCAGATATGAATTTTGAGATTTTCTTGTAATTGTGTAGTTGTTCTTCAGTTGTTCTTCAGTCCGTTGCCGGCCTATCTGTAGTTGTACTTCAGTCCATTGCCGGTCTATCTCCTCATGCCGTTTTGCTCTCGTGCAGTGATTGCGAATGAAGAGAAATACTCAGAAAACTGAAAACATATTACATGTAAAATAAAAGGCTTACAATATACTTGTAATACATCTCCGTCAAAGTTAGTTACATGTGAATTATCTCTACTCAAGTAAATTACATGTAGTTTAAGTGTAACATGATTCAAATATCTTCAAAAATTGAGGGCCTATGCTGAACACCTTCTGCAAACCTGCACAGCATACGGGCCGCCTCATACCTTAGCCATGAGCGCAGGCCCATTGCATTGATTTTCGGCAGGGTGGTCCCTCGCCCTGGCCGAGTCGTTGATCTCTCGCTCCTCATGATCCGTGCTAATCGTGTGGAGGATTAGAGGGAGCGACATACAATATTTTTTGAGCAAGCTTAAGCCCACTGCTTCTTGTATGGAGCTGTGGGATCCAAGCTTGCTGCTTCAATCATGATGCAGCAAGCTTTAAGATCCTAGGATGTCTAAAAGAGCTTAAAGCTCGCTGATTCGTACCTGAAGCGGTGGCCTGGAACTCGCAGCTCCAACCCTTAAAGGCATCGTACACGATGAAAACCATGCTTGGGTTTTTGACGTCTTCGTGTTGTTATATCCCTATAGTGACTAAAGGTTGCAAGAAGCCCCCTCAAAAACGTCAAATTTTCAAGAAAAACCCGTTTCAATAAAGCTCAAGACAAATTTGAAGTTCCCGCCGACATCAACTTGGGATAGTTGCGCGTAGAACGCAAGGAACAGTTTTACGATTCGTTCCTTAGCGCAACGTTGGGAGTAATTCACCAAGGACGCCATTCAAAGCGGTCATTTTTTTTCTTGAACGAAGGTGAAAAGGGTTACTAACATGCTGCTTCCAACGCTGTCAGCTGCTTTCGATCGATGTCGAACGTGGAATAGAGTGGCGTGTGCTTTGCGCCCTACGACGCGTCAACGCACGATCGCCGGCAGCGACCATGGAGTTTTGTTCCTTGTAACAACGGATCGACCCCAAGGCCGGCCCCCAAAACCCAGGAAACCCTTTTGAGGTGAGCAAACCTTCATTCAGAGGTGACTTTGAAACTCCAAACGCTCTGAGTGACATTGTTATGGCCCGCTAGTCCGACTGAACGCAAAAGCTGAGATTCAGTTTTCATCGTGTACGATGCCTTTGAAGCATCGAGCTTCAACTTGCAGCTTTAAATAAGTAACATGAAATATCAGTGTATGTTACATGTAATATAAGTGTGTGTTACATGTAATATAAGTGTAGGTTACATGCGATATGAAGGTAATATACTTGAATGTCTCAAGTATCTTACACTTTATATTACATGTAACATGTTTTCATTTTTCTGAGTACAGGTCTGAGGCAACTCGTCCACCAAACTTTCATCCTCAAAATATAGGCATCTTTGAGGAGCCATAACTCTGTTCATGGGGGGTCTTGGTCGATTTCAAAGATACCACTGTGATCAACGTGTGGCTCTCTCTAAGATAGGCATGAGATCTAAAAAAATATTTTTTTGGGTATCCTATGCCTTTAACCTAGTGCATGGCAAGTAGGGGAGCAGTGTGATGAATGAAATGGACGCTAAAGCGCGGTGCAGTCGACGCGAGAGCTGTGAGGAGAGAACGCGAGATATCTTCGTTAACTTCGATATTCCACAGACTAAGTTTGTTGACTTGAATTTTCACACTTACAAAGCAAACCTACGTCGCCTCCTCTAGTTTCTTTCTTCAACAGAATTCCAAACAACAGACCTCATTAACGAGAAGGAAATGAAGAATTTGTGTCACCTATGTAACTTACAAGCTTTCAGTAACGATCGAAAAATTTGTGAAACTACCGTTTTCAGGGTCAAATCCCTGTATTTGGGAATAGTTTCAGGTATGTCCACTACAGCACCTGTGTCGAGGTATAGACGTCTGGTTCTTTTCGATTTGATAGTGTCGTTTAGCCAGCTATGTGGATTTGCCCTTGTGATACTCAGTGGTAGGCGCTTTGAGTTTTTTTTCGTATTTTTCTGCTTTCATAGTTGAAATACTGGGCGATACGCAATATCTAGCCGCCCGGCTTGTAAGCACTTCAAATAAAACTCTCGAATTATTAGCAAGGACTTCCTTATGTGACCTCTGAACATCATGTTTTGTGGAGACTAACATGCCATTTTAGGTGGCGGGGCACATTCGCGGTTGCTCAAAGGCAGCTACCCTTGCGAAGAACGTGTGTTGCTCTCCAGGGTTGTGCGTTAATGAAAAATATTTCAATCTTTAAGCGTTAATCGTTAATTTTAGAGAAAAAACCGCGTTAACCCGTTAATGCGTTAACACGTTAATTTTGCTCTTCGTTAAAAATTTTCAAAACATTACTTGACCACGACGAAAATCAATCTCCAGAGGTCCCAGAAAGATAACATACACCTTCTAATGACGCCAGCAGGACTTTGTGAAAAGCAGTAGGGCTCCAGAAGTCGTAGGCACGGCCTCGTGGGAAATAGCTAGGGCTCCAGATGACGTCGTCAGGACGTCGTGGAAAATTGGTGGGGCTTCAGATGACGCGGTCAGGACTTCTTGAAAAATGGGTTGGCCTTCAGATGATGTCATGGAGAGTAGGGAGGCTTCAGATGACGTCAGCTGCACGTCATGGAAAGAAGGCGGGGCTTCTGACGACGACGTCAGGACGTCGTGGAAAGTGGATGAGCGCTCAGATGGCGGACGCTGTGAAAAATAGGCGTGCGTCGGGTCCTAAAAAGTCATTAGGGCATGCGTCGCGTCCTAGAAAGTCAGTAGCGCTTTATGTAGAACGTGCGACGCGTGGTAGAAACTGAGTAGCGCTTCTTGTGAAGTGTGCGCCGCGTGGTGCACTCCATACAGAGCGTGGGCCGCTTGTTAGAAAGTGTGTGGCCTTCAATCCCCGCTCCCAACCCTCATTTGATAGCTTACTCAACCGTGGAGAGGTAGATCAGGACTTCATTTTCTTTTTTGGAACACGAATTCCAATAATTCGATACTGGGAAGAAATACTAAAATAGATAGACAATGTAATGAAACACATTGAGGCCAGCAATATGTTTCACAGCAACCGAAAATTGACCGCGCCGCAAGCCAACGCGACGTGCACGGCCCCAGTTTCAAATCTGCCATTGAAGCAGATCAATCAGTGCAATAAATTTACTGCAATTGACGAACTCAAATTAACGTGATTTTAGGACTTTTTCGTTAAGCGTTATACGTAAATTTTCTAAAATGAACCGCGTTTACCCGTTAATGCGTTTACACGTAACGTTATAACGCACAGCCCTGTGTCTCTCCATTGATTTTGGTCAGATAAGCCAAGGAAGTAGAGGATTAGGATAGTAGCGAAAGGACTTCACAAATTCTGAAAACAGTGTATACGTTGAATCAATCTTTGAGTTTCTTCCCGGAAAACCGGTCCGGAGTCCAGCGCATCAGCAATGTCGAAAAAAAGACTAACAAAAGAAGGGTTTGGAGCGTTGAACGCATCTGCAAAATCGAAAAACATGGGCGAAATCCCCCATCAGGCATTTTTTGGGGGATGGGGTGAGAAATTTTACTGAAAATGAGACCTAAACCAAAATTATGCTAAAAACTTGTATGTAGAGGATAATAAGGGTGGTGAAAACGAATCTAAGGTGTAACTCGGTCAATTTTCTCAACATCACAAATCATCTCAAAGAATGGTACGATGTCTCTAAAGTCGGCTCTATTCAAACTGCTACTTCACGCGTGTTGAGGTGCAATTGCAGCGGAGAGCGGATGGTGTCTCTGGGAGCAAAAAGACGAAATTTTCCTTCGAAGGTAGCTGAACGGCATAAGTATTGCTATAAATGTGCTCTTAGGTGGTGCTTGGTTTAGTCCATGAACAGATAATGTTTTCTATCACATTTCCAGGTTACTTATTCAACACTATGGATTACGGCATAATGTGGCCGTCGAAAGGAAACAATGGAGGCCTGAATTTTCATGGGATGTTCATGAGTACAGGAATGGTTTTCTTGCAGGGCGAAGGTGCGGACTTTCAAAACTTTTCCTCTCAATAGATTAAATCGGAACATCTCGTCAGCTAACTCACTAATTAGTTTAAAATTGTCCATCAGACTTCACACAAACAAATCATTAGAGCTTATACATTAGTCGTTACTTGAGCATTCTAATGGTTTTTACATGTAGCAGCTTACTGCACTAACGATCATTCACGAACGGCATGGGAGTTTGAGGATAGTTGAAAGATTCTTAGAGCTACATAGATATCACGTTTTGCAGCCCTACTCTCGTATCGAATGTATCGATATGACAGCAAAATCCTCTCCAAATTCGCTCATGGTGTTTTCCATTTGCTGACTATGGGTTTCTTCTCGACGGGTCTCGCTGTCATCATTCTTCAGAAGAATACCAACGTAAGTTGCGGTTACAGCCAATGAATATGTAAAATGAGGTAAAAATGATGAATTTGGTATTGAAGGGCTGGAGTCACTTCACTTCAGTTCACAGCTGGATCGGAGTTGCCGTGATGTTTGTGTTCACTGTTCAGGTCTGTTGTTTTGTGCAGTTAACCGCTCGTACTATCTGATAACCGCAGCAGGAATGAATTGAGCTGCTAATCCCGCCAATAGAGTAGATACTGTCTGTATAACTGCGCTATCCAGACTTCTGAGCTATTTCCATGCACCGTTTGCTGCTTTGCAGGAAACCCGCCTCAAGGATAGACCCGTCATCAGCGTCGGAGAGTACACCATCTACTGCGGCAACGCTGACGATAGGAGAGTGGGAGGCTGTGCAATAGCTGTAAGGAAGGATTTCAATGGTATGGTCAAGGAGTTCGGCTCAACGTCGTGTCGGAATGCATTCGTACGACTGCGGGATCACAGAGGATTCAATCTGTGGATAGTGAGTGCTCATGCGCCCACTGAAACCGCCGAAGACAATTCGAAGGATGCGTTTTATGAGGAACTCAATACGTTGCTGGCCAGGATACCTTGTCAACATGCTGTTGTCGTGAGGGATTGACGCAAATGCGAAGATGGGACTTGATCAGGAATCCGAAGTACTCGGTAAATGGTTCTACCCAGTGGAGCAAACATCGGACAATGGCTACCGCCTTGTCGACTTTTGTGAACGCAGTGGTCTGATTATTGCATCGACATTCAAGAGGAATCATCGCCGCCATCAGCTTACGTGGCAGGGACCAACCCGGCTATCTCCAGAAGAGCAGCGGAAGCGGAAGATGACAACTTTGAAACTACAGCTTGACTATGTCCTGACGAGGAATATTCCAGTATCGGACATTCGAAGATCTAGAGCTGTGTGGGATGTCGCATTCGATTCGGATCACCGTCCTGTTCTGTTGAACTTCACTGCGAGGATTCATAAGAGGAAGCGAGGGCTCAGCCTCTCCAGAGGATTGACATGACAAGTCTCAGAGATGAAGAGTGCAGAAGGAATTTCCGACAACGCGTTTCTATTCACATCGGAGTACGGACTAAGAAGAAACTTTGCGACGCGGATTCTTTTGTCAAATGCATCCAGGACGCTTCGAAAGAGGCACTCCCGGTTGTACAGCCTAAGAAGAAGTTCGCCTACGTCTCAGAAGAAACAACATCTACCTACAACAGAGTATGTGCTCTCCGAACTGCAGGAAACTTCGTGGAGGAGAAGCGTCTGAGGAGGAAGTTGCGTCGGCAGCTTCAAAGTGACCGCGAACGAGAGTGGACGTGTAGAGCTAAGGAGTTCGAGAAAGCTTGGGAGGAGAAGAATCCGAGGAAAGCCTACACGTTGCTGCGACAGTATAGCGGGAAGATGAAGAGATGTTCTCCTGTCTTGAACACTACCAATGGAGTTGCAGTTGGTGATGCGACGCTGCCAATATGGAAGGATTACTTCAGTTCACTACTGAATCGTCCAGCGCCATCAGTACCTGAGCTCCCGCATGTTCAGAGAGCACATTACGATGTCAGTGAGGAACCGCCGACTGAGTCTGAGGTTTTGGATTGTGTCCGGAAAATGAAGAATGGAAAGGCAGGTGGAGATGACAACATCACTGCTGAAATGCTGAAAGCTCTTCCTCCGTCTGGGATTCGTGAAATGACCAACACCATCCGTGCCATATGGATGAGCGAAAGGATACCCGATTCGTGGAGACATGCGATCATCGTACCTCTTCACAAGAAGCTATCCGTCACGGATCCTAAGAACTACAGAGGAATCTCTCTACTTCGTGTCATGTACAAGGTTTTAGAACGTATCATTCTCGAGCGACTTATCAAACATCGTGAAGGAACGACCAGAGATGAGCAAGCCGGTTTTCGACCTGGAAGATCGACCATCGACCAAGTGTTCGTCGTGAGAAAGTAATTGAATCGTGGCAGCGGTTTTCGAAGCCATTACAGCTTGCTTTTGGACTTTGAAGCCGCGTTCGATCTCCTCATCGTGATCGATCGCTCAATGCTCTGCGAGCAGATGGAGTCCCGGAAAAGTATGTTCGGTTAATCGAGGACATGAACAAAGGAACAACAGCAGCAGTTCGTACACCTATCGGATTTACGTCAGCTTTCGAGGTGAAAACAGGAGTAAGGCAAGGAGCCGTTGGAGGACCTTTCCTTTTCAACTTCGCCGTTGATGTCATCATGCGTACAGTTGCAGAACAGTTTCCTGCGGGTGTGATCCTAACACCATCAGGACGCTCCTTGTCGACCTGGAGTACGCCGACGACATTGTGTTATTCGCTGAAAACAACGCAAAACTGCAAAGGATTGTGAACCTCGTTTCGAAGTATGCCGCAGCCTATGGACTTCGTCTTCGTCCCGACAAATGCAAGCAGATGTGGGTCTCTCAGAGGCCTTCAACTGGAGTTTGTGTGGACGGACAACGTATCGAACTGGTGGACGATTTCTGTTATTTGGGCTGTTTGCTGAAGAACGATGGTAGTTATGCAGCGGATATTCGACAACGATGTGCGAAAGCTACGTCTGCATTCAATTCTCTAACCAAGTGTTTGTGGTCTACCACCATCGCGAAGGAAGTCAAGTTGCGCGTCTACCTATCCGCTATTCGCCCTATCATGATGTACGGATCGGAGACGTGGAGCGGCACCGAAAACGCAGATGGAAAGGTTGGATTGCACGGAGAGGAAGCTTTTTAGGCGTTTGCTTGGATATTTCTGGCCGCGTGTATGCCATAACGAAGACCTTTACAAGGAAATCGACGCAGTACATCAACGCTTGACACGAGGAGGTGCCAGCATCTCCTAACGCCATCTCAAGCAGCAATGGAAAGTCGACTTCGACTGCTCGGGCATATACTAAGAAGAACGCCGGATCGTCTCGTACAACACGCTTTAAAAATGCTTCCAAATCCTGTCTGGAAACGGCCACCTGGGCGTAGGCGAAAGTTCTGGACGGATGTGGTTAAAGAGGATTTAAAGTCACTCGGCATCGAAAGACAGTTCAGGCGCGATGTTTCGTTTCGCAGGAAATGGAATAGTGACAGCTGGATGGAATGTGTTCAAATTGTGGCTGAAGACCATGAAAAATGGACACGGCTGACTACTAGGACGGCACACCTCGGTGAAGATGCGGAATGACCGCGTCAGGCGAAAGCCAACCGATTAAGTCAAGTAAGTCACTGTCTGTATCGGAAATAAATTCCGCTCCGCAGCTGCGGAAAACCGCTACTGCAGCACGTAGCATGGTGATAATCGTGCCGGGACTTATCATCGATTATCATCGTGCTGAGTGCTATACTTCGGCATAGAATAATTTCGAGTCATCCTTTAGATGGATTTCTCTTTCGAATGACAGGATGGATCGAGCCGTCTTCGGTTTTCAGACAACAAGTAAGAGGTGAGCTTCTCATAAGTAATGTCATAGCAGAATTCTTTGCCTTCACAAAATCATAATTATCAATTATTCGAAAAAATAGTCGACAATGACTCGAAGTCGACTATTTTTCGAATATTTGCTAATTATGATTTTGTGAAGGCAAAGAATTCTGCTATGACATTACTTATGAGAAGCTTACCTCTTACTTGTTGTTTGAAAACCGAGAACGGCTCGAACCATTTGTCATTCGAAAGAAAAATCCATTTATAGGATGACTCGAAATTATTCGGTGCCGAAGTTTACTGCGTGCTGACGCAGCGGCTGTCCGCAACTGCGGGGCGGAATTGCGCTCTGATAAGAACAGTTTGCTGCAGAAGCCAAGCACTCCAGATTCGGATAAACATTTCACGCCCGAGATAGTTGCTCAACCTTGGCGCCCCAATAAAATCATATCGAAGGTGGCTCTGAAGTCTGAAAAGGCGGTATTCCGGTGTCCTCATCACCTATTTCTCAACAGGAGCCCTTGTTTCAACAGGTTCGAGTCGATGATTTCCAGTTGTATGATTTTCCTTTGGTCTGTACGAAATCTAGCAAGAGTTGCTTGATGCAGTTGAAATACTAGTGAACGATTACAGCGAGAAGCTGTGGCGCTCCCTAAACTGATTTTTCGTCCGTCTTTTTTTTTTTTGGGAAATTTTCTCATCATGTGTAGGGCTTTTGACGTTACCTTTTTCTTTGACTATTATTTTCGTTCTTATACTTGCTTCCTATTTTTTAACTCCGATGGATGACTGTTCAATGAAGTTGTCGAAGGTTTCAATTTGAGGACCATTTAGAACTATCTCCAGCGTATTCGTTATGGGCTCCTACTCTCTTTTAGCATTTTCTCCAAACTTATGGTAACTTCCGACATTGGTCGGACTGCCACAACTTTCTCCGAGAAAATGTCTTTCTGGGATCAAGGGCCTCGGCACTATTGTCTTTGAAGAGATATGACGCGAATTCAAACCCCTCTGTTGACTACACTCAACCTTAGTTTTCTTCACAAGTTGCGGTCTTCAAAGAGCTCTTTCGCCACTTCCTTTCACTAGAGGGATAAACCCACTGAGAAATTGGAGAAATTAGATATCGCTCTCTGGGTGTACCATGCTTTTAGTTTGATTCGCTCATTATCTGCTCTTCAATCCTGCCTGTCAGCTTCGTCGGGTAAACCGATTATCTTTAATTTTTCGGGCTTTGAAAAGGGGAAAAGGAGTTGAGAAGGAGGATAGAGCTTTTCCGAAAACTGCTATTTTTCGCTTTAGGCCGTAGTTATATGTACACCGGCGGGACGCTGCGGAAATAGCGAGACAACTACCACTTCTGTGCGTGAGGCATGCTAAAAGGAAGAGTTGTCCCAGAAAAACGCGTCATAAGACCTCACCGAGCAGTTACACACGCCGCGGCACTGTATACTGTATCCTGGCGGAACCTAACCTGTTGGACATTTGCCAATTTTCATCAGTTGATTATTTTTCAGATCTAAATTTGGTAAAATATTACAAAAACGAATAATGAGCACGGCTATGACAAGAGCAATATGTTTCTAGGGACTTTCTACAATAAACGAGTGATGGAGGCGTGAAATATCGATAAAACATAACTGAAACGCTCTAAACTTTTTGGTCTGCACGATTGCGTCAAAGACGCAATATTGCAGACAAGTCCTTGATCCACGCAGCAAGAGGTGGCAGTGTCATCTCGAGAAGTTCTCATTTCGCTGTTGTATAACTAGGGCCTTGCATTAAGGTCGAGAACCTGCAGCGGTCGCTCGTAATAGAGTTAGGCGGTCCGGCCAGACAACGGCGGTACGTAGGAATTCTCAAAATTCTGAATTTTTTCAAAAATTTTGGGACAAAAATAAAAAATAGGGAGGTGTTTCCAATGAAGAAAAAGCTACTGACAGAGTTAAATGACGAAATTTTTTATACAAAAAGGAAGACATAGAGATTGTAATAGGAAGTAATTTATGAAAGGGAACAATACCAGCTTTACAACAGTACAGATGAAGAACGTCTTTATACATAACGATGTAGCAGTATTTTAGACTGTAGCCAACGTTTCAGCTAATTATACGTGCTTTCAGGCGAGTTACATGCATTATATGAGCCTATTAATGTCTTAATCCTTCACGTCGTAGACGAGACAACGTACGTCCCCCATAAAATCTTAGATTTTAATAATTCTGAAAACGGTTCAATCTCAAAGTTACGGAGAAAATCGCACAAAACCCGTCTTCTCGTTGTTCAATACCGCTGTCCGGAACCGCACCTTCGGCCGAAACGAGTCAACGCAGGTTTTTTTCAAAAGAGAACCCAAAGGTCCCAAAAATTGTGTTTTAATCCTAGGCGTACCCTCCACGAACTACGTTAAGATCGCCCGGATACTCAGCAGCTTAAGGTATTTAAGAGCAATATTCCAAATTGCACTGCGGAGAGGCGTCGAAAAATACCGCGCCCCAAAGCCAAATCGAGTTACGTCGGTGGCTTTTGAGAGCCGAAACCGCAGAATCTTCAGAACGAGCAAATCAAAGCTACACTCCCAGAAGCTCAACAGTAGGATAGGGAGGGCTGTAGTTGATAAACAAAAAAAATCAACTTAAAGAATTTTTTCACTGCAAAAACTACCAATTTTTTCGGAACCTGGGAGACGTTAGAGTTATAGACATCTTTTAAAAATTTTGAGGCATCGTACGCGCAGTAACGGTGTCTTATTTTTCTATGTTTTCGAGCAGGCAAGCTCTTGAGGTAAGCGACAATAGCAAGGAAAACCCAGAAAAACTCCTGCTTTGGATAGATAAACGCGTTTAAAAACCTTTTGAAAAGTTGATTTTTCGCCCCCTCCGTCGAATTCGGTGTGTCCAGTTCAGTAACTTTTTCTGAACGTCTGAAGTAGATAAACTTTCTAGGTGAGAAAATTTTTCTGCCTTTCTCCTACCAAAATCACTTAAAAATAAAAGCTTCTACTGTGCAAACTTGGATGATCAAATTTTCCGAGGTAAGAGTTTGCAATACAGTATCTCTTGCGCCTGGCCTGGCGCTTTTGTTCCTTGTGCTAGATGGTTGGTGAGAACTGGTGGCGAATTCTCATCTTTAACCCCTTCCAACCTCATAACCCTGCGTTTTTGACGCGCCAAAGTTTACCGGTGTGGTCTATCGGGCTCATTCATGAAATAGAGCCAAAAAAAGAAAGGTGAATTCCAGCGCGAACGATGCCTTTAAAAGTGTGGGGGGGGGTTGGGGGGGCTCCGTCGACGTTCTGGACAACGGTCTGCCTGACCCTCGCTGGGAACATCTGTTGCGTTAACGGAGAGGTTGTTAAGGAGAGGTCTACTGCGAAGTATAAGTTGGCAAAGTTCAAAGAAGCGATCCTGGCTTCAGGCGTGACCTTCACCCCAAGAAGACATTGACCTGTGTCTGGTAGGATTAGGAGAAGCTGGTGCTCTCGGAATTTTTTTAGGACATGAGGATGGTCTAACAAGACGCCCGTCTAGTCCAAGTGCACAGTACGACTAAGGCTGTTCAGTAGAAAAGGGCTAATCGAACTGGAGAACTCCCACTGCTTAACGACTAAGCCAGCCTTCACGCCGCGAAAGTCGCGAAAGCTGCTATCCGAGGACTTCTGGGAGAAAATGGGGAGAAAGAAATTCTGGTAGAAATTCCCGCTATAGTGCCGCCTCGGCGCCTACAGGCACCGAAGCGGCACTATCGCGGAGCCGCGGTGGCACAAACGCGGAGCCGTAGCGGCGACGCAGTAGTGCTGCCGCGGCCCCGCGATTGTGCCGCCGCGGCTCCGGGAGGGTATCTCATATGAAGTTATTTGAGAATTTTAATACAACTAAGGGGGCCTAACTATAAGAACAAAAATACGCACCTGCGGTTGTTACGTCCTCTGTCTGATAAGGACAGTGGCTACCGCTGTTTTTGCGCTCAAGGAAATACGGATAGTACGTCAAACTTGGGTAATTGAACCGCCGACCATTTCATTTACCACACCGGACAGTACATCGTACTCCACGCGGGTTCGCTGCTGCAACCTCGCGGAGCCGGCGCGGTTCTAACGCGGAGCCGCTGCGGTACTATGGCGGCTATGTCGAGGCCCAAGACACGGTAACAGAGTCGTCTGTTCAGGGAGCAGCTGGTGCACTATTGCGGAACTATCGCGGCACAGTCGAGGGTCGCGGCGTTTTCCCGGCACTGGCGCGGCAAATTCTCTCAGAGTGGGTGAGAGACACTCCAACATTCTTCGCGCTTTTCGGATCTTTGATCAACATAGCATCACCAGGTCCGCACAGCAGCTTTTTGACCTCGGTAAAAACGAAGAATAGCAAATACCGTGAAATGCTATTTTTTGTCTCCTTATTATCGCTGTTCAAAGAAGATTGAAAAATAGGATTATACGAAAAAGGGAGAACAACGTTTGGTGGAGCCGAAAAAGAGCTTCTCAACTATTCATTTCCCATGCCATCTAATGCACGAGCAGTTGTCAAAAATGACGAAGAGAAACCTCTTTGCACTCATTCCTAAACCCAATGCTTCTACTAGAGAAAGCAGTTTATATGGTATATAGTTTTTTCAGGCTCTGTTTGGTGCAGTGAACTTCCTTATTCCTGGAGTGAGCGAGGAAGTGAGAAAAAATTTCTTACCTGTTCATCGGATCGTGGGGTCGATTTGTTTTGCTGCGAGTACTGTACAGGCAGTTATTGGATACATACAGTATAACGGACACTTCGACACTTGTCCTACGGAGTAAGTATAAAGAACATGACTCTGCAGTTAGAGTCTTGATACTGTTTCGAGCATTTAGCACATAAGGTCAATTACCATATTACAGTCACGAGGCGCCCATGGTTTGCGAGCAGTACCGATTCGTCTTCAATTTCGTTATTATTTCCGCAGTTCTTTATGCTATTTCCGTTCTTCTCGTTGTGATTGTGCCCTCCTGGAAACGAGGAAAAACTCTTGAGGAGCTACAATAGCGAATCGCAGTTTTCTGCAACTTTTTCGGTTAATTTGTAATTATAGTCCCCAATTTATAGTTTTCCTTAGCTATTACTGAAAATCTTACGGAGGCTTTGAGCTACATCTGCTGCCTCCTGAAGTTTGTGCTTCTTTAACTACTGAAAAAAACTCAGTCAATTCACATGCTGACCATGCCTATCGTGATACTCAAGATTTTGTTCTCAATAAAACGTAAAAGCTCGTATACGAAAATATGTACTGCACCTAATGGAATAGCAACAACATGTTCGTACATACAATGACAGTGTAATACGTGACCAAATGTGAGGTGGTGACATCCGAAGTTGCGTGAATCCATCATTAACGCCTTCTCTAGTCATTTCTTACTTCAAGCCCACCTCGAAATTATCGCTAAAGCCTTCCTAAACTTTTATTTAAGTAAGTTTTCACCTTTTACCACTGCCAGCTAATGTGTGGACAAACTACCATTCCCTAAAGGATTTGAAGTCGACCATGAAGCTTTACCTAGGGTGGCGACCGGATTTTTTCATGAGGATGGCATAGAGAACTCCAGCCATGAACGTTTTTGTAACAAAACATCTCTATTGTGATGACGATACAATACGGACGGCAACGAACGCAAGCTGCCGTTTTATTTATATGTAGATGGTTCTTTGCGTAATTACTCATCACGCCTATAACAAAGAATCCACGCGTGGCTTGCATTTGCGGAAATGAGTTATCATTTCTTGGTCTACTGTAATTACACTGCTTATAATCTCATACCAAGCTGCTGAATTTAGGAGTTAATAGCTGAGACGGTCTTTACTGTAGCTGTAGTACCTTCCGAAACATGCCGCCATCGCCCGAAAATCAGAAAACGGGTCTCATCCTTGTTTTCAGCTCCCTCAATAAATCTTTTGTGGAAGTATGCGTGAGAACAAACACTGGTGTCCTGAAATTGGCGACGGAGGAGACTCTGCGTTTGATCCTATTTCTAAGTTTTGCTTGAGCGTTTACTTTATAGGCAAGGTTCGGTCACTATTTGAGTTTTCCGAATTCCGGGCCAGATAGGCCGACCTGGACTAGGTGAACCCCGGCTAGAAGTTGTGTAGACTGTGAGCCGTTACTCATTAAGAAAATGGCCTGAACGTGATGAAGAATTACGGTGTTCGCAGCAAGATCACGCCTCAAAAGTATCGAAGATTCTGTGGCATGTGGGTGGTCGTCTCTCCGCCACGCGGCGGTGTCAACGCACGCACGTCATTAACGGCGCTGCCTGGGCCAGTAGCAATCCCCTGAAAGGTGGCAGCTACCGGCTGTCACTGCGTGGTGACTGGGTCAATCACGTCTCGGCTATCAATATGGACGGGCCGGCATAGAAACGCACAGGCGGCGCTCAAGTTAATGACCATTGCAGTCAGCCACCTGGGAGCAGTGAGCGTTCTTTTGTGAGGTGGCTGACTGCAAGAAACGGGTGGTGACTTCGCTTACCGCCGCAGAGGAAAGAGAAATAGCGCGCGGAGCGAAGAGGAGCTGGGTCGATACCGCGGTCTTAGGGTCGAGCACGTCCAATGGTGATGACTTTTTGAGGCAAGTGCGCTCCAAGAAAGGGCAGTGGAGCGCATTCGAACCGACCAGTCCGCTGTCCACTTATCACCCCAGCACCGCACGGCGGTCTATCTCGTTGTCTAGGTGGGCAAGGAAAAATTGGACCCGCCGGCTGCCGGCCATCCAGCTCCGCTGCCAGCTGATAGGAATGAAAGGCGAAACGTTCGAAGGTTCTATTGATGTTTAAATGATTCCTGGCGAAGATTAGTGGGAGATTAACTTCAAATTGTACGTACATAACTGTCACGGATACGTCTCCTTTATAGATTTCACGTGCTTTAGTCCTATGCTAAGCTCAACTTCCAATTCCTAAAAGTTGCTGTGGCTATATTCAACCAATGATAGATTTTTTCCAATAATCGCTCACCACAAATAAAATCAGATTTGCTTGGAAAGCCATCTAAGAAAGATGGCTGAAAAACGGTTTTGTTTTTCAGAAGATGCATGAAACTTACGTGATCCGCGTGTACTAGTTACTAAATGCTGTATAGTAGTTCATCTAAGTGCGGCTTTTATCTAAACATCGTTTTCCTCTTTCGCTTCAAGTTCACTTCTTTCTATGTTGACTGAGGAGCGTGAAACAGACTAAGGAGAAAAATAGTTCATAATCCAAAAAAATCCTTGGAATTTTTCGGTACATTGTGACAAAAACACGAGGTTCGCTGAAAAAATCATACTACAAAGTATTGTGTACCGTAGTTCAGTGGTAAGAGGTCATCCAACAAAAAATTTCCGAAATCGTTTTTTGAATCTAACATTCTTTGATGATTTCCAAGAAAAATTCCGCAATCCCATCATCCAAGGTTGGAAACTTATTAAATCTGAAAGATAGATACGTTTGCACGCTCCCGAAAGCCATATTTGCTGCTGCTAGTTTGATCAAAGTTACAATGAATACGGGGAACTGTGGAGGGAGTGTATGTATGGAAACAGAAAGAGCCCCATTCACATGAACACGTGGCCTAGTGGTCTAGGGCGCTGCGTTGGGCATCCGTCTCGTAGGTTGGTGCGGTGCTGGTTCAAATACGTCGACTATCGAGAGTTTTGCATTCAACGCTACTCTTCAAGAATGATTCTCGTTCTAAGGTCGCAACCGTAGGAGGCATCTAGGCGTCACCGACCTCAGGTTGGCTGCCTCTTTAAAGTCACCACATTGGGGGATTGCTACTGGCCCTGGAGACGTCTTAAACCGTGAGAGGCATAGAAAGTGTGAACAGTGGCTGAAAACGTGGACGACGGGCACACTTTTGTGATTGAGTGATTGGTCGGAATAACTTGAAAGAGACAGCTCTCTATGCGGTTTCCGCGCGTTGCCTGAGATAACCTGCACAACTCCTCCGAACGAGCAGGTTGGGTCAACCTGGATCACAATTCAACAGAAGGCAACTAAGATGCTCTAGCAACGCAACTCGTTTTTGGGTCTAGATGTTTCTTTGTTAGGGCAAACCATCATTGCAGCAACGACTATCACACAGCTCAAAAAAAATTAGTTTGCGTGAGTTTCGTATGAGGTTATCAGTGAATGTACGTCCACTCTCTCTCACAGTCGGTGTCGATCTTTGTCTTTTTTAGTTGAAATGAAAGGACAGTCTTCCCAGGATGCGGCGAATGCTCGGATTGCTGCGAATGCTCGCCGTCGTTTTGCATGCTCGTCCGGGAGCGGCGCACGTGACACGCACGCCGGCCGCGTGGTTCCCCAGTCTCATTCGGACACACTTTATCTGCACTGGAGTTTGCGCCAACCGTCGATACAGGGAGATACCATCGATAAAACCAAAACAACTAAAAATCGACTTCACGGAAACGATCAATGTTCAAATGGGAACAGTTTGTTCAGGCCAAGGGTTCTAGGCTTGATTATCGCCTTTTGATCATGGACTATTTACTTTTTAGTAGTTTTTTTTCAGTTGTTTCCTTTAATTGTTTGCAGTAGAGGGGCGCGAGCGTTGCGATTGGACACCCTGCAATTCTTATTGTCAAATGAAGTATAATGATGTTTGTGTTTTCTGGATGCAGATTTTTATCAACTTAATTTTCCATCGTAAATAAACTCGATTAACAAAAGTTAGAGCTTATAAACAGCTAAGCAGTTGAAATGAGTGATGAAGGGGATGGACGTTAAGCCATGTTTTGACTGCACCTGGTCGCTGCGGCCATGCTAGGAACAACTGTTCCTTTTTCATCGCGCGTAATGGAAAGGCGCTCCAGTTGTGATCGCTACGTGGCAAACGTCCTGCATCGCTGGAGGAGCGATTCTCGATGGTCCCATATCATCACTCCATCGCTGTCATTATGGCAGCGATGGGGCGATTGCCAGCGAATGACACGTTTCTACTAGTGAACGTTGACCCTTCACATGACAAGATCAGTGTTTACGAGTCTAAACGTGTTATTGATAACTACCAGCCATTGATTTCACTGGTTGATTGAATTTCTTCGATCATCCGTGAGTCTATGCACTATTGTAGTGTTAGTGTTCTGCAAGAATCCTGCAAAATGTTTCAAGGAAGGCATAATCATCTCTGGTCAGCGCCATTGGCATAAACATGCATGGCCCACTCCTCTAGCGTAATTACTGAGCTATTACCATCGCTAAAAAACCACTGGCTGAGCGCCGTCGTCAGCGAAAACATCGGGACCAGTGAGGATCATACAGTAGCTGCATATAAAAGCCCCTGGATCTCAGTCTGTCGGCTCTTCTACTCATTTCTCATCTTTGACCACTTATTTTATATTATAAGGTGGGGGGGGGGCAACGTTGTGGGTTTACCCACGGCCAGGGCTGGGCACACGTCCCGGCATGGCGATTCTGAATATGCACCCCCCTTAGCTCGGCAATTTTTAGGAACCCCCTTATGGGGAATCGAAATCGGCTGTTTTCCGAATAGTTGGACAGCCATGACTTCCTGATTTTGATAAACAAGAATGAAAAAATAGCACTGAATAGAGAAAATTCCGAAAATGGCAACAAAAAGGGTTGTGTAATTTCTGAACTTCAAAACAACCCCATGAGGGAATTTCGTTAGTAAGACGGTAAGTTATAACAAAAGATAAAACATTTTTCAATACAAAACAATTGGACACACCAACAACAGATCTACTACTATTGCGATAATTAATGCTTCTTGTCGAATGTTTTCATAAACCTATGAAGGATTAGTTAATCTGTGTTTGATTGTTCTGATGTGGAGATCAGAACTATTTTGTGTTGCGAAACAATGTTAGGATTCATGTGATTCTCAGGGAGTAGAAAACCCGAGTTTTACCCTCCTAGAATGCCACAACCCCTTAAAAAATCGGCTTGCCGTGCGATACGGTGTTTGTACGCAGCTACACACCGCACACGGGAATGGACGCGCACACAATATTAATAAAAAATGTAATTTATTACAGAACGGGGAGGAGAAAAGGATTGAAACTGAAGGAAATGGAAGATGGTAAAGGTAGTCTATTCTGCATGTACCCATTTTAGAAATTTAATGTAAATAAATAAAGTTAGAGCGGGTGTAAATATTTAGCCGTGATAAGGTTCATTCAAACGAACCTAGTTGATCAAAACTAGCATTAAACTGAGAGCAAAGGATATTGTGAGAAAGAAGAGAATCTGGCAAACATTTTAGCATCAATGGGACCGGTTTTTAATGTGATTTAAGGACCTTAGATCTCGTCCCGGTTTTACCCCGAAAACAGGGACAAAACCGGGACAAAACCGGGACGAGTTCTAAGGTCCTTAAATCACATTGAATATCAAACCTCTTGCTATTATGATTTTTGCCAGATTCTCCTCTTTCTCGCAATGCTCTTAGTTCTCATGCTTATGGGTGTTTTTAATCAACTAGGTTCATTTGAATGAACCTTATCACGTCCAAAAAATTCACTCCGCTCCAAGATGGTTTGTTTCCATTAAATTTCTATACTGGATACATTGAAAGAATCCTATTTCTGCCTGCTCCCATTTACTCCAGTGTCAATCATTTTCTCCGCCCCGTTCTGTAATAAAATACATTTTTTAATTATTATTGCGTGCGCGTACACTCCAGTGCGCGTTGCGTAGCTGCGGACAAACACCATATCGCACGGCTAGCCTAGTATACGAGAGATTGCGGCATTCAGGGTGGATAAAACTCGGGTTTCTATGCACAGGGTACTTCTCAATCGGGACGACACGGTCTTTCCATAGGAACTTGCAGTCTTCAATTTTTACAGTTGGCTCTCTTCATAAGTCACATTCTCATGAATTAAAATCTATTGACTAGCTGTGATACCTACTGTGCTATCTATACTTTTAAACTGTCGAAATAAAGCCTAGCCTGCTCGGATGAGTCCGGACGGAGTAAGCAGCGGAGCGGTCGGTCATGGCAAAGTATAACAGTGATAAGAAGATTTTGACATGATAAGCCTGATAAGCCTTGCTTCGACCGGCTCAAAATGAGCGACCTAGGCTATACATCAGTTCGCTAATCTTTTTTTGAACTTGAATGATAGTTTTCCTGGGCGCTGTCTTACCCCCTTTCATACTTCGAAAACGGCGAAAAAAATCGCAGAAATCCGCGATAAAAATCGCTGAAATCCGCGATTTTTTTCGCTGGTATTACGGATTTCCCTAAAAACAGGCTAATCGTGCGAGGACCATCTGACATCACGGTTAGGGACGCAGAGGGATCTTTGTAGTGTTGAAATGGATGGATTTCGTCCACTTTCTGGGAGAGGTTTGCACTCATTAATTGCGCCTTCTCCTGTTTGGGAAGGTGAATGCTCCGTACAATGCGACAAGACTTCAGAAGTAGATTTCTGGCCACCGTACGGATTGGATAGTGTTGCAAGGAGTGAGCAGGACTTTGGGGAATTGTGCAGGATGTCACAGAAGGTGCGCAGGACTTCAGTGGGAGTGTGCAGGACGTGATAGAAAGTGTGCAGGACACCAGTGGGAGTGTGCAGGAAGTGATAGAAAGTGTGCAGGACTTGAGTTTGAGTGTGCAGGACTTCAGGGGGGAGTGTGCAGGACGTCATAGAAAGTGTGCAGGACTTTACTGGGAGTGTGCAGGACGTGATAGAAAGTGTGCAGGACTTTAGTGGGAGTGTGCAGGACGTGATATAAAGCGTGAAGGATACCAGTGGGAGTGTGCAGGATGTGATAGAAAGTGTGCTGGACTTCAGTGGGAGTGTGCACGGCTTTAAGGGGAGTGTGCAGGACGTCATAGAAAGTGTGCAGGACTTCAGTGGGAGTGTGCAGGGCGTGATAGAAAGTGCGCAGGACACCAGTGGGAATGTGCAGGACACCAGTGGGAGTGTGCAGGACGTGATAGAAAGTGTGCAGGACACCAGTTGGAGTGTGCAGGAGGTGATAGAAAGTGTGCAGGACTTCAGCGGGAGTGTGCAGGACTCCATAGAAAGTGTGCAGGATACCAGTGGGAGTGTGCAGGACGTGATAGAAAGTGTGCAGGACACCAGTGGGAGTGTGCAGGAGGTGATAGAAAGTGTGCATAACTTCAGCGGGAGTGTGCAGGACTCCATAGAAAGTGTGCAGGATATCAGTGGGAGTGTGCAGGACGTGATAGAAAGTGTGCAGGACACCAGTGGGAATGTGCAGGACACTAGTGGGAGTGTGCAGGACGTGATAGAAAGTGTGCAGGACACCAGTGGGAGTGTGCAGGAAGTGATAGAAAGTGTGCAGGACTTGAGTTTGAGTAAGCAGGACTTCAGGGGGGAGTGTGCAGGACGTCATAGAAAGTGTGCAGGACTTTACTGGGAGTGTGCAGGACGTGATAGAAAGTTTGCAGGACTTTAGTGGGAGTGTGCAGGACGTGATATAAAGCGTGAAGGATACCAGTGGGAGTGTGCAGGATGTGATAGAAAGTGTGCTGGACTTCAGTGGGAGTGTGCACGGCTTTAAGGGGAGTGTGCAGGACGTCATAGAAAGTGTGCAGGACTTCAGTGGGAGTGTGCAGGGCGTGATAGAAAGTGCGCAGGACACCAGTTGGAATGTGCAGGACACCAGTGGGAGTGTGCAGGACGTGATAGAAAGTGTGCAGTACACCAGTGTGAGTGTGCAGGAGGTGATAGAAAGTGTGCAGAACTTCAGCGGGAGTGTGCAGGACTCCATAGAAAGTGTGCAGGATATCAGTGGGAGTGTGCAGGACGTGATAGAAAGTGTGCAGGACACCAGTGGGAGTGTGCAGGAGGTGATAGAAAGTGTGCATAACTTCAGCGGGAGTGTGCAGGACTCCATAGAAAGTGTGCAGGATATCAGTGGGAGTGTGCAGGACGTGATAGAAAGTGTGCAGGACACCAGTTGAAGTGTGCAGGAGGTGATAGAAAGTGTGCAGGACTTCAGTGGGAGTGTGCAGGACGTGATAGAAAGTGTGCAGGAAACCAGTGGGAATGTGCAGGACACCAGTGGGAGTGTGCAGGACGTGATAGAAAGTGTGCAGGACACCAGTTGAAGTGTGCAGGAGGTGATAGAAAGTGTGCAGGACTTCAGTGGGAGTGTGCAGGACGTGATAGAAAGTGTGCAGGACTTTAGTGGGAGTGTGCAGGACGTGATAGAAAGTGTGCAGGACTTCAGTGGGAGTGTGCAGGACGTGATAGAAAGTGTGCAGGACTTTAGTGGGAGTGCGCAGGACGTGATAGAAAGTGTGCAGGAAACCAGTGGGAATGTGCAGGACACCAGTGGGAGTGTGCAGGACTCCATAGAAAGTGTGCAGGATATCAGTGGGAGTGTGCAGGACGTGATAGAAAGTGTGCAGGACACCAGCTGAAGTGTGCAGGAGGTGATAGAAAGTGTGCAGGACTTCAGTGGGAGTGTGCAGGACGTGATAGAAAGTGTGCAGGACTTTAGTGGGAGTGTGCAGGACGTGATATAAAGCGTGAAGGATACCAGTGGGAGTGTGCAGGATGTGATAGAAAGTGTGCTGGACTTCAGTGGGAGTGTGCACGGCTTTAAGGGGAGTGTGCAGGACGTCATAGAAAGTGTGCAGGACTTCAGTGGGAGTGTGCAGGGCGTGATAGAAAGTGCGCAGGACACCAGTGGGAATGTGCAGGACACCAGTGGGAGTGTGCAGGACGTGATAGAAAGTGTGCAGTACACCAGTGGGAGTGTGCAGGAGGTGATAGAAAGTGTGCAGAACTTCAGCGGGAGTGTGCAGGACTCCATAGAAAGTGTGCAGGATATCAGTGGGAGTGTGCAGGACGTGATAGAAAGTGTGCAGGACACCAGTGGGAGTGTGCAGGAGGTGATAGAAAGTGTGCATAACTTCAGCGGGAGTGTGCAGGACTCCATAGAAAGTGTGCAGGATATCAGTGGGAGTGTGCAGGACGTGATAGAAAGTGTGCAGGACACCAGTGGGAATGTGCAGGACACTAGTGGGAGTGTGCAGGACGTGATAGAAAGTGTGCAGGACACCAGTGGGAGTGTGCAGGAAGTGATAGAAAGTGTGCAGGACTTGAGTTTGAGTGTGCAGGACTTCAGGGGGGAGTGTGCAGGACGTCATAGAAAGTGTGCAGGACTTTACTGGGAGTGTGCAGGACGTGATAGAAAGTTTGCAGGACTTTAGTGGGAGTGTGCAGGACGTGATATAAAGCGTGAAGGATACCACGGGGAGTGTGCAGGATGTGATAGAAAGTGGGCTGGACGTCAGGGGGACTGTGCACGGCTTTAAGGGAGTGTGCAGGACGTCATAGAAAGTGTGCAGGACTTCAGTGGGAGTGTGCAGGGCGTGATAGAAAGTGCGCAGGACACCAGTTGGAATGTGCAGGACACCAGTGGGAGTGTGCAGGACGTGATAGAAAGTGTGCAGTACACCAGTGGGAGTGTGCAGGAGGTGATAGAAAGTGTGCAGAACTTCAGCGGGAGTGTGCAGGACTCCATAGAAAGTGCGCAGGATATCAGTGGGAGTGTGCAGGACGTGATAGAAAGTGTGCAGGACACCAGTGGGAGTGTGCAGGAGGTGATAGAAAGTGTGCATAACTTCAGCGGGAGTGTGCAGGACTCCATAGAAAGTGTGCAGGATATCAGTGGGAGTGTGCAGGACGTGATAGAAAGTGTGCAGGACACCAGTGGGAATGTGCAGGACACTAGTGGGAGTGTGCAGGACGTGATAGAAAGTGTGCAGGACACCAGTGGGAGTGTGCAGGAAGTGATAGAAAGTGTGCAGGACTTGAGTTTGAGTGTGCAGGACTTCAGGGGGGAGTGTGCAGGACGTCATAGAAAGTGTGCAGGACTTTACTGGGAGTGTGCAGGACGTGATAGAAAGTTTGCAGGACTTTAGTGGGAGTGTGCAGGACGTGATATAAAGCGTGAAGGATACCAGTGGGAGTGTGCAGGATGTGATAGAAAGTGTGCTGGACTTCAGTGGGAGTGTGCACGGCTTTAAGGGGAGTGTGCAGGACGTCATAGAAAGTGTGCAGGACTTCAGTGGGAGTGTGCAGGGCGTGATAGAAAGTGCGCAGGACACCAGTTGGAATGTGCAGGACACCAGTGGGAGTGTGCAGGACGTGATAGAAAGTGTGCAGTACACCAGTGTGAGTGTGCAGGAGGTGATAGAAAGTGTGCAGAACTTCAGCGGGAGTGTGCAGGACTCCATAGAAAGTGTGCAGGATATCAGTGGGAGTGTGCAGGACGTGATAGAAAGTGTGCAGGACACCAGTGGGAGTGTGCAGGAGGTGATAGAAAGTGTGCATAAGTTCAGCGGGAGTGTGCAGGACTCCATAGAAAGTATGCAGGATATCAGTGGGAGTGTGCAGGACGTGATAGAAAGTGTGCAGGACACCAGTTGAAGTGTGCAGGAGGTGATAGAAAGTGTGCAGGACTTCAGTGGGAGTGTGCAGGACGTGATAGAAAGTGTGCAGGAAACCAGTGGGAATGTGCAGGACACCAGTGGGAGTGTGCAGGACGTGATAGAAAGTGTGCAGGACACCAGTTGAAGTGTGCAGGAGGTGATAGAAAGTGTGCAGGACTTCAGTGGGAGTGTGCAGGACGTGATAGAAAGTGTGCAGGACTTTAGTGGGAGTGTGCAGGACGTGATAGAAAGTGTGCAGGACTTCAGTGGGAGTGTGCAGGACGTGATAGAAAGTGTGCAGGACTTTAGTGGGAGTGTGCAGGACGTGATAGAAAGTGTGCAGGAAACCAGTGGGAATGTGCAGGACACCAGTGGGAGTGTGCAGGACTCCATAGAAAGTGTGCAGGATATCAGTGGGAGTGTGCAGGACGTGATAGAAAGTGTGCAGGACACCAGCTGAAGTGTGCAGGAGGTGATAGAAAGTGTGCAGGACTTCAGTGGGAGTGTGCAGGACGTGATAGAAAGTGTGCAGGACTTTAGTGGGAGTGTGCAGGACGTGATATAAAGCGTGAAGGATACCAGTGGGAGTGTGCAGGATGTGATAGAAAGTGTGCTGGACTTCAGTGGGAGTGTGCACGGCTTTAAGGGGAGTGTGCAGGACGTCATAGAAAGTGTGCAGGACTTCAGTGGGAGTGTGCAGGGCGTGATAGAAAGTGCGCAGGACACCAGTGGGAATGTGCAGGACACCAGTGGGAGTGTGCAGGACGTGATAGAAAGTGTGCAGTACACCAGTGGGAGTGTGCAGGAGGTGATAGAAAGTGTGCAGAACTTCAGCGGGAGTGTGCAGGACTCCATAGAAAGTGTGCAGGATATCAGTGGGAGTGTGCAGGACGTGATAGAAAGTGTGCAGGACACCAGTGGGAGTGTGCAGGAGGTGATAGAAAGTGTGCATAACTTCAGCGGGAGTGTGCAGGACTCCATAGAAAGTGTGCAGGATATCAGTGGGAGTGTGCAGGACGTGATAGAAAGTGTGCAGGACACCAGTGGGAATGTGCAGGACACTAGTGGGAGTGTGCAGGACGTGATAGAAAGTGTGCAGGACACCAGTGGGAGTGTGCAGGAAGTGATAGAAAGTGTGCAGGACTTGAGTTTGAGTGTGCAGGACTTCAGGGGAGTGTGCAGGACGTCATAGAAAGTGTGCAGGACTTTACTGGGAGTGTGCAGGACGTGATAGAAAGTTTGCAGGACTTTAGTGGGAGTGTGCAGGACGTGATATAAAGCGTGAAGGAGACCAGTGGGAGTGTGCAGGATGTGATAGAAAGTGTGCTGGACTTCAGTGGGAGTGTGCACGGCTTTAAGGGAGTGTGCAGGACGTCATAGAAAGTGTGCAGGACTTCAGTGGGAGTGTGCAGGGCGTGATAGAAAGTGCGCAGGACACCAGTTGGAATGTGCAGGACACCAGTGGGAGTGTGCAGGACGTGATAGAAAGTGTGCAGTACACCAGTGGGAGTGTGCAGGAGGTGATAGAAAGTGTGCAGAACTTCAGCGGGAGTGTGCAGGACTCCATAGAAAGTGTGCAGGATATCAGTGGGAGTGTGCAGGACGTGATAGAAAGTGTGCAGGACACCAGTGGGAGTGTGCAGGAGGTGATAGAAAGTGTGCATAACTTCAGCGGGAGTGTGCAGGACTCCATAGAAAGTGTGCAGGATATCAGTGGGAGTGTGCAGGACGTGATAGAAAGTGTGCAGGACACCAGTTGAAGTGTGCAGGAGGTGATAGAAAGTGTGCAGGACTTCAGTGGGAGTGTGCAGGACGTGATAGAAAGTGTGCAGGAAACCAGTGGGAATGTGCAGGACACCAGTGGGAGTGTGCAGGACGTGATAGAAAGTGTGCAGGACACCAGTTGAAGTGTGCAGGAGGTGATAGAAAGTGTGCAGGACTTCAGTGGGAGTGTGCAGGACGTGATAGAAAGTGTGCAGGACTTTAGTGGGAGTGTGCAGGACGTGATAGAAAGTGTGCAGGACTTCAGTGGGAGTGTGCAGGACGTGATAGAAAGTGTGCAGGACTTTAGTGGGAGTGCGCAGGACGTGATAGAAAGTGTGCAGGAAACCAGTGGGAATGTGCAGGACACCAGTGGGAGTGTGCAGGACTCCATAGAAAGTGTGCAGGATATCAGTGGGAGTGTGCAGGACGTGATAGAAAGTGTGCAGGACACCAGCTGAAGTGTGCAGGAGGTGATAGAAAGTGTGCAGGACTTCAGTGGGAGTGTGCAGGACGTGATAGAAAGTGTGCAGGACTTTAGTGGGAGTGTGCAGGACGTGATATAAAGCGTGAAGGATACCAGTGGGAGTGTGCAGGATGTGATAGAAAGTGTGCTGGACTTCAGTGGGAGCGTGCACGGCTTTAAGGGGAGTGTGCAGGACGTCATAGAAAGTGTGCAGGACTTCAGTGGGAGTGTGCAGGGCGTGATAGAAAGTGCGCAGGACACCAGTGGGAATGTGCAGGACACTAGTGGGAGTGTGCAGGACACCAGTTGGAGTGTGCAGGAGGTGATAGAAAGTGTGCAGGACTTCAGCGGGAGTGTGCAGGACGTGATAGAAAGCGTGCAGGACTTTAGTGGGAGTGTGCAGGACGTGATAGAAAGTGTGTAGGACATCAGCGGGAGTGTGCAGGACTTTAGTGGGAGTGTGCAGGACGTGATAGAAAGTGTGCAGGACTTCAGTGGGAGTGTGCAGGAGGTGATAGAAAGTGTGCAGGACTTCAGTGGGAGTGTGAAGGACGTGATAGAAAGTGTGCAGGACTTTAGTGGGAGTGTGCAGGACGTGATAGAAAGTGTGCAGGACTTCAGTGGGAGTGTGCAGGACGTGATAGAAAGTGTGCAGGACTTTAGTGGGAGTGTGCAGGACGTGATAGAAAGTGTGCAGGAAACCAGTGGGAATGTGCAGGACACCAGTGGGAGTGTGCAGGACTCCATAGAAAGTGTGCAGGATATCAGTGGGAGTGTGCAGGACGTGATAGAAAGTGTGCAGGACACCAGCTGAAGTGTGCAGGAGGTGATAGAAAGTGTGCAGGACTTCAGTGGGAGTGTGCAGGACGTGATAGAAAGTGTGCAGGACTTTAGTGGGAGTGTGCAGGACGTGATATAAAGCGTGAAGGATACCAGTGGGAGTGTGCAGGATGTGATAGAAAGTGTGCTGGACTTCAGTCGGAGTGTGCACGGCTTTAAGGGGAGTGTGCAGGACGTCATAGAAAGTGTGCAGGACTTCAGTGGGAGTGTGCAGGGCGTGATAGAAAGTGCGCAGGACACCAGTGGGAATGTGCAGGACACCAGTGGGAGTGTGCAGGACGTGATAGAAAGTGTGCAGGACACCAGTTGGGTGTGCAGGACTCCATAGAAAGTATGCAGGATATCAGTGGGAGTGTGCAGGACGTGATAGAAAGTGTGCAGGACACCAGCTGAAGTGTGCAGGAGGTGATAGAAAGTGTGCAGGACTTCAGTGGGAGTGTGCAGGACGTGATAGAAAGTGCGCAGGACACCAGTGGGAATGTGCAGGACACCAGTGGGAGTGTGCAGGACGTGATAGAAAGTGTGCAGGACACCAGTTGGAGTGTGCAGGAGGTGATAGAAAGTGTGCAGGACTTCAGCGGGAGTGTGCAGGACGTGATAGAAAGTGTGCAGGACTTTAGTGGGAGTGTGCAGGACGTGAAAGAAAGTGTGCAGGACTTCAGCGGGAGTGTGCAGGACGTGAAATAAAGTGTGTAGGACATCAGCGGGAGTGTGCAGGACTTTAGTGGGAGTGTGCAGGACGTGATAGAAAGTGTGCAGGACTTCAGTGGGAGTGTGCAGGAGGTGATAGAAAGTGTGCAGGACTTCAGTGGGAGTGTAGAGGACGTGATAGAAAGTGTGCAGGACTTTAGTGGGAGTGTGCAGGACGTGATAGAAAGTGTGCAGGACTTCGGTGGGAGTGTGCAGGACGTGATAGAAAGTGTGCAGGACTTTAGTGGGAGTGTGCAGGACGTGATAGAAAGTGTGCAGGAAACCAGTGGGAATGTGCAGGACACCAGTGGGAGTGTGCGGGACTCCATAGAAAGTGTGCAGGATATCAGTGGGAGTGTGCAGGACGTGATAGAAAGTGTGCAGGACACCAGCTGAAGTGTGCAGGAGGTGATAGAAAGTGTGCAGGACTTCAGTGGGAGTGTGCAGGACGTGATAGAAAGTGTGCAGGACTTTAGTGGGAGTGTGCAGGACGTGATATAAAGCGTGAAGGATACCAGTGGGAGTGTGCAGGATGTGATAGAAAGTGTGCTGGACTTCAGTCGGAGTGTGCACGGCTTTAAGGGGAGTGTGCAGGACGTCATAGAAAGTGTGCAGGACTTCAGTGGGAGTGTGCAGGGCGTGATAGAAAGTGCGCAGGACACCAGTGGGAATGTGCAGGACACCAGTGGGAGTGTGCAGGACGTGATAGAAAGTGTGCAGGACACCAGTTGGAGTGTGCAGGACTCCATAGAAAGTATGCAGGATATCAGTGGGAGTGTGCAGGACGTGATAGAAAGTGTGCAGGACACCAGTTGAAGTGTGCAGGAGGTGATAGAAAGTGTGCAGGACTTCAGTGGGAGTGTGCAGGACGTGATAGAAAGTGTGCAGGAAACCAGTGGGAATGTGCAGGACACCAGTGGGAGTGTGCAGGACGTGATAGAAAGTGTGCAGGACACCAGTTGAAGTGTGCAGGAGGTGATAGAAAGTGTGCAGGACTTCAGTGGGAGTGTGCAGGACGTGATAGAAAGTGTGCAGGACTTTAGTGGGAGTGTGCAGGACGTGATAGAAAGTGTGCAGGACTTCAGTGGGAGTGTGCAGGACGTGATAAAAAGTGTGCAGGACTTTAGTGGGAGTGTGCAGGACGTGATAGAAAGTGTGCAGGAAACCAGTGGGAATGTGCAGGACGTGATAGAAAGTGTGCAGGACACCAGTTGAAGTGTGCAGGAGGTGATAGAAAGTGTGCAGGACTTCAGTGGGAGTGTGCAGGACGTGATAGAAAGTGTGCAGGACTTTAGTGGGAGTGTGCAGGACGTGATAGAAAGTGTGCAGGACTTCGGTGGGAGTGTGCAGGACGTGATAGAAAGTGTGCAGGACTTTAGTGGGAGTGTGCAGGACGTGATAGAAAGTGTGCAGGAAACCAGTGGGAATGTGCAGGACACCAGTGGGAGTGTGCAGGACTCCATAGAAAGTGTGTAGGATATCAGTGGGAGTGTGCAGGACGTGATAGAAAGTGTGCAGGACACCAGTTGAAGTGTGCAGGAGGTGATAGAAAGTGTGCAGGACTTCAGTGGGAGTGTGCAGGACGTGATAGAAAGTGTGCAGGACTTTACTGGGAGTGTGCAGGACGTGATATAAAGCGTGAAGGATACCAGTGGGAGTGTGCAGGATGTGATAGAAAGTGTGCTGGACTTCAGTGGGAGTGTGCACGGCTTTAAGGGGAGTGTGCAGGACGTCATAGAAAGTGTGCAGGACTTCAGTGGGAGTGTGCAGGGCGTGATAGAAAGTGCGCAGGACACCAGTGGGAATGTGCAGGACACCAGTGGGAGTGTGAAGGACGTGATAGAAAGTGTGCAGTACACCAGTGTGAGTGTGCAGATGAACAGCAACAGAAACTTTTGTGCACGCCTTTCTGCTGCGTGCTGTCCAGTAAGTCGCAGCGGCAGCAGACTTGTGCACACTCTCCGAGCTGTCCTGTACGAGTATTGGGATCAGAGTATCATTTTTCCTAGATTCTCGGACCGGGCATTGCATTTGTCCATCTACAGTCTGTACGCATCGCACTGATACTGGCACGGATCACACTGATGTGTTATAATATATGTGCACCGAGTTTGCGCCAGCGCGCAATAAGGATCGCAAAGTACGAGTGCGATCCGTGCCCAGTGTAGATGGACAAATGCAATGCCCGGTCCGAGAATTCAAAAATATGATGTTGTTATCCCAATACTCGTACATGACAGCTCGGAGAGTTTGCAGAAGTTTGATGCCGCTGCGCAGCACCAGACAGCACGCAGCAGAAGGGCGTGCAGTTTGTTGCCAGGTTTCTGTTTCTGCCCATCTGCGCACTCCCACTAAAGTCCTGCACACTCCCACTGGTGGGTCGAACACTTTCTATCACGTCCCGCACACTCCCACTGATATCCTGCACACTTTCTATCACGTCCTGCACACTCCCACTGATATACTGCACACTTTCTATGACGTCCTGCACACTCCCACTGAAGTCCTGCACACCTTCTATCACGTCCTGCACACTCCCCTTAAAGTCCGGCACACTTCCACTGAAGTCCTGCACACTTTCTATCACGTCCTGCACACTACCACTGGTGGGTCGAACACTTTCTATCACGTCCTGCACGCTCCCACTGATATCCTGCACACTTTCTATCACGTCCTGCACACTCCCACTGATATCCTTCACACTTTCTATGACGTACTGCACACCCCCACTGGTGGGTCGAACACTTTCCATCACGTCCTGCACACTCCCACTGATGTCCTGCACACTTTCTGTGGTGTCCTGCACACTCCCACTGATATCCTGCGCACTTTCTATGACGTCCTGCACACTCCCCTAAAGTCCTGCACACTCCCACTGATGTCCTGTGCACTTTCTATGACGTCCTGCACACTCCCACTGGTTTCCTGCACACTTTCTATCACGTCCTGCACACTCCCACTGATATCCTGCACACTTTCTATCACGTCCTGCACACTCCCACTGATATCCTGCACACTTTCTATGACGTACTGCACACTCCCACTGGTGGGTCGAACACTTTCCATCACGTCCTGCACACTCCCACTGATGTCCTGCACACTTTCTGTGGTGTCCTGCACACTCCCACTGATATCCTGCGCACTTTCGTTGACGTCCTGCACACTCCCCTAAAGTCCTGCACACTCCCACTGATGTCCTGTGCACTTTCTATGACGTCCTGCACACTCCCACTGGTTTCCTGCACACTTTCTATGACGTCCTGCACACTCCCACTGATATCCTGCACACTTTCTATCACGTCCTGCACACTCCCCTTGAAGTCCTGCACACTCCCACTGAAGTCCTGCACACTTTCTATCACGTCCTGCACACTCCCACTGGTGGGTCGAACACTTTCTATCACATCCTGCACACTCCCACTGAAGTCCTGCACAGTTTCTATCACGTCCTGCACACTCCCCCCAAAGTTCTGCACACTCCCACTGAAGTCCTGCGCACTTTTATACACAATACTCTATGCGAGCTTAACAAAAATATGCTGCTAACTTCTCTAGGATGACGCTATTGCGACAAGAATGATCTCAACCATTCTTCTCGCAAATCTTCAAGCTGCGAAAAAAATCGCTCAAAATTTCTCGATGAATTCGATCTATGAGCGACATTTATCGCTGCAATCTTAGTATGAGCGACATTTATCGCTGCAATCCGCGTCAAAAATCGCAGCTTGAATGTGCGATTTTTTTCGCGGTTTTCGAAGTACGAAAAGGGGGTTAGTATCTTTGCCTCGAATCGATAGCCACCCGCGTAATCAATGAACGTTGCATCAAAGAAACATGACACCACATCAATCCTTACTTGCTACAAGATAACAGAGTAGTGTTTAATTCTTCATCGAAACAAACTTTGACAGCAACTATGAATTATTGCGAATACAACCTGCATCTCTATCAATAATTTGAATTCTTTTAGTGTTCGACTCAAAAAGCGGGGAAGAAGATATGACAAATCAGAAAAATAGTGCGTATTATTTTTTTTCCTGAAATTCGACAGAACATGCACTTCGTTCTTTTTTTTTGGTGTTCGTTTTAAGCAGCCCCCTTTGCCTTCTCTGCAACGTCTAATATGCACCCCCTAAGGTTAACCGGGACGCGTGCCCAGTCCTGCCCACGGCATTGTCCTCCTCATGTACAGTGCTTGTTCCCATTATAATTCGTTAATTACACTGTCGGTGATTTGTACTTCGATGAATTAGAATACCCTTGACATAATGTTTCTGATTCAAAAGAAATAAAGATCTCTCTCTGAGATCCCTCCAAACACATGAACTGTGTATAAAACTTTCGTTCCTGGAGCTGGGGTTACTCCCCTCAGAAGGATAATGCGAGCCGAATGACTCGCCAGTCCTTGTGCTCCAGATGAAACTTGGAATCAACATGTCGAATGAAATGTCCTTCTAGAGAAAACTGTACAGATACGTCATAACCCCAAAGCTAAGGAATAAACACCCAATGGCGAAAGGCGCCAAAGCCAATGGAGACGACATCAAATTCCTCACACAATGAACAGAATCGCTGCCGCTGCTGCAGCAGCGGCAGAGCTGAAAAACAGCAGCGATGAAGTCAAAACATGGCTTTAGGAAAGGATTGGCATACGCTCTCTTGTAAACGCACAAAATGATTTTGGAGTTCTGCTCCCAACCAATTCGGTCCCACACACTTTCAAGGGCGTCCTGCGCACTCCCACTTGGGTATCGCACATATCATACTGCGCCCGGCCCACTTGGGTCCCACACACTTTCAACGGAATCCTGCGCACTCCCACTTGGGTCCCGCATACTTTCTACGGCGTCTGGTTCTGAGGTCCTGCACCCTTACCCTGACGTCCTGCCGAGTCTCGGAGCATATCCCCGTGGAGTTGCCTCCCTTGAAATCCATGGTGAATAAAAAGTCAAATAAACGCACAGAGAAACACACACATACATAAGAAAGGGCAAATCCCTGGTGACCTGTCGATTTCGATTATCACCAGCAGCGGAGCGGTGGGCATCTGTGAAATATTAGGTCTAGAAGTTAATTTCCGCGTTTTTTTACGCTTTTTACACTATTGAAAACTGGACATACTTAAACAAAATTTTTATTCAAAATAATTTCCGTCATTAATAACAACCATTTCCCAGAGTTTGGGTAACTTATGGATTCCATCATAATAAAATTTTTCTGGTTTGGCCTCACCCATTCATCGAGCCATTTTTTGACATCTTGACGATCTTGAAAGCGCTGCATCGCTAGACCATGCGCCATTGACCGGAAAAAGGTGATAATCCGACGGGGCGATGTCTGGAGAGTACGGCGGGTGCGGTAAGACTTCCCATTTGAACTCTTTTAGCGTATCCTTTACCGTTCGAGCAACATGAGGTCGAGCGTTATCATGAAGCAATATGACTTTTTCGTGTCGACTCGCCCATTCTGGTCTCTTTGCTTCGATTTCATGCCGCAATTGCGCTAGTTGATGTTGATAGCGATTCGCAGTAATCTGTTTCGCCAGGTTGAAGAAGTTCATAGTACAGTATACCGCGTTGATCCCACCATATGCACAGTAAGACCTTCTTCCCGTGGATGTTTGGTTTTGCGGTCGAAGTTGTTGTTTCACCAGGACTAACCCACGATTTTCTTCGCTTCGGATTGTCGTAGTACACCCTTTTTTCATCGCCAGTTATGATGCGGTGTAAAAAAGACTTTCTTTGGAATCGGTCCAACAAGATTTGTGAAGTTGTTTTTCTCTGCTCTTTGTTGCGTTCTGAGAGCTCATAGGGGATCCATTTTCCTTCCTTTTGAATCTTCCCCATTGCCTTCAATCGAATAGAAATTGCTTTTGGGTGACGCCGAGAGATGCCGCGAGCTGTTCTTGCGTTTGAGCCGAATCTTGATCCAACAAAGCCTGAAGTTCTTCGTCTTCGAACTTTTTTGGCTGTCCTGGTCGATCTTTGTCCTTAACGTCAAAATCACCCGATTTGAAACGCTGAAACCATTCTTGGCAGGTTCTTATGGATGGAGCAGCATCCCCGTAAGCTTGGGCAAGCATTTGGTGCGCGTCAGTGGCTTTCTTCTTGAGATGAAAAAGGAAAAGGAGAGCTTCCCGCAAATGGCAGTTTTCCGACACAAAAGTAGACATATTCTGAAACTAAAATAATACTTTTTTATAAGGTACGTGAAGCAAGTTATATATCAATAGAAAGCTGATAATACAGTGAGCATTATAACATAAAAATTCGTTATATAAAAATAATTTTATTTTTTACAAAATATCAATAACAACAAAAACGCGGAAATTAACTTCTAGACCTAATATGATTAGTGATAAGGAGTTTCAGACGCAAAAACCACCTCTCCGCGCTGTGATAATTGGAAAACAGGAGTTCACTTGAAATGAAACAGAGTCTACACACAAATACACACAGACGCACACACACAAATTTATATATATATATATATATATATATATATATATATATATATATATATATATATATATATATATATATATATATATATATATATATATATATATATATATATATATATATATATATATATATATATATATATATATATATATATATATATATATATATATATATATATATATATATATATATATATATATATATATATATATATATATATATATATATATATATATATATTTAAATACATATACATATATATATATATATATATATAAATATATATAATAGGATTTGTTCAAGGCAGTGCTCACGATGAATCTCGCTTTTGAGGTTTTAGTGTTAGACACTGAGCTGGCAGATGCTGGAGGAGAGAAAAAGTGAGAATTTCTTCAGCCCAGTACGCCTGCATAGCCCGCCCCGCCCTCCGTTCTGACGACCTTGTGGGGGAGGGGGCGTTCTCTGTGGCAAATCGTCAAGCAACTCCGCAACATCCAGCCAAGCTCGCCCGCGCTCTGAACCTGTGTATCCGTCAGAAACCCTTATCGCTCCAGCCGCGAAGCGGCTGGAGAGGTTTGGTTTTGCCCGGGACTTGTAATCACTTAGAATTCTGTAAAGTAGTTAATAAAACCTGTTAAACAAATTCTCCAGAGATTTCCATCGGGATATAGGTGAGAGGGTCCAGGAGGCACATGCTGAGAAAATTTGAGCCAAATCGGTTCAAAACTAACAAAGTTAGATCGGCGATACCTTAGCAAAAATTCTTGATGTGCGTGTAACTCGTTGCTGCTTCCTGCTTCGCGCTTCGCGCTTCGTGCTTCGTGCTTCGCTCCTCGTGCGTTGCGCACCCTTAGTAGTGGCCACTGGCAATGGTCGCAGGCGATCAGTTGGGCAGGCAGGTAAGTTGGTATGTGGACAGATAAGCGGGCTGGTGAGTAGGTAGACAATGAGTACTTACTGTTTAACATTAACTAATTAACCTTTTACTACTTATCATATCAAGTGATATTATCAGTTGGTAGGCCAAATCGCTAAAACACGTCGTAGGCTGTACTTTTCGATGGGAAGGGACAAGGGAAGTGACTAACAAGTTTGTTACTTACTGTTTAACATTAACTACTTCACCTACTACTGCTTATCATATCAAGTGATATTATCAGTTGGCAGATGAAATCGCTAAAACACGTACTTTTTCGTAGGGAAGGGACAGGGGAAGTGACTAACAAGTTTGTTACTTACTGTTTAACATTAACTACTTTACCTACTACTGCTTATCATATCAAGTGATATTATCAATTGGCAGATGAAATCGCTAAAACACGTACTTTTTCGTAGGGAAGGGACAAGGGAAGTGACTAACAAGTTTGTTACTTACTGTTTAACATTAACTACTTTACCTACTACTGCTTATCATATCAAGTGATATTATCAGTTGGTAGATCAAATCGCTAAAACACGTCGTAGGCTGTACTTTTCGACGGGAAGGGACAAGGGAAGTGATTAACAAGTCTGTTACCTACTGTTTAACATTAACTACTTCACTTATTACTGCTTATCATATCAAGTGATGTTATCAGTCTGTAGATCAAATCGCTAAAACACGTCGTAGGCTGTACTTTTCGATGGGAAGGGACAAGGAGAGTGACTATCAAGTTTGTTACTTACTGTTTAACATTAACTACTTCACCTACTACTGCTTATCATATCAAGTGATATTATCAGTTGGCAGATGAAATCGCTAAAACACGTACTTTTTCGTAGGGAAGGGACAAGGGAAGTGACTAACAAGTTTGTTACTTACTGCTTGACATTGACTACTTCACTTATTACTGCTTATCATATCAAGTGATGTTATCAGTTGGTAGATCAAATCGCTAAAACACGTTGTAGGCTGTACTTTTCGATGGGAAGGGACAGAGAAAGTGACTAACAAGTTTATTACTTACTGTTTAACATTAACTACTTCACTTACTACTGCTTATCATATCAAGTGATATTATCAGTTGGCAGATGAAATCGCTAAAACACGTACTTTTTCGTAGGGAAGGGGCAAGTGAAGTGACTAACAAGTTTGTTACTTACTGCTTGACATTGACTACTTCACTTATTACTGCTTATCATATCAAGTGATGTTATCAGTTGGTAGATCAAATCGCTAAAACACGTTGTAGGCTGTACTTTTCGATGGGAAGGGACAAGGAAAGTGACTAACAAGTTTATTACTTACTGTTTAACATTAACTACTTCACTTACTACTGCTTATCATATCAAGTGATATTATCAGTTGGCAGATGAAATCGCTAAAACACGTACTTTTTCGTAGGGAAGGGGCAAGGGAAGTGACTAACAAGTTTGTTACTTACTGCTTGACATTGACTACTTCACTTATTACTGCTTATCATATCAAGTGATGTTATCAGTTGGTAGATCAAATCGCTAAAACACGTTGTAGGCTGTACTTTTCGATGGGAAGGGACAAGGAAAGTGACTAACAAGTTTATTACTTACTGTTTAACATTAACTACTTCACTTACTACTGCTTATCATATCAAGTGATATTATCAGTTGGCAGATGAAATCGCTAAAACACGTACTTTTTCGTAGGGAAGGGACAAGGAAAGTGACTAACAAGTTTGTTACTTACTGTTTAACATTAACTACTTCACTTATTACAGCTTATCATATCAAGTGGTATTATCAGTTGGTAGATCAAATCGCTAAAACACGTTGTAGGCTGTACTTTCCGATGGGAAGGGACAAGGAAAGTGACTAACAAGTTTATTACTTACTGTTTAACATTAACTACTTCACTTACTACTGCTTATCATATCAAGTGATATTATCAGTTGGCAGATGAAATCGCTAAAACACGTACTTTTTCGTAGGGAAGGGACAGGGGAAGTGACTAACAAGTTTGTTACTAACTGTTCAACATTAACTACTTCACTTATTACAGCTTATCATATCAAGTGATATTATCAGCTGGCAGATGAAATCGCTAAATACGTACTTTTTCGTAGGGAAGGGACAGGGGAAGTGACTAACAAGTTTATTACTTACTGTTTAACATTAACTACTTCACTTATTGCAGCTTATCATATCAAGTGATATTATCAGTCGCCAGATGAAATCGCTAAAGCACGTACTTTTTCGTGGAGAAGGGACAAAGAAGTGACTAACAAGTTTGTTACTTACTGCTTGACATTGACTACTTCACTTATTACTGCTTATCATATCAAGTGATGTTATCAGTTGGTAGATCAAATCGCTAAAACACGTAATGTACTTTTCGTAGGGAAGGGACAAGGAAAGTGACTAACAAGTTTATTACTTACTGTTTAACATTAACTACTTCACTTACTACTGCTTATCATATCAAGTGATATTATCAGTTGGCAGATGAAATCGCTAAAACACGTACTTTTTCGTAGGGAAGGGACAGGGGAAGTGACTAACAAGTTTGTTACTTACTGTTTAACATTAACTACTTCACTTATTACAGCTTATCATATCAAGTGATGTTATCAGTTGGTAGATCAAATCGCTAAAACACGTTGTAGGCTGTACTTTTCGATGGGAAGGGACAAGGAAAGTGACTAACAAGTTTATTTAACATTAACTACTTCACTTACTACTGCTTATCATATCAAGTGATATTATCAGTTGGCAGATGAAATCGCTAGAACACGTACTTTTTCGTAGGGAAGGGACAAGGAAAGTGACTAACAAGTTTGTTACTTACTGTTTAACATTAACTGCTTCACTTATTACAGCTTATCATATCAAGTGATATTATCAGTTGGCAGATCAAATCGCTAAAACACGTACTTTTTCGTAGGGAAGGGACAAGGAAAGTGACTAACAAGTTTGTTACTTACTGTTTAACATTAACTGCTTCACTTATTACAGCTTATCATATCAAGTGATATTATCAGTTGGCAGATGAAATCGCTAAAACACGTACTTTTTCGTAGGGAAGGGACAGGGGAAGTGACTAACAAGTTTGTTACTTACTGTTTAACATTAACTGCTTCACTTATTACAGCTTATCATATCAAGTGATATTATCAGTTGGCAGATGAAATCGCTAAACACGTACTTTCGTAGGGAAGGGACAGGGAAAGTGACTAACAAGTTTGTTACTTACTGTTTAACATTAACTACTTCACTTATTACAGCTTATCATATCAAGTGATATTATCAGTTGGCAGATGAAATCGCTAAAACACGTACTTTTTCGTAGGAAGGGACAAGGGAAGTGACTAACAAGTTTGTTACTTACTGTTTAACATTAACTACTTCACTTATTACAGCTTATCATATCAAGTGATATTATCAGTTAGCAGATCAAATCGCTAAAACACGTAGGCTGTACTTTTCGTAGAGAAGGGACAAGGGAAGTGACTAACAAGTTTGTTACTTACTGTTTAACATTAACTACTTCACTTATTACAGCTTATCATATCAAGTGATATTATCAGCTGGCAGATGAAAATCGCGAAAACACGTACTTTTTCGTAGGGAAGGGACAAGGGAAAAGACTAACAAGTTTGTTACTTACTGTTTAACATTAACTACTTCACTTATTACAGCTTATCATATCAAGTGATATTACCAGTTGGCAGATGAAATCGCTAAAACACGTACTTTTTCGTAGGGAAGGGACAAGGGAAAAGACTAACAAGTTTGTTACTTACTGTTTAACATTAATCTACTTCACTTATTACAGCTTATCATATCAAGTGATATTATCAGTGGGCAGATGAAATCTTTAAAACACGTACTTTTCGTAGGAAAGGGACAGGGGAAGTGACTAACAAGTTTGTTACTTACTGTTTAACATTAACTACTTCACTTATTACAGCTTATCATATCAAGTGATATTATCAGCTGGCAGATGAAATCGCTAAAACACGTACTTTTTCGTAGGGAAGGGACAGGGAAGTGACTAACAAGTTTGTTACTTACTGTTTACCATTAACTACTTCACTTATTACTGCTTATCATATCAAGTGATCTTATCAGTTGGCAGATCAAATCGCTAAAACACGTCGTAGGCTGTACTTTTTCGTAGGGAAGGGACAGAAGTGACTAACAAGTTTGTTACTTACTGTTTAACATTAACTACTTCACTTATTACAGCTTATCATATCAAGTGATATTATCAGTTGGCAGATGAAATCGCTAAAACACGTACTTTTTCGTAGGGAAGGGACAGGGGAAGTGACTAACAAGTTTGTTACTTACTGTTTAACATTAACTACTTCACTTATTACAGCTTATCATATCAAGTGATATTATCAGTTGGCAGATGAAATCGCTAAAACACGTACTTTTCGTAGGGAAGGGACAGGAAGTGACTAACAAGTTTGTTACTTACTGTTTAACATTAACTACTTCACTTATTACAGCTTATCATATCAAGTGATATTATCAGTTGGCAGATGAAATCGCTAAAACACGTACTTTTTCGTAGGGAAGGGACAGGAAGTGACTAACAAGTTTGTTACTTACTGTTTAACATTAACTACTTCACTTATTACAGCTTATCATATCAAGTGATATTATCAGTTGGCAGATGAAATCGCTAAAACACGTACTTTTCGTAGGGAAGGGACAGGGAAGTGACTAACAAGTTTGTTACTTACTGTTTAACATTAACTACTTCACTTATTACAGCTTATCATATCAAGTGATATTATCAGTTGGCAGATGAAATCGCTAAAACACGTACTTTTTCGTAGGGAAGGGACAGGGGAAGTGACTAACAAGTTTGTTACTTACTGTTTAACATTAACTACTTCACTTATTACAGCTTATCATATCAAGTGATATTATCAGTTGGTAGATCAAATCGCTAAAACACGTACTTTTTCGTAGGGAAGGGACAGGGGAAGTGACTAACAAGTTTGTTACTTACTGTTTAACATTAACTACTTCACTTATTACAGCTTATCATATCAAGTGATATTATCAGCTGGCAGATGAAATCGCTAAAACACGTACTTTTTCGTAGGGAAGGGACAGGAAGTGACTAACAAGTTTGTTACTTACTGTTTTAACATTAACTACTTCACTTATTACAGCTTATCATATCAAGTGATATTATCAGTTGGCAGATGAAATCGCTAAAACACGTACTTTTTCGTAGGGAAGGGACAGGGGAAGTGACTAACAAGTTTGTTACTTACTGTTTAACATTAACTACTTCACTTATTACAGCTTATCATATCAAGTGATATTATCAGCTGGCAGATGAAATCGCTAAAACACGTACTTTTTCGTAGGGAAGGGACAGGGAAGTGACTAACAAGTTTGTTACTTACTGTTTAACATTAACTACTTCACTTATTACAGCTTATCATAATCAAGTGATATTATCAGCTGGCAGATGAAATCGCTAAAACACGTACTTTTTCGTAGGGAAGGGACAGGGAAGTGACTAACAAGTTTGTTACTTACTGTTTAACATTAACTACTTCACTTATTACAGCTTATCATATCAAGTGATATTATCAGTTGGCAGATGAAATCGCTAAAACACGTCATACTTTTTCGTAGGGAAGGGACAAGGGAAGTGACTAACAAGTTTGTTACTTACTGTTTAACATTAACTACTTCACTTATTACAGCTTATCATATCAAGTGATATTATCAGCTGGCAGATGAAATCGCTATAACACGTACTTTTTCGTAGGGAAGGGACAGGGGAAGCGACTAACAAGTTTGTTACTTACTGTTCAACATTAACTACTTCACTTATTACAGCTTATCATATCAAGTGATATTATCAGTTGGCAGATCAAATCGCTAAAACACGTAGGCTGTACTTTTCGTAGGGAAGGGACAAGGGAAGTGACTAACAAGTTTGTTACTTACTGTTTAACATTAACTACTTCACTTATTACAGCTTATCATATCAAGTGATATTATCAGCTGGCAGATGAAAATCAAGCTAAAACACGTACTTTTTCGTAGGAAGGGACAGGGAAGTGACTAACAAGTTTGTTACTTACTGTTTAACATTAACTACTTCACTTATTACAGCTTATCATATCAAGAGATATTATCAGTTGGCAGATGAAATCGCTAAAACACGTACTTTTTCGTAGGGAAGGGACAGGGGAAGTGACGAACAAGTTTGTTACTTACTGTTTAACATTAACTACTTCACTTATTACAGCTTATCATATCAAGTGATATTACCAGTTGGCAGATGAAATCGCTAAAACACGTACTTTTTCGTAGGGAAGGGACAAGGGAAAAGACTAACAAGTTTGTTACTTACTGTTTAACATTAACTACTTCACTTATTACAGCTTATCATATCAAGTGATATTACCAGTTGGCAGATGAAATCGCTAAAACACGTACTTTTTCGTAGGGAAGGGACAAGGGAAAAGACTAACAAGTTTGTTACTTACTGTTTAACATTAACTACTTCACTTATTACAGCTTATCATATCAAGTGATATTATCAGTTGGCAGATGAAATCGCTAAAACACGTACTTTTTCGTAGGGAAGGGACAGGGGAAGTGACTAACAAGTTTGTTACTTACTGTTTAACATTAACTACTTCACTTATTACAGCTTATCATATCAAGTGATATTATCAGTTGGCAGATGAAATCGCTAAAACACGTTTTTTTCGTAGGGAAGGGACAGGGGAAGTGACTAACAAGTTTGTTACTTACTGTTTAACATTAACTACTTCACTTATTACAGCTTATCATATCAAGTGATATTATCAGTTGGCAGATGAAATCGCTAAAACACGTACTTTTTCGTAGGGAAGGGACAGGGGAAGTGACTAACAAGTTTGTTACTTACTGTTTAACATTAACTACTTCACTTATTACAGCTTATCATATCAAGTGATATTATCAGCTGGCAGATGAAATCGCTAAAACACGTACTTTTTCGTAGGGAAGGGACAGGGGAAGTGACTAACAAGTTTGTTACTTACTGTTTAACATTAACTACTTCACTTATTACAGCTTATCATATCAAGTGATATTATCAGTTGGCAGATGAAATCGCTAAAACACACGTACTTTTCGTAGGGAAGGGTCAGGGGAAGTGACTAACAAGTTTGTTACTTACTGTTTAACATTAACTACTTCACTTATTACAGCTTATCATATCAAGTGATATTATCAGTTGGCAGATGAAATCGCTAAAACACGTACTTTTTCGTAGGGAAGGGACAAGGGAAAAGACTAACAAGTTTGTTACTTACTGTTTAACATTAACTACTTCACTTATTACAGCTTATCATATCAAGTGATATTACCAGTTGGCAGATGAAATCGCGAAAACACGTACTTTTTCGTAGGGAAGGGACAAGGGAAAAGACTAACAAGTTTGTTACTTACTGTTTAACATTAACTACTTCACTTATTACAGCTTATCATATCAAGTGATATTATCAGTTGGCAGATGAAATCGCTAAAACACGTACTTTTTCGTAGGGAAGGGACAGGGGAAGTGACTAACAAGTTTGTTACTTACTGTTTAACATTAACTACTTCACTTATTACAGCTTATCATATCAAGTGATATTATCAGTTGGCAGATGAAATCGCTAAAACACGTACTTTTTCGTAGGGAAGGGACAGGGGAAGTGACTAACAAGTTTGTTACTTACTGTTTAACATTAACTACTTCACTTATTACAGCTTATCATATCAAGTGATATTATCAGTTGGCAGATGAAAATCGCTATAACACGTACTTTTCGTAGGGAAGGGACAGGGAAGTGACTAACAAGTTTGTTACTTACTGTTTAACATTGACTACTTCACTTATTACAGCTTATCATATCAAGTGATATTATCAGTTGGCAGATGAAATCGCTAAAACACGTACTTTTTCGTAGGGAAGGGACAGGGAAGTGACTAACAAGTTTGTTACTTACTGTTTAACATTAACTACTTCACTTATTACAGCTTATCATATCAAGTGATATTATCAGCTGGCAGATGAAATCGCTAAACACGTACTTTTTCGTAGGGGAAGGGACAGGGAAGTGACTAACAAGTTTTGTTACTTACTGTTTAACATTAACTACTTCACTTATTACAGCTTATCATATCAAGTGATATTATCAGTTGGCAGATGAAATCGCTAAAACACGTACTTTTTCGTAGGGAAGGGACAGGGAAGTGACTAACAAGTTTGTTACTTACTGTTTAACATTAACTACTTCACTTATTACAGCTTATCATATCAAGTGATATTATCAGTTGGGTGATCAAATCGCTAAAACACGTCCTAGGCTTACTTTCGATGGGAAGGGACATGGGAAGTGACTAACAAGTTTGTTACTTACTGTTTAACATTAACTACTTCACTTATTACAGCTTATCATATCAAGTGATATTATCAGTTGGCAGATGAAATCGCTAAAACACGTACTTTTTCGTAGGGAAGGGACAGGGGAAGTGACTAACAAGTTTGTTACTTACTGTTTAACATTAACTACTTCACTTATTACAGCTTATCATATCAAGTGATATTATCAGCTGGCAGATGAAATCGCTAAAACACGTACTTTTTCGTAGGGAAGGGACAGGGGAAGTGACTAACAAGTTTGTTACTTACTGTTTAACATTAACTACTTCACTTATTACAGCTTATCATATCAAGTGATATTATCAGTTGGCAGATGAAATCGCTAAAACACGTACTGTACTTTTCGTAGGAAGGGACAGGGAAGTGACTAACAAGTTTGTTACTTACTGTTTAACATTAACTACTTCACTTATTACAGCTTATCATATCAAGTGATATTATCAGTTGGCAGATGAAATCGCTAAAACACGTACTTTTTCGTAGGGAAGGGACAGGAAAGTGACTAACAAGTTTGTTACTTACTGTTTAACATTAACTACTTCACTTATTACAGCTTATCATATCAAGTGATATTATCAGCTGGCAGATGAACTGGCTAAAACACGTACTTTTTGGTAGGGAAGGGACAGGGGAAGTGACTAAGAAGTTGGTTACTTACTGTTTAACATTAACTACTTCACTTATTACAGCTTATCATATCAAGTGATATTATCAGTTGGCAGATGAAAATCGCTAAAACACGTACTTTTTCTTAGAGAAGGGACAGGGAAGTGACTAACAAGTTTGTTACTTACTGTTTAACATTAACTACTTCACTTATTACAGCTTATCATATCAAGTGATATTATCAGTGGGCAGATGAAATCGCTAAAACACGTACTTTTTCGTAGGGAAGGGACAGGGAAGTGACTAACAAGTTTGTTACTTACTGTTTAACATTAACTACTTCACTTATTACAGCTTATCATATCAAGTGATATTATCAGCTGGCAGATGAAAATCGCTAAAACACGTACTTTTTCGTAGGGAAGGGACAGGGAAGTGACTAACAAGTTGGTTACTTACTGTTTAACATTAACTACTTTCACTTATTACAGCTTATCATATCAAGTGATATTATCAGCTGGCAGATGAAATCGCTAAAACACGTACTTTTTCGTAGGGAAGGGACAGGGAAGTGACTAACAAGTTTGTTACTTACTGTTTAACATTAACTACTTCACTTATTACAGCTTATCATATCAAGTGATATTATCAGTTGGCAGATGAAATCGCTAAAACACGTACTTTTCGTAGGGAAGGACAGGGAAGTGACTAACAAGTTTGTTACTTACTGTTTAACATTAACTACTTCACTTATTACAGCTTATCATATCAAGTGATATAATCAGCTGGCAAGCGAAATCGCTAAAACACGTAACTTTTCGCAGGTAAGGACAAGGGGAGGTGACTAACAAGTTTCTTACTTACTGTTTAACATTAACTACTTCACTTATTACAGCTTATCATATCAAGTGATATTATCAGTTGGCAGATGAAATCGCTAAAACACGTACTTTTTCGTAGGGAAGGGACAGGGGAAGTGACTAACAAGTTTCTTACTTACTGTTTAACATTAACTACTTCACTTATTACAGCTTATCATATCAAGTGATATTATCAGTTGGCAGATGAAATCGCTAAAACACGTACTTTTTCGTAGGGAAGTGACTAACAAGTTTGTTACTTACTGTTTAACATTAACTACTTCACTTATTACAGCTTATCATATCAAGTGATATTATCAGCTGGCAGATGAAATCGCTAAAACACGTACTACTTTTCGTAGGGAAGGGACAGGAAGTGACTAACAAGTTTCTTACTTACTGTTTAACATTAACTACTTCACTTACTACTGCTTATCATATCAAGTGATATTATCAGTTGGCAGATGAAATCGCTAAAACACGTACTTTTTCGTAGGGAAGTGACTAACAAGTTTGTTACTTACTGTTTAACATTAACTACTTCACTTATTACAGCTTATCATATCAGGTGATATTATCAGTTGGCAGATGAAATCGCTAAACACGTACTTTTTCGTAGGGAAGGGACAGGGGAAGTGACTAACAAGTTTGTTACTTACTGTTTAACATTAACTGCTTCACTTATTACAGCTTATCATATCAAGTGATATTATCAGTTGGCAGATGAAATCGCTAAAACACGTCGTAGGCTTTTTCGTAGAGGAAGGGACAAGGAAGTGACTAACAAGTTTGTTGCTTACTGTTTAACATTAACTACTTCACTTATTACAGCTTATCATATCAAGTGATATTATCAGTTGGCAGATGAAATCGCTAAAACACGTACTTTTTCGTAGGGAAGGGACAGGGGAAGTGACTAACAAGTTTCTTACTTACTGTTTAACATTAACTACTTCACTTATTACAGCTTATCATATCAAGTGATATTATCAGCTGGCAGATGAAAATCGCTAAAACACGTACTTTTTCGTAGGGAAGGGACAGGGAAGTGACTAACAAGTTTGTTACTTACTGTTTAACATTAACTACTTCACTTATTACAGCTTATCATATCAAGTGATATTATCAGTTGGCAGATGAAATCGCTAAAACACGTACTTTTCGTAGGGAAGGGACAGGGGAAGTGACTAACAAGTTTGTTACTTACTGTTTAACATTAACTACTTCACTTATTACAGCTTATCATATCAAGTGATATTATCAGCTGGCAGATGAAATCGCTAAAACACGTACTTTTTCGTAGGGAAGGGACAGGGAAGTGACTAACAAGTTTGTTACTTACTGTTTAACATTAACTACTTCACTTATTACAGCTTATCATATCAAGTGATATTATCAGCTGGCAGATGAAATCGCTAAAACACGTACTTTTTCGTAGGGAAGGGACAGGGGAAGTGACTAACAAGTTTGTTACTTACTGTTTAACATTAACTACTTCACTTATTACAGCTTATCATATCAAGTGATATTATCAGTTGGCAGATGAAATCGCTAAAACACGTACTTTTTCGTAGGTAAGGGACAGGGGAAGTGACTAACAAGTTTGTTACTTACTGTTTAACATTAACTACTTCACTTATTACAGCTTATCATATCAAGTGATATTATCAGCTGGCAGATGAAATCGCTAAAACACGTACTTTTCGTAGGGAAGGGACAGGGAAGTGACTAACAAGTTTGTTACCTACTGTTTAACATTAACTACTTCACTTATTACAGCTTATCATATCAAGTGATATTATCAGTGGGCAGATGAAATCGCTAAAACACGTACTTTTCGTAGAGAAGGGACAGGGAAGTGACTAAAAAGTTTGTTACTTACTGTTTAACATTAACTACTTCACTTATTACAGCTTATCATATCAAGTGATATTATCAGCTTGCAGATGAAATCGCCAAAACACGTACTTTTTCGTAGGGAAGGGACAGGGAAGTGACTAACAAGTTTGTTACTTACTGTTTAACATTAACTACTTCACTTATTACAGCTTATCATATCAAGTGATATTATCAGTTGGCAGATGAAATCGCTAAAACACGTACTTTTTCGTAGGGAAGGGACAGGGGAAGTGACTAACAAGTTTGTTACTTACTGTTTAACATTAACTACTTCACTTATTACAGCTTATCATATCAAGTGATATTATCAGCTGGCAGATGAAATCGCTAAAACACGTACTTTTTCGTAGGGAAGGGACAGGGGAAGTGACTAACAAGTTGGTTACTTACTGTTTAACATTAACTACTTCACTTATTACAGCTTATCATATCAAGTGATATTATCAGTTGGCAGATGAAATCGCTAAAACACGTACTTTTTCGTAGGGAAGGGACAGGGGAAGTGACTAACAAGTTTGTTACTTACTGTTTAACATTAACTACTTCACTTATTACAGCTTATCATATCAGGTGATATTATCAGTTGGCAGATGAAATCGCTAAACACGTACTTTTTCGTAGGGAAGGGACAGGGGAAGTGACTAACAAGTTTGTTACTTACTGTTTAACATTAACTACTTCACTTATTACAGCTTATCATATCAAGTGATATTATCAGCTGGCAGATGAAATCGCTATAACACGTACTTTTTCGTAGGGAAGGGACAGGGGAAGTGACTAACAAGTTTGTTACTTACAGTTTAACACTAACTACTTCACTTATTACAGCTTATCATATCAAGTGATATTATCAGTTGGCAGATGAAATCGCTAAAACACGTACTTTTTCGTAGGGAAGGGACAGGGGAAGTGACTAACAAGTTTGTTACTTACTGTTTAACATTAACTGCTTCACTTATTACAGCTTATCATATCAAGTGATATTATCAGTTGGCAGATGAAATCGCTAAAACACGTACTTTTTCGTAGGGAAGGGACAGGGGAAGTGACTAACAAGTTTGTTACTTACTGTTTAACATTAACTACTTCACTTATTACAGCTTATCATGGTTCCAAGTGATATTATCCAGTTGGCAGATGAAATCAACTAAAACACGTAATTTTCTGTAGGGAAGGGACAGGGGAAGTGACTAACCTTAAGTTTGTTACCTACTGTTTAACATTAACTACTTCACTTATTACAGCTTATCATATCAAAGTGATATTATCAGTGGGCAGATGAAATCAGCAAAACACGTACTTTTTCGTAGAGAAGGGACAGGGGAAGTGGGACTGAAAAGTTTGTTACTTACTGTTTAACATTAACTACTTTCACTTCATTAGCAGCTTATCATATCAGAGTGATATTATCAAGCTGGCAGATGAAAATCGCTAAAACACGTCACTTTTTCGTAGGGAAGGGACAGGGGAAGTGACTAACAAGTTGGTTACTTACTGTTTTAACATTAACTACTTCACTTATTACAGCTTACTTGCATATCAAGTATTATCAGCTTCCAGCAGATGAAATCCTTCAAAACAATACTTTTCGTAGGGAGGACAGAGTATTCTTAAATTGGTTACTTACTGTTTAACAGTAACTACTTCACTTAATACAGCTTATATATCAAAATTTATGATATTATCAGTTGGCAGATGAAATCGCTAAAACACGTACTTTTTCGTAGAAAGGGAAGGGACAGGAAATGACTAACAAGTTTGTTACTTACTGTTTAACATTAACTACTCTTCACTTATTTACAGCTTATCATATCCAAGTGATATTATCAGCTTGGCAGATAGAAATCAGCTAAAACACGTACTTTTTCGTAGGGAAGGGACAGGGTAAGTGACTAATGTCAATTTTGTTACTTACTGTTTAACATTAACTAACTTCAATTTTAATTACAGCTTATCATATCAAGTGATATTATCAGTTGGCAGATGCAAATCCAGCTAAAAACTCGTACTTTTTCGTAGGGAAGGGACAGGGGAAGTGACTAACAAGTTGGTTACTTACTGTTTAACATTAACTACTTCACTTATTATAGCTTATCATATCCAAGTGATATTATCCAGTTGGCAGATGAAATCGCTAAAAACACGTACTTTTTCGTAGGGAAGGGACAGAGGAAGTGACTAACAAGGATTTGTTACTTACTGTTTAACATTAACTACTTCACTTATTACAGCTTTGTATCATATCAAGTGATATTATCAGTTGGCAGGATGAAATCCGCTAAAACACGTACTTTTTCGTGAGGGAAGGGACAGGGGAAGTGACTAACAAGTTGGTTACTTTACTGTTTAACATCTAACTACTTCACTTATTACAGCTTATCCATATCAAGTGATATTATCAGTTGGTAAGATCAAATCAGCGCTAAAACACGTATTACTTTTCGTAGGGAAGGGACAGGGGAAGTGACTAACAAGTTTGTTACTTACTGTTTTAACATTAACTACTTCACTTATTACAGCTTATCATATCAAGTGATATTATCAGCTGGAAGATGTGAAAATCGCTAAAACACGAATACTTTTTCGTAGGGAAGGGACAGAGGAAAAAGACTAACAAAGTTTTGTTACTTACTGTTTAACATTAACTACTTCACTTATTACAGCTTATCAGTATCAAGAGTGATATTATTATCCAGTTGGCAGATGGAAATCGCTAAAACACGTATCACTTTTCCGTAGGGAAGGGATACAGGGGGAAGTGACTAACAAGTTTGCTTACTTACTGTTTAACATTAACTACTTCACTTATTACAGCTTATCATGATCAAGTGATATTATCAGCTGGCAGATGAAAATCGCTAAAACACGTACTTTTTCGTAGGGGAAGGGACAGGGGAAGTGTGACTAACAAGTTTTATTTACTTACTGCTTTAACATTAACTACTTCACTTATTACAGCTTATCATATCAGAGTGATATTATCCAGCTGGCAAGATGAAAATCGCTAAAACACGTACTTTTTCGTAGGGAAGGGACACAGGGAAGTGACTAACAAGTTTGTGCCACTTACTGTTTTAACATTAACTACTTCACTTATTACAGCTTATCATATATCAAGTGATATTATCAGTTGGCAGATGAAATCGCTAAAACACGTAACTTTTCGTAGGGGAAGGGACAGGGGAAGTGACTAACAAGTTTGTTACTTACTGTTTCAACATTAAGTACTTCACTTATTACAGCTAATATCAAACTTACTTACTTGACTTAATCAGGTTGGCTTTCGCCGGTGACGCGGTCATTCCGCATCTTCACCGAAAAGGGTGTGCCGTCCTAGAAGTCAGCCGTGTCCATTTTTCACGGTCTTCAGCCACAATTTGAACCATCATTCCATCCAGCTGTCCCACTATTGGCCCATTTCCCTGCGAAACGAAACATCGCGCCTGGAACTGTCTTTCGATGCCGAGTGACTTTAAATCCTCTTTAACCACATCCGTCCAGAACTTTTTCGCCTACGCCCAGGTGGCCGTTTCCAGACAGGATTTGGAAGCATTTTTAAAGCGTGTTGTAACGAGACGATCCGGCGTTCTTCTTAGTATATGCCCGAGCAGTCCGAAGTCGACTTTCTATTGCTGCTTGAGATGGCGTTAGGAGATGCTGGCACCTCCCTCGTGTCAAGCGTTGATGTACTGCGTCGATTTCGCTTGTAAAGGTCTTCGTTATGCGCATACACGCGGCCAGAAATATCCAAGCAAACGCCTAAAAGCTTCCCTCTCCGTGCAATCCAACGCTTTCGCATCTGCGTTTTCCGGTGCTGCCCACGTCTCCGATCCGTACATCATGATAGGGCGAATAGCGGATAGGTGAGACGCGCAACTTGACTTCCTTCACGATGAGTGGTAGACCACAAACACTTGGTTAGAGAATTGAATGCAGACGTAGCTTTCTGCACATCGTTTGTCGAATATCCGCTGCGATAACTACTTCATCGTTCTTCAGCAAACAGCCCAAATAACAGAAATCGTCCACCAGTTCGATACGTTGTCCGTCCACACAAACTCCAGTTGAAGAAGGCCTCTGAGAGACCCACATCTGCTTGCATTTGTCGGGACGAAGACGAAAGTCCATAGGCTGCAGCATACTTCGAAACGAGGTTCACAATCCTTTCGCAGTTTTGCGTTGTTTTCAAAGCGAATAACACAATGTCGTCGGCGTACTCCAGGTCGACAAGGGAGCGTCCGTGATGGTGTTAGGATCACATCCGCAGGAAACTGTTCTGCAACTCTACGCATGATGTCATCAACGGCGAAGTTGAAAAAGAAAAGGTCCTGCAACGGCTCCTTTGCCCCTTACTCCTGTTTTCACCTCGAAAGCTGACGTAAATCCGACAGGTGTGCGAACTGCTGCTGTTGTTCCTTTGTTCATGTCCTCGGGATTAACCGAACATACTTTTCCGGGACTCCATCTGCTCGGGGGCAGAGCATTGAGCAATCGATCACGATGAGGAGAGTCGAACGCGGCTTCAAAGTCCAAAAAAGCAAGCTGTAATGGCTTCCGAAAACCGCTGCCACGATTCAATTTACTCTTCTCACGACGAACACTTGGTCGATGGTCGATCTTCCAGGTCGAAAAACCGGCTTGCATCATCTCTGGTCGTTCCTTCACGATGTTTGATAAGTCGCTCGAGAATGATACGTTTCTAAAACCTTGTACATGACACGAAGTAGAGAGATTCCTCTGTAGTTCTTAGGATCCCGTGACGGATAGCTTCTTGTGAAGAGAGGTACGATGAGTCGCATGTCTCCACGAATCGGTATCCTTTCGCTCATCCATATGGCACGGATGGTGTTGGTCATTTCCACGAATCCCAGACGGAGGAAGAGCTTTCAGCATTTCAGCAGTGATGTTGTCATCTCCACCTGCCTTTCCATTCTTCTCATTTTCCGGACACAATCCAAAAACTTCCAGACTCAGTCGGCGGTTCCTCACTGACATCGTAATGTGCTTCTCTGAACATGCAGGGAGCTCAGGTACTGATGGCGCTGGACGATTCAGTAGTGAACTGAAGTAATCCTTCCATATTGGCAGCGTCGCATCACCAACTGCAACTCCATTGGTAGTGTTCAAGACAGGAGAACATCTCTTCATCTTCCCGCTATACTGTCGCAGCAACGTGTAGGCTTTCTTCCGGATTCTTCTCCCTCCCAAGCCTTCTCGAACTCCTTAGCTCCTACACGTCCACTCTCGTTCGCGGTCACTTTAGAAGCTGCCGACGCAACTTCCTCCTCAGACGCTTCTCCTCCACGAAGTTTCCTGCAGTTCAGGAGAGCAATAATACTCTAAGTTGTAGGTAGATGTTGTTTTTCTTTTCTGAGACGTAGGCGCGAACTTCTTCTTAGGCTGTACAACCGGGAGTGCCTCTTTCGAGAAGCGTCCTGGATGCACTTGACAAAGAATCCGCGTCGCAAAAGTTTCTTCTTAGTCCGCAGTACTCCGATGTGAATAGAAACGCGTTGTCGGAAATTCGCTTCTGCACTCTTCATCTACTGGAGACTTGTCATGTCAATCCTCTGGAAAGGCTGGAGACCCTCGCGCTTCCTCTTATGAATCCTCGCGAAAGTGAAGTTCAACAGAACAGGACGGTGATCCGAATCCGAATGCGACATCCCACACAGCTTTCCTAGATCTTCGAATATCCGATACTGGAATATTCCTCGTCAAGGACATAGTCAAGCTGTAGTTTCAAAGTTGTCATCTTCCGCTTCCGCTGCTCTTCTGGAGATAGCCGGGTTGGTCCCTGCCACGTAAGCTGATGGCGGCGATGATTCCTCTTGAATGTCGATGCAATAACTGCATTCACTGCGTTCACAAAAGTCGACAAGGCGGTAGCCATTGTCCGATGTTTGCTCCACTGGGTAGAACCATTTACCGAGTACTTCCGGATTCCTGATCAAGTCCCATCTTCGCATTTTGCGTCGAAAATCCCCACGACAACAACAGCATGTTGACAAGGTATCCCTGGCCAGCAACGTATTGGAGTTCCTCATAAAACGCATCCTTCCGAATTGTCTTCGGCGGTTTCAGTGGGCGCATGGAGCACTCACTATCCACAGATTGAATCCTCTGTCCAGATCCCGCAGTCGTACCGAAATGCATTCCGGCACGACGTTGAGCCAAACTCCTTGACCATACCATTTGAAATCCTTCCTTACATGCCATTGCACAGCCTCCCACTCTCCTATCGTCAGCGTTACCGCAGTAGATGGTGTAACTCTCCGGGACGCTGATGACGGGTCTATCATGAGGCGGGTTTCCTGCAAAGCAGCTGAAACGGTGCATGGAAATAGCTCAGAAGTCTGTAGATAGCGCAGTTCTTTGGATATCACTCGGACAGCGATCGACAGTTCAGGAATTGGCGAAATTGTGGCGCCCTTGTGGCCAAAAAGACTCCCATGACTCCCTAGGTACGGATCCTAAGGTGTTATGGACGAGAAGGCCTTAGTGTGCCGGACGGCGACACCTTTGCTATGCAATGTGTGGGATACTTTCGCGATATAGTTGTGCACGCTATATCGCTCGAACGTTCCCTGTGTACACTCAAACGTCTGGCTGGGTTCAGTAGAAGCAGGGGCACCAACGAGCGAGGTACCAACACAGACTTGTATACACACCCCACAGCTTATCATATCAAGTGATATTATCAGCTGGCAGATGAAATCGCTATAACACGTACTTTTTCGTAGGGAAGGGACAGGGGAAGTGACTAACAAGTTTGTTACTTACAGTTTAACAACTAACTACTTCACTTATTACAGCTTATCATATCAAGTATGATATTATCAGTTTGGCAGATGAAATCGCTAAAACACGTACTTTTTCGTAGGGAAGGGACAGGGAAGTGACTAACAAGTTTATGTTACTTACTGTTTAACATTAACTACTTCACTTATTACAGCTTATCATATCAAGTGATATTATCAGCTGGCTGGCAAGTGATGAAAATCAAGCTAAAACACGTACTTTTTTTCGTAGGGAAGGGACAGGGAAGTGACTAACAAGTTTGTTACTTACTGTTTAACATTAAAGGCAGCATACACGCTCACTGCAAACATGGTTGAGATAACCAGCACAAATAAATAGGTTCCGCCTTCGGCCCCTACCATCTCGTCAACGGCGTTTTGAAGCGCAGAAAACCACTACAGGTTGACAGAATTCAGCATTCTGCGTCTCGAAAGCCTGCCATGGAACCCCACCCCTACGAATAACAGAATGAAAGAGTGAGGCATGTAGAAAACATTTGATAGCTTAGAGTGAGGATAGCCCTAGCAAATGAGAGTCTACGAGGAAACTTGGCTTGGTTTACCTGGAATATAACATATCTGGGTTTACTGATGAAGATGCTCCATTACTTATAAGGCAGCCGGAGTAGATGGGCTTTTTCTTGAAAGTGGATGTGAATTAATCGGTATGTAAACAAGTTATATGCAGGGAAATCCAAGCTGTTTATCTCGTAGACTCTCATTTTATAGTGCTATCGCTCCAAATTATCAAATGCTTCCCACATGCCTCACTCTTCATTCTACTGTTATGTGTGGGGAGTGGGGTTCACAGCAGGCTTATTCGAGACTGGGAATGCTTCCAGAATTCTGTCAACCTGCATGGTTTTTGGCGCTTCCAGAACGCCCAGGTTGACGGCATTGCTGTAGGGGCCAGGCGCAGGTTCTATTTAGCTGCTGTTATCTCAACCATTTTTGTGAGCGTGTATGCTACCTTTAACTACTTCACTTATTACAGCTTATCATATCAGAGTGATATTATCAGTTTGGCAGGATGAAATCGCTAAAACACGTACTTTCGTTGTAGGGAAGGGACAGGGAAGTGACTATACAAGTTTTGTTTACTTACTGTTTAACATTAACTACTTCACTTATTACAGCTTATCATATATCAAGTGATATTATCAGTTGGCAGATGAAATCGCTTCAAAACACGTACTTTTTCGTAGGGGAAGGGACAGGGGAAGTGACTAACTAAGTTGGTTACTTACTGTTAGTAATATTTAACTACTTCACTTACATTACAAGCTTATCATATCAAGTGATATTATCAGTTGGTAGATCAAATCGCTTTAAAACACGTACTTTTCTTTCTTCGTAGGGAAGGGACAGGGGAAGTGACTAACAAGTTTGTTACTTACTGTTTTACATTAACTACTTCACTTATTACAGCTTATCATATCAAGTGATATTTATCAGCTGGAAAGATGAAAATCGCTAAAACACGTACTTTTTCGTAGGGAAGGGACAGGAAGTGACTAACAAGTTTGTTACTTACTGTTTAACATTAACTACTTCACTTATTACAGCTTATCATATCAAGTGATATTATCAGTTGGCAGATGAAATCGCTAAAACACGTACTTTTCCGTAGGGAAGGGACAGGGGAAGTGACTAACAACTTTGTTACTTACTGTTTAACATTAACTACTTCACTTATTACAGCTTATCATATCAAGTGATATTATCAGCTGGCAGATGAAATCGCTATAACACGTACTTTTTCGTAGGGAAGGGACAGGGGAAGTGACTAACAAGTTTGTTACTTACAGTTTAACACTAACTACTTCACTTATTACAGCTTATCATATCAAGTGATATTATCAGTTGGCAGATGAAATCGCTAAAACACGTACTTTTTCGTAGGGAAGGGACAGGGGAAGTGACTAACAAGTTTGTTACTTACTGTTTAACATTAACTACTTCACTTATTACAGCTTATCATATCAAGTGATATTATCAGTTGGCAGATGAAATCGCTAAAACACGTACTTTTTCGTAGGGAAGGGACAGGGAAGTGACTAACAAGTTTGTTACTTACTGTTTAACATTAACTACTTCACTTATTACAGCTTATCATATCAAGTGATATTATCAGTTGGCAGATGAAATCGCTAAAACACGTACTTTTTCGTAGGGAAGGGACAGGGGAAGTGACTAACAAGTTGGTTACTTACTGTTTAACATTAACTACTTCACTTATTACAGCTTATCATATCAAGTGATATTATCAGTTGGTAGATCAAATCGCTAAAACACGTACTTTTTCGTAGGGAAGGGACAGGGGAAGTGACTAACAAGTTTGTTACTTACTGTTTAACATTAACTACTTCACTTATTACAGCTTATCATATCAAGTGATATTATCAGCTGGCAGATGAAATCGCTAAAACACGTACTTTTTCGTAGGGAAGGGACAGGGGAAGTGACTAACAAGTTTGTTACTTACTGTTTAACATTAACTACTTCACTTATTACAGCTTATCATATCAAGTGATATTATCAGTTGGCAGATGAAATCGCTAAAACACGTACTTTTCCGTAGGGAAGGGACAGGGGAAGTGACTAACAAGTTTGTTACTTACTGTTTAACATTAACTACTTCACTTATTACAGCTTATCATATCAAGTGATATTATCAGCTGGCAGATGAAATCGCTATAACACGTACTTTTTCGTAGGGAAGGGACAGGGGAAGTGACTAACAAGTTTGTTACTTACAGTTTAACACTAACTACTTCACTTATTACAGCTTATCATATCAAGTGATATTATCAGTTGGCAGATGAAATCGCTAAAACACGTACTTTTTCGTAGGGGGAAGGGACAGGGGAAGTGACTAACAAGTTTGTTACTTACTGTTTAACATTAACTACTTCACTTATTACAGCTTATCATATCAAGTGATATTATCAGTTGGCAGATGAAATCGCTAAAACACGTACTTTTTCGTAGGGAAGGGACAGGGGAAGTGACTAACAAGTTTGTTACTTACTGTTTAACATTAACTACTTCACTTATTACAGCTTATCATATCAAGTGATATTATCAGTTGGCAGATGAAATCGCTAAAACACGTACTTTTTCGTAGGGAAGGGACAGGGGAAGTGACTAACAAGTTGGTTACTTACTGTTTAACATTAACTACTTCACTTATTACAGCTTATCATATCAAGTGATATTATCAGTTGGTAGATCAAATCGCTAAAACACGTACTTTTTCGTAGGGAAGGGACACGGGTAGTGACTAACAAGTTTGTTACTTACTGTTTAACATTAACTACTTCACTTATTACAGCTTATCATATCAAGTGATATTATCAGTTGGAAGATGAAATCGCTAAAACACGTACTTTTTCGTAGGGAAGGGACAGGGAAGTGACTAACAAGTTTGTTACTTACTGTTTAACATTAACTACTTCACTTATTACAGCTTATCATATCAAGTGATATTATCAGTTGGCAGATGAAATCGCTAAAACACGTACTTTTCCGTAGGGAAGGGACAGGGAAGTGACTAACAACTTTGTTACTTACTGTTTAACATTAACTACTTCACTTATTACAGCTTATCATATCAAGTGATATTATCAGCTGGCAGATGAAAATCGCTAAAACACGTACTTTTTCGTAGGGAAGGGACAGGGAAGTGACTAACAAGTTTGTTACTTACTGTTTAACATTAACTACTTCACTTATTACAGCTTATCATATCAAGTGATATTATCAGCTGGCAGATGAAAATCGCTAAAACACGTACTTTTTCGTAGGGAAGGGACAGGGAAGTGACTAACAAGTTTGTTACTTACTGTTTAACATTAACTACTTCACTTATTACAGCTTATCATATCAAGTGATATTATCAGCTGGCAGATGAAAATCGCTAAAAACACGTACTTTTTCGTAGGGAAGGGACAGGGGAAGTGACTAACAAGTTTGTTACTTACTGTTTAACATTAACTACTTCACTTATTACAGCTTATCATATCAAGTGATATTATCAGTTGGCAGATGAAATCGCTAAAACACGTACTTTTTCGTAGGGAAGGGACAGGGGAAGTGACTAACAATGTTTGTTACTTACTGTTTAAACATTAACTACTTCACTTATTACAGCTTATCATATCAAGTGATATTATCAGTTGGCAGATGAAATCGCTAAAACACGTACTTTTTCGTAGGGAAGGGACAGGGGAAGTGACTAACAAGTTTGTTACTTACTGTTTAACATTAACTACTTCACTTATTACAGCTTATCATGACTTACTTACTTGACTTAATCGGTTGGCTTTCGCCTGACGCGGTCATTCCGCATCTTCACCGAGGTGTGCCGTCCTAGAAGTCAGCCGTGTCCATTTTTCACGGTCTTCAGCCACAATTTGAACACATTCCATCCAGCTGTCACTATTCCATTTCCTGCGAAACGAAACATCGCGCCTGAACTGTCTTTCGATGCCGAGTGACTTTAAATCCTCTTTAACCACATCCGTCCAGAACTTTCGCCTACGCCCAGGTGGCCGTTTCCAGACAGGATTTGGAAGCATTTTTAAAGCGTGTTGTACGAGACGATCCGGCGTTCTTCTTAGTATATGCCCGAGCAGTCGAAGTCGACTTTCTATTGCTGCTTGAGATGGCGTTAGAGATGCTGGCACCTCCCTCGTGTCAAGCGTTGATGTACTGCGTCGATTTCCTTGTAAAGGTCTTCGTTATGGCATACACGCGGCCAGAAATATCCAAGCAAACGCCTAAAAGCTTCCTCTCCGTGCAATCCAACCTTTCCATCTGCGTTTTCGGTGCTGCCCACGTCTCCGATCCGTACATCATGATAGGGCGAATAGCGGATAGGTAGACGCGCAACTTGACTTCCTTCGCGATGGTGGTAGACCACAAACACTTGGTTAGAGAATTGAATGCAGACGTAGCTTTCGCACATCGTTGTCGAATATCCGCTGCATAACTACCATCGTTCTTCAGCAAACAGCCCAAATAACAGAAATCGTCCACCAGTTCGATACGTTGTCCGTCCACACAAACTCCAGTTGAAGGCCTCTGAGAGACCCACATCTGCTTGCATTTGTCGGGACGAAGACGAAGTCCATAGGCTGCGGCATACTTCGAAACGAGGTTCACAATCCTTTGCAGTTTTGCGTTGTTTTCAGCGAATAACACAATGTCGTCGGCGTACTCCAGGTCGACAAGGAGCGTCCTGATGGTGTTAGGATCACATCCGCAGGAAACTGTTCTGCAACTCTACGCATGATGTCATCAACGGCGAAGTTGAAAAGAAAAGGTCCTGCAACGGCTCCTTGCCTTACTCCTGTTTCACCTCGAAAGCTGACGTAAATCCGACAGGTGTACGAACTGCTGCTGTTGTTCCTTTGTTCATGTCCTCGATTAACCGAACATACTTTTCCGGGACTCCATCTGCTCGCAGAGCATTGAGCAATCGATCACGATGAGGAGAGTCGAACGCGGCTTCAAAGTCCAAAGAAGCAAGCTGTAATGGCTTCGAATACCGCTGCCACGATTCAATTACTCTTCTCACGACGAACACTTGGTCGATGGTCGATCTTCCGGGTCGAAAACCGGCTTGCTCATCTCTGGTCGTTCCTTCACGATGTTTGATAAGTCGCTCGAGAATGATACGTTCTAAAACCTTGTACATGACACGGAGTAGAGAGATTCCTCTGTAGTTCTTAGGATCCGTGACGGATAGCTTCTTGTGAAGAGGTACGATGATCGCATGTCTCCACAAATCGGGTATCCTTTCGCTCATCCATATGGCAGGGATGGTGCTGGTCATATCACGAATCCCAGACGGAGGAAGAGCTTTCAGCATTTCAGCAGTGATGTTGTCATCTCCACCTGCCTTTCCATTCTTCATTTTCCGGACACAATCCAAAACTTCAGACTCAGTCGGCGGTTCCTCACTGACATCGTAATGTGCTCTCTGAACATGCGGGAGCTCAGGTACTGATGGCGCTGGACGATTCAGTAGTGAACTGAAGTAATCCTTCCATATTGGCAGCGTCGCATCACCAACTGCAACTCCATTGGTAGTGTTCAAGACAGGAGAACATCTCTTCATCTTCCCGCTATACTGTCGCAGCAACGTGTAGGCTTTCTTCGGATTCTTCTCCTCCCAAGCCTTCTCGAACTCCTTAGCTCTACACGTCCACTCGTTCGCGGTCACTTTGAAGCTGCCGACGCAACTTCCTCCTCAGACGCTTCTCCTCCACGAAGTTTCCTGCAGTTCGGAGAGCACATACTCTGTTGTAGGTAGATGTTGTTTCTTCTGAGACGTAGGCGAACTTCTTCTTAGGCTGTACAACCGGGAGTGCCTCTTTCGAAGCGTCCTGGATGCACTTGACAAAGAATCCGCGTCGCAAAGTTTCTTCTTAGTCCGTACTCCGATGTGAATAGAAACGCGTTGTCGGAAATTCCTTCTGCACTCTTCATCTCTGAGACTTGTCATGTCAATCCTCTGGAGAGGCTGAGCCCCTCGCTTCCTCTTATGAATCCTCGCAGTGAAGTTCAACAGAACAGGACGGTGATCCGAATCGAATGCGACATCCCACACAGCTCTAGATCTTCGAATGTCCGATACTGGAATATTCCTCGTCAGGACATAGTCAAGCTGTAGTTTCAAAGTTGTCATCTTCCGCTTCCGCTGCTCTTCTGGAGATAGCCGGGTTGGTCCCTGCCACGTAAGCTGATGGCGGCGATGATTCCTCTTGAATGTCGATGCAATAATCAGACCACTGCGTTCACAAAAGTCGACAAGGCGGTAGCCATTGTCCGATGTTTGCTCCACTGGGTAGAACCATTTACCGAGTACTTCGGATTCTGATCAAGTCCCATCTTCGCATTTGCGTCAATCCCCACGACAACAGCATGTTGACAAGGTATCTGGCCAGCAACGTATTGAGTTCCTCATAAAACGCATCCTTCGAATTGTCTTCGGCGGTTTCAGTGGGCGCATGAGCACTCACTATCCACAGATTGAATCCTCTGTGATCCCGCAGTCGTACGAATGCATTCCGGCACGACGTTGAGCCAAACTCCTTGACCATACCATTGAAATCCTTCCTTTACAGCTATTGCACAGCCTCCCACTCTCCTATCGTCAGCGTTACCGCAGTAGATGGTGTACTCTCCGACGCTGATGACGGGTCTATCCTTGAGGCGGGTTTCCTGCAAAGCAGCAAACGGTGCATGGAAATAGCTCAGAAGTCTGGATAGCGCAGTTCTTTGGATATCACTCGACAGCGATCGACAGTTCAGGGTGGCGAAATTGTGGCTTGTGGCCAAAGACTCCATGACTCCCTAGGTACGGATCCTAAGGTGTTATGGACCAGAGGCCTTAGTGTGCCGGACGGCGACACCTTTATGCAATGTGCGGGATACTTTCGCGATATAGTTGTGCACGCTATATCGCTCGAACGTTCCCTGTGTACACTCAAACGTCTGCTGGGTTCAGTAGAAGCAGGGGCACCAACGAGCAGGTACCAACAGACTTGTATACACACCCCCACAGCTTATCATATCAAGTGATATTATCAGCTGGCAGATGAAATCGCTATAACACGTACTTTTTCGTAGGGAAGGGACAGGGGAAGTGACTAACAAGTTTGTTACTTACAGTTTAACACTAACTACTTCACTTATTACAGCTTATCATATCAAGTGATATTATCAGTTGGCAGATGAAATCGCTAAAACACGTACTTTTTCGTAGGGAAGGGACAGGGGAAGTGACTAACAAGTTTGTTACTTACTGTTTAACATTAACTACTTCACTTATTACAGCTTATCATATCAAGTGATATTATCAGCTGGCAGATGAAATCGCTAAAACACGTACTTTTTCGTAGGGAAGGGACAGGGGAAGTGACTAACAAGTTTGTTACTTACTGTTTAACATTAACTACTTCACTTATTACAGCTTATCATATCAAGTGATATTATCAGCTGGCAGATGAAATCGCTAAAACACGTACTTTTTCGTAGGGAAGGGACGGGGAAGTGACTAACAAGTTTGTTACTTACTGTTTAACATTAACTACTTCACTTATTACAGCTTATCATATCAAGTGATATTATCAGTTGGCAGATGAAATCGCTAAAACACGTACTTTTTCGTAGGGAAGGGACAGGGGAAGTGACTAACAAGTTTGTTACTTACTGTTTAACATTAACTACTTCACTTAATACAGCTTATCATATCAAGTGATATTATCAGCTGGCAGATGAAATCGCTATAACACGTACTTTTTCGTAGGGAAGGGACAGGGGAAGTGACTAACAAGTTTGTTACTTACAGTTTAACACTAACTACTTCACTTATTACAGCTTATCATATCAAGTGATATTATCAGTTGGCAGATGAAATCGCTAAAACACGTTACTTTTTCGTAGGGAAGGGACAGGGGAAGTGACTAACAAGTTTGTTACTTACTGTTTAACATTAACTACTTCACTTATTACAGCTTATCATATCAAGTGATATTATCAGTTGGCAGATGAAATCGCTAAAACACGTACTTTTTCGTAGGTAAGGGACAGGGGAAGTGACTAACAAGTTTGTTACTTACTGTTTAACATTAACTACTTCACTTATTACAGACAAAAGTGTTACAGTAAAATTTTATGCGGACGATATAAAACTCTACAAAGTCATTTCTGATCCATTAGATACCCAAGTGCTGCAGGAGGGGATTGACCTGATAGTTGACTGGGCGAGAGAATGGCAGCTGCCACTGGCTCCGCAAAAAACCGTATTTATGCGGGTTCATTTGAGTCCGGCGTCGACGGCCCATTCATATACATGTGCTGGTGTCGCGCTGCGAGCGGTAGACTCGGTTCGAGACCTCGGTTTTCACTACGATAGGAAGCTGGATATTTCTGAGCATGTCAAAATCAAATGCCAATCGGCTCACAGGCGGATTTTTCAGATTTATAAGGGTATCTCCACTAGAAACAAACAGGTTCTGCTCCGAGCATATAAGACTTATATACGACCCATTGTGGAATCTGGAACATCAGTATTCGCTCCGCACAAGAAAAAGGATATTGACGCGCTCGAAAAGGTCCAGAATAGTTTCACTCGCAAACTGTTGATTCGCATCGGTGGTTTCCTGAATTCCAAGATACCCAGGGCCCACTTAAGGAACAAATATTTTGGGTTGCCAACGTTGGATTCTCGGCGCAGAGTAATTGACCTTTGCATGGTCCGCAAACTTCTGGAAAACAGCAGTATTTTTCAGGCTTGCACCCTATTTCAAACTAGTCACATCGAGAACTAGAGGTGAAATAATGAAAATATTTCTCGGTCGGCCAATTACCAGTGTTAGGGTTAGGTCTTTTTCCACATAGGGCGGGTAGCGCATACCTGAAAATCGCTAGAAGAGTCACAGGCGCTGCTTCTTCCTTGGGCCAGTTTAGGCGACAGGTATCCCAATTGTTCTTAGCTACGAAACATAGCATTTTCGATTGTTTCTTCTTTTTCAAGAGATAGATCTTCATTTGTTTGATTGGTAGGGTGTATGAAGAATAGGAGTATTTTTGTTCAAGTTTGCTGTCTGTTTTCTTTCTCCCGGTCTTGTTAGTTTTTCTGTGCATCTCTTCTTATTATTATCACGCATTTGCCTTATGTGAGTGTAATAAACATATACATATCATATCTGAGTCTCCTTATCACTGCTATATTTTGACATCTTATCATATCTGGGTCTCTTTATCACTGCTGTATTTTGCCATGACTGACCGCTCCCCTGCTTGCTCCACCCGGACTCATCCGAGCGAGTTCGGCTTTATCTGTAGTCCCAAGAGCGATATATTGAGAAACCATGACCTTTCTCAATATTTCTATCTCATCTTAAAGTTTTCTGGGATTTCTGGTAATGGTAGGAATTGGAATGATAATTTTATAGGCGTACTCAACAATTTCCGTGATTCAAACTTCAATTCGCGCTAACATTCATTAATTTCTTCAAATTACTTATAGAAACAATCGTAATATTTTTTGAGAACAAATCCATTGCCTACCATACTATTCTAGTAGAAAAGGCTTGTTTACTGGTATCCCGAAAAGTAATCAGGAGTTTGCTCCAAATCTAACACCTATGAATCTTTGCTAGTTTAAAGGCATCGTACACGATGAAAACCATATTTGGGTTTTTGATGTTTTCGTGTTGTACTATCCCAATAGTGACTAACGGTAGCAAAAACCCCCTCAAAAACGTCAACTTTTTGAGAAAAACCCATTTTTAGAAAGTTCATAGAAAATTTGAATTTCGCGTCGGCATCAACTTGTGATAGCTGCGCAGAGAAAGCAAGGAACAGATTTACGCTTCGTTCCTTGGCGCAGCGTTGGAAGCAATTCATCGAAGATGCCGCTCAACTACGACTTCAGCGAAATTAAAATGGGCTACCCACCTGCTGCGTCCAGTGCTGCCGGCTGCTTTCGATCGATGCCGAATTCGAAATCGACTGGCGTGTGTATTGCGCCCTACGACGCGTCAAGGCACACCCGCCGTCAGCACCCCAGGAGTTTTGTTCCTTGTAACAACGGATCGACCCCAAGGCCGGCCCCCCAAACCCAGGAAGCCATTTTGAGGTAAGCGAATCTTCACTCAGAGACGGTTTTGTAACTCCAAACTTTCTGAGTGACATTGTCATGGCCCACTAGTCCGAATGAACGCATAAACCCAAATTCGGTTTTCATCGTGGACGATGCCTTTAAGCAATTCTCTTCCCAATATGACTGCCTTGTTATATGAATCCACATAGAAAATGAATGAATAATTAAGAAAACTCTTTCCGTGATTTTCCTGTTAACATCCATTTTTTCCGGTACTCATGTTTAATTTTCAATCAATTTCATGAAAAAACGAGGAAACTACAACGCTCATGAAAAGTACTGAAAGGAAGCCCAAGAAATAGAAAAGTCGTTTCGGGTCCATTCACTGAGCTCTCCAATAACTAAAAACCGTCTTCTTGAGGGCCTTTATGAATTGAGCGCTGACACGACACTGACGAACAAAAATCCATTTTCTGCCGTCGAATGAGTTGTTTCGTACGTGAAAAATCGTCGCCAAACAATTTATTTTACGGCTATGATTACGGCAGCACGATTCTGGCGCACTTAAGTATCGTTCTTGTATCGGGAACAGCCAATCGTACATTTCCGTTGTTTGTTTACGGGTGATAATAATACTGTTCAATTATTCATTTGTGTATTCGTTTCTTCGTTTTCATGTGCATTTCCCGATAACCAGTCCTCATTTCGTTCCTGCTAGGTATAAATGACCCTTGGACACTGTAATCGCTCCAAACATCCCACCGGTATTCTACCCCAGAATTGTTGGTGTGTGCGGCGTTGGTTAATCTAATAACTGATAGGACATTGTATAGTTTGATCTTTCCATGCACTCTGTGGGCGATGAATGCTCGCGCTATTCAGCTTTTCATCAAATGGGGATGGGGGTGCTGCTGACTCTCCCAACTGAGACTGATTGGTCCACGCTGGCACTGCCGATCTCCTCGACCACCATCCTCACTCAATGCATATTCTCCAAAAGCTCTTTTCGTTTTTATCCACTTTCGATCGTATCTATAAATCTCCTTGCTGTTCACATTCATAGTCTCTAGGTTTTGTTTTTCATTTCATTTATTACAAACCCGTGTGAACGGCAACAACTCAAAACAAAAAAACGAACCACAAGAGACGAAAGCGTAGGATAAATAAATAACAATTGCGAAACATCCTACCCATCAAAGTATGAGATCTATTAAAAATCGCTCTTGGGACTACAGATAAAGCCGAACTCGCTCGGATGAGTCCGGGTGGAGCAAGCAGGGGAGCGGTCAGTCATGGCAAAATACAGCAGTGATAAAGAGACCCAGATATGATAAGATATCAAAATATAGCAGTGATAAGGAGACTCAGATATGATATGTATATGTTTATTACACTCACATAAGGCAAATGCGTGATAATAATAAGAAGAGATGCACAGAAAAACTAACAAGACCGGGAGAAAGAAAAAACAGACAGCAAACTTGAACAAAAATACTCCTATTCTTCATACACCCTACCAATCAAACAAATGAAGATCTATCTCTTGAAAAGAAGAAACAATCGAAAATGCTATGTTTCGTAGCTAAGAACAATTGGGATACCCGTCGCCTAAACTGGCCCAAGGAAGCAGCGCCGGTGACTCTTCTAGCGATTTTCAGGTATGCGCTACCCGCCCTATGTGGAAAAGACCTAACCCTAACACTGGTAATTGGCCGACCGAGGAATATTTTCATTATTTCACCTCTAGTTCTCGATGTGACTAGTTTGAAATAGGGTGCAAGCCTGAAAATACTGCTGTTTTCCAGAAGTTTGCGGACCATGCAAAGGTCAAATACTCTGCGCCGAGAATCCAACGTTGGCAACCCAAAATATTTGTTCCTTAAGTGGGCCCTGGGTATCTTGGAATTCAGGAAACCACCGATGCGAATCAACAGTTTGCGAGTGAAACTATTCTGGACCTTTTCGAGCGCGTCAATATCCTTTTTCTTGTGCGGAGCGAATACTGATGTTCCAGATTCCACAATGGGTCGTATATAAGTCTTATATGCTCGGAGCAGAACCTGTTTGTTTCTAGTGGAGATACCCTTATAAATCTGAAAAATCCGCCTGTGAGCCGATTGGCATTTGATTTTGACATGCTCAGAAATATCCAGCTTCCTATCGTAGTGAAAACCGAGGTCTCGAACCGAGTCTACCGCTCGCAGCGCGACACCAGCACATGTATATGAATGGGCCGTCGACGCCGGACTCAAATGAACCCGCATAAATACGGTTTTTTGCGGAGCCAGTGGCAGCTGCCATTCTCTCGCCCAGTCAACTATCAGGTCAATCCCCTCCTGCAGCACTTGGGTATCTAATGGATCAGAAATGACTTTGTAGAGTTTTATATCGTCCGCATAAAATTTTACTGTAACACTTTTGTCAAGAAAAATGATAGGAATGTCAGCTGTAAAGATACTAAACAATATTTGTGATAATACACCCCCTTGTGGGACCCCGCTCGCTATGTTTCTCACCTTGGAATAACAATCCCCGACCCTCACCTGAAACGTTCTATCAGACAATTGGGCGAGCCATTCTATCAAAATCGGATGAAATCCCAGATCCCGTAGTTTTGATAGCAGTTTTAAATGTGAGACACGATCAAATGCCTTTGCGAAGTCAAAGTAAATGACATCACAACTGCACTTCTTGTCAAGGGTCTCCGTCCAATCGTTTATGCATTTCAAAAGGTTCGTTTCTACCGATCTTCCAGGTACAAAACCATGTTGGCTCCTGGGAATGATGTTATTCGAAAACAGATGTAGGACGATGTGCTCTTTTAGGACCTTCTCGAACAGTCTGCAGAAGAGTGAGGTTATGCTAACTGGTCTATAACTTCCTGGATCAGTGGCCGGCTCTTTCTTCAGAATTGGTGTTACAAAAGAGTGCTTCCAGCGGATTGGAACTTCACCATAGATAAGAGACTGATTGAAGATATAGGCCAAGGGACCACAAATAACGGGTGCAATTTTCTGAATAAAAAACAGAGGAATGAAATCCGGGGTGATCGAGGAAGATTTAGACCACTTTACTAACAAATCCTGCAACTTCATAGAATGAAACCACGGAAAATCAGTCATAGGCTGAATACCTGAGAAGGATGAAGACGGACAATTTCCGTCATCTTCTTGGAATTGATTCACGAAATGATCCGCCAACATGTTTGCCTTATCACTGGCCGATGTTGCAAGAAGGTCTCCGTTCTTAAGACAGCCAATACTACTCCTTTCCTGTAACTTGGAATTCAGATAACGATAGAAGTACTTATCTCCCGACTCTATCTTTTTCTTCTCCAAATAACTGTTATACCTACCCAACTGAGAATGGAACTTTTTCGCGAATGCGTTATATGTTTCCCAATTTCCAGTGCGCCTTGCTTCATAAAATAGGCATTCACGATGTTCAGACATTTTTTGCAAGTGAGCAGGCAGGCGAATAGACTTAATAGAGGACACAAGCTTCCACGGCACATGCAGATCAATAGCTGCTTGGATAATTGACAAGAAAAGTTCATATTTCTCATTTACGCTGTTGGTAGATTCGTATAGACTGACCCAGTGAATTAGGCTAAGATATCCATTGACGGCTGCATAGTCGCACTTTGCGTAAACCCTGCGATAGACCGGCGAAGAGCCCGTTTCACAACATTGAATATCAAATGAAATGCTATTATTATCGCTTAATCCCACCGGAGGCAAAATTTCCACGTTTTCCAGTAGAGTTTCATGGGTGCAGAACACTAGATCCAGAACATTATGACCTCTAGTAGGCTCATGAACAAATTGGAACAGGTCGTAACAGTAAACAAGCTCCTCCAAACATAGATTTGTTGCCACCACATCCCCTTCACTCCTTCGAGCGAAGTCCGGCAAATTGAAGTCCCCCACGATGATCGTGTGGAGTTCACACGCTACCAAATCACTCAAAACTTTGACTAGCACTTCGGTTCCAGCAGAATCACAAGACGGGGCCCTGTAAACAACCACGACCCTAAAGCTCGAACTTTCATGGTAAAGGTCGGCACAAAGTATCTCATAAGCATGTTCCACCGACTCAGAGAAAACCACAGATATTGAGAGCCTTCGATGCACCAACAACATCACCCCGCTGCCTGACTTCCTAACGCGATCACACCTCTTGAATTCATAGTCTAGAGAGAAATTTCCCAATAGGGACGCAACCGAATGACTAGACTTGAGCCATGTTCCAGTGAAGGCATAAATATCATAATTATTGGAAAGAATCAGGTCTATATGTTCCTTATTTTTTGAGACAGATCTTACATTTGCATAGAAACATTTCAAAACACTACAATGATACCGGAGAGCCCGATAACCCTTATTTCGACCATCTCAAAATGAAGGAGCTAGGCTATAGCTCTCCAACGCCTTCCTTTTTGAATGTAGTGAGTGTCCCAATTCTAAGCCAAGCGCTAATTTCACTCCCCCCCCCTGCTTGACAGGCTAAGGTAGATATCTAAAATTGCCCTAACCTACCGTTATCCTTTGTTACAAGGAGGGCTCAAATCCGTAGTGGTGGGAGTGACTTTCGCTACTGGGTTCACACCTAGTTCGGGAGTGGTATTCTCCATTAACCCATTCACGACCACGCCTAATTTTGGGTGGCTGCACGTTCGGACCGCGTGCAATATTGCATCACCGTATATAGTGGAGTCCACCAAGAGTCTCATTTACTTATCAATAAGAAGCGGTCGGCTGAGGATCAATGTGCATGAATCAGGGTTAAGCAGCGTTGTGACCGGCCACAACGGGGGTCGTAAAATTTTTAGAAATTTTTGGAAAAAAATGAAAATTTGGAGAGGGGTCGTAAAATTTTTAATACGTGACTCTTTCGCGTCCACGCGTCAGCCGCGACCGAACTGGACCCTAGAAAATATTACAACTGTCGCTTCTCTTTAAAATTTGACACTAAATAAAGCTAAAAAAAATTGGTGTCAGGGACCCCCTGAGGGGGGTCGTAAAATGTTGGGAATTTTTCGGAAAGAAATGAAAATTTGAGGGGGGGGGGTCGTAGCTGCCACAAAAATCGCTACAACGGCCTGCTCAACCCTGGCATGAATCCCATACCAGCACGCTCGATACCGATTGAGCCAGAGCGGTTGTGCTGCAACCAGTTTCATGTTCATTGATCTCCAATCGACCGCTTCTCATTGATAAGTAAATGAGACACTCTTGGTGGACTCCACTATACAGTGTCCCACCGGTGGGCCACTTTTGCTCGAATGGCACGCCACCCAAAAAATCGATTTTCGTTTTTCTTGTTTATCGTACGGTTTCGACGTCAAAATCATAATGCCAAAGTTTCAGCTTCTATAACCCTTTCCTTCCAGAGAAATGGCCTCCTGACTTTTCAACTGTGTAGATAAGACCATCCACAAAATCACGTGAGTTCGTTGAATCCTGGCGGTTTGAAACATAAATTATCGTAGATTACCATGATAGGCATTCTTCTGTCCTTCACTTCCAGGAAATGCTTAGCTAAATTATATTTTTTCAGATTTACGCTAATTTTTGCGTTAGCTACTCCCTCGATCTTGCGGTCTATCGCATTTCGACGCAAGTTTTTTTCTGTAGTAAACATTTTTAGCATTCTTTTTGACATTTAGGTGGCATCTAGAGTTCTGCGAGCTGCGAGTTGCTCGCAGTGCGAGAGGTTGGGGGCGTGGCCCTGAAACTCTCGCAACTAGCTTTCAGAGTCTGCGAGTTGCGGGCAGTGCGGGAACCTGAATCAGGGTTGCGCATGAGTCATTGCGTCATATTGAATCAGGGAACGAGGGGCATTGGAGCGCGGTATTGTATTCATAGGGGCGCTGGTTCACAGGGATCATTTCCACCAAACATTTCAGCAATTCAATAATCAAGTCTTCATCATCCATTACGGCACACTTTTCTGAATTTAAAAAAATATGTGTGGTCTAGTTCACTGGGACTGGCTTGTCGCACAGCGGAACGCGGTCAATAATGTTACTAAAAAGCGTAGCTGTACACGATACCAGTCAAAAAAGAACGATAGCCAACATTCTGACAGGAAACCCACGAGAAATATTTTTATAATTTATAATATCCATATTTTTTCTTGAGAATTTAAAGCACCAGAAAGATAGACGGGACAAAAACGCTTGACCCTGCTGTTTTGACGACAAAAGAAGAAAAAACCACCCTCAAAACAACAATCGCATATATAGAAAGAGCAAACATGATAGTTTGGAGATGCTTTTACTTTCTTAGATACGCATCACTTTCTGCACAAATGTTGTGTGTTGAAACTTCAAAAAAAGCCGTCATTGAAAAGCAAAACTGGATATAATCACGAGTAGAAACCTTCACAGGAAAGGAAACAGGAAACAATCATGAGTAAAAACAAAGAAAAACCAGCGCAAAGTGTTTTGTTAACAAAAGAAATGATGATTCAGGAAGTACTCGCAGTGCGAGCTACGACAAAAATAGTCAGGAGTATTCTTCTCGCAGCTCGCAATCCGTGCGTGAAAATGGTCGCAGTGTCCTCGCAGTGCGAGAGGACTATGAAAGCCCTCTGCGAGAATTTCGTCGCAGAGCGCTCGCACTGCGAGTTGCGTGCTCGCAGTGCGGCAAGAACTATGAAAGCCCCCCTACCATTTCGTTGCAAGACAGCTCGCATGCGAGGACGCTACGAGCACGCAGCTATATGCTTATATGTGTCGCAACTCGCAGCTCGCAGAACTCTAGATGCCACCTTAGACGTAGAAAATACTCCCAAATTTTCATTTTGACTGGGGATGCTGATGGAAATGACTTTTTTTTAGATCTTCGCCATTTTTTTCTCGGCCACCCCCTCACCCCTCCGGTTCGGCGCATTCTACGAAGAGATTTTTTGTAAAAAGCAGATTGAGCGTTTTTTCCAACATTTAGACGTAGAAAGTAGTTCTATTATTACAAATTGATTAGGAATGATTAATGTAATGACCGTTTTATAGGTTTACACTCGTTCTCTGCTCTGGCACGTCCCCATTTTTCTCGTCCGCTCCTCTCCAAGGGAGTTTAAATCTAAGTTGGGGTCCCGGCCTACGATGGTACACCAACCGCAACCAAGCAGGACTTCCGAAAAAAGGGCCCTAATGGTCTCTACATTGGTGATCTTTGCATAGAACAATTTCTGTGAACCAAATACGGGCGACAGAAAAGCCGATTCTCTACGCGGGAATGGTGTGCAGTATCAGTAACCATATTTCTGTGATATATTAAATAGTGCTATACGATCTGACCACTCTTAAAAGTAGAGATTGTTTCTCGAGTAATGGAAAAAAGAAAAAAAATCGCCATTAATTGCTTGTCGAAATGCGATCTGTACTCATGTTTGCGGTTTTCGACCTCGCTGCATTCGAAGGGTCAGATATATTGTAGTGGTGAAGCTGCCAGCGGACCACGAAGTTCATAGTCGACTCTAGAATTGGTAAATACATTAACGAAAAGTAGGTCTAGAAATTCCGATGGAGAATATCACCCCGGGTGTGGGGCATACAAGCTTCATATCAATCAGTACTCCATCATTTTAAGCCGGTCGAAGTGAGGCCTATCGGTCCTATCATGTCAAAATCTCCTTATTAGTATGCATTATATCGCTCCAGCCGCGAAGCGGCTGGAGAGGTTTGGTTTTGCCCAGGCCTTGTGACCACTTATATTTTTATAAAGTAGTTAATAAAATCTTTAAAACAAAATTTCTGAGGTTTTCCTCCTGAATATAAGTGAGGGGGTGTAGGAGACACCTGCTGACAAAATTTGAGCCAAATCGGTTTACAAATAACAAAGTTTTGAGCCAGGAAGCTTAGGGAAATTTCATGGTGTGCGCCGTAGGCCATGATCTGTGAGCCGTGGACCGTCACGCTTTTCACTCCTTTCTCTATCAGTATCAGCCACTGGTCCTGATGACGCCATCGGAACGTCGTGAAGAGCGCCGATGAAAGTGTGTAGGACCCAAATAGGAGTGCGCCAAGCGCCGCGAAAAGTATGTAGGACTCAACTGGGAGTGCGCTGAGCGCCGAAAAACGAGTGCGGGACCCAATTGGCAGGGCGCCGAGCGTCGAGGAAAGTGTGTGGGACACGAATGGGGGTGCGCCGGCGCAAGTGTGTAGAACCCAACTGGGAGTGCGCCGAGAGCCGGGAAACAAGTGCAGAGCCCAACTGGGAGTGCGCCGAGCGCCGAAAAACGAATGCGGTATCCATATGCATTTTCAACAATATAAAAGCAGATTATATACAGAGAAGCTGATTAGAAAATTGACTTTTTTTGACAAAAGCGACAATTAGACACCAAATAAAGCTTTAAAAAATTTTGGTCCCAGGGGGTCGTAAAATTCTGGGATTTAAAAAAAGGAAAATGGGGGGGGGTCGTAGCCGCGACAAAAATCGCCACAACGGCGTGCTCAACCCTGCAAGCACCACATTCGCGAACAGCGCCGAAGTTAACGACCTGTGCGAAGGGAGCACCTTTTTGAATTGTCGGAATTCGAAAAGCGCCTAAAATACTGCCTCTCAGTCATAAGATTCCATGTTCGCTGAAGTGTTTAGTCATGTTTCCGCTGTCCTAACTGGTATGTAGTGTAGTCCACAAGAAGTTGCACATCTCTTTATCAATGAGAAGCGGTTGGTCGGAAAAGAGCGTGAAACTCATTGCAGCAGAACCGTTCCCGCTCAACCGGCGACCGCTTCTCATTGATAATTTGACGTGCAAGATGGGGAGGACTACACTATAGTTTCTTCCTCATTTCTATTCAGGCCTTAATTGGCATGAGCTTCAGTCGTCTGTTTATTCCACGACGGAAAGAAAATGTGCTCAACTGTCTCATTGTCATCGCGTTCTGCACTGGCGTTGTCTTTTACTACAGACTAAATGCTGAACATCGATACTCAGGTGGGCAACATGTTCTATCAGTCTGAATTTGAATCGGTATGAGACGTCTATCGATGTCTCATATTTTCGGGTAAGGAAGGGAGGAATCTGAACTCTATATGTTTTTTCTTCTTCTGTACCAAACAAGTTTGCCACAGTTTGGAACAAAAGGAAAAAATCGCAGGAACACATAGAAGAATGCTCAAGCTTAAAGCTGACATACCAGGGGATAAGTTTTAGACCTTGTCTTTTTCATCCCCTGACAGCGAACTTCGCGGCGACGCGACACTGAAAGCCTCTAAAAATGAAAGGCACGCCCATGCCGATCATTTTTTCCGCAGGGCTACCGTAACCATTCTTGAACAAAGCATCATAACGAACGATAACACACGCTCATAACGTTCTAGGTATAAAAGGGCAGAGGAGCGGTATGCATTCATTCACACACCGCTCTCTTCCTCTTCTTCTTCTGTAGCCTCAAAGTGGTTTTTTGTCATAGGTTGAGAAACTGGGCGTCTTTACAGGATTCGTCCAAAGGTCCATTGTGGTTAAGGAGGTACTTAGGTCTCTTCGGGCGCATGAACAAGTGAGCCGTGTCGTGTTCGGGAGCACCACAGTCCGGGCAGGCGTCATGTCGGCTGCTGTCGATCTTGTTGACGTAAGACATGAGCAGAATAGAGTGACCACAGCGCAGCGAGGCAAGAGCACATCTGGCTCGCCTGCTGAGTTGAGACTCGGACTAGCAAACCCGAGGCGGCACTGCTCCTAAGATAGGGTTCACAGCCGCCTTCGTTAGATGTCCTCGAACAAACTGGGTGTGCTCCTCACGCAGAAGACGAAGCCTTTCCATGTTGGAGTCGGCCCATCTCTGTGCATCAACTTCACGAGGAGCATCTGCCAACGGCGTCCTAATCGACCTCTCTCTTATGGGCTTCATGATTCTCTTTGACGGATGATTCGGCTGTCTCAGAACATTAATATACATCTGCTGTGCCTGGAGTTCACAATGCTCCTTGACCGGCAATATGCAGGCCTCCGCGTGAAGATGCTCCACCGGGGAGCTCCTTGCACAACCGGTAGCAATTCTAAGCGCAGCATTCTGTACACGCTGCAGCTTATTCCAGGAGCTGTCAGACACCAGGTGCTGCCACACTGGTGCCGCATATTCCAGAGACGGCTGAAGTATTGCTCTGTAGGTTCTCAATATAGTCTCTCGGCTGCTTCCCCATGATGTTCCTCCGAGAGCTCTCAAGATATTAGGCCTAGCCTTGACAACTGTTTGTTTTTGTTCCGCGTTTTTGTGGAACTTCAGTGACGGCTCAAGAATAAGGCCAAGCAGCTTGGGGAATTTAGCTGCTGGCAACCGGTCATCATCCCATTTGACATCTGGGTGGGCACTGTGTTCCTTGGTATTTGTTGTGAACACTGAAACAGAAGATTTTGCAGCAGAGACTGTGAGCATCATTTTATCGAGGAAGAGCTTCAACTCGACGAGATAGGCGCTGATCTTGTTATCGGCTATCTGCAGGTCACGGTCCTGGCACATGATGGTGATGTCGTCGGCATACATAACAATCTTTACATCATTGGGAGGCTCGGGAATGTCCTCAAGATACAGGCTGAATAGGGCAGGGGACAACACTCCGCTTTGCGGAACACCAGCTGCTATTGGACTGCTATCGGATACGTGAAACCTTTGCCCGGCGACCTTTCGTGAACGCTGCGATCCATCGCTTCTGCCATGATGGTAGCGACGACTTGAGCAGTTAGCATCGGTAGAAGTTCCATGGGAAGATTCTTAAGGATGGCTGGGGAGATACCGTCAGGTCCGATAGCCTTCGAATTCCGCCTCTCTTTGATAGCTTTCTCTACTTGATTGAGAGTAAAGGCCTCAGAAGCGTTCATGAGCGGCAACCGGCTCAGCTCTATAACCGTGACTCTGTTTTGAACGCCTCGCTTGGTGCGTGTGATAAAAAAGTTTTTTGCCGAATGCGTAAGCAGCCGCTTTCCCTGATTTGAAGACGTTCTCCTCGAACTCAATAGCGGATTTGAAGACGTTCTCCTCGAACTCAATAGCGGAGCTCATCGAGGGAGCGGACTTGCCGGAAATTTCCCTCAACTTTTTCCACGTTGTAGTTCCGTCCGCCTTGAAATTCAGCTTATCAGTGAACTTCTCCCAGCACTCCTTCTTGTTCTTATCCAGATCCTTCTTTGATAGCCGCCTCTCTTCTCTCCCTGATTTGAAGACGTTCTCCTCGAACTCAATAGCGGATTTGAAGACGTTCTCCTCGAACTCAATAGCGGAGCTCATCGAGGGAGCGGACTTGCCGGAAATTTCCCTCAACTTTTTCCACGTTGTAGTTCCGTCCGCCTTGAAATTCAGCTTATCAGTGAACTTCTCCCAGCACTCCTTCTTGTTCTTATCCAGATCCTTCTTTGATAGCCGCCTCTCTTTGATAGCTTTCTCTACTTGATTGAGAGTAAAGGCCTCAGAAGCGTTCATGAGCGGCAACCGGCTCAGCTCTATAACCGTGACTCTGTTTTGAACGCCTCGCTTGGTGCGTGTGATAAAAAAGTTTTTTGCCGAATGCGTAAGCAGCCGCTTTCCCTGATTTGAAGACGTTCTCCTCGAACTCAATAGCGGAGCTCATCGAGGGAGCGGACTTGCCGGAAATTTCCCTCAACACTTTCCACGTTGTAGTTCCGTCCGCCTTGAAATTCAGCTTATCAGTGAACTTCTCCCAGCACTCCTTCTTGTTCTTATCCAGATCCTTCTTGATCTCATTATCCAGCACATCAATCTCCGGGTCTAGATGGTCTGCGGCTCTCTTCTCATCTCTGATTCTTATCTTCTGCAGTATTTCCCTGCTGACATTTGGAAAGAAGGTCTTGACACGACCCTCAGGAATTGCTGCTTTCATGGCCTTGCGGATGGCACTTGTTAGATGGCGCTCTTTCTGATGAACATCACCATTCCATGGGTAGTCGACCGCATGGCGAAGTGCAACATCTCTGAACAGGGTCCAGTCTGCTAGGCCTAAATTAAGATAAGTACGATGACGAAAACCAGAGTAAGGGGCAAGAGAGTCAGAGAGATCAATATAGACAAAGACGGGAATGTGATCACTGGAGAGAGTTGTGGATGTGGACCACGTGCAAGCATTAGAAAGATTGGATGACTCAAGGGAGATATCTTTGCTAGAAGGTCGGCCGTTGGCAGGATGACGAGTGGGCTGGTCATCGTTGAGGATAACCAGGTCACACTCCTCAGCTCGTTCTTCGACATCTTCCCCTCTGGCTTCAGAATCAAGAGCAGAACAGAACGTGTGAGCATTGAAGTCACCCGCAAAGACAGCTGAAGGGGAGAGTGAGCAGTCGTGCAACTGCTTAAGGAGGGGTATGGGGTTGTAAGGCGGGGGACAAGATGTTATAGGAGGAGTATAGATGTTAAATAGAGATAAATGGGGTTTTGAGGGGGAGGTGGACAGGAATGTACTTGAGAGTACCGTCCTTAGGAGTATTAGGAATAATATGAGAAGGTAGGGCAGGTTGCACAAAAGTAGACGCTCCGCATCCAAGAGCCCACCTTGGCGGTGTATCCCGGAATGTTAGGCTGGGGATAAGTGATAGAAGGAGAGAGCTTGGTTTCTTGAACCATGATAACATCCGGGTGATGAGAACGTGCGAATAGAGAGAGTTCAGATAATTTGGTGAGAAGGCCGTTGAGATTAATGTGAACATTGGAGAGGGGGCGTTGGTAATTGAGGAATCACGCTTGGGGCAGTGCATAGAACACAACGAAAGGATGAGTCATGATGCCTCACAGAACTGAGGCCCCAACAGGAGAGATGCACCCATCTTTGGCATCCGAAGCACTGGACACTTGTTTTATGCCAGGTAACATCCTTGCTGCAGGTGGCACATGGATACTTCTGCGCTGGACCTGGATTCCTCTCGACGCCGGCCCTTCGTAGTAAAATCCTCAGGAGAGCTGCGGCCGACCAGCACCTCTCCCATGACAAAAACCCTCTTCTCGGAGGGGTTGACGTCGGTTTGCACGGAGGCGGTCTTCTTTCCTCCACACTGCCACGGCACGAACGTACAACATCTCGGCAGCCCGCTCTCTTCGAGAAGCCACTGGGAAGTGGCTGAGGAGGTCGAAATTGTGCAAACGTGTTTGTTGGCTAGTACGATGTGCTCATATCCAAGCTGACACTTGGAAAATTTTTAGAGGGTTACGGTAGCTCTGCGGAAAAAAAATGATAGGCATTAGCGTGCTTGTCTAAAAATGCAGGCGTTTAAAGGCAATTGTGAAACTTTTCGAAAACGAGTCCACGAGGGAGGGGGTCGTAGATCCGCTGAGGTAGAATACAACGCCGCGTTGGGCCAGGTATCGCCTGATCTCCGTTGATCATCGACTTGGTGGATATGGGGGCCAGTTGCCCCTTATTCATCCCCCCACCTTCAATATTTTTTCGTTCTTCGTCATTTAAGCGAGCGACGTCCGGTTTGGTTTGGGTGTTCAAACATTTTTTTCAGTGAAGAAAGCCCTCAGGCCATCAAAATGGCCCTGGACTACGCCACCAGTGGATCGGAGCGCACCTGGAGAATACGGAGCAGGGGTGCAGCTGAAAGGAGAAGATAAAAGACAAGCTGATTTGGATATGAAGACGTGGTTCATGAATGTGAAGGCTAGGTGAGGTCACTTTTTTTGTTAGATTTTCATAATATTCGGCCATGTAAGTCTTTTGGTGACTTATAAGCTTGTGAGGGGGTCTGAGTAAAATTGGCCTTGTCCACACCTTGTGCCGTACCCGGATGACATAGCAAAGAATAAAGGAGTAGTGGTTCTGAACATGCATTATATTGAAATTGTTGGTCAAATTTTCTGCATGAAGAGGCACGGGATATCTGGAAAAGATCCGCTACCCTCCCCTATTGCCTCCATGAATGATATGAACATATGAAAGAGACCTGTGATGCGCTGGGTTCAATCTACATTTTCATATTCTGTGTGATTACCATCTGCGTCAACTCAATCCGCGCAGGTATACCCTGTCCCAAATGAGATGGCAACTCACAGCAAGAACGACTCCGTCTATTGCGCGAGGAGCATACTCAGTTCGTACGGTGCCATCCGGAAAAGGCGGTCATTAATCCCATATTGGGGGTAGTGCCGCCCCAAGTCTGCACATCCGAGGCTCAACTCGGAAGAAGGGCCAGGTGCACCCTGGCATCGCTGCGCTGTGGTCATTATACCATGCTTATGTCCTACGCCAGCAAAATAGACAGCAGCAAATCAGATGTCTGTCCGGACTGCGGCTGCCTCGGCCATGGCAAGCGTAGAGCCCAAAGAAGCAGCGCGCCGCCCTCTGCGTCTCTGACATTTTCGTATTTTTGAACGTTTTTTAACTTTCTCACTTCATTTTCTTACATACTCCATTGCTTTTTTGCGTTCTTTTCTCTCAAAATGCTCGTGATATTCACTCTCGATACATATTTTGTTTTTCGCGTGGCAGGGAAAGTTTTTCAGGATATGGATAACAGGTCGGAGCTCACAGAGTCGTCTAACCCGTTGATTTCACCGTAAACTCGATACAACCGAGCTGTTTTTACTTTTACTTGTCTGAGGCCATTTTGACTTACTTGACTTAATCGGTTGGCTTTCGCCTGACGCGGTCATTCCGCATCTTCACCGAGGTGTGCCGTCCTAGTAGTCAGCCGTGTCCATTTTTCACGATCTTCAGCCACAATTTGAACACATTCCATCCAGCTGTCACTATTCCATTTCCTGCGAAACGAAACATCGCGCCTGAACTGTCTTTCGATGCCGAGTGACTTTAAATCCTCTTTAACCACATCCGTCCAGAACTTTCGCCTACGCCCAGGTGGCCGTTTCCAGACAGGATTTGGAAGCATTTTTAAAGCGTGTTGTACGAGACGATCCGGCGTTCTTCTTAGTATATGCCCGAGCAGTCGAAGTCGACTTTCCATTGCTGCTTGAGATGGCGTTAGGAGATGCTGGCACCTCCCTCGTGTCAAGCGTTGATGTACTGCGTCGATTTCCTTGTAAAGGTCTTCGTTATGGCATACACGCGGCCAGAAATATCCAAGCAAACGCCTATAAAGCTTCCTCTCCGTGCAATCCAACCTTTCCATCTGCGTTTTCGGTGCTGCCCACGTCTCCGATCCGTACATCATGATAGGGCGAATAGCGGATAGGTAGACGCGCAACTTGACTTCCTTCGCGATGGTGGTAGACCACAAACACTTGGTTAGAGAATTGAATGCAGACGTAGCTTTCGCACATCGTTGTCGAATATCCGCTGCATAACTACCATCGTTCTTCAGCAAACAGCCCAAATAACAGAAATCGTCCACCAGTTCGATACGTTGTCCGTCCACACAAACTCCAGTTGAAGGCCTCTGAGAGACCCACATCTGCTTGCATTTGTCGGGACGAAGACGAAGTCCATAGGCTGCGGCATACTTCGAAACGAGGTTCACAATCCTTTGCAGTTTTGCGTTGTTTTCAGCGAATAACACAATGTCGTCGGCGTACTCCAGGTCGACAAGGGAGCGTCCTGATGGTGTTAGGATCACATCCGCAGGAAACTGTTCTGCAACTCTACGCATGATGTCATCAACGGCGAAGTTGAAAAGAAAAGGTCCTGCAACGGCTCCTTGCCTTACTCCTGTTTTCACCTCGAAAGCTGACGTAAATCCGACAGGTGTACGAACTGCTGCTGTTGTTCCTTTGTTCATGTCCTCGATTAACCGAACATACTTTTCCGGGACTCCATCTGCTCGCAGAGCATTGAGCAATCGATCACGATGAGGAGAGTCGAACGCGGCTTCAAAGTCCAAAAAAGCAAGCTGTAATGGCTTCGAAAACCGCTGCCACGATTCAATTACTCTTCTCACGACGAACACTTGGTCGATGGTCGATCTTCCAGGTCGAAAACCGGCTTGCTCATCTCTGGTCGTTCCTTCACGATGTTTGATAAGTCGCTCGAGAATGATACGTTCTAAAACCTTGTACATGACACGAAGTAGAGAGATTCCTCTGTAGTTCTTAGGATCCGTGACGGATAGCTTCTTGTGAAGAGGTACGATGATCGCATGTCTCCACGAATCGGGTATCCTTTCGCTCATCCATATGGCACGGATGGTGTTGGTCATTTCACGAATCCCAGACGGAGGAAGAGCTTTCAGCATTTCAGCAGTGATGTTGTCATCTCCACCTGCCTTTCCATTCTTCATTTTCCGGACACAATCCAAAACTTCAGACTCAGTCGGCGGTTCCTCACTGACATCGTAATGTGCTCTCTGAACATGCGGGAGCTCAGGTACTGATGGCGCTGGACGATTCAGTAGTGAACTGAAGTAATCCTTCCATATTGGCAGCGTCGCATCACCAACTGCAACTCCATTGGTAGTGTTCAAGACAGGAGAACATCTCTTCATCTTCCCGCTATACTGTCGCAGCAACGTGTAGGCTTTCCTCGGATTCTTCTCCTCCCAAGCCTTCTCGAACTCCTTAGCTCTACACGTCCACTCGTTCGCGGTCACTTTGAAGCTGCCGACGCAACTTCCTCCTCAGACGCTTCTCCTCCACGAAGTTTCCTGCAGTTCGGAGAGCACATACTCTGTTGTAGGTAGATGTTGTTTCTTCTGAGACGTAGGCGAACTTCTTCTTAGGCTGTACAACCGGGAGTGCCTCTTTCGAAGCGTCCTGGATGCATTTGACAAAAGAATCCGCGTCGCAAAGTTTCTTCTTAGTCCGTACTCCGATGTGAATAGAAACGCGTTGTCGGAAATTCCTTCTGCACTCTTCATCTCTGAGACTTGTCATGTCAATCCTCTGGAGAGGCTGAGCCCCTCGCTTCCTCTTATGAATCCTCGCAGTGAAGTTCAACAGAACAGGACGGTGATCCGGAATGGAATGCGCCATCCCCCCCAACTCTAGATCTCCGAATGTCCGATACTGGAATATTCCTCGTCAGGACATAGTCAAGCTGTAGTTTCAAAGTTGTCATCTTCCGCTTCCGCTGCTCTTCTGGAGATAGCCGGGTTGGTCCCTGCCACGTAAGCTGATGGCGGCGATGATTCCTCTTGAATGTCGATGCAATAATCAGACCACTGCGTTAACAAAAGTCGACAAGGCGGTAGCCATTGTCCGATGTTTGCTCCACTGGGTAGAACCATTTACCGAGTACTTCGGATTCCTGATCAAGTCCCATCTTCGCATTTGCGTCAATCCCCACGACAACAGCATGTTGACAAGGTATCCTGGCCAGCAACGTATTGAGTTCCTCATAAAACGCATCCTTCGAATTGTCTTCGGCGGTTTCAGTGGGCGCATGAGCACTCACTATCCACAGATTGAATCCTCTGTGATCCCGCAGTCGTACGAATGCATTCCGACACGACGTTGAGCCGAACTCCTTGACCATACCATTGAAATCCTTCCTTACAGCTATTGCACAGCCTCCCACTCTCCTATCGTCAGCGTTACCGCAGTAGATGGTGTACTCTCCGACGCTGATGACGGGTCTATCCTGAGGCGGGTTTCCTGCAAAGCAGCAAACGGTGCATGGAAATAGCTCAGAAGTCTGGATAGCGCAGTTTTTTGGATATCACTCGACAGCGATCGACAGTTCAGGGTGGCGAAATTGTGGCTTGTGGCCAAAGACTCCATGACTCCCTAGGTACGGATCCTAAGGTGTTATGGACCAGAGGCCTTATTGTGCCGGACGGCGACACCTTTATGCAATGTGCGGGATACTTTCGCGATATAGTTGTGCACGCTATATCGCTCGAACGTTCCCTGTGTACACTCAAACGTCTGCTGGGTTCAGTAGAAGCAGGGGCACCAACGAGCAGGTACCAACAGACTTGTATACACACCCCCGGCCATTATTTCCCTTTATTGTTTGGTTGCAGTCTCTATAGTGTCTCAGACAACTTTAAGCCCAGTATGGTTTAGACCCAGATGGTCCAGCTGGGTAGGACAGCCTGTCGGCTCTTGGCGGGTGGAAGCACCGTCTTGGTTATTCCGCAGAGCCGTAGTATTATGCACAAAAGCGTTCTGCGACTTCCTGCTGATTTTCCGGACCCATGGCCGTATAAAGAACAAGGATTTCACCACATTGTCATGCTTAGCGACAGGACACAGTCTCGTTTCAATCCCAATTCCAAGCTCATTGTGGTGGGGGGAAATATCGGTTCTGGAAAGAGCAGACTATCTGCAGAACTCGCTGATCACTTGGGGTTCTTGTATATGCCAGGATTTAAAATGGATGATATACTTGTCGTTAGGTATGGAAACGATATGAGGAAATTATATAACCTGTTTCCGGAAAGCTTCCGTATGCCCGACATGGATATATTCTATAAGAATCCATTGAGTGACATGACAGCGAAAATGCAGCAACGCATTTTCGAATGCCGGTTCGATCAGTTTCTGAACGCTGTGGCTCTTATACTGAATACAGGCCAGGGAGTTGTTTTGGAACGATCTCCTTATTCCGATTTTGTGTTCACCAATGCTATGCGAGCGAAGAACTACATGGGACATGAGTATTTTAAGCATTACTATTACGTTCGTAAGCATGCCGCTAAACAGTTGCATTTCTGGCCTCATCTCGTTGTGTATCTTGACACTCCGGTGCACAAATGTTTGGAGAACATCAAGGCCCGTGGAAACCCGAATGAAATCGCCGCCGTGGATGAGCACTATTTGAAGGCCATTGAAGAATCCTATAAAGATTCCCTGAAGGAGTATAAGAGACACTCGAGAATCTTGGCCTATGACTGGACGCGACCAGGAGATGCAGACACAGTGGTTGAGGATATCGAACGACTGCATTTCGACTTCCTCGAATGGCATTCCGGTGATGTGATGGAGGCATGGTTTGCGATCCTGGATGAAGTCGGTTGGGCTGGATGGCGTCAACATGTAACGTAGAAGTTGGAAGCACGAATGTATGCGTTTTGTGGAATGTCTGATCATGAGGTTGGAGAGCTGTATATAATTCCCCGAGATGCTGGACACTACACGCATGTTATGCGGAAGGAGGTGCTCAAATCTCCACATGGTTACGGATACATCCAGAAGAATGGTGACAAAACGGCGGGATTACTGAACTGGCGAGCTGACCACTATCTACCGGAGCCATGGTTCGAGTACTACTACAAATAATCCTACTATGATGACTTGCTTTCGTTGGAGACGTCGCTGGATCCACATTCGAATTCATACTATCCCGACTACGTCCATAATCATCACTGAATTGGTGGACTAGGAGGAGGTCGTTAGAGCAACATTTTAGAGTAGGTATGTTGCAGTATTGTTTCGTATTCATGATTCTCTATTAAATTTTTTAGTTTTTCATGGATAAAACAGCATTGAGAACATCGATCCAGGTGCTTCAGGCCGCTGATGATGTCAGAGACGCAGAGGGCGGCGCGTTGCTTCTTTGGACTCTAGGCTTGCCATCTCGTTTGGGACAGGGTATATCAGAAGGTGCCCGCTATAATGTCATCTCTCATCCTTTTCAGTGACATGATATCTCTGGACCGTAGTCTCCCAGACACTCGATTGGATGAGTGCAAGGATATCAATTATGATCTCGAGAATCTCCCTCAAGTATGTTAGTCACACACTTATTTAGTGTTCAAATCGAATAATAACACGTTCAGCTTGGCGTGTAGTATATTCTCGTTTTTTTGCTTCGTCTCATTTGTGCATTGTAATCTTTTTGCTAGGTAATATCACATATTTCGGGCATCCGTCATCATTATCTTCACCGATGAAGCATGGAGTCCTTTAATGAGAACTGTTCATTCCGTTGTGAATAGAAGCCCGCCACAACTGCTTAAGGAGGTCATCCTTCTTGATGATAACAGTCAGCGAGGTGATTTGTCGACTTTTTATTTAGGTGGTTTCTTATGCCCTTAAATATCAAGGGAGCTGTATCCGATAATGGGGGTTGCAAAAAATGGCACTAGAGTTGAAATTTCGCTTAGCTAGATGTTCCAACCACTGGGAAAAAATTGGGGAACGTTTTGAAGCCAGGTTGGAATTTGTTCTTCTTCTTCTTCTTCTTCTTCTTCTTCTTCTTCTTCTTCTTCTTCTTCGTCTTCTTCTTCTTCGTCTTCTTCTTCTTATTCTTCTTCTTCTTCGTCTTCTTCTTCGTCTTCTTCTTCGTCTTCTTCTTCTTCGTCTTCGTCTTCGTCTTCTTCTTCGTCTTCTTCTTACTCTTCTTCTTTTTCTTCTTCTTCTTCTTCTTCTTCGTCTTCTTCTTCTTCGTCTTCTTCTTCGTCTTCGTCTTCTTCTTCGTCTTCTTCTTCTTCTTCTTCTTCTTCTTCTTCTTCTTCTTCTTCCTAGCGTTTGTCCCACGTTGACGTAGGGTCCGCTTGTTTGGTTCTTGTCCTCCACTTGTTCCTGTCAGCTGCGTCGTCTTCCCGAGTGAGTCGGGCCTCAGCCACGTCGGTTTTCACGTGGTCGAGCCAGCGCGTTTTCGGTCTACCTCGCGGCCTAACACCAGCCACCTCCAAGTTGAGTGCAGTTTTGGCCACGGAACTAGCGTCTTTTCGTCGAACATGCCCAAACCATCTCATCCGGGCTTCCTACATCTTTCCATTTTTTCGGTGCAACTCCGAAGGTGGCAAGCACAGCGTCGTTCGTGACCCGATCCCCCAGACTGATACCCATCTGAGCAATAATGACCATCTGAGCATTCTCATCTCCATGGTGTGCAGTATACTTCGGCGACTCGGAAATTTTTTCGAATAATCGAGTTTTCGACTAATTCGATTTTTCAAAATTTCGAATAATCGAGTAGTCGAATTACTCAATGTGGCCGGTTTCAGTCGATACCGAGACTCGATGACTCGACTCGACAGAAGTATAGTGCGCAGGGACTGTTCGACAGCTTTAGTAGTCGGCCACCATTCACTAGCGTAGAGCGCTACCGGTCGCACTACCGCCTTGTAAATTTTCGATTTGAGACGCAGTGGAATCTTCTTGTCACACATCACCCCCGTTGTTGCTCTCCACTTTATCCAAGCCGCCGTTACGCATACTTGAGCTCCCGATGATACATCGCCTGTCGAGGTGATTTTAGAGCCGAGATATTTCAATTCACTTTCTTGAGGTCGGTGCCATCAATTTTGATTGATCGGTCATCCACTTGCGCTCCGCGTTCCATGTAAAGTAGGTCCGAATGACAATGTCCGCCCACTCAGTCGGCTTGCGTGTCATGCGGCCGTCTCTAAGTCATTTTTTGGACTTAAGATTCGATTAGCAGGAATATTAGACGAATAGTGAAAGATCTTGCATTCACCTGTCTGCAGCCGTGGAGAAGTTCGTCCGAAAAAATGCCGTGGCGAAGGTCTGTCGAAACGCACTCCGACCGCGTGGGCGGACAGTTCATTCGGACAGACTCTACTCGGTCTTCGCGATGTTGAGCCGCAGTCCAAAACGTTTCAAGCGATCTTTCCAGAGCTGCATTTGATTTTCTAACTCTCTGCTCGTCTCGGCTGCCAACATAACATCATCGGCGTAGAGTAGCGACCACGGTTGCGGTTTCTGTATATCCCGTGTGATTGCGTCCATGCAGAGTATGAACAGCAAGGGTGACAGGGCAGACACTCGATGGACACCAACACGGACAGGAAAGGGCTCACTTGTCCCTGATGAGCATCTGACCCCACTTGTCGGCTCTATGTACAGCAATCTTGTCTATCGTATGTACTCTTCCGGAACGTCTTGAGACCTCAACGCCACCCATATGAGATCATGTGGGACACGATCAAATGCCTTCTCCAGATCAAGGAAAGCGACGTGTATATGGCGATTTTTCTCCCGATGCTTCTCAATCAGAAACTTAGTGGCGTGAATGGCATCCGTAGTTCCTCACCCTTTGACAAATCCGCACTGGTTTGCTGTTGTCACGACGAGATCTCCCACACGCCTGTTCAGAATGCGTTCGAAAACCTTCATAGTATGGCACAGCAAACGAATCGGCCTGTACGACGAACAGTCGGCTCTGTCACCTTTCCCTTTTTAAATGGGCACAGTCACACTTGTCTGCCAGATATCCGGGGTTTTTCTTTCGGCAATAATCCGGTTTTTCCTTCGGCGATATCAAACGATTGAATTTGAAAAAAAAACTCCACGGCGACATGGGAAAATTATCATATGATCTGCCTCAAACGAGCCTCGCCGCTGCCCGTGGTCACCTCCACCTGCCTCCGACGAGACTCCTTTGTGGAAGACAAGCTGCACGTGCAAAACCAAAATCATCTGGATTTTTGTTGCTGTCGTGGCGGTAAACAAGCGAAGAAGTGGAATCAAGAACAGAAGCCTACGAAATCATTCAATCGCAGAGAAAAAGCTACATATTTTGAAAAAGGAATACTCAAAAGGCGTTCAAATTCCTGCCACGCCCATTTCGTCCCACCATTTTATAGGGTTCCAATCTCAGGCCCCCAAACGTCGTAAATGATCCCATCCAAGCTCAGATATTCGCTCGAACACGAAGAGGTCGGATGCAGTTTTTAGCGTCTCATGAAACCTTCAAAATCCTTGCTTAGACCAACTATCATAGATTGTGTTGCACTAATTTATTTTGTTTCCGGGCCCAAAAACTCGGAAACGGAAGCGGAACGGAGCAGCCTAAAAAATACCGGAAATACGGAATCGGAATGGGAACAGTTCGGCACATCCCTGGTTAGCAGGTCGTGGGGTTTACGCGAAAATACGGGGAGGGAACTGGTTGTTGTCACCTGGAGGTCTCCAGCAGGTCGTGGAGCGGAGTCATGCCCCACCACACCATCACGACCTCTGGGTGACATGCCAGAGACCTCCAGGTGACATGAAGTTCATGTCATCTCGAGGTACACTTACTTACCCGGGTAAGATCCCGCGCAAAATGTGTACAGTGTGCACTAGACGAAACACTGAATTGGCGTCGTCAATTTGAAATTCTTTCGCCGATTCATTCTTTTTTTTATTCAAGGAGGCTAGAGAGAAGTGCATGGGTTTTGTGATTTACAAAAACTTCAAAGTACATCATACGGGGTTCCTAATATATAGAAAATAACATTTTTCTAGCGAAATTTTTCCAGAAGCACTCATCGGTTTTTTCTAATCGGTGTTTTTCTCTATAATGGATCTTTCTCATCTAAGAGTGTTAGGTTGTAGCTAAAGTTATCCACTACTCCCTTTTGTCTTTTTTCGGTGCAGATTTTTCAACCAAAATTGATATCCCGTTCGAAAGCGCCATTCTGTTTCTTTCGAAGATTTTGTTAAGCTCTCAGCTTCTCTTAGCGGGTCACGAGTTTCAGGTGGAAATTCGGAAAAAAAATTCTGGAAATGTTCACCGATCAGCCAGCGATAAATATGCCTTTTTTGCGTGACACAAAGCGACGAAAAAAATCGAAAGATTTCCTTATATTGGGTCGTGCTTATTTAATTGTAAAGAAAAAAGTTAAACTCCTCATTTATGTGGCACAATGAAATATAGCATTAGAAATGCAGCTCTCCCTCTGTCGTATACTGCTGGAAATTCTTTTTTGAAATACATTTCATTGCGAACTGTCAAGTTTTTTTCTCTCAACATTTGAAGAAAAAGCACAAATTGGTGGCAAAAAGTTGACTTCGCAAATTCTCTATGGTGGATGAGAATGTTATCTGTACAAATGTACTGTGAGGTTTGAGGTCCAAACTCATTGCGCAGAAGAAAATTCGAAATGCGAAATTATTGAGTACTTAAAGGCAGTGTTCACGATGATTTTCTTCCCCGAATTTTTCATATAAGACAATGCGTTGGCCTCCAAGTGTTACCAAAATTACGAAGAAAGGGTAAGAAACGCATTGAAATGTATTTCAGTGACACTATTCTATACCATGGACTTGTTGTCGGGTTGGATGAACATGTTCATGGTGGTTGTCTCCGGCGGAAAATTGGGTTAATCGAAAATAGAAGAATATTTTATGCAAACCAGGATTAGTTAAGGCCACCAGAAAAGAACGGAGCAATAGAGAGTGGAGAATTGCATAGGACGGGTCCAGAAAAGATTTCGTTGTCACAACAAACACTTCCTGTGATACGTAAGAGGCGGGGTGATACTTAAGGATTCCTTGTACTTCTGCTGCGTTTTTCTCAATTTCTACGTGATTTTAGTTCTATCCGGGGGCCACTTGATCAATATAGCGAATAATCTCAAAATTGAAGATTATCGTGAACACTGCCTTAAGGCCATACATTGAATTCGAGCGTGAGGTTCACAAGTTATCATGTTCTAGAAAGAGCGCCAAAAATATGTATTAGATAAAGGAAGGATTACGCTCACGACAGCTATACTATTAACACATGACCTGAGAAATTCAATCGGGCCAAGGAAATTGTTTACTAAAAACTATTACTTTTGCATCAGCATAATATAACCTAACAGTTATAGCATTAGAAATGCATTTCATTTTGGCTCAAAATTTGGTAAAGAAATCAAGTGGACGGAAGGGAAGAAAGTCTTCCACTTTTTCACGACTAACAATAAAATCCTATGAGAACAAACACGTAAAAAAATAACTTTCCGTTCATGGAAAGAAAGTAATTGAATGAGTCATAGAAAGGCGAAATAACCTATAAGGAAACGAGTAGTTCGAGAACAATCGATGAAGATATTGCTCTCCATTGCTCTTTCCGCCATGAATGCAGCTGCAGCCGGCTGGGAGTAAACTTTACCCGGCTCCATACGGCGGGTAAATTTTACCTGGAATTACACTCGAAAATTCCGAGTAAGTAAGCGTGTGAATACCGAGTATGTGCCAAATTCGAAGGACTTTACACTTAGCTCGCTGGTAAGTCATTGATGAATACTGCCCCAGGCCGGTTCAGGGAAACCGCTAGAGATGCAAGGTTGTTCCCCCTTTAGACTCCATGGCTACCTTTTTAATGCCTGCAGTATTGTCAACAAGATTCATCTTTTGCACTCCTTCATACATCTCTACTAGCGAGACCTAGCGAAGTTTTCGCTCAAGAAAACTTTCACGTGCGCTAGTTTCCTCAGGCATATTATTCTGACAAAACGGTGTTGACTGAATTCCGTCTGTCCGAAAGTTGCTGTCCGTATGGACTCTCCTGAGCAGAGCACGCTGCCTTTACGAGCCCTTCCGTCTGTAATGTTCCCAACCTATTATTCTCGCTTTTCCATCCCTGTCATGTTAAGGAAAAAGCCCTCGCATTTTAGATGTGGTTTCCCTTGTTGACCAACACCATGCCTTTGTTCTCAATAAATGAAATATGTCCGTGGATGTTTATGTTTTTGTGAAGCAGATTTTGATAAGCTCAGACTTTCAACAAATATAAAACTGGTTTATGGAAGTTAGTGAATCAAAATGACTGAGCGGTTGTATTGAGTGACGAACAGAGATGATGCGGAAGTGGAGCTGCTGATTGTTTCGTCAGACTGGCGAGGAAGTGTCTCCAGAGTTTCGCGTACTCCTCAAAACGCGTTGCACGCTTCTCAAGATACATGATTTCCTATCTGTTTTCTTCGCTAAACAAAGGCTAAGATTTTGCATGAAAAATTGAGAAAATCTCGCTGATTCAATTCTACTTTCTTCATGACGTCCTGCTGTTTTCCACTGCGGCCCTGCTAACTCTCTATGACGTCCTGCACATTCCCACCTGGGTCCTGAACACATTTCACGACGTCCTGTATTCACCTACTGGGGTACTGCACCCATTCCATGACGTCCTGCACATTCTTACTGGGAACCTGCGCATTTCTATGACATTCTGCACACTCCCATTTGGGTCATGCACACTCCCACTGGGGTCCTGCACACTTCCTCCGACGTTCTGCACACTCCCATTTGGGTCCTGGACACTCCCACTGGGGTCCTGCACACTTTCTATGACGTTCTGCGCACTTCCATTTGGGTCCTGCACACTCCCACTGGGGTCCTGCACACTTTCTATGACGTCCTGCACACTCCCATTTGGATCCTGCACACTCCCACTGGGGTCCTGCACACTTTCTACGACGTTCTGCACACTCCCACTGTAGTCCTGCGCGCTTTTACGACGTTCTGCACATTCCCACTGGGCTCCTGCACGTTTCCCATGACGTCCTGCACACTCCCACTGTGGTCCTGCACACTTTCTATGACGTCCTGCACACTCCCACTCTAGTCCTGCACGCTTTTTACGACGTTCTGTACATTCCCACTGCGCTCCTGCACACTTTCTTTGACGTCCTGCACCCTCCCACTGGGCTCCTGCACCCTTCCCGTGACGGCTTGCCCAGTCCCACTGGGGTCCTACACTTTCCCTGACTCCCTGCACAGTCCCACTGGGGTCCTGTACATTTCCTATAACGACCTGCACACTCCCACTGGGGTCCTGCACGCTTTTGACGACGTTCTGCCTACTCCCACTGTAGTCCTGCACGCTTTTTACGACGTTCTGCACATTCCCGCTGGGCTCCTGCACATTTTCCATGACGTCCTGCACACTCCCACTGAGGTCCTGCTCACTTTCTATGACGTCCTGCACACTCCCACTGGGGCCCTGCACACTTACCATGACGGCCTGCACAGTCCCACTGGGGTCCTGCACACTTCCTATAACGACCTGCACACTCCCACTGTGGTCCTGCACACTTTCTATGACGTCCTGCACACTCCCACTGTAGTCCTGCACGCTTTTTACGACGTTCTGTACATTCCCACTGCGCTCCTGCACACTTTCTATGACGTCCTGCACACTCCCACTGGGGTCCTGCACACTTACCATGACGGCTTGCACAGTCCCACTGGGGTCCTACACTTACCATGACGGCCTGCACAGTCCCACTGGGGTCCTGCACACTTCCTATAACGACCTGCACACTCCCACTGTGGTCCTGCACACTTTCTATGACGTCCTGCACACTCCCACTGTAGTCCTGCACGCTTTTTACGACGTTCTGTACATTCCCACTGCGCTCCTGCACACTTTCTATGACGTCCTGCACACTCCCACTGGGGTCCTGCACACTTACCATGACGGCTTGCACAGTCCCACTGGGGTCCTACACTTACCATGACGGCCTGCACAGTCCCACTGGGGTCCTGTACATTTCCTATAACGACCTGCACACTCCCACTGGGGTCCTGCACGCTTTTGACGACGTTCTGCACACTCCCACTGTAGTCCTGCACGCTTTTTACGACGTTCTGCACATTCCCGCTGGGCTCCTGCACGTTTTCCATGACGTCCTGCACACTCCCACTGAGGTCCTGCTCACTTTCTATGACGTCCTGCACACTCCCACTGGGGCCCTGCACACTTTCTACGAAGTCCTGCACACTCCCACTGGGGTCCTGCACACTTACCATGACGGCTTGCACAGTCCCACTGGGGTCCTACACTTACCATGACGGCCTGCACAGTCCCACTGGGGTCCTGCACGCTTTTTATGACGTCCTGCACACTCCCACTGGGGTCCTGCACACTTACCGTGACGGCCTGCACAGTCCCACTGGGGTCCTGTACATTTCCTATAACGACCTGCACACTCCCTCTGGGGTCCTGCACGCTTTTGTCGACGTTCTGCACACTCCCACTGTAGTGCTGCACGCTTTTTACGACGTTCTGTACATTCCCACTGCGCTCCTGCACACTTTCTATGACGTCCTGCACACTCCCACTGGGGTCCTGCACACTTACCATGACGGCCAGCACAGTCCCACTGGGGTTCTGCACACTTCCTATAACGACCTGCACACTCCCACTGGGGTCCTGCACACTTACCGTGACGGCCTGCACAGTCCCACTGGGGTCCTGTACATTTCCTATAACGACCTGCACACTCCCACTGGGGTCCTGCACGCTTTTGACGACGTTCTGCACACTCCCACTGTAGTCCTGCACGCTTTTTACGACGTTCTGCACACTCCCACTGGGGTCCTGCACACTTTCTATGACGTCCTGCACACTCCCACTGGGGTCCTGCACACTCCCACTGTAGTCCTGCACGCTTTTCACGACGTTCTGTACATTCCCACTGCGCTCCTGCACACTTTCTATGACGTCCTGCACACTCCCACTGGGGTCCTGCACACTTACCATGACGGCCAGCACAGTCCCACTGGGGTTCTGCACACTTCCTATAACGACCTGCACACTCCCACTGGGGTCCTGCACGCTTTTTATGACGTCCTGCACACTCCCACTGGGGTCCTGCACACTTACCGTGACGGCCTGCACAGTCCCACTGGGGTCCTGTACATTTCCTATAACGACCTGCACACTCCCACTGGGGTCCTGCACGCTTTTGACGACGTTCTGCACACTCCCACTGTAGTCCTGCACGCTTTTTACGACGTTCTGCACATTCCCGCTGGGCTCCTGCACGTTTTCCATGACGTCCTGCACACTCCCACTGAGGTCCTGCTCACTTTCTATGACGTCCTGCACACTCCCACTGGGGTACTGCACACTTACCATGACGGCCTGCACAGTCCCACTGGGGTCCTGCACACTTCCTATAACGACCTGCACACTCCCACTGGGGTCCTGCACACTCCCACTGTAGTCCTGCACGCTTTTTACGACGTTCTGCACATTCCCACTGGACTCCTGCACGTTTTCCATGACGTCCTGCACACTCCCACTGGGGTCCTGCACACTTTCTATGACGTCCTGCACACTCCCACTGGGGTCCTGCACACTTACCATGACGGCTTGCACAGTCCCACTGGGGTCCTACACTTACCATGACGGCCTGCACAGTCCCACTGGGGTCCTGCACACTTCCTATGACGACCTGCACACTCCCACTGGGGTCCTGCACGCTTTTTATGACGTCCTGCACACTCCCACAGGGGTCCTGCGCACTACCACTGACGTCCAGCACACTCCCACTGTGGTCCTGCACTCTACCACTGCTGTCCTGCAGACTCATCAAACCCGAGATTCTGTACGGCGTCCCGTAAAATATTACCGAAGACCTGTCGCCGTGGTTAGAGCGTAGCACTCCTACCGCTGGATGACTCATAGAGGTTTTCATGACCCACGGCTAAAATTGCGCCCCACGGACAAACTCGGTTGCCCCGAGGCGCGCAAGAGGTGATTCAGGCTGATTTTTTGGTAATCGATGAGTGTCCCACCCACGCAAATGTTGGTACCATTTCCTCCCTGTTTTGATCGGCCATTCCGATGATCCACGGGAAAACACAATTACACACACACACACACATACATACATACATACAAACATCGGGACATAACTGGTTTAAGTATCTCTATAATCCTGATACTGTTTTAATATTTGAATCATAGCTGAATTCGAACATTCTAAATTCTGAGTTGATCATCGAATTTCCTTACAAAATTATTAGATTTTCGGAACCGTCAAAGAGGAGGAGGATGCTGTACTTTGAAAAACACTCTGATAATGAAGCCCCTCCCACTTTCAAGTGAAACTATCTCTGATATTCTCTGTTTTGATATAGCTACATCTGATTTTTCATTCAAGCTAAGAATTTCTCTCGTTTATAGACCACCCTCCTCGTTGCTAAATGATGATGATAAACTAATCGACTTACTTTATGACATTCGTTCTGCCCCGACTCCTGTTATATTTATGGGTGATTTCAATCTCGATTTTGACGGTGTTACCAGCCAGGCCAGCAGTAGAGTATCCGAACGCTTCACCAACTTTTTCTCCGATTGTCTACAGGCTCAAAAGGTCAACAAACCAACCCTAAACAATGTTTTTCTTGATCTTATTCTAGCGTCTGTCTCCGTCGTGGATCGGGTGGATGTACTCCCTCCTTTATGCAGCTCCGATCATAATATCTATTTTAAACTGACGTTCCGCCTCGAGGAGAAATTGTTCTTACCTGGACCTATGTATGGTCGGGTTGATTACGAATAATTGAATGACCAACTCCAAGTTATTGACTGGCTGAGCATTTTGGACGGTTATAGCAACGTTGCCGAACTCCACTATCGTTTTTGCCTCGTGCTTTATGACTTCTTTGCGAAACTGGTTCCATTTAAATACGAAAAAGTCCCATTACCAAAATACAAAACTCCAAAAACGTGATTTCACAAAAGCACCGCCTTTTCTCTTCATTACCTGATCCTATCAAACATCCTATATACCAGAAAGTCTGTAAAAGATATCAGTCACCATGTAAGAAAAAACATGGCAAATCACGAGCGTCGTTTAATTGCGGGAAAGTCTAGAGCATTATTCAATTACCTCAAAGTCTAGATGAAAGCTGTAAATGTACCATTACTGCTTGAAAACCAAGAGGGCCTTGTTTGCCGTACAAACAAGGGGCCGTATTCATCAATGATTTACCCGCGAGGTAAGTGTAAATTTCTTCGAATTTGACGCTTACCCGGTATTCACACGCTTACTTACTCCGGAATTTTCGAGTAAAAATGCAGGTGAAATTTACCCGACGTACGGAGCCGGGTAAATTTTACTCCCAGCCGGCTGCAGCTGCACTCATCGCGGAAACAGCAATGGAGCACAATATTTTCATCGGTAATGCAAACTTCTCTTTTCCTTATAGGTTATTCTGCCTTTTTATGACTCAATCAATGAGTTTCTTTCCATTAACAGAAAGTTATTAATTTTTTACATGCGTGTTCTCATAAGATTTTGTTGCCAGTCGGTAGACTGACAGCGGTAGACTTTCTTTCCTTCCGTCCACTTGATTTCTTTACCAAATTTTGAATGCATCAGAAAATGCGACTAAAGATTCTCTTTTTATACTCCTCGCGCAATTTTTCACCGAACTCTTGGTGACTTAGGTTATATTGTGCTCATGCAAAAGTAATAGTTTTAAGTGAGAAAACAATTTTTTTGGCCCGATTGAATTTCGCAGGTCATGTTAATAGAATATGTATGTAGCTGTCGAAAGCGCACTCGGTCCCTTATCTAATATTTTTGGCGCTCCCTCTAGAGCATAATAACCTGTGAACCCCAAGCACGAATTAAATTTTTGGCTAAAGTACTCGATATTTTCGCATTTAAAGTTTACTTCTGTGCAATGAGTTTGGACCTTAAACCTCGCAGTACCCGTAATATTCACATCCACCAAAGGTATGTAGCTTGCGAATAATCAACTTTTTGCAACCGATTTCTGATTTTTCTTCGAATTTTGAAAAAAAATACTTGACAATCCGCAGTTAAATGCATTTCGAAAGAAAATTTGCAGTAGCATACGACAGAGGGGAGCTGCATTTTTAATGCTATAATTCATTCTGCCAAATGAACTATGGGGTTTAACTTTTCTTCTCTACAATTAAATAAGCACGACTCGATATAGAAAAATCCTTTGGCTATTCTCGTCGACTTGTATTACGCAAAAAAGGGCATATTTATCAATGGCTGATCGGTGATCACTTCCAGAAAATTTTACGAATTTCCCCCTGAAACTCGTGACCCACCAAGAGTAACTCAGAGCTCAAAAAAATCTTAGATGTGAACAGAATAATTCTTTTGAACGGTATATCAAATTTGGTTGAAAAGCTGGACCGAAAAAAAGCAAAACATATAAGTGGGTAGCTTTATCTACAACCTTATACTCTTAGGGGGAAAATCCCATCATATAGAAGAACAACAATTAGAAAAAACCGACGAGTGCCTCTGGAAAAAATCTCGTTAGAAGAAATGGAATAGTCAGTAATGTTAAGTGATGCTATTTTCTATATATGAGGAGCCCCTATAATGTACTTTGAAGTTTTCATTAACCACGAAAAGCATGCACTTCTCTCTAGCCTCCCTGAATCAAAGAAAGAGTGAATCGGCGAAAGAATTTCTAATTGACGACGCCTATTCAGTGTTTCGGTGAGTGCACACTGTACACATTTTGCGCGGGATCTAACCCGGGTAAGTAAGTGTATGGTGAATGCCGTTTCGCGGTGAGTAAGTAATCGGCTCCGGGTAGGGTAAATGTGAAGTAAGATTTACCCGGCATTTTAATGATGAATACGGACCCAGGATAAAGCGGCCGCATTTGGTGACTATTTCGCAAGCGTGTTCTCTTCCAATGCGCAAGGTACGGGCCGAATGTTTCTAAACAAACTTCTAAACATCCATCGTGTGCTAGACGATTTTCCTGATTTTGTTATTCATCCCTCACAGATTTTTTCATGTTTCCCAAAAGCTAAAATTATCCAGCTCCTCAACATTTGATGGTATACCACAAAATGTGTTCCGCAAGTGTGCCAGCTCTTTGCAACGACCTCTCTCCATGATTTTCAATGCGTCATTAGCGTTAGATGAAGTGCCCCAAATTTGGAAAGAAGCCATTGTGACAGCTTATCCCAAGTCCTCTGGAGCATCGCTGCTGTCCCAGTTCAGACCTATCAGCATCTGCCCTACTTCTGGAGAAATAATGGAGAAGATAGTTTGTGAAAAATTGCAACATCAGTTCAATCTTCATGGGTTTATTCCTGAGGAGCAGCATGGTTTTGAACCTGCGGCATCCACAACAGCTTTGATATCTGACTCTACTCATGAGTGGGTCACAACTCTGAGCTTAGGTGAATCAATCGATATAATTTTCTTCGATCTATCCAAGGCTTCTTACAAAGTGTGCCACTCAAAATCGCTAATCAAACTAGAATTTTTGAAATTCGTGGCCAGTTACTTGACTGGCTTTCCTCCTACTTGCAAGCACGACATATGACGGTGAAAGAAGAAAATCACTTCTCTGGTCGTCACCTGTACTCGAGTGGTGTGCCTCGAGGTGGGGTGCTCTCTCCGCTTCTTTTCCTGGCTTACACAGCTGACTTACCAGAAATTTTGAAACTTGGTCACTTTATAAAAGTGAAGATGTTCACCGATGACATCAGAATTTATTGCCTTACTTCCCTCCCGATCTCCCGATACAGCGACATGTGATTTTCAATTCAAAAGATGTTATATTGGTGTCAAAAATGGGATATTTCTCTAAATCTATCTAAAACTGCTGCCCTACATCCAGGCCATGGGACACCGATGTCTTTCCATTTCAATGGAACTAGTATAAGCAATGAAAGTTGTGTAAGAGATCTTGGCATAATTATAGATAGGGACTCGAAATTCAATGAACACGTAGGGTTCACGACTAAGAAGGCTTTCAGATCACTTTTTGTTCTTTTCCGGAATGCTCAGTCAAGTGACCCTCTCTTCTAACAGAATTATATAAAATTTACGTACTACCGCGCTTGGAGTACGGATCCCCTGTTTGGAACCCACAAACAAAAAAAAACATCAAAAAACTTGAGAGAGTGCAGGAAGTTCTTACGAGGTCCTTGTTCTATAGAGTGTTCCTCAACCTAAATCTCCTTGAGGAACTCCCACCTTATCGTGAACGTCAAAAATTCTTGGTCTCACTAGCCTCAGATACAGGAGAGTTTTTTCCGACTTGGTGTTTTGTTTCCGTGTCTTTCGGAGAGAAGTGAGTTTGAAAGCCTGCAGAAACTGGATATTTAGACCATATCGAGGAAGAGTCGGTGGCCAATCCCTCTACATATCACACTCGTCTCAGAAGGCGAACATCTGGAACGGTTTCAAATCCACTTCTACAGAACAGCTAGATGGATGAACATTTTGTCACTCGACATACTATCTTGCGAAAACTCGAAAATTTTCAAGGCTAGGTTGGCAAAGATTGATCTCTTGAGAGCGTTGTCTCAGTCGCTTCTCTGGTGCTTCGATTTAGTCACTTGGCTGTTACTTTTCTGCAGTGGCTTGTGCTCTTGTCCAGCTTGCCGGTCCCATGAAGGCTGTATGCATACTCGTGTTCCGAAGTTCCGGTATGCCCGATGATGCCTTTTATGACTATGGCCATCATTGCCGGCTGATGCGGACATCTGTACATTTGCACCCTCGAGAGTCTCAGCTTTGTATGAGTAACGCGGTTCCCGGGGCAGAAATCAGTGCCGATGTAACCCACCCCCCCCCTCTTTTTTGTTGTAATGCATCATAAACCTCGTCTTACTCGCACTCAAGCCTGAGTTTTCAACGCAGTTTTCTTTGCGTTTTCAACACGAAAACACAGTTTTCAATAAGGAAGTCATTTACAAATTTGTGGTAATGAATGAAATTAAGGTTTTTCTCTAAGAACATGGCTATGAAAAATCCATACATGTGCCACTTTTTTGTCATCAGAAGACCTTAAAAATCGTGGTATAGGACTGCGAAAAAATGTTGTCTTGATTCATATCTTCGGAGATGAGCTCGGAATAATTTTATGCAATTTCGCACTTCTTCGGTATGTCATTTCGACGAGAATTAAAAGGAGCGAAATCGACACATTTAAAAAAATGCCCAATTTCGTTAAATTTTTAACCATCAAAAAATTTCCTTGAGAAATTATTTTCTCGCAATGTTATATTGTGTCTTTAAAGGTCCTCTTATGGCTAACAATTGATAAGGGTGTAGTTTTTTTTTACGGTCATGTTCTGAGGAAACAGCCCTCACTTGATTTAATACCACGAAATCATAAACGAAATCGGTATCAAAAGGTTGAATATTCGAAACTCAATCTTGAGTGTGCGTAAGGCACGTTTTATGATGCCCTAAAACATATTAAGGTTTCGTCGCATTTCGCTAAGTCCTGGCCCAGATACATTCAAAATAGCATCTTTAAAGAATGGTTGTTCGTATGCTTACGTGCCTCACTAGCACTGCCTCACTAACATCTCATACATGTAACAGGGGTTGCCGGCTGCAGGGTGAAGCGGGGCGTTGCGTAATTTTCCCAAATCGTGGCGACCACCCACCATAATTTTTTTCCAGGTTTCAAGGTTTTTGCGATCCCCCGAGGCGAAATTCCTGGACAGTTTATAGCCAGACACTGAAAATCCTCAAAAAACCTGAGCGATTCTACGATCCTTCCCTTTGATGACCAAAAATATTGAGAATTTTCGGGGCATTTCCACCAAATTTTAATTTTTTTCGACCGAAAATTCTGCAACTCACCCACCCTAACCTTGAATTTCGGGCCAAAATTTCTGAAAAAAAAAATTCAAATTCACCCCACCCCCGTTTCGAAGATTCTCAGCCTCGCCTGACCCTGGCCGGCAGTCCTAGTCCTGGCTTAGGTCCTCCAATCGTTCTCGACACCTGAGTCGTCCATTCGTTGCCGCTTTTCCGCATTGTCTTCGTCGGCCGCTTCTGTGATGATCTTCCTTGTTTTCTGAAAAAAAAGGATAACATAAGACGGCCGAAGAACTGGAAAAACATACAAATAGTAAGCTATACCTTTCGAGCTACCAGCTTGTGATGAAGTATGTGCAAGCTGATGATTATATGAACAGAAACAGCTAAACTTCAATGACATTACTCGAATTGAGAATAAGGCAGCTTGTGATCTAAAAGCAGTAACATGTGTGTTCCACTCTCGCGATAAAACAGCCGGAAGCGGGTAAAGCCATTGATGGTAGGACTTCGGCGTATTTCGGCTACCATAATCCGGAAATCGCTTCAGGACCAGGGATGTGCGGAAAAAAATTTTGTGGAAACAGAAAACAGAAAATCCAGTTTGACAGAAAACAGAGAAAAGTCTCCAAAAATGGGCAGAAAACAGAAAATTTTAAAAAATCAATAAAGAGTGTTCAGATAAGTTTTCCCACAGCAATAAATTTTCATACATTTGCAGGTTATAAATGTTTTTAGCACAATTTTCAAAACCCAACAATTGGCCAGAGTGAGAAGTACAGAGTTTCGAAAAAACGCAGATTATCAGCGCGGAGACAACAATTTTCTCCTTAACCTTTCTTTTCCCAGACAGTAGCAGCCAGATTGCTCAGAAGCTCAATATGTATGTGTAAGAATTACGTAGATACAGTGACAGCGAGTTAACCCTTCCCTAGTTTACATATTTTTACACTGAATTCGGGATAACTGCTGATTTGAGCAGTGTACTACTCCTCAGTGCCCGAAAGTCACGCGCGTAACAGGCGACTGTGCCGTTCGAGTATAAATTACCTGACGCGCCGCTCGCTATACCGTGGTGGGGTGGCTCGTACCTCTCTGGGAGTTTTATCATCTGCTTTATAGCCTCACCATCGATTTCTCAGTGCTTTACCTTTTTTTCAAATTCTGTACCGTCCTACGTTGCAATGAGTTAAAGGCAGTGTCCACGATAAAATCAGTCTCCGAGTTTTCAACGGAAAACGAGAGGTTCGAGTCTAACTTCACCAGTAATGTTGAAAAATCGGCTTGACTTCACCAGTAATGTTGAAAAATCGGCTTGGGTCATGCACAGAAGAGCCATATACGGCTCTAAACTTGAGTGTTCCGCTCACGCAATGCCCACTCTTTTCAACCTCCTCTGATCCGTGAATAACTGGAGAACCCATTTTAAAGGCAGTGTTCACGATAAAAATCAATTTTCTATTTTCCCGCCTATCTTGAAAACGGCCCCACGCTGATTCCAATGATGTCTCTGGAATCGTACAAGACCTTCTGGGAACGGAGTTATGGTTCCTCAAAAACTGAGCTAAGGAAACATGGTGGACGAGTTGTCCGAGGCTTGTAACTTCCGCTTTTGCAGCCAATGTATGCGAGCTGACCTGAGTAAAGAGAGAAGTTGAGAATGAAAGGAAGAACGGGGCTAATGATTGGAAATCTTCGCTCATCTCACGATCTCGAGCACTCATTTGTTCACGTCAGTGGGCGTGTGTTACGCTTTTGGGATTTGCCTTGCGCTCGAAGTGGCAACTTTGGGCTCTTTTGGAGCTTTTCCTGGCTCTTTTTCATGCGTTCTTTCAACGTCAAATTTACAGTGTGCCCCTCCACTACCCATTCGTAGTAGAAACTGAAACACATTTTTTATCGTGAACGCTGCCTTTAAAGGCAGCATGCACGCTCAAAAATGATATCAATTTTATGGAATGAATCGAAGGTCTGAGGCTGTTAATATTCAGAGAAAACGAAAAAACCGGAAAAAAATCAACTGAAATGAAGATATAACGGTTCGTTCTACATTGGCCCAGAAGTGGACGAGTTTTACCGCATTGGCTGAAATAGCGGAGCTAGCGACAAATTTGTTGGGATAACGACGCTAGTGTATTCGTACGGCCCTTTCTGGAACGCTTACGACATTAGAAGCGTGAAAAATGAGCCAAAATGACCGTAATCGAGCATTGAACATTGGTATTGAGGGGCGGAGCCCGTATCGGTGGGCGGAGAAAGGATGATTTTGTGACTCAATACGGTTCGAATACGGTCATTTTAACTTGTTTTCAACTCTTCCAACTTCGTGAGGGCTCATCTAGGGCCCGTACAACCCCACTAATGTAGTTATCTCAACAACTTTTGCGAGCGTGTATGCTGCCTTTAAGGAATCAGCAGACATTCAGGGGGCTACAGTCCACTTAAGTAAACTTACCCCATTTTATGATCTATTACCTTCTCAAACTGAAATTTTGAGTTGGAAAACTTTATCGATAGCCGTGGAGGGAGTGGGCGTTGCGTAAGCGGAACACTCAAATTAGGGCCGTATAGGGCTCGTTCGCGCTTGTTCTTATCCGTTTTTTCAACGTTTCTGGTTAAATAGGGCTCGAACCTTTTGATTTCCGGTGAAAACTCGGAGACTTATTTTATCGTGGACACTGCCTTTAAAATACGCACTCAGAAGTTGCGTGTATGGTACAGTTGGAGCCCAACTTATCCCCGCTCCACTGAAGCGGTGGCTTGACTGCATCGCGTACCTTGCGGGGAATTAATCAAAGGCAAATCTCTGATTAATGGTAACCACGATAAGATAAAGATAAAACCTCGGTTCCTTATAGGCATTGTTCGCGATAAAAACAACTTTTAAGCTCTCGTCATAAGAATGTAGATTTGCTCATCACAAAAGTAAAAATAAGGGAAAAACCCGGAAATTCGCGGGAAAAGCGCTCAAGAACAAACTATAACGGCTAATTACCGGTGTCGGCCGGCTCCCTAATTAACGATAAATTCAATAATTCTTGCTTATCCGTCTTTCATTTTGCTGTTAGAGTAGTCAGCAGTCTCCAAAAATGCTCAGAAATAACTTTGGAAGCAAAATAAAAGCTGACAGAACAGGCTTTTACACAAATCTCGATAATTGGGGGCGGGAGGACACCAAGTAATAACTTGTTCCTGAGCTTTTTTTTTCTCCAATCTTTCTTATTTTCACTTTTGTGATGGCCAGATCTACAATTCCATGGGGATAGCACAAAAACCGGTTTTTATCGAGAACCCTGCCTTTAAATCTCTATTGGGTTGCGCAGCGCATTCATCGTCGTTTTCGTAAACGCTTGAATGCTTGTTGGGGCTATTTAGTGACTTGCTGGCGAGCCGACTTTCCAGTCAGTGGGTTCGTCTCCCCCATATAGATCTATTAACAACTCAAGGACCTCGGAGGGATGGTAGGTTTGGCTGACCTCAGGCGTGGATCGAATCCGACCGAGCATTGCGAGCAGCAGCGCCTCCTCCGATCACGCCACAAGCGCTAGGATAGATCACAGTATAGCGAGTAAAAGTGCTAGGTGTGGGAGAACTGCAGAACCCCCAGGTTGCATTAACCCTCAATCTATTGGCTTGCCTTCGATGAATCCGGCCTTTGGCCTGAGGAGCAATCCTGTTACAAATCGCGGTTCACGGTTTTTTTCTGTTTTCTGCCAAATTTTGCCTATTTTTACAGAAAACAGAAAAAAAATAGCCAAAAATGGGCAGAAAACAGAAAATTCCGCACATCCCTGTTCAGGACCCAACGCTAAAATTCCTGTTAGCCCAAGCCATTTGCAGCTTGATTTACTTCAGACGCGCGCGTTTCGCGTCGCAGTTTCGCTGCACAGCGCGCTTGCTCCCTATCCAGATAAGGCCAAAGATGGTAGGAATCAGCGCTTTTCGGGTGCCGTTTCTGACAATAGTTTCGGGACCCAACGCCGGGTTTCCCTTTACGTCGGAAATGTTTTTCAACCTCATTCAGTTCAATTGCACGCGTTTCCTTTATGGTGTCACTCTGGAGCACACCATGCAGAGGTGGGATCAGATCAGAACTTGTCACCCAGCGATTTTTCTAAACTTTCAGAGCTAGAGTCCTCAAACTCTGGACGTGCTAGCTTAGAAAGAGACACTCAAACTGAAAATCGTTTTCTGCATTCACCTTTAACTTCATAGGCCCTTTAGCTCTCCTGATTTTGCAAAGGGAGGAAGACCCCGGGTTGGTGAGAACATTGTGGAGTGTGAAAAAACACGGTGTATACATAGATATCGTTTCAGGAGTTTATACAAGGAACTACTCCGCTGCTTTCTCCTTGGGTGGAGCCATGAATGAATTCTCACTACTAAGATTTCCGATTGTTCGTGTTTTCTCGGCAACGAGAAAGTTTCCAAGGGATTTTATTTCGGGCTCCTGTTCTACTCATAAGGCCTCCTAAAAATTATCTTCAAAATCAGCTACAAGTATTCCAAACAACAGCGCATCGGTGTGAATCACACTGTCTGATTGGTGTGATTCACATCAGGGGTGTGCGTAATTATGGTTTACGATTTACGATTTTTCGATTTACGGTGTTTTTTAGTCTCGTAATTACGGGTTACGATTTACGACATTTTGGACCGTAAATCGTAATTTTTCGTAAATAAAAATACATGCAATAGAAGTAAATCACAAGACATCTCCAATTGACGTGCTCTTATCGGAGGCGCTGGATAACAGATCCGCGTTGCCCGCCGCGCACGTCCGACTAGCTGTCGCCTACGACGCAATGCAATCCAAAATCACTCTTCACGAGGAACTTCGTTTTCGAGTTTTTTATGAAGATCAACTTTTCTGATTCCTATAACTAGATTAGCGTCAAAACCTCGAGTGAAGCAGTCTAATCAATCAAAAAATTGCTTCAAATAGTGCTCCTGGCCCGCCTTTTGAATAGATCGCAGCTACTCAGAGTCCACAAAAACCATCACGATGAGCTTTCGTTTTTTATCCCAGAAGTTTGAAGCTGGAAATTGTTTCCTCTAGTTAATTTCTCATCGTAGGCAGCAAGCGGACTTTCAGAAAAGGCGTGAGTGCTAGTTTAACCGCTCATCTTCGCCTTTTTTCTGAAACCGTTATCTCTCACTAATGCGAGCGTTCGGTGGGGCGCGTTGGCTACATTCGTTAACTATGCGGAATAAACTAAACAAAGCGGCAAAAAATAGAAAGCGGTTTTTTGTGCTTACGTTTCCTTTAATAATCTATAGTATCGTCAGAATAAAGCTACGAATCTGCAAGTGATTTAGTGGATATACAAAAAATAGCCTAAGCTGGGCTACCGATACTGTGCTCTAGATAATATAAAATTGGCACGGATCGGACTGATACTTTGCGATCTCTATTGAAAGTTCGCGCAAGCTTCATGCCATGTTTTTTAACTTACGTGCACCGAGTTTGAACCAACATCCAATAGGACAGTCCCATTAAAGGCACAAAACACCCAAAAAATTATTTTCCTGTTTTTATGCTGATTTTGGAGAGGGTCGTATGCGGATCACAATGGTATCTCCAAAATCGTCCAAGACCCCCTATGAACTGAGTTATGGCTCCTTGAGGATGCCTGTATTTTGAGGGTGAAAATTTGGGGGACGAGTTGTCTCGGGCCTGTATTTACCTTCAGTCGCAATCGTTGCGCCAGAGCGAGCCATGGTAAGGAGACAGTCCGGCATTGGACTTAAGAATGAAGACACGTGGGGAGTTCATCCATCCATCTAGCCGCAATCGAACTAGGATATCTGGTAGGGGGTGTGGCCCGTGGTGGTGAGTGAAGGGGGTCGGGCCTGTGGTGGTCGCTTATATCTCGTTTATTTGGAGGAATTGAGATCTCGCACTTGGCACGTGTTATATAGGAGGGGTTTACCATACAATCAAATAAAAATCACAATATTCATGTCTGAGGGTGCACTGTGCCTTTGAGGGTATGGTATACTCTTATGAGTCACGGTCGCGTCGCTCTGCACAGCGACAGGCTTTGGCACATTTGCGAATGTCAGCCCTTCGCGACACGTCGCTGCGGCCCACGCGCCATAGTTGTTCCTACGGCAACCGATGCCGCTGCTCCGATTCAGGTCCCGTGCAATTTGTGCTAGATTTCATGCTTGTCGCTTATGACAGCGACAAATTGTACCATACCTCTTAAACGTGGTTAGCTGTCAAATACTGAACGCAATCTAATATGTACTAGTGGGTGAAACAGTGGACAGTGCGTACTGTGCTTCTCTGGGCCAAATTACGGTCCGCAGTTGCGTCTCGACACGCTTTGCGGCCGCGCGCATTCGAGTCGGAGGAGTTTCCAGCGCCGCAGCCGCCGATCTGTATTCTCTAGGTGGGTTTTAGAAACTGGAAAGTAAACAAAATTGGAGAAAACTGTATAAAAAAGCCATATCGAGTCGGCTTTGGCGCTGGAAACTCGACTGAATCGAGCGCGTGCGGCTGCAAAGCGTGTCGAGACGCAATTGCGGACCGGAATTTGGCCCAGATAAGCACAGTAGTTTCTCTTGTTTCACCACAGTAATAATATTTTTAGTGGTTATTGTTATTGATTGCTGTTTACGATTTACGGTTTACGATTTACGGTGGTTTTGTCGTAATTACGTTTTACGATTTACGAAAACTGAAATTCCATTTACGCACACCCCTGATTCACATGCCTTACCCAGTTTATAATTCTGCTTCTACATCTCGGTATCACACATTCGGAAAAGAAAACTTTTAACTCCGGAGTTAGCTTTTACGGACAAGTAAGAAAATGCCCCATCCAACAATGATTAATTTATCCTGGAATATCAAAAATTCGTATTCATTAAAAAAATCGACGCGCGCTGACTGTAAATTGAAGTGGATGAAGAGAATGACTTTCTTCAAGGGATACTGAGGTGGTCAAACTCTTCATCTGAAAAAAAAACTCTTCAGGCCCAGTTTGAAATGTTATTGACATTATCCGAAAAAAAACGTCCGGAAACCTCCTGCTTCAATGGTGGTGAAAAGTTCAGAAAAGCTAATCGATACCATGGTGAATAGTGAGTGGAACAGGCTGATCTAAACGGCGAAGGGACGGAGCACGTTTGGGTTCTGAAGCGATTGCCGGATTACGGTAGCAGAAATACGCCGAAGTCCTACCGTCAATGACTTTAGGATTAATTAATTAGTTTATCGGTTACTGAACAATGACATCGATTTAGGGATCGTATGTTAATAGGAACACACCGACATAGAAAAGAAAAACAGCAAAGATAGTAAAACAGATTTTCAAAGATACAGGTTAGGAAAAAGATCAAGTTAACAATCATAAAATGGGGTGGGTTAAGTGGGAGCGTATGGTGGCGAAGGGCAGTGGGAGGCCAACACTGCAAGTCGAGTAAAGTAATAAACGGCTCCGGGTACCAACTTCGTAGACCCACCAACACCACCAAGACCCACGTGTCTGCATCTCAGGCTGGGTGAAACTAGGTGATTTGTGGAAAACGAGTTAATCAGAAATATGCACGTAAACAAGATATAAGTAGTAGAAGCAGATCAGAGGCAAGGCCACAATCAGGACTTCAAGAAACAGAAAAAAAAACTAGATCCAGAAATGTGACACAGTCGACGTTCATTTCAGATAAGTATGAGGAAACCGTTATGTTATTACGTTAGAGACATCTCCGCCAAAAAAGTTATAGATAGAATTAGTTAGGAATTAGGAAATGCATAGTGAACGTTAATTATAATGTTACTTCGAAGGACAACAAGAGGAAGCAATGCGGTCTGAAAAGAAATATTGTTAGTAGCAGAGCTAGGCCGAAAAGTTAGTTTTTAGAAGCAACCCATCCTTTTGAGATGAACTTCAAGTCCTCTGTTGAAATTTCCTGGAGTTGATGACATAACTAGCTCAGTTGGCAAATCGTTCCAAACTTTTGCTGAACGCACTAAAAGGACTCAAGAAACTGTTGATAGTGAACGATTCCTGTGAAAAGTCTAAATTGGTGACCTCTGGTTCTATCGTTAAACCCCGAAAAAGCTATAATCTCTTTTAGTTTCGATGTCAAGATAGCCCATGATGACCTTAAAAGAAAATTCTGATCGTAGATGACCTGCCTCAACTGCAGCGAACTGCAGCCAAGGCGTGCCAATCGCTCCCGGTAGTTGAGGCGAAACTGGCCATTCCTAGCAAATATCTGCTTAGTAAACCTGTTTTGAACATTTTCGATTTTTTCGATGTACTGCTTTTGCGATGGCGACCACAACGGAGTGCAATACTCAAGCATTGGTCTCACGTACGTTTCAAAAAGCCTAAAAAGCGTTTTAGCGTGCCTGGATCTGAAAGCGCGGAATATATGGTTCGACTTCGCATGAGCTACCCTTTACGATCTTGTCGATGTAATCTTCAAAAGAAAGACGATCGGAGTACTGATACCAAGATCTCGCACAGAGTTCCTAACGTTGAGCTGGTGATTGCCCAATCGGAAACTGCAGTTCAGAGGGTGTTTGCGACCAATATGCATGATTGAAGTTTTATCATAAGATATATCCAGTTGCCACTCTGTAGACCAGGTTAGCAAAGCGTCCAAAGCTTGCTGAAGGGCACTGGTGTTATTAACGGATGCCAATTTTGAGTCATCTGCGTATATGGAACAGTAGACGTTGGAGGGAAGACAGCTGGGCATGTCGTTAATGTAAATCAAGAACATCAACGGACCTAGACAAGTACCTTGAGGGACACCACTGAGTGTGAGATAGCTGTCAGAAAAGGCATCGTTGACCAAAACTCTTGAGAGCGCTTGCTCAAGGAAGATTGTAGAAACTCCAGCAGACAGCCATTTATACCATAAGCCCGTAGTTTGACATAAAGAAGATCAAGAGGGATAGAATCAAAAGCTTTTTTGTAATCTATATAACATGCGCTGACGTAGCCGTCTGAGTCGAGCACTCTCTGCCAGGTAGGAATGGTTGTCATTAAGGCAGTCAACGTAGATTTCTTTTGTAGGAAGCCATGCTGAGAGTCAGTAAAAAGTAAGTTAGTGTGAAAGAAGCAGTAGAGCTGTTTGCAGACAATTCTTTCAAGCACTTTGCTGGTGGAAGAAGTGAGACATATGGGTCTGTAATTCCGGAAATCAGTCTTGCTTCCCTTCTTGAAAACAGGTTTAACGAAGCTCGAACGCCATATCGAAGGCACTTCTCCATGAAGAAGGCACCAATTGAACAGAAGTGTCAGTATAGGAGTTAGCCCCAAAGCTGCTTTTTTGAGAAAAAATATACGGAATTTTGTCAGGTGAAGTTGAGTTTCGCTGTGGTAGTTCCAGTAATGTTCTGTAAACAAGTTCGCTATTAATATCCAAAAAGTCCAGTTTTTCCGACGTAAAAGAAAGGGGACTGTTGTAGTTATTTGTCTGGTTCTTATACACAGATTTGAAAAATGAAGCGAATACTCCCGCCTTCTCCACCTCAGACTCACAAGGTTCTCCATTTGCGTTAAGGATAGTGCCGATTCGATTTGTGTGGTTGATCTTCTTGTTTATAAAGTTATAAAAGGCTTTAGGATTAACAGAGTTGGCAACTTTTTCTTCATGTTTGAGGTTCAAGAGTGCTAGCTCACGTTTGAGTTTCCTAGAAAAACGGAGATATTTTTGCATTCCAACTGAAAAACGCGCATTGTACAGCTTATTCACCTTCAAAGCCAAATGACGAATCCTAGCCGGATATTTATCGACTGACTTTTTTAGAGAACGAATCGGAACATATTTTTTGATGAGGTCGTTGCAGTGCTCCAAGTAAATGCCGTAACATTCATCTGCAGATCCGCACTGATCAATAAGAAGTCGCCAGTTAGTTTGGATGAGGTTTTCACAAATGGCATCGTAATTGGCATTAGAAAAGTCTAAATAAAATGATTCGGAGGGCGAGTCAGAAGGCTTAGAAGTAAAATTGAAGGAGACAACGTTATGGTCAGAGGTGGAGAACGGTGGAAGAATTTTTACATCTTGTACGATATTTTCATTGTTAGTTACGACAAGATCTAGAATATTAGAGCCATGCGTAGGGGCACAGACAAGCTGGGAGAGGGCACGCTCAGCGCAGAAATCGAGAAAGTCAAGTGCAGAGCCATAGATTGCATTCGCACTGTAATGTCGAGACCAATCAATTGATGGAAAGTTAAAATCGCCCAGGATGAGGTAATCAGAATTTTCAGGTGTTGTGTCCGAAATATGAGTGAGTGTACCAGTGGCGTGGCCCCTGGTATCGACTTCAGAGAATTCTGAGGCAGCTGCTAGCCTCTTCTGTTCAACGGCGACCTTTTTCGGTACAAGCCGCTCTTTCTTGTTCGTCAGCGGTGACCGATAGGTGCAAACCGCTTCTCTCCTCCCTCCTGGGTATTGCACTAGAGTGAACAAAAGGCGAGCAAAGCGAACCTTTTATTCACTGACGAACGTCCAGTCGAACCGGCGAAAGAAGAATCAGATCCAGAGACAAAATTACATGCGGTTATATATGCCGAGGAAGTTGGGAAACTGGAGGCGGGGCTGGGAAAGTGCACGACGAACCAATGGGCGCCGAGCCAACGGCGAGGCGAGATTTGAATTTGAAACGGAGTGAACCAAACGATTACGAAATGGGTTGAACGAATAGATTTTGGAATGGGGGATGGAATGCAAAGAACGAACAAATGAATATACATAGAATAAAGGGGTGGATGGAGTTATTCCTGTACATCGCCCTCCCTACCGTATCGACGTCCCTGTCGATGTGAAGGAAATCGAAAAACACTATATACAAAAAAAATTTGGAGACAGACCGAGAAAACAAAAACCGAGGAAGTTATGTGCATGAATCGAAATCACTTGGACAAAAAAAATTGTTCGCATATAAATTTTATATAAAAAAAATAAACAAATATTCATACATATGATATCAGTCTTCAGAGCATAAAGAGTAAGTGAGGTGAAAATAAAACCAGTAGGTGAAGATATCCATGAGCATTGCACGAGATAAAGGGGTACACGTGGTTAAATACCTGAGGTGACAACAACAAAAAAACAGTGGGTATCTGGAAGTAGATAGAATAAGTTGTCAGTGATGAGAGAAAAGGAGAAAAAAAATTAGTGATGAGGATAGTGAGAACGCTGATATGGAGAGTAGTGCTGGTAGCCACGGCTTCCGCGTCCACGAGGCGTCTGATAGCCACGGCCGCCACGGCCTCGAGGTGTCCATCGAGCAGGCTGTTGAAGATGTCGTCCAGGCGGAGGTCCTTGCTGCTGATCGACGCGTGCATTCTGCTGGTTCTGGGTGGACTTCTTGGCGTGATACGCAGACTTGCGACTAAACGGCTGATCCAGAACCTGGAACAGATTTCCTCTTACATACGGCTTGACGTGATTCTTCAATGCTTCAAGAAAGTGCTTCGCAATCTCTGCTGGGTACACGGAACCGGGTGTTTCACGATTCTTCGTCCCCAGGCTGCCACAAGGTTCGAACATTGACGGGACCATGTTATACATCGCGGTGACGTTGCAGCCCATTGTGGCTGCCGATGCTCTGATGATGTCGAGTGTTTCCAGTGTGTCCTTTCTGTTTTGCTCCCAGGCAGCTTCTCCTCTTGGGCCGCTTAGTGCCAGAAGTTTGGCGCCATGTCGAACTGCTGTTGTAAGAACCATTGCAAATGACTGCCACTCGCAGGCCGCGTATGGTTGTTCCGTGGTCGGTGTGACGAAGATGCAAAGTCCCAGGTCGTGAAACTCACGAACAACTTGAGTGGCATCCTTCAGCCGTGTAGAGATACTGGCAGGCGTACTGTATCTAAGAATTTCATGACTGTTCCAGATGCATTGCGAACTACAGCGTCTACACTAGGGATTCGTTCGACATATTTGTCTAAATCTATACCGTCTTCGCGGGCTTTCTTGAATACCTTGAACGGAATGATTGAAATTTCAGAGCCAGTGTCCAGCAATGCGGTCACGTCTTTATCCATCATGCGCAACGTCGTCAGAGACTTAGGCCCGAACAACCCTCCGGAACAACCCAACTCGTTTGTGCAGGATAGCATACACACCGTTTTGTCTACCCAAGCTGAAAAGGCTTCCGCCTGTCGCACATCGCTACTTCGCGGCGTTTGCTGAACAGGCCTGTTAGCATCAGAGGTAGCATTGGCGTGACAATCTTTAGCCATGTGGCCTTTTCGTGCGCATTTATAACATTCTACGGTTGGTCTATCAGTCTGTGATCTTATTATCGGGGCATGCAGAGTAGGGGTTTCCACCCGTTGTTGGTAGTTGCGTGCCCTGACCATCTGGTTACCTCTGTCCTCGCTGATATTTTGCGACTTGTTGTTATTGACGTAGCTGAAACGCTCCATTCGAGGTCGAAACGCTTTGTTTGCTGATGGCACATAAGACGTTTGCTGTTCTCTACCACGCGCCATTTCTGCAGCTTTGCGATTCCGTTCAAGCCTAAGGGCAGATTTTTTTACGTTCTCATAGGCTTGCTCACTCGCACTATTTTCCAGAGCTTCTGAAAGGGAGAAACTGCCTTGCCAGTTAGCTAGCTGTCTGAATAGTATCTCGGCTTTTTGTAGGGACACTACCTCTTCTGGAACTCCTGGGTAAGCTCTATTCGCAAGTTTCTCTAGTACGATGCAGAACTCTTCTACTGTTTGGTCTGGTCTTATGTTCAAGTTGCGTAGCTGCGTCATTGCCCTGACTTTCGTCGTGTTACCTTCCTCTTGCAGCCGTTCCTTCAGTGCCTCAACAACACCTTCAAATGTGCCTTCCCTTACCATCTTGGGGAGAGTCTCAAATGTTGCCAAAGCTTTGTTTCTCAAAAAGCCGACGAATAGCTGGATTAGACTCTTGTTATCCCATTGTGGCTTACGATATCTGATCGAAAAATCATCCACGAATCTCTTGAAGCTTTGAGTTTCACTACCGGAATATGGCTGTAACGTGGGTAAAGCAGCTGCTCGCATGTATTGTACAAAAGCGCTCTCATGCTCATCAGGGCTGCCCCTTTGGCACTCATTGTTTCCATAAACAGGCATGAAATCGTTACCTGTGTCCGACAAAGGTCTTGTTTTTGCCTCCGACTTCTCGAAGCTTCTGCGCAATTGCGAGGAGGACATGTGGGTCCAACGCGTCAAGTTGCTCGATTGTTGGGCCAGTGTCTGCAATGGTTCAGATTGTTCGGCGTCAAACTCAACGAACCTTTGCCACTTACTGTTTGAGCCTTGCTGAAGACTTTGCATCTCCTCTTGTTCGCCCATAGCGCGGAAGCGCTCGGTGAGTTGTTGCACCTGAAGCGATTGATCGTAAAGTTGTTCGTTGAGTTGGGTGATCACATTTTCACTTTCATAAGCTCGCAGTACTAGGTTCTCGACTTCGCACACCAACTGATATTTTTCACAATGTGCTGTGGTACAAAGGGTTTGGATCAACTTTCTGTCAGCAATTTTCTCGTCCAAGCACTTCTCCAATTGGTTCGTTTGAGTGAGCTTGGCAATTTTGAGGATCTCAATGACACCTTGTTCAATCCCATGCGGGGCTGCCACATTTTTGCTTAACCTCTCACATATTTCCGCTTCGAAGAAATCAATGGAATTTCCTATAGATTCTTCGCAAATTCTCATCTGACAATCAACAGCTTCTTCCAGCTGGGAACTGAGTGGCTCGCTTGTTTGGAAGTGTACGCGCAGCACTTTCACAAATTCAGTGGCTACGGTCGCTATACTTTTATGAACTTCCTTCATTAATTCGGCCTTTCTTCCACTTGTTAGCTTACTCACATTTGTTGCTGACCCGTCCGCTCTCGAGTCTACTATCATCACCTCTGCATTGCTGGAGCTCTGACGCCTCTCGTCGTTGGCAACTGCGGAGTCCATGATCGATTCTTGTCCTGAAGGATTCATAAATTAGCACGAAGAATTGAACCTCAAGTGCTATTCCTTATAATTGAATGGTTCGATTGAACTCACTTTTTCGCCTTCAAGCACTGACTGTGGCAAGCAGGTTCAGTGTTGTTTCGAAAATTTCGTGGCGATCCTGCAAAATTCAAACCGCTTTCGCTTAAAGACTCGACCAAAATCAATTTTTTGAAACCAATTTGCCGAATTTGACTGTACCTGAGTCACGCTGTCTTCGTTTGTTTTGCAGTATCTGCGTTGTTTTCGAGAAGATAGCGGTGACCCTGAAAGATTCAAACCGTTTTGCCTTTTTCAGATTGGATTTATAGACACGAAATGCTAAATTCAAGTGCCTTCTCTTCTCTCTTCTACCGTTCACTTTTTCTCTTTCACCTTTTGGTTGACGGCGACCAGTTGGATTCAAGCCGTTGGTGTTGCGAAATCAGTGACAGTCACGTGCAATCGATTCCACTCGATGGCCTTAGCTCACTCAGATTCTCCTCAGCCGATTTTGGCTTGGCCCCATGTACCAGTGGCGTGGGCCCCTGGTATCGACTTCAGAGAATTCTGAGGCAGCTGCTAGCCTCTTCTGTTCAACGGCGACCTTTTTCGGTACAAGCCGCTCTTTCTTGTTCGTCAGCGGTGACCGATAGGTGCAAACCGCTTCTCTCCTCCCTCCTGGGTATTGCACTAGAGTGAACAAAAGGCGAGCAAAGCGAACCTTTTATTCACTGACGAACGTCCAGTCGAACCGGCGAAAGAAGAATCAGATCCAGAGACAAAATTACATGCGGTTATATATGCCGAGGAAGTTGGGAAACTGGAGGCGGGGCTGGGAAAGTGCACGACGAACCAATGGGCGCCGAGCCAACGGCGAGGCGAGATTTGAATTTGAAACGGAGTGAACCAAACGATTACGAAATGGGTTGAACGAATAGATTTTGGAATGGGGGATGGAATGCAAAGAACGAACAAATGAATATACATAGAATAAAGGGGTGGATGGAGTTATTCCTGTACATGAGAGCTTCCCGAAAGGAGGCTACAGAACAGCTTGGACTACGATACAATAGGATAATATATGTCGTATGAGGAGTAGAATTTAAACATATAATCAAGCATTGACAGTAAGGCGAAAAATTCTTTGATGAAATAAGGTGGTGAGAGAATTTGTGATTTATAAGGGTCAAAACACCGCCACCGACTGCGTTGCCTGCTCTGTCGCATCGGTAGATATCATATTTCGAGCCAGGAACAAGGGTAGAATCATGAATGTTTTCGGACTTGCACCAAGTTTCGGTTATAAAAACAAATGCGGGGTCGTCGGAAAGAATATGCTGCAAATCCGCAATTTTGTTGCAAATAGATCGAGCATTAAAGAGCAAGACTTTGTAGAATGAGAAATTATGATTTTCGGATTGATCATTGGTCAAACCGCTCGAGTTGTTCTCGATCATAGGGTTGGTAGGCAAGTCGAAACCAGTGAAATAATCCGTCACCTAGGGTTGTGTGGAAGAAGATGGCAAATTTGACCGCGACCGACTTTCACGATTTCTAATGCTGGGGCCCTGTGAGTTCTCCAACACGTCGTTACACCCTGGTTGGCTCAACGCCGGGCCTGCGATCGGTCTCCTAGGTAGGTCGCGAGGAGTGCGCAGTTTGATTATGTCAAAATCACGCGCGACATAGGCCAACTTACCTTCCCTTGCGTTACGGTCGCCAGCCTCTTCACGTAGCTCTCTGTCCAGATTTAGCTCCTCCGCAGTATAGTCTCTACGTGCGAAGGAGTGGACGAAACGCTCCGTAAGACTCTGACGCCCGCTACGCAAGTGGGCAAGGAGGGAGTCTCGCAGATCCTGGTTCGGCAGAGAAATTTTTATAATGCGGCCACGACGGCCAGGCCCGCGAGGATCTCCCTCAGGGTGACGATGGGAGGTGATTTGACCTCGCTCAAACTCACGTATCAGCACTTCATCTCCAGACGTGTTGATGGCCTCCTTCAAGATCTCCTGGTCAAAACGGCTCGTCAATTCCTCTGTCATCTGTTCATCGATGCCGACCCATGTAATTCTTCTGGCCTTTTCATCGATTTTCTGGCTGTCGGCCTTCACCTTAACCATTGTAGAGTAGAGAATGCTCTTTTGGGTTGAAGGAGAAGAAATTACGGTACTGAGTTTTGCCTCCAGATCCGTCAAACGTGTAAGTATCAAGTTTTGCGTGTTTTGAATTGTCTGCACTTGCGAAAAAATACGCTCAAATGCATCGCCGATGGTAGTTTGCATGGTACAGGAATACGAATCAAACCTCTCGATCAACTTACTGGCCCATAAGGGCATAGCTACATCGGAATCAGCTTCATTGGCTTTCTTTGCCGTCGTTGTTTTGGCCATGATTAGTTGATGATGTTAGTGATTGTTAATAGAAGTGGTTGAGCTGGGCAGAGCGGCCAGGAATGCGCCGCCGCTCAGTGTCGATGCAGTGATGATGATGAATAAGAGGATGCGAGCAGTACTGATCGAAGAAAGTACGTCATACCAGATTACCGAAAAATTCCGGCGGACAAAAAGGCGGGGTTTCTCAGACAGAAATACTGCGAAATTCCTACAATTTCGAGCACACATATAAAGGTTTCGGAAATCTTGAGCTCCATTTTCGGCCTTTCGGGACCCTTTCATCGGAAGAATGTCTGACAAAATAGAAACTTTTTCGGGTCTACTAAATATTTTTCAGCCTATGTGAGTAGTGGAGAATTCTGCCAGATAACTAGAAAAGTCTGCCAGATCACGAGAGAAATCTGACAGAATACGGGAAAATTCTGTCAGAGGAGGGCAACATCGTCTCGCAATCTGGCAGAATTTTCTCGTATTCCCCAGTCCGTATACGTAAATATTCTGCCAGATTACTAGAAATATCTGTCAGATCACGAAAGAAATCTGCCAGAATACGGGAGAAATCTGTCAGAGGAGGGCGAAATCGTCTCGTAATCTGAGAGATTTTTTTCATGTTCTTTCAGAATTTTCCCGTAATGGTCTGGCCTGAGAAGAAATGGCAAGAAAATGATGAAGGCAAGAGAAAGTGAAACTGAAAGAAACGTAAGTGCGCGAACTCTGATGCATGGAGGAAAGTCGGCTTCCAAGCGCGAGGCGAGAGACGATTTGAGAGTGTACCCGATTGGCCGCTATGGAAATTCAAAACACAATCGCTCGTGTTTCACACCGTCTCAAACACGTGATGTTAAGGCGCCATAGCTCGCCTCACGGGGATATTCAGGATCGGGTTGTAGCTTGATATCAAGCTAGATTTTCATGAGAAAATCACCATAATGACGTCACTCCTGAAGGTCGGCTATTATGGTGAAAAAGGCGCTAGAGTTCAAAAAACGGACCTTAGTATGGGGCTACTAGCCAGAGCTATAGAGCTTCTTCCTCGATAAGATGCTAAAGATCTCCGTATCCAAGCCATCAGTATCCGCCCTTCCAATGCACCCATCCGAGCAGAGCGCTCACAGAAGCAGGATGTCGTTAAAGCGAAGCCAAATGTTCTCAGGGCCCTGGGCGGTACTCCATGGGGTAGCAGCAAGGAAACTATGCTTACAACGTCCTCCGCTAACAATTGTTCAGCCCGTCCTGGAATACGCCGCACCATATTTCAGCATCTAGTCTCAGCATCCTCCTCGACGAAGATGCAACGCGTCTCAGCTCGGAAGAGGTGCAAGATGCACACTCGCATCTTTACGTTGTGGTCACTCTACAATGCTTATGTTCTACGTCACAGAGATCGACAGCAGCAAATCTGATGTTGGCCCGAACTGCGGTTCCATGTGCCGTAACACCGCACACTGACTAAACTGCTGGAAGAGACCCACCGCGCTGACCACAATTAATTTCGTCCATCGTCATGACCTTGAAAACCATTCAGTTGAACTGGAGGGAAATTAATTTCATCGTAAAAATGTGGTCATCGCAGTGTATACCTCAATTTTCACAATCCACACAGATTTCCCTAACTTAATACACCCTTTGTAGAACCGGACTTCTCGTGCTGAGCCCTATTGGCAGTGATACTCAAAACATACCTTCTTTGTGAAATACGTTCTTTTTGTGATTCAACTGAATTGTTACAGATGAGTTGAGAGTAAACCTTGATAACTACGTTCGTCGTTTCAATGGATTGGTGCGTGTTGTGAGGAAGAGTGTACGGCAAGGCTTGATAAGGGCGAAATTGGCCGGCGCTCGAGAGGCAACCGGGGAAGTCATCATATTCCTAGATTCGCATTGTGAGGCGAATACAGGGTGGTGGGTTCCTTGTATTTTTCACGTGTTTTTTATGTTTGTTAGGAATTATGTGAATTCTCAATCGTCGCTTCGTTTGTTATGCTTAGGATCTCTTGACGTTTTCAGGGTGTGGTGGATGTGATCATGACCAAAAATATTCCAGGCTCGAGCCGCTCGTTCAGCGTATTAGTGAGAAACGAAGCGCTGTTATCTGCCCCATTATCGATCATATCGCTGCTGAAGATATGCAGTACCATGGCGACAAGTTTTCTACTTCAGTTGGAGGCATGTTACCGCAACATTCGTTATACTTATCCTGTTTTAAAGCCAATTTAGTTCCTTTGTTTGCGAGAGGAGACGCAGCTTGCACGTACGCACGCGATCGACGGAAATAAATTTTGCCCCAAAATAGAGAATGCGTCATTCCCAGTCAACCATTCATGCCTTTTTAGGGTTTTCATGGGCTCTGCATTTCACTTGGGAAACTATGCCGGAGAGGGAGAGAATCAGAAGAAAAAGTCCTACCGAATATATAAGGCTAGTTCACTGTTTAAGTCTGCGAAGATGTCATTGCGAAGAGGAAGATGTCCCTTTCCGTCATTTACCAAAAAATGCCCACGGATGTAGAAATATTTGATTAGTTTTTCAAAGAATACCCTGCCTATTTGATATAACAAGGGTATAGTCATTTGTTCTCATGTTTAGATATAGCCTTTAAATTAAGAGCCTACAATTGAAGCTGGTTTAGATATTTTTGTCCCGGTTTATTCAATTTAGATCTCCCACTATGGCCGGTGGTTTGCTGGCTGCCAGTCGCGAATACTTTTTCGAAGTTGGTTCTTATGATGAGGAAATGGACATTTGGGGAGGTGAAAATTTGGAAATCTCTTTCAGGGTTAGTTTCCAACTGAAAAAGTTTTCTTTGGTGTTGAACTTTCATAGAGATGAACGCTCTTGGTGCTACGACAATGGTTTTATTCTTTGAAACATTTTTTGTATTTGTTTGGTATATCTAAAAACCAGCGGTCAGGGTTAAGCGGAGCGTTGCGTAATTTTTCGAAATCGGAGCGACCCCCCGTCACATTTTTTTTTCCAAAATCCAAAATTTTCGCGATCCCCTCTCCCCGAGGCGCTATTTTTGCGATCCCTCCTCCCCTAGTCCGGCCAGTTTATAGTTGATTACTTGAAGTGTCAGACGCCGAAAATTAGATCAGTAGTTGAGCCCAAGCGCCTAAAACCGAATGCTACTATGCTTCCCTTGGGGATCAAAAGTAATCGAGAATTTATGGGATATCCACGAGATTCTCATTTTTGGACCGAAATTTTGGCGATCCCCACTAACATTCAGTTTCGGACCCAAATTTTTGCGACCCCCCATTGCGCAACCCCGCTTGACCCTGCCAGCGGCTCACCTCTCCGCCGCATTGGTCTGGTGACGCCGAAGCGGAGGACGGCCCTAGTGGGTGGCTAATTTTACGCTACAATTGAGTTATAGTTAGGTCCGTGGCCTGTGTCTCATGAAAACGTTTAATTGTAAACCGCGGCTTGCGCGGCGGTTTAATTCTCATAGATTGAGATCTAAACCGCCACGCCAGCCGCGATTTGAATTTACACGTTTTTTCTTGAGGAAACAGGCCGCGGATCTAACCATAAGCGCATTTTCTTAAATGACGTCTATTACGAGAAGGGTGGTGGCCACCACCTCTCATTGTTTGACTACACCAGACCGTGTTGGACTGTGGTAGGTTGCCATCGTGAGTGCTGAGGCTTTACTAGAGAGTTATAGGAGACGTCGTCCAAGGATGCAGATTATGCTCATGGGTAGATGATATTGAGTGGATCTCCATGATGTGGTAGCTTTTCAGGTGTGGACATGTGGCGGTTCAATTGAGTTTATTCCTTGCTCCCACGTGGGCCATATATTTCGTGCCGGTCATCCGTACAATATGACAGGTTGTCACAGATTTGATGTTTTGATTGCAACAAACCCATCTTCTAGCCCTTTTTGGTTCGGAAGCTTTATTTAGGGAGTGTTCTCATCATCGTTTGTCGTTTCAGGTCGTGGCGGTAACAAAGACGTCCATGGTACCAACTCAAAAAGGGTAGCGGAAGTTTGGATGGACGATTATAGGCGACTTTACTATCTTCATAGACATGACCTGATGGTGAATTTATATGCGTTTAATATTAAGAGAGCACGAGAACGAAAATAAACAGAATCCCAAGTGACACTTTGCTGTCGCTGATTGGTTTCAGAATACTGACGTTGGTGACTTATCCGCTCGAAAGGAGCTAAGGAAACGTTTGGCTTGCCGGCCCTTCAAATGGTATCTGGACAACGTCATTCCAGGGAAATTCATCTTGGATGAAGATGTTGTAGCGTATGGCACGGTATGCTCTTGACTTGTTTCCCTTATTGGGTTTTTTTTACTCATGGAGAAAATGGTATGTAAGCAAAGAATCACGGTATTCACAGTTTAATCAACCCGGCGAAATGTCGAATTTCTACGGCATGTGGGTGGTGGTCTCGCCGCCGCGCGGCGGCGTCACCGCACCCACGGCATTCGAGTAATCTGCTGAGAGATTATTTCCACAGCGCTCAGTGAGGAAAGCTCCGAAAATGGCTGAAAACCTGGACGACGGGCACATGTTTGTGATTGAGTGGCTGAAGTAACTCGAAGAAGACCGTTTATTTCCGGCAGTTTTCGCACACGGCTTGGGATAATTCGTTGCCACTCCGATTTAGCAGGAAGCCTTGAAAATGAAATTCTGACCGCACCCTGTCTCTAAGCGTTAGGTCTAGGCAGTCTCCTTCAGCGACAGTCACCTGATGCCATTTATTTGTGCCACTCACCGGTGGTTTCAATGTGCGTGGAGGGTTACTCCGCCGTGCGATCACATACCATTGAACACATGGAACTTACCTACCTCTGCATCCGCTGGATGTGGTAAAATTTCAGTTGGAGATTCAAACGAGGTCCCATTGATGCCACGAAATGCAAGTTTTTAGCTTTATACGGAAGTAAACGGTTTTCGGATGTGCACTGATACCTTGCAAAGGGACGAGCATTCGGCTCACATGTTGGGTGTTTATCCATGTCAAGGCAAGGGAAGTGCTCCTCAGGTTTGCTAGTTTCCCTTTCTAGATATTTTTATGCCAAAGCCGCTTTATGGAACATGCTCACTTTTTCATAGTATCCTTTGGGGGGGGGGATTTCGAGTCTACCATGTCTGTCACTTACTGTTAGACGTACCTATCATACAAACTGGCTTTACTTTGTATTTGCCAGCGATGCTGTCATTTTATTTCCTTGTGTGGCATTCAATTTTATGAAACGGTGAGGTGAGCGGTATCTTCCGAAGTTCGCCCCCAAAGTAATAATTCTTAGGAAACATCCACCTTATAGCATCTGAATCTTTGCCGGAACCGCTTTTAGGCTACGTGGGCGCTACCTATTCTATTGTATCCAGTTTTTTTCGCCGTTTGCACAGGGTTTGTACTATCACTTTCAGCTCATGTCTCTTTCTAAAGCCGGTAATCTGCGTCGAGAAACCAATTGTGCTGCAGTGGCTCTGATATCAGGAGATTCCTCCAGGGGCACGGTTAGAATGAGCCCCTGTGGAGAGGAGAGCCAAACCTGGGCCTATGAGGTGAAGATTTCCCATTTGAACTACTTCCCATTCGATTCGGGTCTATTTCACTGTTTCCAGAATTCGTTGTTAAAGGAGAAGAACTCAGATCTTTGTTTGTCGACTTCAGGACTGCAAGCCAGTGATGATGTTATAGTTGAGAAGTGTGACAGCACTAATGCACATCAAAAATGGTTATTTGTTGATCCGAAAGACGGTTCTTGATTGTTTCGATTGATATAGGGTTTTATCAGCCCAGAAATTGTTGTTGAACATCGTTTAATTTACTTGCATTAAACCAATATGGTTTTTAATCATTCCAGAGCATGATTAGGAATCGCTCAAGCTTCTGTGCAATTTTTTTTGTGATTTCTTCTCCAAAGGTGAATATGGGTTTATTACAAGTCACTAATGTCGTCTGTGATAAATGCTTAGTTCAGAACTATAATATGTATGCTGAATGTGTAATCTGTTTCGAATAAATGTTCAAATTCTGTTGTTTTGTGACCTAGTGTATCTGCAGTCGAATTTAAACTCTGCTCATGCTTCAAAGTCTTGATAGTCAACCATTGTTCTGTACATAGCACTGTTAAGAATGAGCGAATCTGGAGATGTCGTTGCGGTGGTGCCTAGCGGACCAGGACCCCTGCCTGATGTATCTTATCCTTTGAAGGTACTATACTGCGGAGGTGAGATAGCCAGAATTTCATGCATTTGATTAATTATTTTCGGTTAGATCATGAGTTGGTGGTTTTGTCTTCGTCTTTGTTATCAGCTCTTCATTGATTGGGAGTGTGAGTAAACTCTGAAGAGGATCTTTTCCGCCCTCCAAGAAAGATGAAAAAATAGATGCAGAGGGAATAGAAGCTGATAAAATTCGTTTCACCTCTACCCGCAGACGAACTTTACCAAACAATTCTGCCGAGGCTCTTCAGTGAGGAATAGAATTGTCGATGAGAAAGAGCAATGAGAAGAGAAAATTGAGCGCGAACTGTCGGTAAAGAGCTACATGGGATATTACGTGAATTAAGAGACATGAAACTGGTTGAAAAAAAAGGAAAAGAGTCCAAGAGTGGGGGGGGAGGGGAAGAAGCAATGAGTCCAAACCAAAATGGGATCGATAAAGTCAAACCATGACGGTAGTCAAACAAATGGTGGTATGTGGGAGGAATCGGAATCAAGATTAGAGTGTAGCTATCTCAAACGCTCATAAAATAGCAGAAGGAACTTTCTTAATGTTATTGTGATCATCTGGCAGAAGAAATTTATATGAAACTTTTTTGTTGCGATAGTAACAGAGCCAAGAAAAGTCTGAGGCACCATTTCTTCGTTAATAGAGCCGGGAGCGAGTTTGAAAAGCTACTCAAAAGGTGCAGTCTCCCTACAACCCTACCTGCGTTTAAACGTCTCTTGAATCAGTACTTGATGACTGTGGATGTCTGAGCCGGTTTCTGGCCTTTTACTGTTGTATAGGTTTTACGTTCTATTTATTCATTATTTGCTGCATTTATTCTGTGTAAATTAACTAAGCAGGCTAGACCTGTAATAAACATATACATATAGTGCAGTCCACCAAGAGTGTCTCATTTACTTATCAATGAGAAGCGGTCGATCAGAGATCAATGAACATGAAACTCGTTGCAGCACAACCGCTCTCGCTCAATCGGTATCGAGCGTGTTGGTATGGGATTCATGCACATTGATCCCCAGCCGACCGCTTCTTATTGATAAGTAAATGAGACACTCTTGGTGGACTTCACTATATACATTTGACTATGTTCACAGTAATGAATTCAAAAGAGTACCCATTATGCAAGAGTGAATTTTTCAACTCTTTTAATTTATCAATGAAAAATCCCACCTCAGAATCCCCTTGGTTTAATTACCCAAGTTTGAGCTTACCGGCGGTCAGCAAAGAGTTTTGAGGACTCTCTGGAATTGCTAGAGACTGTAGCTGACTGGTGTACGGTGCAATTCTCTTCCATAGTCGTTGGTGATTTCAATTATACGTGTTCTTCTGGAGATTCCGGTATATCTGGTGTGGTGTTCCAACGTTCAAATGGCAACAGTTATGGTTAATGGCATGGCTTGCAGTGGTGGTGACCCGAATTTTTCGATGTCTGAATCCTACTACGAAGAGGCTGCCGATGCAATTGTCAAAGATGAAGCCGTGCCCCACTATGCCCGAGTGCTCATGGCCTTCCTGTTGGAAGGCAAACGCCGGGCAACTGCTGTCTTGTATAAGAATATTGAACTGTTGAACCTCGTGAGTAGTCTTAATAAGGAGGTCAGAGCTCTTATGGATGAAAACACCACGCTACGCCATTCGATACGTGATCATGTTGTTGATGTTCGTTCAAATGTTGATGCTGCTGAGCTTACCAATATCACCCAGCTCTCGTCCAATCATAACCTGTCTAATCACTTACCATCGTTGCGTGAGGATATAGAACGTGATAGGTGTATTGTCATAGCTGGTGTCCCCGAGTTGAGGGGCCAGCCCCGCTGTAGCAGATTATCACAGGACTTTTCGAGAGTTGGCCAGATTCTCGAACATTTGGATGTCGATTGTAACCCTATTGGTGTTTATCGGAAGGGTCCTCGTCACCATTCGCATGATCGCTTACTGAAAGTTGTTTTTCCTAGCTCATACTTCGCTGGTCGTGCTGTACGTAATGCTCCTCGTTTGAAATCATTTCCTTTTAAGAAAGGTATTTTTGTTCGTCCTTCACTTCCGCGTGAAGAACGCGCACGGCTGAGTGCGGAAAGAATGGCTCGTCGTAACAATTCGCAGAAAACGCGCTCCACTTCTAACACCGTTGTTGATGTTAATGACTCTTACCCAGTCGCCTAATCTAGTTGTGCCTGATGTTGCCTGCGAAGTTGTCAGTTCTGTTGTGCCTGAAATTGCCTGCGAAGTTGTCAGTTCTTCGCAAGTTCAATCTAGTTTAAACATGTAGACATTCCTCGGACTTCTGATAACGATATACGGTGTCTATCCGCGAATATTCGATCTGTATCTAAAAATATTAACAGTTTGATCGGACTAATTCAACAATTTGGCTTTGGCATAATTGCGCTGTCGGAAACATGGCTCACCCCAATCGTCACTGGTGCTTCGCTATTCGGTGGTTTATGCTCTCAGTTTGACCTGCTTAGATGTGACAGACCGCACAAGAGGGGCGGGGGAGTGGCCCTCTTGTTGTGTAAATCTCTTTGTCCAAGGTTAGTTTACGAGGAGTCTTGTTCAGAAGGTTATGAGTTACTTTGTGCTGACATAGTGGTTAGTAATAGGACGCTGAGATTAGTTGTTGCTTACAGGGCGCCTGCTTGCCCGGCTGCCTCTTTTGACATTTTTACTAAAACTTTAGGTGACCTGCTTTCCTGTAGTCAGTCCTGTATTATTAGGGGCGATTTCAATTTACCAGATATATCGTGGGAACAGCTTGTTCCTACAGCTACCAACCCGAGTAGTAAGCAATTTCTAGATATGTGCGGGTCGCATAATCTTACCCAGGCTAACGTTGTGGCTACACGAGGTAGTAATATTTTGGATCTGTTACTGTCCAATGAAGATGGGTTGATTTTAAAAGTGGATACTCTGGCCCCTTTGGGCACTAGTGACCATGCCTCTATAGTATTCGAGCTGAACGTGCATATCGACGTATCTGATACCAAAATTTACAATAGAGTATACAGTAAAGCGGATTTTGCGTGTATAAACGAATACCTGGGTAGTGTTGATTGGTATGGCTCACTGAGTACTGTGGATACTGTGGAAGCTAAATATGAACTGTTTCTTTCCATTCTTGACCACACCATTGACTTATTTGTTCCGATTAGCCTGGTGTCTACGAAGAAGGCGTTTCTCCCAGAGCACTTGAAAAATCTTTCTCACAGGAAATCTCAAGCTTGGAACATGGCAAATGGTAGTAATAGGGCCGATGACTGGTGCGAATACAAAAGAGTTACGGCGTTATTTGAAAAACGTTTGAAGAAGTATAATAGCAATAAGGAAAGGAAAGTTATCGAATCTAAGAATAAAAGCTTATTCTATAGGTTACTTAATTTCGAGGCTCAAAAGTAAATCTGAGGTTGGATGTCTTGTGAGAGAGGATGGTTCCAGTGCAGTCGAGGACGGCCATAAAGTTCAACTTTTGGCAAATGCGTTTAGGAAGGCTTTCCTTGAGGATACTGACTTGGATGAACGTGTTAGTCCTTCTCTTTTTCCTGTCATGCCTGACTCTGTATGATTTCACCCGGGGGAATTGTCGGAGATACTAGCCAAATGGCCTAATTCGTTTTCTGACACGCCCGATCACATACCATTATGTTTCATTAAAAAGGTGATTGATATCATAGTTAGCCCACTTGCACACATTTTCAACCTGAGTTTTATGCGTGGAGATGTTCCGAGTAGATGGCGTACATCCTTTGTTACTCCTATACCAAAGAAGAAGCCATTTTCTGATCCCAACAATTACCGGCCCATCAGTATTACGTCTATCTTTGCAAGGCTTTTCGAAAAAGTAATAAAAAAAGAATTATGGCTCATCTAGAGGAGCACTCCATCATCTCGGAATACCAACATGGTTTTCAAAAGGGTAAATCGATAATTTCGGCTATGCTGCAGTCACTTGATGATTGGTCGCGTGCGCTGGACAAAGATATAGGTGTGGATGTTATTTACCTTGATTTTTCCAAGGCATTTGACAGAGTTTCTCATCGCAAATTAGTAAACAAACTGGAAATAGTGGGTATCCATCCACATATAGTGGCTTGGATTCGTGCTTTTCTCACGGGTAAAACTTTCAGGGTCAGGCTTAATAGTACGTTCTCCTCTCCCTTTGCAGTCCTTAGTGGTGTTTCCCAGGGGGGGGGAAGTGCTTTCACCAATTCTCTTTAATATTTATACGTATGAACTTCCCTCGATCATATCCTTGAACAACGTCGGCTGTTCGGCATTCGCTGATGACTTTAAGTTGTATAAACCTATTTTGACAATGGAGGATTCGGAGTGTTTGCAAAAAGCTCTCAATGATGTAGCCAAATGGTCGAATGAATGGAAATTACCGCTTTCCAGCGAAAAGACTAAAGTGATGAAGCTTGGTAAGAGGCGAGTTAGTGGCTTCTATACTATCGACGGTTTGCAGTTGAGCGAGGTCAGCGAGATTAAGGACCTTGGTTTTCTTATCAAGGACGATCTTAATTTCGATGATCACTGCCTCCAGGTTGCGTCCACGGCTAATAGGATGATGCACTGCGCGTTTCGAGCACTATCAACTACTAATGCAAACGTGCTGACCGAGGTGTATAAAACGTATAGTGGAGTCCACCAAGAGTGTCTCATTTACTTATCAATGAGAAGCGGTCGATTGGAGATCAATGAACATGAAACTCGTTGTAGCACAACCGCTCTCGCTCAATCGGTATCGAGCGTGCTGGTATGGGATTCATGCACATTGATCCCCAGCCGACCGCTTCTTATTGATAAGTAAATGAGACACTCTTGGTGGACTCCACTATACGTACGTCCACTAATGGAGTATGGTACGGTAGTTTTTAATCCATACAAATAAGGATTCATCGACGCACTTGAGAAAGTCCAGAATACTTTCACACGTAGAGTTTACATCCGGACATCGTGGTTTCAGACGAATCGCAACGTGTGTCATGTCACCAGAAACGCCAAACTGGGCCTAACCACTCTAGAGCGCAGGAGAAGAAGGTTTGATATGATAATGATGTATAAGATCATTCATGGGAGTGCTGGTATCAAGGCTAGCCGGCTGTTCAACCTTAGACCATCAACCACTAGGGGAGCACCGGTGAAATTGGGCCTCATTGGGGCCAGGCGGAACGTACGAAAGCACTTCTTTGTCAATAGAGCGGGGTCTGAATTCAATAAACTACTTCGGTCAGGTTTGATAGTGGGGAAACTAAGTGAATTCAAAAAGACACTTGAGTGTTATCTGTTGTCCCAGGAGTAATGTTTGTAAGATCTCTTTTCTTCATGGTGCCGATGTATGCCTAATAGTCAGTTGATCCATTTGTCTATTGTTGTTCGACTGATTTTAGTGCTTTTATTATTCTGTTGTTGTCTTTGACACGGTTCTACCGTGTAATAAATCAAATCAAAGTAGTCGAAATCGTTGCATCTACGCGTTTTTATAAGTTCATTTTTTACCTTGCACACTTTTCTGCTTGTTTACATTTTGAAGCACTTTATCATTACAGTCACATATCATATTTCAATCACCATTATGGAATTTTTATTTTCTACAAATCATTGTTGTCATCAATTTACAAATCTGTATTTTTCTTCAATGCTTTCCCTTTACACTGCCTGTTCATATCTTGCGCCACTTTGCAATTACAGCAGCTGATAAAAAAACAATCTTTCAACTTCCTTTATGAAATCTCGAGTGGGTTAACACTTACTCCGCTATTTGAACAATCAATATTGGGGCCTTGGTTGAGCGCCAGGACTCTTCTGCACGAGTTTTGCTGGCGTCATTAACGATGGAGGTGCGAGCGCAGATAATTAGGTGTGAACGAAGGTGCAAACCACGCTAATGACGGGCTCCCTAATTAGACTCGTACAGATGTATACGAATCCGTACTCTCCTCAGAAGACCACTTCTCAATGGATGTGGTTGAGCCACGAATTGTTGTCCGCTCAATTTATTCGAAATGACGAATAATTCGAATAAATCCATACACAAGTATTCGAATTTCGAATATTATTCGAGCGCCTGTTTTTGAAATATTCTAATTTCGAATATTATTCGAGAGACTTTTTGAAATATTTGAATTTCGAATATTATTCGAGAGCCTGTTTTTGAAATATTCGAATTTCGAATATTATTCGAGAGACTTTTTGAAATATTCGAATTTCGAATATTATTCGAGAGCCTGTTTTTGAAATATTCGAGAGCCGGTTTTTGAAATATTCGAATTTCGAATATTATTCGAGAGCCTGTTTTTGAAATATTCGAGAGCCGGTTTTTGAAATATTCGAATTTCGAATATTATTCGAGAGACTTTTCGAAATATTCGAATTTCGAATATTATTCGAGAGCCTGTTTTTGAAATATTCGAATTTCGAATAATATTCGAGAGCCTGTTTTTGAAATATTCGAGAGCCGGTTTTTGAAATATTCGAATTTCGAATATTATTCGAAAACGAAAGTTTTTGAATTTCGAATTTTGGATGATTCGAAATTCGAAAAATCATTCGAATAATTTTCGAATAATATAATTCGGTCCGAAGTATATCTTCTATATATTTGTCCGTTTTGTTATGAATGATTAATAGGTCATCCATATATAGTGTAGTTCACCAAGAGTGTCTCATTTACTTATCAATAAGAAGCGGTCGGCTGGGGATCCATGTGCATGAATCCCATACTCTGAGAAAATTTGCATCGCTATGGCATCGTAATAATCCCTTCAAAACACATTCCGTTCGATAGCAGGTGCGTTTCATAATCATAAGGCCGGCCACATGTGGCCGGGCCGGCCACATGTGGCCGGCCTTATGATTATGAAACGCACTGTATATCGGACGGAATGTGTTTTTGCAACATTTTCCTATACTTTTGACGCGCACTTTGGATAACCATTAGTAAAAACTTGCGAAGGCGATTCCACAACTGAGCTCATACGCGCGATGTGTGCTTTTTTCCCAAGCATTTTCATGTGTTAGGTTTTTTATACAATATTTGTTTTTGTTAAGAATGTTCGATGCCTCTCGAGTATTGCGAGTATTCTGGAATGACTGACAAATGTCGAAAATGGAGTGAGGAGCATGCTCCTGAAGCTCTCGATGGCCTCGATCTTTCTGAAGAAAATCTGGAGGAGAAGAAGCATCAGAAGAGAGGAGGAAAGGGAACAGTCAAGGTTTATATTCAGTTTATTTGAGGTTGTCAAGTGTCTATGACTCTCATTTGACTGTTTTAGACCGTAAAGAATAAACCAGCTGCTGCCGGCACGAAGGTGACATTGCAGCGGGAACCACGTGGAAAGAAAAGTGTCACAGTTATCAAAGGACTCGCGACTTTTGGTGGGATTTTGTGTATTCTCCATTTCACTCATCTTTATTAAAGGTAGTGTTCACGATAAAAAATGTGTTCCAGTTTTCACTTGGAATGGGTAGTGGAGGGGCACACTGTAACGTTGACGTCGAAAGAACGCATGAAAACGAGCCAGGAAAAGCTCCAAAAGAGCCCGAAGTTGCCATTTCGAGCGCAAGGCAAACCCCAAAAGCGCAACACACGCCCACCGACGTGAGCAAATGAATGCTCGAGATTGTGAGATGAGCGATGATTTCCAATCATTAGCCCCGTTCTTCTTTTCATTCTGAACTTCTCTCTTCACTCAGGTCAGCTCGCATACATCGGCTTTAAAAGAAGGAAGTTACAAGCCTCGGACAACTCGTCCACCATGTTTCCTTAGCTGAATTTTCGAGAGACCATAACTCCGTTCCCAGAAGGTCTTGTACAATTTCGGAGTCATCATTGGAAGCAGCATGGGGCCGTTTTCAAGATATGCGGGAAAACAGAAGAGCGTTTTTATCGTGAACACTGCCTTTAAGATGCGTCTATTCCAGATATCGACCTAAAGCAGGCGTCAAAATTGTTTGCGCAGAAGTTCGCGTGTGGCAGTTCAGTTACGGGTACTGATGAGATCGTCATCCAAGGAGATGTGAAAGATGATTTGTTCGACATGATTCCAGCTAAATGGCCACAGGTAGCCCCTAGTTTCGCTCGAGTTCTGCCTTTGAATGTACACTGACCCAATTTCGTGATTTTTTAGGTGCAAGAGGAAATGATAGATGATCTCGGTGACAAGAAAAGGTAGAAAATTCTCGACTGATTGATAAATCTTGGTTGATAAAGTTTTTATGTAACGCATAAATCCAGTTTTTGAGCATCAGTGGGTTCATACCATTCTGGAAACAGTACATACTATTCTTCTTCTGCAGCTTCAAAGTGGTTTTTTGTCATAGGTTGAGGAACTGGGCGGCCTTCACAGGATTCGTCCAAAGATCCATTGTGGTTAAGGAGGTAGGTCTCTTCGAGCACATGAACAAGTGCGCCGTGTCGTGTCCGGGAGCACCACAGTCCGGGTATGCGTCTGGTCGGCTGCTGTCGATCTTGTTGACGCAAGATGAGCAGAATAGAGTGACCACAGCGCAGCGAGGCAAGAGCACATCTGGCTCGCCTGCCGAGTTGAGACTCTGACTCGCAAACCCGAGGCGGCACTGCTCCTAAGATAGGGTTCACAGCCGCCTTCGTTAGATATCCTCGAACAAACTGGGTGTGCTCCTCACGCAGAATACGAAGCCTTTCCATGTTGGAGTCGGCCCATCTCTGTGCATCAACTTTACGAGGAGCATCTGCGAACGGCTTCCTAATCGACCACTTTCTAATGGGCTTCATAATTCTCTTTGTCGGATGATTCGGCTGTCTCAGGACATTAATATACATCTGCTGCGCCTGGAGTTCACAATGCTCCTTGACCGGCAATATGCAGGCCTCCGCGTGAAGGTGTTCTATTGGGGAGCTCCTTGCAAAACCGGTAGCAATTCTAAGCGCAGCATTCTGTACACGTTGCAGCTTATTCCAGGAGCTGTCAGACACCAGGTGCTGCCACACTGGTGCCGCATATTCCAGAGCCAGCTGAAGTATTGCTCTGTAGGTTGTACCCGAACGAAATTTTCGAAAAAATTTCCGCAATTTTTTCGTTCGGAAATTTGTCGAACGATTTTTTTCAAATCTCGTTCGTTCGAAATTTCGTGGAACGAAAATTTTTTTTTCGAGCGGGTTCTTTCCGATTTTCGTTCGTTTAAGATCTGATTTTTTGAATATTTTTTGAAAATTTGTTCGACTTTTCAGACGTTTCTCGAACCCTAGGTTGCGCTGTTCCATTATTCTTTTCGCCGAGTTATGGTCGGCGTGGCCGAACACCTCGCCTGCTCGAATAAGTTGTGCTTGGAACCGGGCAATGTGAAGCCTTACATGAATCCGGGCAGAGCCAGCAGCGGAGCGGTCGGTCTTGGCAAAATATAGCGCTGATTGGGAGACCGCGACATGATACTCCCGATTAGCATCACTGTGACCGTTGTGAAATGAGGGAGAAAGGCTATTAATGTCTTCGGCTCAAATGCTCTCGACTTTAGTCGAAGTCGGACACATGTGGAAAAATCATTCGCATAAGGGCCTTTCAGAGTGGCGTCGCTGCGAAATTCGCGGCATCGCTCCTCAGAGCGAAGGAAAAAAGGCGTGGCCTATCGACTGCCGCCGCGTCATATCCCTTTCTCAGCGTCTCTTATTTCTTCCCCGCCCTTTAAGTTTGATCAGAGCGCATAAACATGCGCTCTGAACAAAAACTAGCCATTTCGAATAATATACCAGGAAACACTACCACCAGTAGAATCACCTTCAACTGAAAATATTTGCATAACAATGAAGGTGTCGACCACAAAATATTATTAAACGCCATGACGAGGTAAATCCTGGATGACCAATTAAATCCCATGACGAAATTAATCCTGGATGGCAAATAGTTAGTGAAATAGGCAAAAAGATGATTCCACAGAGAGTTAATGGACAGATAGTAACGAAGGAACACTAGCTAATACGAGATAGTAACGAAGGAACACTAGCTATCACGAAGAAACATCAGCGACAAATAGCGACAGCGACAAAAATGGTCGAGACCATTCGCCTCGCAAAACGTCGCAAAACTTCGCAGAACGTCGCTCCCAGCTCGCGCCGTCGCTCCCACTCTGAAAGCGCGACGTTCGCTCCCGTCGCGCGGCACGGTTTGCGCTGCGTAGCACCCCCCATCTCTCACCTCGTCGCCGCGACAGCGAAATTTTCTGCGACGCCACTCTGAAAGGCCCTATAAAGACCAAACTTCACAGATAACAGAAAATCGTAAATTTCCCTGTCGTAGTATATCTGAAAAAAAAATCTGTAACGAATCTCAAACTCGTGTTGAACACCGCAAACAACTCCCGTGGACAAAGGCTTGAGGAAAAAAATTTGACTTGTTATAATAGAAAAAGAATTAAACTCGTTTCGCCTCTTAGCCCTATACGATTGTGAGTGGTTATTAAAGAGTCGTATGAAGGAAAGAATGAAAAACTGACACTCCCCGAGGCTCGTCAGTAGGGTAAGGAGTGTAGTATGAAAAGAGTGCCTGAAGTAGGTGCTATTTATATGACTCTGAGATCAATTAAGGAGCTGAGAGAGAACGTTCTAGCACTATCTGTGAGACCAGCAACAGAAAAGGAATAGTGATATACGTTTAGTTATTGTAAATTATGGAAAGAAGTGTTTTTTATCAGGTTGAAATCATTACCTATTCCTAATTTATGTCCCAAGTTATTTTTAGCAACAGTTTTTAGAAAAGCAAGGAGAATAAAAGGTCTAGGATAGTGTAGGTCAATGAGATTTCTGCTCAGTAATTTTATTCTATCTTGAAAATCTATTGTTAAAGAACAAGTTCGAGAAATCCTTAGTGTTTCCGTGTAAATTATAGCTTCCTTCAAGTTGGAGGAAATATTGGATTCAAAATGGGGAAATCTATGCACTTTAAAGTCGAAAAGTTCTGTTTTATTGTATAGTTTTGTGAAAATTTTATCGTTATCAATTTTTATGTTAAGATCCAAATATACACAGTTTTTTTGATTAAAATGGGTGCTTTCAAAATTCATAATGTTTTGATACGTGTTTCTGAGAAGAGTTGTAATGAATTCTTCTTCAAAGTTATGTATGATCAGGAGATCATCCATATATCTATAGGGTTCGAAAACTTTATTAGTAACAAGCAGTAGAGTTTTTGAAGAAATATATTCTAAAAAACTCAATGTGAGATCCGCAATGATCGGACTAGCATTACCGCCTTGTGGAACTCCCTTGATTTGTTTAAATAACAAGTCCCCGACTCTACAATAACTATTGCTCAGAATATATTCAAGACAGTAGATAATATCTTGTAACTGGTAAAATCTATACTTAGGGCTATCATTTTTATCGGTATAAAAAGTAGTAAAGTTATTAGTATGACATATTTTTTATTGGAATTTTTGAAGCAAATTTTCAGAATTTGAGTTATATTATGAACAATATTTTTATGTGGAATATTGGTAAACATGTTTGTGAAATCAGCCGAATACAATCTCAAATTTTTTCCGACGTTGTTTTCAAGCTGCTGAGATATATTTATGTTATCTATTGACCAAAAACTTTTGATGCATCTCGTGTTATTCGTGACTATGCTACAGTAATTTCTAAAATGATTTTTAATAAAAGAAAGCACGTTTTTAAGTTCTACCGCTAGGTTTTTCATGCTGCTGTTGTATGCGCCACAAATGAAGCGGAATTTAATCGGATTTTTGTGTAGTTTTGGTAGACAATAGATAATAGGGATATCAGAATCTGAAGTAAAATCGATATTATTAGATATCATTAGTTTTTTGTGTCGTTCTATGATTTCTTCCTTATTCTCTATCGTGGTTAATTGGTAAATATCATTGGTAGTAATGTTTTGAGGTAGTATTCCCATTTCGTTGAGAATGATTTCCAAGTATAGTTTTTTGCACACAAATCCGTAGTTATTACTAGTTTTGTCTAGAGGGCAAATAACAAATTTGTCTTGTAAAAATTTTATCTTATTTTTTGAAATTACTGATGTCGATATTATCGAATCTATTTATGTTGTAGATCAGAGGTCTGGTTTTCGTGAGAAGAAAGGAGAATATAATTTATGAAATTCACTAATTTTTTCAGGTTTTATTCTATATTTTGTCTTAATTTTGCTTTTCACTTGTTCTAAAAATCTTCCCAAATCTTTTTTAAATTTTCCAATTTTCTATCAATTTTGGGTCTAAATTTTATACCTTTTTGTAGAATATATTTGATGTCAGGATCCGTAACGATGTCAATATTTCCTGTTACTACATGCTTGACGTGAGGATCGCAAAATCGTACAAAAGGACGGGAATCGCAAATACATGAAGATTGAGTAACTTTTTGAATTTCAGATCTAGTAATATTCTTGAGAAATTTGTTATAGTTGAAGACTGATTTAGAAATGGGATTTTCATAGCTATACACCACCCTGAAGGGCACAAAATCTACTTTGGAATTATGTATAATAAAATTTTTGATGATCTGATGATTCCCTATTTTGTTTATATTCGTATGATTTAATACATCATTATAAAAAGGAAATCTCAAATTTACGAACTTGGTTTTAGCTTCTTCTGAGGTGAACCTATTATTACGGAAATAATGTGTACAAAGAGATGTGAGTAAACTGATCTTCTTATCCTTACTCATTTCGAAAGGAAGAGAATTATTGGTGACAAGCTGAATTAAAGTGTTAAGAAAGTTTTTGTTTTTATTCTTCAAACATCTAAAGGTGTCGTATTTGTTATTGTGTTGTGCTTGAATGCTGTAAGTGTTTTCCAAAACTTCCTGAGGAGTATATTTCTTTTTTACCTTCTTCTTTCTATTCTTTCCTCTATTTCTGCGTTTTTGACTACTTTCAAATTAAAGAAAGGGTGATTAGGTTTACTATGTAAGAGAGGATTTTTAATACTAGAAAGATTACCGTATCCTTTAATATTATCATTAAAACCGTAAGGCATAGCAGTCATTAGTAACTTAATCCAAAATAGTTCTTTATCAAGTAAAATGTTTTTGTCTTTGTTTTCTTCTAAGTTGTCTAGAATAGAAATTCTTATGTTATTGGGATCACATCCTTCTAACTCAAAGTGCTCATAAAAGACTTTGTTTTCCTTGTTTTTGATGTTTCTGAGGTGTTCCAACATCCTAGCTCTAAGTTTTCTCGTGGTGACACTTACGTACTGTCTTTTGCACTCCGCACAGGTCATGCAATAGACTACATTAGTGGAGTTACAACTGCTGTGGGCCTCTTTGAACGTATTAATTCTAAATTTAGTGACACAACAGCCTATAATGTTCTGATGATTCATCTTTTGGCAAATAACGCATTTTTTGTTAGCACAGTCAGAACTATTATTTTCGTTTCCAAAAGTTTCGAGATAGTAAACACCTTCTTTCTTTATTTTGTGGAAAAAAGCTTTGTTATAATATTTTTGAGGGGAGCTCTGCACAGAGACAACCAACGGACCAACTTGGCCCAGCTCCGGCGTGCCTGCCGGTCGCCCTTCTCCCAATATATTATATGATTTGTGAAGTTTTAGCCCGAAAGTTTTGGACCGCGAGCTGGCTAGTATAGGCCCATAAGAACTAACCAGTGGGGGGGTTGCACTAAAAGTGCTTTGGTTGGGCTGCAACCAGGACCTAGCGAGGCCCTAAGAAAGGGGCAGTCTCTAGCCTCCCGAAGTCACCTACCCCCACCATGCTGGGCGACTTCTTATAAGGGGATCACAGAGACTGTAAAAAAGGTGTTACTATCTCAAAAAAATTGTATGACCACACTTTTAAGCACAAAAGAGCCTGGTATTTTATATGAAAAAATGAAAGCTAGTAGAATTTGGATTAATCATGATTCGAGAATGGTATTAAAGAAATATAAAAGTCTATCATAAATATCAAAATAGCTCAGGAGTAGATGGAAGAAAGGAGGAAATGTGACCTTAGATGCGAAAACAGGATTGACTATGAAACTTCAACTTCAGAAAAACAGTAGTTTTATATTGTGAAAAACTCAATCGAACGTGATCCGTCTAATTCAGATATCAAGAGCGAAACAAGTATTACATCAATAGAATTCCTAAACAAGTGTGATCGAGAATATAGGCTCAAGAATGTGTTGTCGAAATCTTCCAATTATAATTAATTAGAATACTAGTTCATCAACACTAAAATGGCACAGAAAATCAAATATTGTGGAAATTGAATAGAAATCAAAAAAGAAAAAAATAAAGCAGCACGAGTCGTTAAGGAAAGAGTAGTTCAGGAAAGGGAAATGCAATATTTAGAAACAAAGTTTTATAATAAGCTCAATCAAAAGTCATATTGGAGCGAGCGCCTGTACAGAATATACGTGTAGAAATCAGAGAAACTATGTGTTGTTGAGAAAATTCTAAGCTCTTAGTGCAAAAAGTAACTCAAAGTTATAAGGTTCTAGCAAGAACGGATACATAGAAGACTAAAGAACGTAGAGACGAGAAAAGATGAGACGAGGATTGACACTGTTTACTGCAGATAAAATTACAAAAAGGTAGATAGAATATATGGGAAATTCAAGATTATGTCGTAAAGGATAGAATATGGACTTACTGTCCATAGCAAAGTGCAATTCCGGTCTGCAGTTGCGAACAATCGCTGTTGAAGCACTCAGCTCGAAGAAACTCCTGGTGGGACCAAGGGGTATCGGCACAAATAATCTCCGTACCAGCACGATTATCTTCAAGCTGCGTGCTGCAATTACGGACCGAAGTTTCACTTTCATCGGGACAGTACCACTTTTGGACTTGAGAGATAGAAACGAATTTTCGCCCAAACTTCGCTTAGGAGGGTGTTTGGGGAGCTGAGCACGATTATAGGATCCATTTTCATTCCTTCGAATTTTTTATTATTTTTTAGGCTACGGCAGCTAAATAATACTATTACTTACTACGAATTAAGTCTGTCTTTTCTGATCTACCCAGACTCCTTTTAACATGTATGTACTGTCAAGTAGATTAAATTTCTTCCTGAGCATATCCCGACAACACCAAATAATTTCCCTTGGCCATAACAGTGGTGACCGCCTCAGTTAACAGGTCCTGAAAAAAATGGTCTGGATAGGTAAGTAGTCAAGCCCATGACTCTGGCTGAACGTTCATTCCAGTCGAAGGGAACATGCACATTTTACGAAAAGCTAACAGGGAACGACCTAAAGTTGTAAGTAAGGCGTCTAGTGCAGGTTTGAAAAGCGATTACAGATTTCGAAGGCGTTTCGAGGCAATGAGAAATTTCGGTTAGTTTCAAATTCGTCCGTTCGATTTTTTTTCCAGCGAATTTTTGTTCGTTTTTCATTCGTTCCAAAATATTTTGAACGCATTTTTTTCTTCGGTTTTCGCGCATTCGAATTTTTTTTTCGATCCCTCGAGTTTTTTTTTCAGATTTTTTTTTGCTTTTCGTTTCTTCAAAAATGTTCAAGTTTTCGTTCGTTCAACATTTTTTCGAAATTGTGCAACTATATTGTATACTGTGCTTTTCTGGGCCCAATTCCGGTCCGCAATTGCGTCTCGACACGCTTTGGGGCCGCACGCGCTCGAGTCAGCCGGGTTTTCAGCGCCAAAGCCGACTCGATGTGGCTTTTTTATACAATTTTCTCCAATTTTTCTTAGTTTCCAGTTTCCGAAACCCACCTAGAGTCAGCAGATCGACGGCTGCGGCGCTGGAAGCTCTTCTGACTCGGGAGAGTGCGGCCGCAATGCGTGTGGAGACGCAATTGCGGCCCTTCGTATCCATCGACTGTTTTTCGAAGATAACATGTTCTCTGGTTCCGAGCCAAATTTACTATGTTCCCTCGCGCGCTTGTGCGGAGCGAGGGTAGAGACAGCGAGAAAGTGTGGGGAGATTGAGACTCAGCGTACGCGCGCGATGAACGGAGATAAATTTCACTGGGAAACAGGATATGTCCCTATTGTTTAAAGCTATTGATTTGGCTTGTAGTGGAGAACTCACTCCAGAAGTTCTCAATCTTTTACAAACCGTATTACTGAACATAATTATTCTTCCTTTTGCGCCTGGCGCGTTGTTAGGACTGAATTTGAACGTTTTCGTCGTTCTCAACACCTAAAATGATTCGCAGTCGAATTCAACATGAAACCCATTCATTACTCAGAACTTTGTTCCGGCCTTCCTGGTGCAAAAAAAACTGCATTTCGGGCCACCCGCCAACCTTTCCGGGCGACCCGCTAACCCCTCGATTGTTACCAGCCACCCGGATGACGAAAATTGCCTTCCCAGTGCAGCGAATTTGCGTGTGAATGTACGTTACGGAGGACTAATCTACAATGTACAAATTTTCTCGCGACCCGATTCACCATTTCGGGCGACCCGGACGAGCAGCGACGGGTCGCCCGGGACCAGGTTCTGAGTTAGGGAGCAAATCATTCCCTGTAATCTAATATATTGGTCCGTAGACGATTTTGGATAGGTTTCCGCGGTTTTTCTCTGCATAAGTGCCCGATATACATAAGCTCTGGTACATCCCTAGTGACCTGTTGATTTCGATTATCACCAGCAGCGGAGCGGCGGGCCTCGGTGAAATACAACTAGTGATAAGGAGGTTTCGACGAGAAAGCCACCGCTCTGGGCTGTGATAAACAAAAACATGAGTTCACTAAAAATGAAACAGTCTATGTAACGTCGGCGTGGATCCGGAAGGGACTTTGCGTTCACTGTTGAAGGTTGGCACAAACTCGGTGCCATATGCTATAACATAGGTGCACCGAGTTTGCGCCAACCTCCTATGGGGAACGCAAAGTCTCTTCAGGGGCCGGATGCATCAACGCACATGGCGGGGCAAGAGCAGGGGCAGGGCAGGCGCCCCGAGAGTCGGTGCCCTGCCCCGTATGCACATGCGCTCGATGGCGTCGGGGCAGCTAGCCCCAGCGCAGCAGATGCAATTAGGGAAAGGGTCTCTCTACACACGGAGGGAGGAGCACGGACGAGATTCATTGCTGACGCGACGCGCGCGGCGGAACTTTTATCCTATTACCCCCTCACTGGAGCGCGCTTGCCACAAGCTCACGAGATTTCACGGGCTTTCATGTTTTTATTCATTCTCACATGACTTTTCTTTATGTTCCTGAGTTGTTCCTCTCACTATCTTATCCTGGACACTCGTTTCAATAACTCTTGTATGTTCTCGTGCCGTTGTACCGCTTGATTCTTATAGAGAATGTATTATGGTATTAAAGATCGAGCACCATTTTAGATGTAGTGATGGGATCGTTGCCGCCGACAACCAGTTTGGCTCTGGATTATGAAACATAAAGAAGTAGTCATATGAGAATCAATAAGCACATGAAATGTCATGAAATCTCGCGTGATTGTGGCAAGCGCGCTCCAATGAGGGGGTAATCAGATGAATAATTTTCGCCGCGCGCGTCGCGTCAGCAAGAAATCTCGTTCGTGCTCCTCCCTCCGTGTGTAGAGAGACCCTGCCCCATGCAATTACGTACGGCGCACGCTCTTTTACGGCTGGAATCTGCGATCGATTAGCCGACCACAGCTGATATTCGATATGTCAAACCAGTCCTGCTCAGGTGCAGCTGTGTCTCTTACGATAGCAGTGCAAAATACGCAGAATGAAGGGTTAAAAGGTAATGCTAGTCTGATTATCCTTGTGCTCGAGGTTTTGGCTTACGAGCAGAAACTGTCAGTTAGCAGAATTATACCGATGCGCTCTGCAAATGTCCCAGTATGAGTTACACTCGTGATCAAGCGAAAGATATTCGTCACATATCTATTTTTTCACAAAAATCATAAATTACTAAAAAAATTATTGATGTGTAATATAATTGTACAAACAACGGCAGTTCTGGCAATCAGGTTTCTCAAGAGATTTTTAAAAAATGCCCTCCACTCAATTGAAGGATTGCCGGACGCAAAAATATATTCTCGCCTAAGAATTTGCTCAAACCAACACATAAAACACCAAATTAGCTACACCTATCTTTCAAAAATCAATGATTCTGCCGGATGAATTTGAACAAAAAGAATAACTAAATTTAGCTGTACATACGGATGGTTTCCCGAAACATTCGATTTTACGTGTGTCGAGATTCACTCCTCCCAAGAAAGATATAGAACAATTTGTGAACAATTTTTTTTAAAACTTCCTTTTCAAAAGTTGTTCATTTTACTGAAACTGTAGCATATGAATTGATTGCGCAAGGATTACGGGAGCACTTTGGAGAACGCGCAGCAGTATGGAATTTATTCAATGAAAACGTCGAAAAAATGCTCAAAAGTAGGATAAATGAAGAGATATGAGAAGTTATCAATAATGAAACAATTTCTACTATAAGCGAGAGCTCTGAGCATCGAACTGTTAACGAGAAGTGGAAATAAAAAAAATCATGTGTGACAAATATAAAAAAAGTCGATTCTTGCAGCTTCGCCGCATCCCTGTCCCAGCCGGGGCAGCCGCTGCCCCAGCTTCCTAGTCGGGGCAGTCAGGGGCAGCACCCCTGACTGCCCTTGCCCCTGCCCTGGCAGTTTAGCATGCCGATTTCGCTGCCCTGCGTGCCCTGCACCTGCCCAAACCCCGAGTTTCGCGATGATGCATCCGGCCCCAGGATCCATGCCGACCATATGTTGAGTCCTACCGGGAGTAAAGGATCCCAAATAATATAGGAAATGATGCTACATCTTTTGGGTCATTCTAAGCTTGAATGTGGCTCGAAGCCTCTACGCGAGTAAGCAAGTCAGTTACGAGCTTAGCTCGGTTTAAGGAGGAAAGAGGGTTTGTTATCCGCCGAACGCACCAGCGATAAACCCATGGGCTAAGGATTACTGGTATGGCGACATTGAGCACTTCGGCATAGGGAAGTTCAGAGAATCTGAGTGAAACATACATTAAACCTATGGACATATCGTTGATGAATTCGGCCCTTCTGTAAGTTACTCAATTCATTGAAGTAACATTCTGTAAAGCTTGAAGTAGACGTGTTCTATCTTCTGTGCCTTGCAGGTTAGGGTGTGACAAATTAATGGCAGAGGTTTCGACAGTTTCGTCAAAACGAAATCAAGCGGAACAGTGCCAGTCAAGCCCGAAGTAGGGAGCGGACCACACCCTGTGCTCCATACTTGGGCACTTGCAATATTCGAATAATCATATAATTGAATTTTTGCAGCAATCTCAGAATGCACTCCAACTTTTCCTGTTTCCCAGAGTTGGTCTAAGGTTATCGCTCCCACATTTGATGACAGACCAAGTTTCTGGTCATTCGTTAAATTGCATTTAGCAATTCTTTGAAATTATTCCAGTACTTTTGGAATAACCCATAATTTCGGTTGTATGAAATGGTATAATTCTACTTTCTCATGAACTAGGGGAGCCTTGTCCCCTGAAGGAATGCTTGGAAACAGTAACGGTTCGAATGCATTCTGGTATTGAGGCGAAAATCCAAATTATTCGAATATTCGGTGTGCCCAAGTATATTGTACTCCCAAGATCTTTACGATTTCTGTCAAGTGGCAGCCCATCGAGCGGCAACGGCGTAAATCCTTACTTCCATCTCGTGTCCTCCCTTGTTGCCGTACTGGCTTCCTTCTTACCTGGGGCCGAATTTATGAACGAGTATATCGCAGTATAAGGGATTTGAAGAGTAGAATGTTAAAATCAATCTGTGATTAATCATAAGCCATACTCTCAAAACTAGAGTTATAGAGTAGGGTGCAAGATACTCTAAGAGGGGCTCGGGTTTCGGGGTGGTGGCCATCGTGTATTCCAACCCCTGAAGAGGCGAGAGAAACGGGAGAGAAGCAGCGAATGGGCTGTCGCTAGCCTCATGTTGCGTCCAATCAGGAACCTCGCTCCTCCCCCGTTTCTCCCGCCTCTTCAGGGGTTGGAATACATGATGGCCACCACCCGGGTTTCGCGTTACTTACTCGGCAAGTATCGCGCTCCAGTGCGGTATCGTGCTCCAGCTTACGTTGGCAAACTGCCAATCTAATCAACGCCCGCAAAGGTGTTCAATGAGTGGGACGGAACATGTTATGTACACCTGGAGGAGAGCTGGCATACGGTAGGAACACGGTACCCTACCGTACTCCTTATTGACAGTTCATTACCCGAGACTCCGTATTGACAGTTCATGACCCCTCGACATTACTCTCTGCAGGAATGTCACTAACCTGCCACTCGTGGCTGCTCAGACAGTGGGGCGGACTTATCGCGACGCCGAATAGGAACGAACGCGTGGTCAACGGCGATCAGCCCGCTGCTTTTGCGCGCGGTCAGCTATAAATGGGTTCGCGATCAGTACGCCTGATTAAAAATAAGACCGACCGCAAAAAAAATCTGTATAATTTAGTTATTAATTATAATACAACTAGGCGGAGCCTAGGACCAAAGTTAAGCACCTTCGGGCGGTGCGTCCTCTATCTCGTAGGGACAGAGTGTACTCCCTCAAACTTGGGTAATTGAACCGGCGACGATCTCGTTTTACCACACAGAACAGTGCATCGTAGTCGAGGCGGGGTCCGTCGCGGTCAGTCCGATATGTGCCGTTGCTCGCGATCAGCCGGAATGCGATGCACGTCGTTCGCGATCAGTCCTAATTACATTGTTGTACGCGATAGAAACGATTTGTGGTCGCAGTAAGTTCTACTTAGCAGTAGCTGCGCGTGATAAGTCCGCTCTTCTGTCGGACACACAGCGCGATGATATCGAGCAACCGCATTTTGTCCGCGATCAGTTCTACTCGGATTCTCGCTCGCGGTAGAAACGGTTCCTGAGCGCGGTAAGTACTATTCGACAATTTTTGTGTGCGTTAAGTCCGCCCCATTGCCTGAGTGAATGACGCCTAATCTATTGACTCAGATGAAATTAAAACGTCGAAGCGGAGCCAATTTCGAAGATATCGAAAATTCTCAGTTCGAAAACGAAGCAAAGGAAATCGAATGTGCTAAATCGGTTTTTGGCATACCAAAGCTTGTAAATGGGAGCGCCCGAAGAGGTATTCTCGGGTGGGCGTGTCTCATTTGGGGGGGGGGTCGACTCCGCCACTCGGCGCGGACGAGATTGCCTCCAGAGTGCCTGTTTCACAAGTGCTTCGATTTGATTGCGTCCTCACTGTATTTCTACACTATTCGCCTGTGTTCCACCGAACTGCAAGGTACTAGATGCTGATAGACTGTTGTATTCAACCCCAATAGCAATCCTCCCGATAAACGTTGATACCAAATGCATTGATTTGCTAACTCATGAGAGTTTTCATGTTTCATTGTTAACATGAAACTTTTCTTGACCAGCAGTATGATGCTATACGTTTTCTTTTTTCTCCGCAAGGTAATTTTATGAAAAAGGTGAGTCCTTTTCTCGAATTTCCTTCTCTCTTTTTTATTTAAAAGATATAAATGTTTAATGAATCATGATAAGATCCCTATTCGCGTATTGAAGTAAGTCTAAATGTTGCTTACGCATTAAATCACTTCACTTTCCAATACGCGGCCCCGGAGAAAAATATTTTTTTAAAAACAGTCAAGTGTTATTCGTTTCCTCCATTCCTTGATTCACATTTGGCTTTATCTATTCCAATTATCCTACCCCTATGAAAAGATTTTTGAAGCCTCTTGACAAATTTTCAATCCCAAGTAAATTAGCTGTTACTGAAAAAATCATAGATATGCCTTATGCTGGTGAAATATTTTTAACGAATTTCCTAAATTATTCGGGTGTTTACTGATTCTTCGTTAGCATTTTTAGTCACCAATAGAAAAAAAGTCGGACGACTTTTTAAAAATTAATTCTGTGTTAGTTTTATTAGGCAGTAACTTTTCTATAGATCTTTACATATACCCTCTATAGAACGTCGTAATTCATATCATTCGAGGCGCGAGCGGGGTGCACGACGCCTCAGCCTCCGTCTGCCCCCGCTCTTTCGCTGTCTCTAACCTCCGCTCCGCATCAGCACGCGTAGGAACCCTGTGAATTTCGCCGTTTTATAGCCTATAATTTGTATGAAGGAATTTAGTGAGTGGTAGTGATCAAAATAAGAAATCGGACTTATTTTTGAAACTTCTGCTTGAACGGATCAATTCCTAGCCTGTCTGATAAAGTTGCTATAGAAATATGAAAACTGTCTGTGATTTATGAATTCGGATTTTTTCAAGCAGAAGCGTAGGTGAACAGTCACGTGAAATCAGAAAGAGGAGTTCGTTCTAGATTTGACGTCTACTCCCATTTTTTTAATGAATTTTCGCGATCATGAAAGGCGCATCTGATTTTCAGGCAAAATAAAATGTTTTTTTTTTAATTTCTTGAAGTTTGTTTCTACCTTATTTCATTTTTTTAACTTTGTATTATATATTAATTTTTAATATAAAAAATTTATTCTGCAACGAGACGAACGCTTGAAAAAGGAGAAAGTGTAGATATTTGTCACCAATTTTATTCCTATTTACACTATTTTCAGTTATGCCTATTTTGATTCCGTACTAAGACATTCGTGGGGAAGTTCCCGAGAACGGCAGCAGAACTTCCCTCGAAACAACTGGGGAACTTCCCCCGAATCGAGGGGAGGCAGAGGGAACCTCCGGCTAGCAGGTCTTCCCTTGTTCTCCCCCCTCAACTTGCGAAGTGCAAGACCACCTCGCGACTAGCCCGTTTGCATCATCGTATACTCTGCGGCTTTGTTTTCTCGTTCATCATGCTCGAGGGGAGGCCATGGGAACAACCGTGAAGCGAACTTCGCTTGTTCTCTCCCCGAGTCGACTGTTTCGCACGCCTTATCGTTGTATATAATTCGAGGGGAGAGGGGCGAGACGTCCCCCTTCGGGGGGAAGTCCCGCTCCTCTCCCCTCGACCGAGTGATAACAACCAAATCAGGTCTATTGTCCTCGGGAACTTCCCCACAAATATCTGAGTATATGTTCTCAGCCTTCACCATTCAATCTAATAATTTTGGCACATATGGGTCGATATCGCCTCCACTAGACCGCTCGTGATCCTGCATAGCCAGTGGACATAACAGATCCGAAGACAAGCGACCCAGGATAGTAAACATGTCCAAATGGCATTTGCCAATGGCAATGCGGACAGCAGGGTCGGTGGAGTGAGAGATAGGTATCAGCTAATGTCAACGAGGATTTATTAGTTTGAATCCATACCCTCAGACCATGTTTAAGAAGAAAGACGTTATTTCTCTTTTAGCGAATCACAGAAATCAGTCATAGAAGGTAACGAGATTTTTTGTTGCTGAAGGAAAATTCAATTGTTTAAAAACTAAAATTGAATTGGACATCGACTTGATGTATATTCCTATACATATGAACTTTATATAAGTATTAGTATAATTTATCAATGAATAAAAAAACATGACAAAGACCAGCGACGGCACAAAATTCGAGATTCTCATTGCTGACGTGGTGCTTGTTTTTTAAAGCATTTTCTGGTGTAGAAAACATGCAATTTAATGTTCAAAAAATTCTATCTGATAATGTGACAAATTTATTGAACAGTAAAGTTGAAATCTCGTCACCGTTTTCTAACTTCGTTCGAGACCTTAATAAATTTCTCACGTAAATCTCTGGTTCTTCAGAAAAATTCGTTAAGAATTTGCTTTCTCCCTAAAACAATTTGGGGAGTAATCCTATGACGAGAAAATGTCGATTCCGCTTCAGCAAGTACTCGCTAATATCACTAAAAAAACTGTGCAATAAATTACTTTACATACGAGGGGTGCGAGGTAGTGCTACAAAATTAAAAAAAAATTGTGCGAAGTGGAAGAGGAAAAAATTACGAATTTGTGTCCAGCTTCGGCTTTCCACTTCATAAGCTACAAAAGCGAGCTTGAAAAGTGAATTTATCGAACCCACCCGACAATTATGAGTTTAAGAAAACAATTAGGTCAGTGGCTTCGGCAAATTCCCAATTTTTTTCACTCCTTGAAATTAAGGAAAAACCCAACTTTGAAATTTTGCTAATCAAATTGCTCCACAATGGAGAATAGATTGCATTTACATTCTACAAATTTGAGCTCGACCACCTTGCATGAGTTACCCAAGGCTTCATAAACACACTTTTTCAAAATATGAACAATAAAAAAATAATAGGAAGCCAGACCCATATTCAAATCCAGTAGTTCGTAGTAGAAATGTGGTTAAGGCATTAATATCATCGTATTGCTGGTCAAGAAAGGTTTCATGTTGACATGGAAACATGAAAACTTTCATGAGTTAGCAAACAAATGCATTTGGGATCAGCGTTTATTGAAAGGGTTGTCATTGGGGTTGAATAGAATTGTTTGTCAGCAGCATAGTAGCTCACGATTCAGTGGAATACAGACGAATAGCGCAGAAATACAGTGAGGAAGTAATCAAATTGAAGCACTCGAGAAAGAGGCACTCTGGAGGCAATCTCGTCCGCGCCGAGGGGCGGAGTCGGGCCCGCCCCTCTGGCTCCGCCCACAGCAGAGTGCCTGGTGTCTACCCCCCCCCCTGTAAATGAGTACATCATTGGCGTTTCAGCAATTGCCCCGAAATTAAAGGGAGGGATCGCGATAAAAAACGGCTTCTGAGCTCTCTTCATGTGAATGCAAATTTTGTCATCACAAAAGTAAAAATGAGCGAAAAAACCCTGAAAGTTGCGGTAAAAACGCTCAAAAACAATGTACAACGGCTACTTACCGGTGTCGGACGGCCCCCTATTTAACGACATTTTCATTCATGCTGACATATCCGCCTTTTGTTTTGCTGTTAAAGGCAGCAAACGCGCTCAAAAATGATCGATTTCATGGCATAAATCGAGGGTTCGGGGCTGGTAGTATGGGGAACTAACGAAAAAAAAACGAAAACTGTATGCAATTAGAGTAATTGCGGTTGTTTTTGTTATCGGGTGAAAGTGGACGAGTTACTCAGCGCGCGGTTGAAACAGCGAAAATGAGCAACAAAACGGTTGAGATAGAGAAGGCGATAAACTCTTGCGGACTACTGGAAGGATCCGAGATGCTCAACCTACGCGTGGTGGATCTGTGGAGTCGACTACCAAGATCAAGGAGACTCATCAAACGGGCATCAACAAGAGGAGTTTTTTCTGTATAGGAGTGCAAATGGCTGGCTGCTGCACTCCTTCGTATTCTACTGTTACGAGCTGGCATTGAGCTGAACACGGAACCGAGAAGCAAGACTCCACGTTATCCCTGTCTTCACTGTGGATTATCTGCTCAACATGCAAGCGTTCAGTGCGGTGGTTGCCTCGGCTGGGTACATCTCAAATGTTCGGGGTTAACCAGCCATAATGACTACACTGATGCTTATTGTTGTACTTCTTGCTCTAACTCTCCCCCTAGTGTTCCTCTTCATAGTCTAGACATTTTTCATCTCAATATCAATGGCCTGCGTGCCAAACTTGCTGAACTCACATTGCACATTGAACGCTTCCATCCAGATGTCATTCTCCTTCGGGAGACAAAACTTAGCCCAACAACCTCCCTACCCCACCTCCCCGGTTATACGTCGTACCACCTTCCCCGCACATCCCATGGTGGTGGCGTTTCTACATTTGTAAAATCCTCCATACCCTCCCACCTTATTCCTATTCCTAATGATAATGTTGTAGAATGTATTGGTGTTCATGTTGTATTGCAAAGTTGCCCTATGGATATTGTTAATATTCATATTCCCCCTACCTCCTCATGTTCTGATTCGTTTGACCCCACTCCATTTTTACATTCTGTAGACTCTGCCCTCCCATAGTCTTCTATTGTAATGGCTGGCGATTTTAATGCTCACTCTACATCCTGGTTCTCCTCTCTAGATCCTGATGACAGAGGTGAACTACTAGAGCTTTTTGCGGTCGCAGCAGATCCATGTTGGCATTATAAGGGATTCCACACACCCTAATTTCCCATTACTGTCATCTGGTCCCCATTTCCGACATATTCGCTCGCCACTTCATGCTGCAGTCTCTGTCTTGGATCGCCAACGTTGGGCGACGTCGGAGCTCAATCGCGTCAGATTACTGCAAATGGAGCACACCCGATTCGTCAGAGAATACCTTTCCAGTGCTCCCCTAAATCCAATACTTGGTGACGTGCCTCCACCGATCGATGGCAGCGAATCGGACCTACCCAGACGTACACGCGTCATCCTGGCAGGTCTACGATGTGGACACTCCTCATACCTCAAGGCCTTCGTCCATAAGGTCGACTCGTCGATCCCTGACGAATGTCCTGACTGCCACACCCCAGGGCATGATTCATTTTATTTATTTTCATGTCCTGCAAGGCCGACTTCTCTAACAGTTATGGATATGAGGAAGAACCCGTGCGATGTGGCTGCCTTTTTACACCTATAAGGAGAAGCTCTATGTGGCCGATAAGAAGAAGAAGAAAAGCCAGAAAAAGGTGCAAGATGACTATTGAGAGACAAATCCAATGAAGCACATATGGGTACAAGATCGCTGGCCATAGCTATAGCAGTGGACCAGTTACAGGAGACAGCAAGAGAGGATGATACAAAAGTGACATCCGGAGAGGACGGCCTGCCCGTGGAAGGAAGGCGAGTGGGGGCGTCCTCGTTAATAGCAACAAGATCACAATCCTCAGCAAAAAGCTCTAGTAGTTCACCTCTGTCATCAGGATCTAGAGAGGAGAACCAGGATGAAGAGTGAGCATTAAAATCGCCAGCCATTACAACAGAAGATGAAGGGAGGGCAGAGTGTACAGAATGTAAAATGGAGTGGGGTCAAACGAATTAGGACATGAGAAGGAAGGGGGAATATAAATATTAACAATATCCATGGGGCAACTTTGCAATACAACATGAACACCGATACATTCTACAACATTATCATTAGGAATAGGAATAAGTTGGGAGGGTATGGTGGATTTTACAAATGTGGAAACGCCACCACCATGGGATGTGCGGGGAAGGTGGTACGACGTATAACCGGGAAGGCGGGGTAGGGAGGATGTTGGGCTAAGTTTTGTCTCTGAAGGAGGATGACATCTGGATGAAAGCGTTCAATGTACAATGTGAGTTCAGCAAGTTTGGCACGTAGGCCATTGATATTGAGTTGAAAAATGTCTAGACTATGAAGAGGAACACTAGGGGAGAGTTAGGGCAAGAAGTACAACAATAAGCATCAGTGTAGTCATTATAGCTGGTTAACCCCGAACATTTGAGATGTACCCAACCGAGGCAACCACCGCACTGAACGCTTGCATGTTGAGCAGATAATACACAGTGAAGACAGGGATAACGTGGAGTCTTGCTTCTCGGTTCCGTGTTCCACTCAATGCCAGCTCGTAACAGTAGAATACGAAGGAGTGCAGCAGCCAGCCATTTGCACTCCCATACAGAAAAAACTCCTCTTGTTGATGCCCGTTTGATGAGTCTCCTTGATCTTGGTAGTCGACTCCACAGATCCACCACGCGTAGATTGGGCATCTCGGAGCCTTCTCTGGCTCTCGTAGCATTTTGTATACCAACTATCGTAAGGCTAACTGGGTCCAGTTTAAGGAGGTGTTACTCTGTCGGGTAGCCTGCTATCCGCTTACCGGCCCCGTTTATAGGAAGGACAAGTTCATAGTTGATGCCATATGCAATGCCTCCAGAATTGCAATTCCTACAGGGCGTGTGAGAACGTTTCATCCTAACGTTCTCAAGGATGTTCTTGAGCTGATCGAATTACGGGACGAGAAACACCGAGCTGATCCTGCGGATCCCAGTATTCAACAACTGTTGGATGAGATCACCAAAAGGCTACTGATTACAAGCGGACGAGGTGGTTGGAGTTCACTGAGTCCTTGAATTTCACCACTGATGCCAAGAAGACCTGGAGCATTTTTAAGCGGCTATCTGGAAAGAGACCCGCAGCGGATCGAAACAAGCTGGAGTTCCCTTCGGGGAAATTCAAGTCCGGCTTATAGGCTGCATGTCGTCTTGGGAAACTCTTTGCCTCTGCATCGTCCCGTCGTGATCGTACTAACAGACGCACTCTCCGGTCTATGAGGAAGCTCAGTCGTCACGATGTACCTGTAATAACTGCCTCTGCTGTGTCTTCCCTCATCAAGTCCATGAAAAATTCGAGAGCTGAGGGACCTGACGGCGTGTCAACCGTCCATCTAAAGCACTTGCCGGAACAGTTCCTTGAACTACTCAGCGATCTCGTCTACTCGTCATTCAGCACCGGAGTGATTCTAGCTAGGTGGAAGCAAGCAATCGTTCTACCAATCCTCAAGCCCGGTAAACCAGAAGATAAGGCAACTTCGCATCGTCCAATTTCCCTTTTGTCCGCTATCGCTAAGTTAGCGGAGAAGTTCATTAATCCGAATCTCCTACAAGCATTACGACATAACGTGCATCAACACGGCTTCAAGAAGGCTCTAAACACCATCACGGCACTCACGTCAATCACAGAACTCATAATTGCTGGCTTCAACATGAAACCTCCAGCTGGCAGAAGTCTAGTCGTGGCAGTTGATTTAACCGCTGCCTTCGATAATGTCAGTACTTCGTTACTGTCTAAATCGATCATGGACTCGACTATCCCTGACTGGTGCAAAAGATAGACCGACAACTTTGTCAAAAATCGTTCCATTCGTGTGAAATTTGATGGACACTTGTCGAAATCTGTTCCCCTGAAAGCAGGCGTCCCTCAAGGTGGAGTCTTATCTCCCAGCCTATTCTCGCTGTATCTGTCTGATATTCCAAAGCCGTCACCTAACATCCACCTATGTCTATATGCGGATGACATCACTATTATTTGTACTGACCCTGTCATCGATCGAGCCACTGCTGAGATGAATAAATACCTCGTCAGTCTGGCTAAGTTCCTGGAATCGAAGCAGCTGAAGGTCTCTCCAACCAAGTCCAGCATTACTTTGTGCACTACAGCGACTGCCGAACACAAACTGCATCCCAAGGTTCTTTGGGAAGGAAATATGCTGATCTTATCAAAACACCCTAACAAAACATTTCCTTGATAGCCTTCTCCACTTGAGCAGGAGTAAACGCCTCAGTAGGGTGCATCAGCGGCAGAGGGCTTAGTTCTCTTACCGTGACTCTGTTTTGTCCCCTCACTTGGTACGTGTGATGAAAAAAATTTGCCAAGAGCATATGCGGCAGCCTTTCCTGATTTGTAGACGCTGTTATCGAACTCTATGGTAGAGTTCGAGGAAGGGGAGCACTTGCCAGATATCTTCCTCAATACTTTCCACGCCGTTGTTCCGTCGGCTTTAAAATTCAACCTTTCAGTGAACTTCTCCCAACTGTCTTTCTTGTGCTTGTCCAGATCCTTTTTTATCTCTCCATCCAGCTCAGGGTCCAAATGATTCACAGCTGTCTTTTAATCTCTTGTTCTGATCTTCTGTAGAATCTCCCTGGTGACATTAGGGTAGAATCTTTTTACACGTCCTTCAGGTATGGCCGCTTTCGTAGACTTCCGGATGGCGTCAGATATGTGAAGCTCTTTCTAGTGCACATCGCCATTCCATGGATATTGAGCTGCCTGGCGGAGCGCAACCTCTCTGAACAGGACCCAGTCTGCAAGGCCTAAATTGAGATAAGAACGTTGACGAATACCAGGATAAGGGGCTAGAGAGTTTGAGAGATCAATATGGAGAAAGACGGGAATGTGGTCGCTGGGAAGAGTTGTGGAAGCGTATTTTCTACAACTTTTCACTTATTTTCACATTTTTGATGGCCAGATCTATCTTCTCATGCAGACGGCACAACAACCGTTTTTATCGCTAACCCTGCCTTTGAAGAACAAGTTTCAGAAAACAAATTATTAAATTCTCTAAAATTCCAAGAGATACAAATAAATGAAAAATTATTTGTAGTATACAGACTCGAAAATTCTCATTAATCCGTTTTCGGAGGTTTCACTCATTATTTAGCAGTTTTTTCAGCAAAAATCTTCGTATAGCTGATCCTTCTTAATTTCTACCCAATTTCTTGACTGATCTGCTTATCTGATATTTCTGAAACACCGCGAATTTCTCCTATTCTTGCCAAAAATCTCAGTGAGATCTCTTATTTTCTAGTTTCAATTTCAATTTGCGAGTGATTCCTTTTTGTATTTTTTTCAATTCTCGCAGTTTTTTTTACCAAAAATCTTAGCATAGCTGATCCTTCCTAATTTCTACCCAATTTTTCGAGTGTCTTGTGTAAATTGTACATAATGGAAATAGCAGCCATTTATAATCAAATTCATTAATAACAAAAATTAATAAGATTTAATAAATAACAATACCACTTGAAATCATGTTGAGTCAAACTGGGTTAGTCAACCCAATAGAGAGACTAAGTGATCACAAGTCCTGGGCAAAACCAAACCTCTCCAGCCGCTTCGCGGCTGGAGCGATATCTGGATTAAGGGAACCTCTTAGAGGAAGTATCTGGAATGATAGTATCTCGACATGGAGTAAGTATGAGGCCTCGCCATCCTTTTCGAACGAATCAGAAAAAAAAACAAAAATAACCCTACAAAAACCGTTTATGAATTATATTAAGGAGCTTGGGAATTTGCCAAGTTCGAAGGAGTAACTGTTCAAATGTGACTTACGTGGGGTCAATAGACGAAGGACAAGTTGGCTCAATTATTGGTTAGGTCACTCACTAATCTTGACTCGAGAGAGGAGAGGGTGTTAGAGAAGTGTCTGTGCCCCCACGTCAGTTGCCCGCTATCCCGGATGTCAATAACGCGCGCCGCGGCGAGCGCGCTTGGTGCCAGCTGCACGCCAAGTGTACATAACATATACAGTTGAGCGCAATGTTAAAAGGACATGGTGCGGTTGCGGACTCGCACTAAAACTACGGTAGAATCTGGCACTTTGCCAGATTTCGTCATCGATCGGCGCCGACCGTCGTCTCTCTGCTCACGAGAATATCAGCTGTGGCGCCGATCGATGAAGAAATCTGGCAAAGTGCCAGATTCTACCGTAGTTTCAGTGCGAGTCCGCAACCGCACCATGTACTTCTAATATTGCGGTCAACTGTACCACCCGAACCCCAAGCCAACCAACTTGAATCGCGGTTGCGGGTAAAGAGACCATGGTATGTTACACCCACTGTTAAATATTACTCCCGGTTTCGTTAATGAATCCGGCCCCTGTTCTACTAATGCCCAGCATCATACACATTCATGTCCTTTTGGCTCCCACTTGACAGCAATCGTCACCATGAGGTCGAGAGATCGCTCACCCTTATTCCATCGTGCGCGGAGCTGGTTGGTCGCACTTGCATTGCCGCCGTCAAAAGGGTTCGGCGTGAGGTGTGATGTATCACAGAGGGGGGTCGGATACGTCGACATCCGGTGGGGTGGGGGTCGGACCTTCGATCAACCAAGAACCAGGATGGACTTCTATCAGCGCGGGGGCTTGAGAGCCATACCGTTAGTATAAAAAATGACGGCAAAATGAGATCACAATAAGAAGTCAAAATAAAACTGGAGATCATACTGAGAGAGCAAAATGAGACAGGAGATTAAAAAAGAAACTGAATAAGGAGAAACAACTGCGAAGAAACAATTGAGGCGATATAAGAAATGGAGATGTAAAAATAAGGCAGGAACACACAAAAAGAGCTTACAATTCACTGGTGATAAAGCATGCAAGGCAATAGACGACAGTAGCACGGCCATCGTTAATGACTCTGACATGGAGGAGGAGTCTTGGAAAGGTAAAATGTGTCGCCAAAGCGCTCCTGTATATGTGAGCAGCAGCGGTGTTGAATATTCGCTGTCATCGAGGTCATTACAAGCGGACTATCCTGTCAACGAAATGACACAGATGTTCTAGAATTTCGTAATCTAAGATGCATTTTAAGGCGATTTAGGATCCACAGTTTCGATCCCGCTAAAGGAGAAAAATTTCACAATTCTGAGAAATAATGGATTGTTGACTGTTTGAGAAGAAGATTGTTCACTTTTATATCTCTTGCAATTTACTCCACGAAATCGACTCGTGTCCAAGATACGATATCGCCTGAAGCATAGGATTTTAGGCCCTGAGGACACATAGGTGCGGTTGCGGGCGCGGAATCCACATTTTGAATACGAATGTCCGCATGTGAAAACGCACCCAAAATTTCATGAACGCAACTTCAAGCCCAAGAGAGCTACATAAGGTGGATGGAGCCTGTTTTCATGCCCTCATTACCTCCTCGCTTGCGTGCGTGCCAGGGGTGTTCGACGCGACGATCTCTCGACCAGTGATCGACGATACAAATCAGGGCTGTGCGTAACTGAAATTTGTTATTTCGTAAATCGTAAATCGTAATTTTTCAAATTCCTCGTAATTCGTAAATCGTAATTCGTAATTCGTAACAGATAATGAATAATCACACACATGGCTTAAACCTCATTCGATATGGAAACACCTCATCACTAAAGTGCCGAGTTATCTTCAAACAAAACCTCAAGCCCTACCTTTGATGTGGAAACACTTTAGTGATGAGGTGTTTTCACATCAAAGGTAGGGCTTGAGGTTTGGTTTGAAAATAACACGGTTCTGAGCAGTACTTGAAAAAATTTCAGTGAACGTACGTGGGATAGAAACAACTTTACAGAACAGTAAAATTTTAAGCTTGACCAAGTACCGAACCTGTGCCACGTTTCGCCCTACTCTTGAATATGGAAATATAAAGAATCATCGCTATATCAAACACAGTTCGGTGAAAGCCAAGGAGGGAAACACTGTGTTAGGAAAAAATGCGGTGTTCGAGAGTTTAAGGCCATATCTGTCTAGGGAAGGATACACACTTTTTTAAAGGCAGCATACACGCTCGTAAACGTGATTGAGATAACTACGGAAATAGAATGGTATGGCCTAGATTACAACGCCTACGCATTTTGAAGTGTCAAAAACGATCCACAATGCCGCTCCATTAGTTAGAAGTTGGCCCCGCCCTGTACTTTCACGCCCCTGTATTTGCCTTTTTCCTGTAACCCAAGGTTGCTGGGTCATATTCAAAGTCGGTACTGTTGGTTGATTGCCTAACAACTGAACCACACACGTCACTGACGGCGAAGATGGCCCAGCAACCCTGCGTTGGAGGAAAATGGCAAATTCAGCGGGCGTGAAAATACAGGGCGGGGCCAACTTCTAGCTCATGTAGCGGCGTTTTGGGACATTTTTGACACTCCAAAATGCGTAGGCATTATGTTGTAAGCCATACGGCTCGATCCACATTGTTATCCCAACCACGTTTACGAGCGTGTATGCTGCCTTTAAAGGCACTGTTCACGATAAACTTCATCCTCGAATTTTCCTAGGCAAACGCTTTTAATGGCTCTCAGAAGCAGAACAGCGTCGAAGAAACCGGACGAAAAGCTACCCAGGAGCCGCAAAACGGCTTAGAAAAGTGGGCAAACCCCGCCGCTCTGGGCAGGTCCGGCCCCTTTTCGCCCCGCGAAGTGAACAATGGAACAATCGAGAACGTTAGATGAGCGATGGTTTCCGATCAAAAGCCCCGTTCTGTCCTTCATTCTCAACTTCTCTCTTTACTCAGGTCAGCTCGCATACATTGGCTGCAAAAGACGGAAGTTACAAGCCCCGGACAACTCGTCCACAATGCTTCCCTAGCTCAATTTTTGAGGGACCATAAATCCGTTCCCAGAAGGTCTTGTACGATTCCAGAGACATCATTGGAATGAGAATGGGACCGTTCTCAAGATGGGCAAAAAACAAAGAAGATATTTTCCACCGCTCCACCGACTGTGCTCGTTTATGGAACAAAGAAGGGTTGGAACCCAATAACAAATAAATGAAATTCCTGAAAGTTTAGGTTCCTGGCAAAAGTAAAGATTTGGCATGGCCATAGAAATATACTCAGTTAAAGAGGGAAAATAAAGAAAAAATGAAAAATGTTTTGAAATATTCCTGAGAACGATTTGGCGTAGAATATATTGTTTTCGGGAAATGAAGTGAAATAGTTGAAAGTATGATTTGGCAGTCGAGTTTGAACCAACTATTGATAAGAGTTGTGCAAAATGAGAGATCGCATTGTATAAGCTTATCCGTAGAACATATCGAAGCAAAATCACGCGTGAAATGGGAAGCATCAAAACTTTTTCAGGAGCTGTAATGCGGCGGTCTTCACGTATTAGGTGATGTAAAATCAACACGCGTGATTTCGCTTTGATATGTTCTACGGATAAGCACAGACAAGGCAATCTCTCGTTTTGCACAACTCTTATCAATAGTTTGTTCAAACTCGACTGCCAAATCATACTATCAACTATTTCACTTCATTTCCCGAAAAACAAATTATTCTACGCCAAATCGTTCTCAGGAATATTTCAAACCTTTTTTCATTTTTCTTTATTTTCCCTCTTTAACTGAGTATATTTCTATGGCCATGCCAAATCTTTACTTTTGCCAGGAACCTAAACTTTCAGGAATTTCATTTATTTTTCCGAAAGGTTTCCTTTCTAACATGATTTATGCCTGATGGTGTTTGGTGAAAGTAAACCCACTGATGTCCTGCCCCCCCCCCTTCTGTGACGTCCTGCGCACTCCAGCTGATGGCCTGCACACTTTCTTTGACGTCCTTCACACGCCCACTGATGTCCTGCACATCCTTCTGATGTCCTGCACACTTTCTATGATGTCCTGCACACTCCCACTAATGTCCTGCACCCTTTCACTGATGTCCTACACACTTTCTATGAGGTGCTGCACACTCTCACTAATGTCCTGCACACTCCCACGAATGTCCTGCAATCTTCCACTGATGTCATACACACTTTATATGAGGTGCTGCACACTCCCACTATAGTCCTGCACCCTCCCACTGATGTCCTGCACACTTTCTATGTCATCCTGCGCACTCACACTAATGTCCACCGCACATTCTGTTACATCTTGCACACTCCCACTGATGTCCTGCACACTTTCTACGGCGTCCGGCGCACTCTCATTCGGGTCCCGCACACTTTCTACGGCGGTCTGCGCACGCCCATTTGGGTCCCGCACACTTTCTACGGCGTCCGGCGCACTCCCACTTTGGTCCCGCACGCTTTCTACGGCGTCTGGCGCACTCTCATTTGGGTCCCGCACACTTTCTAGGCGACCGGCGCACTCTCACTTAAGTCCTGCACACTTTCTACGGTGTCCGGCGCACTCCCATTTGGGTCCCGCACACTTTCTACGGCGTCCGGCGCATTCCCACTTGGTTACCGCTTACTTTCTACGGCGTCCGACGCTCTCTCATTTGGGTCCCGCTCACTTTCTACGGCGTCTTGCGCACTTTCACTTTGTCACCGCACACTTTCTACGGCGTCCGGCGCACTCTCATTTGGGTCCCGCACACTTTATACGGCGTCCGGCGCACTCCCACTTGGGTCCCTCACACTTTCTACGGCGTTCTGCGCCCACCCATTTGGGTCCCGTACATTTTCTACGGCGTCCGGCGCACTCCCATTTGGGTCCTGCACACTTTCTACGGCGTCCGGCGCACTCCCACTTGGGTACCGCACACTTTCTACGGCGTCCGGCGCACTCTCATTTGGGTCCCGCACACTTTCTACGGCGTCCGGCGCACTCTCATTGGGTCCCGCACACTTTCTACGGCGTCCGGCGCACTCTCATTTGGGTTCCACACACTTTCTAGAGCGTTCTGCGCACATCCATTTGGGTCCCGCACACTTTCTACGGCGTCCGGCGCACTCCCACTTGGGTCCCGCACACTTTCTACGGCGTTCTGCGCACACCTATTTGGGTCCCGTACACTTTCTATGGCGTCCGGCGCACTCCCACTAGGGTCGCGCACACTTTCTACGGCGTCCGGCGCACTCCCACTAGGGTCGCGCACACTTTCTACGGCGTCCGGCGCACTCCCACTTGGGTCCCGCACACTTTCTACGGCGTTCTGCGCACACCTATTTGGGTCCCGTACACTTTCTATGGCGTCCGGCGCACTCCCACGTGGGTCCCGCACACTTTCTACGGCGTCCGGCGCACTCTCATTTGGGTTCCACACACTTTCTAGAGTGTTTTGTGCACACCCATTTGGGTCCCGCACACTTTATACGGCGTCCGGCGCACTCTCATTTGGGTCCCACATACTTTCTAGGGCGTTCTGCGCACACCAATTTGGGTCCCACACACTTTCTACGCCGTTCTGCGCACACCTATTTGGGTCCCGTACACTTTCTATGGCGTCCGGCGCACTCCCACGTTGGTCCCGCACACTTTCTACGGCGTCCGGCGCACTCCCACTTGGGTCCCGCACACTTTCTACGGCGTTCCGCGCACACCCATTTGGGTCCCACACACTTTCTACGGCGTCCGACGCACCCTCACTTGGGTCCCGCACTTTTTATACTGCGTTCTGCGCACACCCATTTGGGTCCCACACACTTTCTACGGCGTCCGGCGCACTCCCACTTGGGTCCCGCACACTTTCTACGGCGTCTTTCGCACTTCTGCTGGGATCCCGCACACTATCTACGGCGTTCTGTGGCGCACTTCTGAGTCACACGGTGCGGCGTTCCAAAAAGTACTTCCGAGATCCCGCCGTATTGATTGAAGCGTTGCCCCGTCTCAGGGCGCGTTCAATCCTGAGCACAAGCCTATCAGTAACGGTGTTTATTTCACTAGTTCATTTTTACGAATAAGTAAACGTCGGATGGTTTATAATAACATGTTTACGTGTTTTTGTCTGTCTTGACCCTCAATTTTGAGGTTCCGCAAAAATTGAGCTACCAACTCCAAAATTTGACAGGAGCTAGGTGCAAACAAAACCAGCTTCCTGGCCAAAAATGAGCTCTCTAGCTCAACGATAAGTGTTCCAACAAGATCGTGAACGCCAACTGAAAAAAGAAAAGGAGATGAACATTTTTTCGACCAAAATGACGTGGTTTTGACACTTTTTCTCGAATCTCAGGTTACCATTCCGGACCATTTTTTGAACAGTTCTTCATCTTTCTAAAGTATATCAAATGCAAAAAGAACGGTCTTCCTACGTTTACTCTGGACCCTGATACTGAGATCAGGGCGTTGCGCGATGGCGAATCAAAGCCAAATCTGGTGAGCGCTTCGCGCTCACCACAATTAGAGGCGGTCGGTGTGAAAAGCGGAGCAGTCGATCGTTAGGGAATCTCATTACCAACAACTATATTTTGCCATAACCGACCTTTCTGCTGTTAACTGCGCCCGCCTGAAAATGCCAGAGAAAACTTTCACAGCATGTTGAAATTGGAAAGAACAATCGAATGCTGGAAATGCAGAAAAGTTAATTTTAACCATGCTGTAGACAGCAACTTTATATTCTCTGAAGATTCTCGGCTCTGAGCCCCATCGAACAGAATCGGGGCCGCTTGACAGTTTGGCTCTTGCTCTCAATTTCTGCTGTTGCTGTTCGGGCGAACTACAGGAGCTCGGACAACAACAACAGTGGCCCGGAAATCAGCAACAGTGGCTCGGACAGCAACCGAAGTCGATTCGCAGATTGAGAGAACGAGCCGAACTGTCAGTCGTCTCGAGGCCGAGAATCGCCTGAGTTGTTCTCCCCAGTCGCATTTTCACGATTTGTTACGATTTGTTACGATTCGTTACGATTTTAGGTCGAAATTTCGTAAATCGTAAATCGTAAAAAAATCACCAAAAACGGCCGTAATTCGTAAATCGTAAACCGTAATTCGTAATTACGCACAGCCCTGATACAAATTAGGGGTCTTTAAAGACCGTTTTCAACCGGTTAAAAGAAATAATTTAATTACTTGGGTCCGTGACTAGGTTTTCCGCACGTCGTAGCAACGCGAAACTCCCTAATTCAAATTTCGTTAAATACTTGTAATAATTTCACAGGGGTGGTGGCCATCGTGTATCAACACTCCTGAGGCGGGAGAAACGGGGGAGGAGCGAGGTTCCCGATTAGACGCAAAAGCCGGGGGCCGGGGCTAGCCCGTGTTGCGTCCAATCAGGAACCTCGCTCCTCCCCCGTTTCTCCCGCCTCCTCAGGAGTGTTGATACACGATGGCCACCACCCATTTCACAGCTATGGATTTTTTCATGGACCCCACCCTATGTAGCGCTGTTCGCCTTGAATCTGCGTTCATAAAAATTTCGGTGCGTTTTCACATCCGGATAGCCATTTACAATACGTGGTTTTCATGCCCGAAACCGCAGCTATGTGTCCTCAGGGCATAAAATCAGGCTCCGCCCATTCTATGTAGCGCTGTTCGGCTTGAAGCTGTGGCCATGAAATTTTGGGTGCGTTCTCACATCTGAACAGCCAATTACTAAATGTGGTTTTCATGCCCGCAACCGCACCTATGTTCAGTTCCGCAATCGCGTTCAGTCCTCATTATCACAATCGTAGAAGCAAAGCGGTTGTTCTTAAAAAATTGAACTGGAATCATTCTCAAAACAACCGCTCCGCTTCTACGATTGTGATAATGAGACTGCGGACTGAACGCGATTGCGGAACTAGATCATATGTGTCCTCAGGGCACTAATGAATGTTCAGCCATTGAACAAATATTTGGTGTCATTGTCGCAGGAGAGTTGTTTTTGTCTGCCCCTTAGTGGAAAACATTTATTTATTGCATTATTAGGATTAATTGATACAATCGGTGCATCAATGTAGTCTTGATCTATAAATTCGTTCACTATAAAAACATGCGAGGTGAGGAACTCCCCCCCCCCCCCACGGTCGTCGCCATCACTTTTTTCCAGGGGGGGGGGGCTGAGCAAATCGCTTGACTTGGGTGGGGGGTCGGACCAATGTTGGGTTGTATCACACCTCGCGCCGTAGTCTGGCGAGGAGCGCACAATGATGGAATAAGGGTGAGCGATCTCTCAACTCCATGGCGACGACTGCTGTCAAGTGGGAGCCAAAAGGACACGAAGGTGTATGATGCTGTGAATAAGTAGAATAGGAGGGTGGGAAGCCGGTAGGCCTCGGTCATAGTTGGCCGATCGGCGTAGCCAGCCCGGTCGATAATCATGAAAGACATGAATGAGGTGGGGTGGAAAAAACACCCGATGTGGCTGACCCGACCGATGTTCACATGATATAAGGTAAGAAATGAATGATATCCATGATATTGCTCCACATATAGTTAGGTTCGTGGCTTGTTTCCTCAAGAAAAAACATTCAAATTCAAACCCCGCTCTAGCCGCGGTTTGAATTTAAATGCTTTTTCTTGGGGAAACAAGCCATGGACCTATCTCAGACAATCTGGCGTTTCCAACGCGCACTGAACCGTCCCATTTCGACCTGTGCGGGGTAAACGGCAGAGATCTCGCACGGCTATTCCGGTCTGCGTTCAGCGCCTGCCAAACCGCAGATTCCGCCGTTTGGCTGGCCATGACGTCACTGCTGCAGGGAGGATCGGTGTTGCGTTTGTACACGGTTTGGCAGCACATGAACATGTGTGATCTGCCAAATCACGTTATCGATCACTCCACAATTGAACAGGTACATATCAGTGGCACAGCACGTATCTAAGGAGCCTCACCCTAGAGAGAGCGCAGTCGGCCTTTCGTGGCCGCTCCTGGAAAGTGGCTACGAATAACTCTCTGGACGATTTTTGACCGCTGATGGGGTTTCCCCAACGGTCCTCAGCGAGGGAAGCTCTCCCGCTGTTGACCGTGGCGAGGATGGCGTCCCTGCCGCGGACCGCGGTAAGTGGGTGGCCTCTTCCCGCGGGCCGTGACATGGGCCGTGTCCTTGTTGGGAGAGACCCGCTCCTATCAAAGTGGTGGGACCCCGCCCCTAGCGCCACGTGCTTTTATAATGGGCGATGACCTCCCTTGCCGTTATAAATCTAACCGAGCATGGTCGAAACCTGCAACGGCAGTGAATCGCGGGATATCGCGGGGCAAACGGCGGATATGGGGCACCCGCTTTGCCCATTTTTTCGTTTCTAACGGCAGCGGTTCAGATTATGACCCGCGTTTGCTGCGCGTTAGAAACCCCACAGTGTCTGAGATATAACTATCCTTACATATAATAATCGCCGTGGTGGTGTGTCTGACCACGTGTCTGGCACGTCCGACCGTCTGACCGGGTTTCAAATTTCCCGCAATTTTCAACCCCATCACTCAGAGCACGTTATTGTTTCAGTACACCGAGAAGGTGGCGGAATACGAGTCGGGCTTTGGAGGAGCGCGCACATAATTATGATCATGGTGGGACCACCCTGGCTGTTACATATTGAGTCCTTCAAACTTGAATCGTTAGTGATCGTGCTGGGACCATCCTATACGCTGCATATTGGGTCCTTTAAACTTTGTTAGTAACGGATCATGGTGGGACCATCGTAGCTGTTGAATCGACGCGTACAACATGTGCGGGGCCCGGAGACAACCAAGAAGCACTTTGTGAAAGTGGGCGGGGCTTCGGGTCCATCGCGTGAAACGACACGGAAAGTGCGCAGGACTTTGGAATCGACGCGTACAAAATGTGCGGGGCCCAGAGACAACCAAGAAGTACTTTGTAAGAGTGGGAGGGGCTTCGGATCCATCGCATACAACGACACGGAAAGTGTGCAGGACTTCGGAATCGACGCGTACAACATGTGCGGGGCCCGGAGACAACCAAGAAGCACTCGCCGTGGTGGTGTGTCTGACCACGTGTCTGGCACGTCCGACCGTCTGTCTGACCGGGTTTCAAATTTCTCGCAATTTTCAACCCCATCACTCAGAGCACGTTATTGTTTCAGTACACCGAGAAGTTGGCGGAATATGAGTCGGGCTTTGGAGGGGCGCGCACATAATTATGATCGTGGTGGGACCACCCTGGCTGTTACATATTGAGTCCTTCAAACTTGAATCGTTAGTGATCGTGCTGGGACCATCCTGTACGCTGCATATTGGGTCCTTTAAACTTTATTAGTAACGGATCATGGTGGGACCATCGTAGCTGTCGAATCGACGCGTACAACATGTGCGGGGCCCGGAGACAACCAAGAAGCACTTTGTGAAAGTGGGCGGGGTTTCGGGTCCATCGCGTGAAACGACACGGAAAGTGCGCAGGACTTCGGAATCGACGCGTACAAAATGTGCGGGGCCCAGAGACAACCAAGAAGTACTTTGTAAGAGTGGGAGGGGCTTCGGATCCATCGCATAAAACGACACGGAAAGTGTGCAGGACTTCGGAATCGACGCGTACAACATGTGCGGGGCCCGGAGACAACCAAGAAGCACTTTGTGAAAGTGGGCGGGGTTTCGGATCCTTTGCATAAAACGACACGGAAAGTGCGCAGGACTTCGGAATCGACGCGTACAAAATGTGCGGGGCCCAGAAACAACCAAAAAGTACATTTTAAAAGTGGGCGGGGCTTTGGGTCCATCGCATAAAACGACACGGAAAGTGCGCGGGACTTCGGAATTAACGCGTACAACATGTGCGGGGCCCGGAGACAACCAAAAAGCACTTTGTGAAAGTGGGCGGGGCTTCGGGTCCATCGGGTGAAACGACACGGAAAGTGCGCAGGACTTCGGAATCGACGCGTACAAAATGTGCGGGGGCCAGAGACAACCAAGAAGTACATTGTAAAAGTGGGCGGAGCTTTGGGTCCATCGCATTAAACGACACGGAAAGTGCGCAGGACTTCGGAATCAACACGTACAACATGTGCGGGGCCCAGAGACAACCAAGAAGAACTTTGTGAAAGCGGGCGGGGCTTTGGGTCCATCGCATAAAACGACATGGAAAGTTTGCTGGACTACGGAATCGACGCGTACAACATGTGAACAAACGATTGCCACCCATGGTTAATGGGGGGAGGTCGGCAAAGGAGGTGCATTGTTGGGCGAAGCCAAACGAGTGCTTTATGCGGTTGATGAGGGGAGGGGCAGTAGAGCCAGTCTTTCGGTTGGCGTAGACAAATGATTGCCACCCGTGGTTGATGGGGGAAAGCTGGGAAAGGAGGTCAATTGTTGGGCGAAGCCAAACGAGTGCTGAATTTGGTCGATGGAGAGGGGAGACTGGCGGCAGAGCCTTCCATCGTTCGGCAAAGCCAAAAAAATGCTACATGCGGTTGATGGGGGGCAGTAAAGCAAGTCTTCCAGTTGGCGAACAAAAACGAGTGCTACCCGCGGTTTATGGGTGAAGGTCTGGAAAGGAGGTCAATGGTTGGGCGAAGCCAAACGAGTGCTCCTTGTGATTGATGGGAGGAGACTGGCGGCAGAGCCTTCCATCGTTTGGCAGAGCCAAACGAATGCTACATGCGGTTAATGGGGGGGGGCAGCAAAGCCAGTCTTTCGGTTGGCGAAGACAAAAGACTGCTACCTGTGGTTGATGGGAGACGGCCGAGGAAGCCAGCTCACCATTCGACGAGGCCATACGAATGCTACGCGCGGTCGGTAGGGGAGGGCGGCAAAGCCGGTCTATCGTTTGGCGGAGCCAAACGATTGCTACCCGCGGTTGATGGGGGGGGGGATGTGGTGGGGGGAGCGGGCGACAAAGTCGGTTTATCGTTCGGCGAAGCCAAACCAATGCTGCACAATGCCGATGGAGGAAGGCCAGCCAAGTCGGCCTTCCGTTTGTCGAAGCCTATTCACCAGCGGTAAACCGGCGTCAGGAAAGCTATTAATCGCAGCAATAAAACCAGACTCATCATAATGTTTTCTAGCAGAACCGTTCTACAGCAACATAGTTGTTGTTATTTTTTGTTAAATCGTTTTGTTAGGCTATCTAGAACAGACCGGCGAAGCCGGCCACCGAGCCGGCGAAGCCAGTTCGCCAGCGGCGCTGGGCGGCGTTGGGGGTCTTTTATACTCCCGCCGCGGGGCGGCGCGGCACAGTGCAATCCTATGGTATTGATCACGCGGCGCCGTCGATCGATATTGTAGGAATGCACTTGGCCGCGCCGCTCCGCGGCGGAAGTGTAAACGACCCCTTAGCCGCCTGGCGCAGCTGGTAATTCATACGTATTGACCGCTTCAGCCACTGCTGGCCACACCGGTTGTTTTTTGCAACCTCAATCGTGCATGTTTTTCATACGTATCGACCGGGTTGGCCACGGCGTTTTTTCGACCAACTCTGATAGGGACCGTACTGCGACAAAGAAGACCGGTATATAGCTTCGGGGAACCAAACGGCTCCTATACTAATCATAGTAATCGAACTGGCTGATAAATTGTTCAGATAAATTTTGACAAGAGCTCATGACGTATCAAATCAATAGGGACATGTTTTAACGTTGCGAGCCAAACGGATCCTCTGAGCTGTATACCGGCAGCCTTGCGACAAGGCCGTACACGAGATGGAAATGAAGATGGCGCACTGTTGTCGCTCGATAGGCCACCGCTTGACAAAAATCGTGAAGATCTTGGGAGTAAAGGGTGTGGCTTGCTCACTTTTGCCGGCTTCACTGGGATTGTATTGCTAGAATTCATTTTAAATGCTTTTCGCATGGATAACGACGGAACCGTCGGGACGTCGGCCCATAAATGGTTCCTCCCTAACAACCTTTAAGGCGCAGGAGATGTAACACATCTGAAAGAAATGCCCTGGTGTCAAGATGGCTGAACATGAAATTTTGGGTAGGCATTCCATTTTTTCCATTCCTACGTAATCCTAATCAATCGGCTAGCATTTGTCTGACGCGGTCAAACCGCATCTCCCCCGGGGTGTACCGTCCTAACAACCAACCGTGCCCATTCTTCACTGTCCTCAGCCACGACTTAAGCACAATTCATCCACTTGTCGCTACTCTACTTCCAGCGAAGTAAAGCATCTCATTTTTTGGTACCGAGTGATTTAATTTCTTCTTCAAGACATTCGTTCAAAACCTTCACACACGTCCAGATAGCGGTTCCCAGGCAGGACTCAGAAGCATCCTTAGTGCATGTCGAACAAGACGATCTGGTGTTCTCCTTGATATCTGCCCAAACAGTCCTCCCGGAGCCGCTTGGGAAGGCGCTGGGAGACGCTGGCACCTCCCTTGTGCCAAGCGCTGATGTACTGCATCGATTTCCTTGTAAGGGTCTTCGTTATGAGAGACTCGCTTCCAGAAACATCCAGGCAAGCGTCTAAACAGCCCTTTCACCGTACAATCTAACTTTCCGGTTGCGTGACTTCCTTCGTGTGGTAGTAGACCACAAACTCTTGGCTAATGAATTGAATGCTGATGTAGCTCCCTCTCATATTTACTGGATATCCTTCGCGTAACTGCCATCTTTCTTCAGCAAACAGCCCAAATAACAAGAAATCATTCACCAGTTCAATACGTTGCCTGTCCACCCAAACCCCCGTCGAAAGCTTCTGAGAGACCCACATCCCCTTGCATTTGTCGGGACGAAGACGAAGTTCATAGGCTGCGACATACTTATAAATGAGGCTCACAATTCTCTGCAGTCGTGTGTTGTTGTCAGCGAGTAGTACAGTATCGTCGGCGTACTGCAGAGCTGGCATACACCATTGCAGTTCGGCCGAAAAGGCGTACAAAATGAAGGCGGACCAAGCGAAAGAGTGTACCTCGGTTGGCGAAGGGACTGTTAACGTCGCGCGAACAGTGTACACTATACTTGTTCCAAATGAAATTCGTCTCGAATATTCGACTTTTCGACTATATTCGGATATCACACATTTCGAATATTCGACTTTTCGACTATAGTCGGATATCGCACTTTTTCGAATATTCGACTTTTCGACTGTTGTCGGATATCGCGCTTTTTCGAATATTTGACTTTTCGACTGTAGTCGGATATCACACTTTTTCGAATATTCGACTTTTCGAATAAAAAGTCGACTTTTTCATTTGAATCTGAAAAACATCAAGGTGCAAGTAACTTTTTTTTTACATGAAAACACAGATTTCGCATTCATCCACTTGCGGGCGTTTCGGCAGCTTGAAAGATCAATTTTGCAACCAAAATCAGACCGATATGGCTGGTTGGCGAATGTTTAGGCGTGGCTTATATCTGCCAGAGGTTTTGTGGTAAGACCTTACATCTGGCGGAGTTTCCGTAGCAATATGCTGCTAGCTCGATATATTCTCCAATTTATGTAAATGTGAAAAAGGCAGTCCGTAATGTACACTGTACTTCGGCGACTCGACAAAATTTCGAATAATCGAGTTTTCGACTAACTCGATTTTTCAGAATTTCGAATAATCGAGTTTTCGACTATTTCGATTTTTCAAAATTTCGAATAATCGAGTTTTCGACTAATTCGATTTTTCAAAATTTCGAATAATCGAGTTTTCGACTAACTCGATTTTTCAAAATTTCGAATAATCGAGTTTTCGACTAATTCGATTTTTTAAAATTTCGAATAATCGAGTTTTCGACTAATTCGATTTTTCAAAACTTCGAATAATCGAGTAGTCGAATTGACTCGATTTTTCGAATAATCGAATGATCAAGTTTTCGGCTAACTCATTTTTTGCAAATTTCGACAATTGAAATTCTAAATTTCGACAATTGAAATTCTAAAACACCTTATTTCAACTGTTTTACTCGAATCACTTTTCCTTTCTTTTTTCGAGCCAGGAGCGTACCGCGATTCTGTTAGCCTCACCCCTTATCGTACTGCGTCCTATCACCTTTGCCGTCTCGGTGTTTTACCCGAACGAGGGTTGCCTATCAGATTAACCCAAAGCTATAAGGTAGTTGCCCGTGTCCTATTTCGCGCCGCTTTACAAATCTGCACAGCATGAGAGCGCTGGACCGGGGGGAACGATCACGGTAGCATCATGGTATGTACACAGGAATGACCACGGGTGGGTCGATCGGGTAACTTTCGCGGGACGGGGGCGGATCGCGGGACAAGGGGAAGACGAGCGCCGCACTTTCGCGGATCGCGGTAACGGTGCGAAAGATGCTCTCACAAGTGAACTATTATTACTTGCTCTGGCCATTCCGGTTGAAGTGTACTTTCCCAACACCGTTTTTGACGTAGAATCCAAGTGCGCTTTTTGAAGTTGCCTAAAACCACTCTGTAAAAAGTTATAGGCGTTCTTGTACGTTCCGAAACGCGCTTTAGCCTTTGGAAGATCTGGAATCGGACCTCATAATAAGTGCTCAGCGCCCAAAACAACCCCTTGTTCGAAGTTCAAGTGAGAGCATATTTTTAGATTTTTGCACAGAGTGTCAGCCTTTTTCACTTTCACGGATTTCGCGCTGAGATTTTATTTATATCATATAGAGGGCTCTGAAAGCGTTTATAAATGTGCTCCAGATTTGACCTGAAATCCTCCCAGGTCGGTTATTTGAGGCGAATCTGGGGTTTACTTGTTTACGACCGTCTACGACTCCGAAGTCTACGACTTGCTTCGTTCAAAGCTTCGCAGCATGTAAAAACTTCAAGGTCAGAACGCGACTTCTGAGATTTGCGGATTCCTACAATAGATGTGGCTCATATTGTTTTTCGAAGGGTGCTTTGGAGTGTTTAACACGAACCTAAGGTCCAGTTGACGATTTCTGACAGATTACGGTAGATTACGGCGGGTATACGGCAATTTAGTCAGACTTTCGCGGAACGGAGGCGATTCGACTCAGCATTTGTTCCTGGGGGTTATTCGGGGAGCTGAATACGACTTTGATAATCATTTATCTGTTTTCGAATTATTAAGGTGAATTTTCCCTCCTCAATAGCATGGCACATATCGCAACCTTTAGTATACCTCAGAATTTTGACAAACGGACCCCAGATTCGTGTTCAGCACCCTAGACCACCTCTACATACAAATTTTGAGCAAAATGCGGAACTTTTTTTCAGAGCACCTCAAAAAATTCCATGAGTGGGTCATGACCTTGCCTGGTCGCCAAGCTTTCCAAAACGCTCAAAATAGTTCTAGAAAAGTACATTTCATATGGAATGACCACGCAGACTAAAAGTGGTTTCCTTGTCAGAGTAGGACTGTTGGAACCAACACTTATTTTAAATGTCCGTTAGTAAATTCCAAAGACAAAATTCCAAGTCTTACGAAAACCGAACAAATTTCATTATTGGGGAGGAATGCAACACAGAGGGATCACAGCATAAGTGAGCAAGCGAAAATCTCCCTTGGAGACTAGAACCGTGGAAATAGGCGGGTGTGAGTTTAACATTAATAAGTGACGACATATAGTGGTCTATTTCGAGATCTTCTAAACTCATGGAGGAGTCTGCGCCATCATGGTCCGCAAATACGTCTTCGAAAATTGGTGGCTCAGTTTCGGTTAACTACATGAAGTAATTTACCTGACGGCGATTTCTTTTGACTCTAAGCAGTCGACTATCGAGTTCATTCGACTATTAGGGTCTATCGAATAATCGAGTCTTCGACTAACTCGAAATTCCAAAATTTCGACTTATCGAGTCTTCGACTAAGTCGATTTTTCAGAATTTCGAATAATCGAGTTTTCGACTAATTCGATTTTTCAAAATTTCGAATAATCGAGTAGTCGAATGACTCGATGTCGACTGTTTCAGTTGATACCAAGACTCGATGACTCGACTCGACATAAGTATAATGTACACGTTCGCCGATCAGTCAGAGCGGTCCGATTAGCTTGCAGAGGAATTAGGTTAATTCTATATGTTTGTAGCTGTTTGAAGTTGATTATTACTATAGTGAGCCTATTACATTTTGATTTGCTATGAATTATCACATATTCAGAGTTCTACTATAGTATAGACAAGTGCCTCTACAGTTTAGGAACAGTGTAAAAACACTGAAGCTTCAAAAAACGTTGCTAGAAAAATTCTTGCTGGGAGAATCTGCTCTCTGCCGACGGGTCGCGAGATGCCTCACACGAGAACAGCAGGTTCCCAGGGTTTTGGAAGCATCTATGGAGTCTATTTTTTTGTTAGAATTTACGTAAAGTACGGACATATTAGCCCCAGTTGATGAAATTTTAGCTACGTCACCTTCACAAACTACGGAAATTCTTGCCGAGAATGCAAAAAAAGGTGGAAGATTTTCGCCTTGATTGATCCACCCTGTCCTGATCAGTACTATAGAGCGATCTCCGCTGCGATCGACCGCTCTGCCGTTTCTTCCCACAGCCTGCAGTATACCCGCGTTCAAAAGTATCCTTGGCACGGTCTTGCAGAGAGCGGTTCGGGGTCACCCTCCACGATCAGCCAACGAGTATCGAGTAATCGATTCGTGAGATGACTGGACCAGCACTTCGAACGGCATTCCTGCGTTCAGCGTAGCAAACGCGGGATGAGATCGCTGTTCAACACAGGCTGTCGCTAAACTCGTAAATTCTCGCAACGAATAAGGCGAGAATTTACGGGCTTAGCGAAAGCGAGATCGAAATAGGGAGTCTGTTATCACCAATCGCAAAGGTCGCTGAGAAACTGGTCGTCAAGGAGCTTGCCGAGCATAATAACAATCAGCAGCACCAGCATGGATTCCGCAAATTACACTCTACCACCACGGCGCTGCTGGAGATTGTGAGCTATGTTTTGGATGGCTTCAACGCCACCAAGCCTCAACGCACTGTTGGAGTAGCCCTGGACCTCACGAAGGCGTTTGACACTGTCAACTTGGGCATACTGTCTGAGAAGCTATTGAGGTCCACCATCCCGCCTTGGCAGAAGCGATGGATTACAGCACTCATCAAAGGGCGCCGACCAAAAGTGCTGTTTCAAGGACATGTCTCTAATAGCATCCCGATCGCTGCCGGTGTCCCTCAAGGAGGAGTCATATCGCCTGCTCTGTTCAGTCTTTACCTGGAAGATTTGCCCGTCCCCCCAAGTGACATTAAAGTCGTTGCGTATGCGGATGACATCACCATCTTGTGCCGGGACAGAGACATTAATGTAGCTGCACGCAAGATCAATAGCTACCTCATCGTTCTGAAGAACTTTCTCGATGATATGATGCTCACTGTCTCTGCCGCTAAATCATCTGTATCAGTTTTCTCCACTGACCCTAAGGAACACTGCGCTCACCCCGTTGTGAATTGGGAAGACGCTCGTCTGCCTGCTGCACGTTTTCCTAAGCTGCTCGGCCTAGTATTGGATCCTTCGTTGAGGTTCCACAAGAATACTGAGCAGAAACAGGCTACAGTGAAAGCAAAGCTCAACGTCCTACGAGCTCTGGGAGGAACTTCGTGGGGAAGTAGCAAGGAGACAATTTTGACCACCTACAAGGCAATATTGCAGCCGGCGTTGGAGTACGCTGCACCGGTATGGCAGCACATGATATCGGATTCATCGTGGACAAAGATCCAGCGAGTCCAAAATGCTGCTCTTCGGATTGCTACAGGGTGTGCTAAAAGCACCCCAGTGGATCATCTTCATGCTCAAGCCCGAATTCTGCCAGTTAAGGAGCACTGCCAACTCCAAGCGCAGCAACTGGTTATCAACATTGTCAAGCAGCCTGACCACCCATTAAGAAGGATCATGAATCCCGTGAGAGAGAGAGACATATCAGAAGGCCTTTTGCGGAAGCTCCCGAGAAAGTTAATATACAAAGATGGACGGACTCCCAACTGGATCGTCTGCGTCTTTTACGTGCGGAGCACACCAAGTTCGTCAGGGATCACTTGAGTAGGATCACCGTCAATCCCATATTGGGGGTCGCACCACCCATAGTCAGCGACACCGAGATGGAACTCGTTAGGCGGGCTAGAAGTACCCTTGCCTCGTTGCGCTGCGGTCATTCCCCTATGCTGATGTCATTCTTGCATAAGATTGATCGCAGTAAGCCGGACGAGTGCCCGGACTGTGGTAGCCGTGGCCACACAACTGACCACCTATTCGAATGCCCAAAGAGGCCTACCACTCTTACAACAATGGATTTGTGGACGAATCCGGTTTCAGTCGCCCGTTTCTTGAACCTTTGACAAAAACCTTCCTGCGCCTGCAAAGAAGAAGAAGAAGAAATAGGGAATTTTTCCTTCGGTTTTGCGTGGAATATGCTTAGAGCTTGCACCCTTGCGCCTTTGAGGCAAGAGAAGGGGGTTTAGCGAGCGTCGCCAGAACCCGAAAATTCCTGCACTACGGAATGAGAGGGCGTAACATGCCGCTCCCTTGGAGACATTTTGCTACTCATTGGCAGAGCTGTAAACTGTTGAATACGGCAGACGCACAGAAAGGTACCCACCAGGGATGTGCGGAATTTTCTGTTCTGTTTTCTGCCCATTTTCGGCTATTTTTTTCTGTTTTCTGTATAAATAGGCAAAAATTGGACAGAAAACAGAAAAAAACGTGTTCCTCGATTTGCAGTAGGAATTTCCTAAAAAAATGTGTCCGGATTTATCGAAGCTAAGCCGATAGGGTGAGGGTGTACTTCACTCAGGCTCTCTGCAGTTGTACCACGACGCTATACACTTTTATCTCGCTGAAGTGGTTATCCATAAGGGCACGTGTGGCGTGGTGGGAGGAAACGGTGCTGTTCGCTGTACACGGTCGGGTTGGATCCTCGCCGAGGTGAACCAAACCAACCAACCCTCCGGGGTCCTTCGATTGGTCACAGATTCATGTAGAGAGATGAAGGCACTCATTGGAAAGTCGGCTGCCACTGCGAGCCACTGAAAAAGCGTGAAACCCATTCCTCTGAGAAAATTTGCAGGGGAAAGTACCGCAATCCTCGACTGTGCTCCGATAGTCCCGCGATAAGGCCGCAGCGGCTCCGTGATCAGGCGATTCTGCTGCCGTGTCTTGAGCCTCGACATCGCCGCCATAGTACCGCAGCGGCTCCGCGTTAGAGCCGCGAGGATGCAGCAGCGAACCCGCGTGGAGTACGATGTACTGTCCTGTGTGGCAAAACGAACCTGTCGCCGGTTAAATATACCTAATTTTGAGGTACATTCCGTATTTCCTTGTGCGCAAAAGCTGCGGAAGCTCTGTCCTTATCAGACAAAGGATGGAACGACCGCAGGTGCGAATTTTTGTTCTTACAATTAGGACCCCCCCCCCTAGTTGTCTCATAATTCTTAAATAACTTCATATCAGACATTCTCCCGGAGCCGCTGCGGCGTTATCGCGAAGCCGAAGCGGTACTGTCGGGACCCCGCTACGACTCCGCGGTAGTGCCGCCGCGGCTCCGCGATAGTGCCGCTTCGGTGCTTGTACGCGCCAAAGCGGCACTATCGCGGAGCTGCAGGGGCAATTTCTCTCAGAGTCAAGCCTCTACGAATACGACGTCGAATGAGCTGCGCATCTCAGTAGGGATTCAGGAAGCCGATTCCTTACCTTTATCTCATAGTGGATACTCTTACCCAGAGGTTTATCGTTGACGAATCCCTCAGAGGTAATGCAAATCAGTCAAGTGAAAGGAAAACTGGAATGTGACTTTATACTAACAAGTACAAGCCATAATACTACTCAACCCCACTATTCATACCCGCTCTCCAGCGTATTCGCTTTTGTGGAGCGGGGTAATGTTGGCCCCAACTGTGCCATGCACGCTAAACTCTGACTACGTGTTTTAATTCACTGCAACGCAGATGGCACAAATTTTAGTTAAGAGTTAGAGAGATTCTTGGCGCAGTGAAGCGCCTTCAAAGATGACTTGAAGTTACCTTCAAGGATAGGCCTCGAAATGCCGAATGAGCACTCATTGCGAAGAAGCTCCTTTTATACCCTTCGGTTAGTTTTTTTCTGAACATGAGACTGATACTAGAAAAGAACTCGTCAATGATTGACAAGTTTCACCGTGTAAAATTTGAGCGGGCGGATCGCTGGCTATCAAAGCGGTAGCGGGCGGATCGCTGGCTATCAAAGCACTGGCGGGCGGATCGCTGGCTGGTTGCGGGCGGATCGCTGCATCTCATAGCTCAGCAGGCGGATCGCTGGCTATCAAAGCCCTTGCGGGCGGATCGCTGGCAGGTTGCGAGCGGATCACCGCTATAGAGCTTGCCGGCGATCCACCCGCTAGCATGATCAACTTTCCCAGGTGCCGCTATCCGCCCGCCAAAACACAGCGATCCGCCCGCGGGGACGAGCGGCAGGGGTCCGCCCGGGGAGGCCACGATCGGCAGCGATCCGCCCGCAACTTGCTGGCGTACCGCCCGCAGAGGCCTCGATTGCCAGCGGTCAGTCCGCACCTATTGTCTGAGTATACTCTAACGGCACAAGCGCGCGTTACGGGTGTGACTTTCAGCTCTGTGGAGTAGTAAAGTGTTCAAACCAGCAGTTATCCCACAATCAGTGTCAAAATATGTACACTAAGGAACGGAAAGCTGGCTCCGACTGCACTACGTACTCCTTGCATCGACATACATATCAGGGGTGTGCGTAATTACGGTTTACGATTTACGGTTTTACGATTTACGGTGTTTTTCGTCTCGTAATTACGATTTACGATTTACCACATTTTGGACCGTAAATCGTAATTTTTCGTAAATAAAAACACATGCGATGGAAGTAAATCACATCTCCAATTGACCTGCTCCAATACCACTTTGGGTATACTGATCTTTTAGGTCAGGAGATGGGACCAACCCAGGCGTGTGATTACACATGACGATCCCATTATCATTCTTTGACGTGATTCTATCATTATAATGCGGGACACACGGTCGGAGTTTAAGGCGCTGGATAGCAGATCCGCGTTGCCCGCCGCGCACGTCTGACTAGCTGTCGCCTAGGACGCGATGCAATCTAAACCCACTCTTCACCAGGAACTTCGTTTTCGAGTTTTTCATACAGATCAATTTTCCTGATTCCAATAACTAGATTGCCGGCAAAACATCGAGCGAAGCAGTCTAATCAATCAAATAATTGCTTCAAATAGTGCTCCTGGCCCGCCTTTTGAGTAGATCACGGCTACTCAGAGTCCACAAAAATTATTACGAGAAGCGTTCGTTTTTCATCCTAAAAATTTGAAGCTAAAAGTCGTTCCCCCTAGTAATTTCTCTTCTTCCGCAGCAAACGGACACTCAGAAAAGGCGTGAGTGCTAGTTTAAACGCTCATCTTCGCTCTTTATTGAAACCGTTATCTATCACAAATGCGAGCGTTCGGTGGGTCGCGTTGGCTACATTCTTTAACTATGGGGACTAAACTACACAGCGGCGAAAATTAGAAAGCGGTTTTTTGTGCTTACGTTTCCTTTGAGAACCTACCGTATCGTCACCATAAAGCTACGATTCTGCAAGTGATTTAATGGATATTTGAAAAAAATAGCCTGCGCTTGGTGACCGATATTGTGCTCTAGATATTATAGATTTGGCATTGATCGAACTGATACTTTGCGATATCTATTGAAGGTTGGCGCAAGCTAGCTGCCATGCACCGAGTTTGAGCCAACCTTCAGTGGGGAACTCGGAGCACATAATATACAGCATATGAGTGCGATCCCTACCGATTGTATAATCGGTGTTGCGGTTCCGCTAGCAAATGGGAAGAGTTCTCAAATTCGACTGTTGAGAATCGCTCGAATACGGTGATTTTGGCTCAAAGCTTACAACGGCGTTAGCGTTCCGCCAGAGGCATTACGAGAATAATTGTGTCCCTGTTGCCCAGCTGATACGCGGACAGCTGAATCAGACTTGCGGATTTCTCAAGATCTGGGAAGGAGTTGCGGAGTGAGTGTTAAGGGAAAGCAGAGAAATACGGGTAAGACGGTCCCGTTAAGGGTATGGCATACTTTTACGAGGCACGGTCGCGTCGCTCTGCGCAGCGACAGCGACCGGCTTCGGCACATTTGCAGCATGTCAGCCCTCCGCGATACGTCGCTGCGGCTGACGCGCCATAATTGTTCCTACTGCAACCGATGCCGCTGCTCCGATGCAGGTCCCACGCGATTTGTGCTAGATTTCTAGCCTGTCGCTCATTACAGCGACAAAGTGTACTGTGCTTCTCTGGGCCAAATTGCGGTCCTGGAGCGTCTTGACACTCTTTGCGGCCGCACGCGCTTCAGGCAATCGAGTTTCCAGCGCCAAAGCCGACTCGATGTGGCTTTTTTTATACAGTTTTCTCCAATTTTGTTTAGTTTCCAGTTTCCAAAACCCACCTAGAGCCAACAAATCGGCGGCTGGGGCGCTGGAAACTCTTCCGACTCGAAAGCGCACGACCGCAAAGCGTGTCGAGACGCAATTGCGGACCGAAATTTGGTCCAGAGAAGCACAGTACCGTATCCCTTAAGCGTTGTTAGCTGTCAAATACTGAACGCAACTTATTATGTACTTAGGACGTGAAGCAGTGAACAGTACGTTGTTTCTCTTGTTTCACAACAGTAATAATACCAGGTTGTCCAATAATTCTTGTCCGAAAATTTCACCATTTTTAATTTTTTTCAACTTTATTGAAAAACAAGTCTAATCAACAATATAATCACCACAGTTATCCACAACAGTGGCCCATCGATTGGGCAGGTCGCCGATGCCCTTCGCCCAGAACTCCGGGGGCTGCGACTCGAAGAAATCCGCGATGTCGGATTTGAGGTTGTCGTAGTTGGTGAATTTTCTTCCGGCCAAATGGTGCTTCAGCGGGCGGAACAAATGGTAGTCGGAGGGGGCGAGGTCCGGGGAATACGGCGGATGGGCAACCGTCTCCCAGCCGAGCGTCGCCAACTTCTGCTGGGTCTCCTTCGCCACGTGGGGGTGCGCGTTGTCGTGCAGCAGGTGGACCGAGGGCCGTCGGGGACACTTTTCTCGGATGGCGGCGCCTAGTTTCTCGAGCTGATCGGTGTAGATGGAGGCGGTGATCGTCCTGCCTTGCGGGAGCAGCTCGAAGTACAGCATGCCCTTGGTGTCCTACCAGCAGCAGAGCATGATCTTCGGACAAGAATTATTGGACAACCTGGTATGTTAGTGGTTATTGTTATTGATTGCTGTTTACGATTTACGATTTACGGTTTACGATTTACTGTGGTTTTGTCGTAATTACGTTTTACGATTTACGAAATTTGAAATTTCATTTACGCACACCCCTGATACATATGTATTGAGCTTCTAATAGAGTAATCGAGCTTTTTTTGCCTGGGAAAAGGAAGATTCGATGAACATTTGTCATCTCATCGCACTTATAATCTGCATTTCTTAAACGTCTATTTTTTTTGCTCTGGCCAAGTGTAAGGTTTTGAAAATTCAATGAAAGAAGCATAGATCACTCAAAAAATGTTTTAAAAAAGGTTGAATGTTTTGAAAAATTTCGTTTAGTGTACGCTGAACACCCTTTATTGATTTTTGGAAATTTTCTGTTTTCTGCCCATTTTTGGAGATTTTTTTCTGTTTTCTGTTTTCTGTCAAACTAGATTTTCTGTTTTCTGTTTGCAAAAATATTTTTTCCGCACATCCCTGGTGCCCACAACAATCCATTGGTTTGATTATCCTACGAAAATAGGGTGCCTCTATAGTTTGGAGACGCACCGTAGTCGTCCAACAAATAACAGGAGTCTGTCTGCAGCACCAATAAGGTTTCTCAAAAAACCGCTCTCAACTGACTTACACCTACAAAGTTTCTTCCAAAAGCAAATATCTGACTGTTTTGCTTCGCTTCGAGAGGTTCATGATTTGGCATAAAAATATTTGTGAGAAACTCGTTAAAAGAAGTGAAATACTTGGTGCGTTTTATTTGTCATGGGATTTAACACAGAAGAAACACTAAAATCTCGATGAAATGATGTACCACTGATGTGGATGTATTCTTTGTTACCAAAAATCTAAAAGTGAGTGTGGTTTTGAAAGGGCTAATCTCGCGCTCCCTGAGAACAATTGATTGCTCTCAGTTAAAGTTTGCAAGTCTGAGCTCCTTGAAATATTATTTTGTGGCTCCCACCCTATTTCATTTTTGACGAATACATATATGTATGTCAGGGCTCAGTAAAACGCGCGTGATTTGGCCTTTCAAAACCACACTCACATTTTCGATTTTTAGTAAGAAAGCGCACATCCAAATCAGTGGTACATCATTTCATCGAGCTTTTAGTGTTTCTTCTGTGTTAAATCCCATGACAAATCAAATGCACCAAGTAATTCACTTCTTTTAACGAGTTTCTCACAAATATTTTTATGCCAAATCATGAACCTCTCGAAGCGAAGCAAAACACTCAGATAATTTCATTTCATTTTACCGAAGGTTCCCTTCAGAGATAGGAAGAAGAAAACAGGGCACTATCCTAGACGGGGGGGGGCGCCCACGATTCGAGACAGATTAAGAAGACAAATTAAGTGATCCACCGACTGGTAAGGCTATCAAACGAAGGATTTCTGTAGAGCTTTTATAAAAACAATGATTGATAGCACTAATAGGCATCATTTATCAGAGTTTTTCTTCGTTTCTATCAATAAGTCTTGGGTGCCCCCTCCCGTCCCCCCCGCGTCTGGGATAGACCCGAAAACAGGCCGTTCATGGCCTTTCTGCCCATCGCACCTGCTCGGCACTGTAGGACACACGTTACTTTCCCCGGCGCTCTGCCAACTCCCACTTGGCTCCCGTTCACTTTTCCCGGCGCGCTGTGCACTCCCACTTGGGTCCCGTCCACACTTCCCGGCGCTCTGTGGACTCCCAGTTCGGTCCCGCCCACTTTTACCGGCGCGCTATGCACTCCTACTTGGGTCTCGACCACTTTTTCTGGCCCCCCACGCACTCTCAGTTGGGTCCCGCCCACTTTTTCCGGCGCGCTGTTCACTCTCACTAGCTTCCCGACCACTTTTTCCGGCGTTCTAAGCACTCCCTCTCGGGTCCCGTCCACTTTTCCCGGCGCTACGTGCACTCCCAGTTGGATCCCGCCCACTTTTTCCGGCGCTTTCTGCACTTTCACTAGCTTCCCGACCACTTTTCCCGGCGTTCTAAGCACTCCTTCTCGGGTCCCGTCCACTTTTCCCGGCGCTACGTGCACTCCCAGTTGGATCCCGCCCACTTTTTTCCGGCGCTTTCTGCACTCTCACTAGCTTCCCGACCACTTTTCCCGGCGTTCTAAGCACTCCCTCTCGGGTCCCGTCCACTTTTCCCGGCGCTACGTGCTTTCCCAGTTGGATCCCGCCCACTTTTTCCGGCGCTTTCTGCACTCTCACTAGCTTCCCGACAACTTTTCCGGCGTTCTAAGCACTCCCTCTCGGGTCCCGTCCACTTTTCCCGGCGCTACGTGCACTCCCAGTTGCATCCCGCCCACTTTTTCCGGCGCTTTCTGCACTCTCACTAGCTTCCCGACCACTTTTTCCGGCGTTCTAAGCACTCCCTCTCGGGTCCCGTCCACTTTTCCCGGCGCTACGTGCACTCCCAGTTGGATCCCGCCCACTTTTTTCCGGCGCTTTCTGCACTCTCACTAGCTTCCCGACCACTTTTCCCGGCGTTCTAAGCACTCCCTCTCGGGTCCCGTCCACTTTTCCCGGCGCTACGTGCACTCCCAGTTGGATCCCGCCCACTTTTTCCGGCGCTTTCTGCACTCTCACTAGCTTCCCGACCACTTTTTCCGGCGTTCTACGCACTCACACTCGGGTCCCGTCCACTTCTCCCGGCGCTACGTGCACTCCCAGTTGGATCCCGCCCACTTTTTCCGGCGCTTTCTGCACTCTCACTAGCTTCCCGACCACTTTTTCCGGCGTTCTAAGCACTCCCTCTCGGGTCCCGTCCACTTTTCCCGGCACTACGTGCACTCCCAGTTGGATCCCGCCCACTTTTTCCGGCGCTTTCTGCACTCTCACTAGCTTCCCGACCACTTTTTCCGGCGTTCTAAGCACTCCCTCTCGGGTCCCGTCCACTTTTCCCGGCGCTACGTGCACTCCCAGTTGGATCCCGCCCACTTTTTCCGGCGCTTTCTGCACTCTCACTAGCTTCCCGACCACTTTTTCCGGCGTTCTAAGCACTCCCTCTCGGGTCCCGTCCACTTTTCCCGGCGCTACGTGCACTCCCAGTTGGATCCCGCCCACTTTTTCCGGCGCTTTCTGCACTCTCACTAGCTTCCCGACCACTTTTTCCGGCGTTCTAAGCACTCCCTCTCGGGTCCCGTCCACTTTTCCCGGCGCTACGTGCACTCCCAGTTGGATCCCGCCCACTTTTTCCGGCGCTTTCTGCACTCTCACTAGCTTCCCGACCAGTTTTTCCGGCGTTCTAAGCACTCCGTCTCGGGTCCCGTCCACTTTTCCCGGCGCTACGTGCACTCCCAGTTGGATCCCGCCCACTTTTTCCGGCGCTTTCTGCACTCTCACTGGCTTGACCACTTTTTCCGGCGTTCGCACTCCTCTCGGGTCCCGTCCACTTTTTCCCGGCGCTACGTGCACTCCCAGTTGGATCCCGCCCACTTTTTCCGGCGCTTTCTGCACTCTCACTAGCTTCCCGACCACTTTTTCCGGCGTTCTAAGCACTCCGTCTCGGGTCCCGTCCACTTTTCCCGGCGCTACGTGCACTCCCAGTTGGATCCCGCCCACTTTTTCCGGCGCTTTCTGCACTCTCACTAGCTTCCCGACCACTTTTTCCGGCGTTCTACGCACTCACCCTCGGGTCCCGTCCACTTCTCCCGGCGCTCTGTTTACTCCTAGTTCGGTCCCGCCCACTTTTTCTGGCGCTCTACGCACTCCCAGTTGGGTCCCGAACGCTTTCTCCGGCGCGCTGTGCACTCTCACTAGCTTCCCGACCACTTTTTTTCCGGCGTTCTACGCACTCCCACTCGGGTCCCGCCCACTTTTCCCGGCGCTCTACGCACTCCCAGTTGGGTCCCGAACGCTTTTTCCGGCGTTCTACGCACTTCCACTGGGATCCCGTCCACTTTCCCGGCGCTACGTGCACTCCCAGTTGGGTCCCGCCCACTTTTTCCGGCGCGCTGTGCACTCTCACTAGCTTCCCGATCACTTTTTCCGGCGCGCTGTGCACTTTCACTAGCTTCCCGACCACTCTTTCCGGCGTTCTACGCACTCCCACTCGGGTCTCGTCCACTTTTCCCGGCGCTCTGTTTACTCCCAGTTCGGTCCCGCCCACTTTTTCTGGCGCTCTACGCACTCCCAGTTGGGTCCCGAACGCTTTTTCCGGCGCTTTGTGCACTCCCAGTTGGGTCCCGCCCACTTTTTCCGGCGCGCTGTGCACTCTCACTAGCTTCCCGAACACTTTTTCCAGCGTTCTACGCACTCCCACCCAGGTCCCGTCCACGTTTCCCGGCGCTCTGTTTACTCCCAGTTCGGTCCCGCCCACTTTATACAGCGCTTGGCGCACTTCAATTTGAGTTCCGCACACGGAGGATACGGTTCCTGATGGACCTGAGGCTCAACGTCTCTTGAATTCTATTAAGCATTATCACAATATCATTCCATTTCTCCTAAAAAACTGACCGAACCGCTTATCACTAAATTTCTTCAGACACACACACATATTTTAAAATTCACAAATTTTTTAATATCTCGAGAACCACTGTGGGGATTTTTCTGAAAATTGGACAACGTTGAGAACATTTACTGCTCCATCTTTTGTGAAAATCCCTTGTTTCAAGGTTTCACCCGAACTGAGATTCTGGAATGAGGGTTGTTCGCAGAAGCAATCCTTTTCCAAATCAGGTGCGCGCTTCGCGCGCACCGCAATATAATTAAATATTACTTAGATGAATCACTAAAATTAAATACAGAACTCAGGATGACCGTAATTATTTTCAGGGAAAGTGATTGACGAGCAGTTTTTTTGTGGTCGGGTTGTAATATCCGACTTTACGACTATAGTCGGATTTTGAGCTATTCGAATATCCGACTTTCCGACTATAGTCGGATATAGCACTATTTCGAATATTCGACTTTTCGACATTAGTCGGATATCGCACTTTTTCGAATATTCGACTTTTCGACTGTAGTCGGATATCGCACTTTTTCGAATATTCGAATTTTCGACTGTAGTCGGATATCGCACTTTTTCGAATATCCGACTTTTCGAATAAAAAGTCGACTTTTTTATCTGACTGAAACAGTCGGATACTCATCCGATTATTCGATTCGGAACAAGTATAGTGCACACAGCGATTTTTGTGTATGCCAGCTCAGGTCGTCAAGGGAGACGCATGATGTGATCAACGGCGAATTTGAAGACAAAGTCCTGCTACAGCTCCTTGCCTTACTCTTGCTTTCACTTCGAAAGTTGACGTAAATCCGACAGGTGCACGAATCGCTGCTGTTGCTAGTGTCTTTGATTGGTCGAACATACTTGTCAGAGACTCCATCGGCACCCAGAAAGTTTTGCGGTCGATTACGATGAGGAGAGTCGAAAGCGCTTTCGAAGTCCAGAAAAGCTAGCGGGAATTGCTGCAAACATCGCTGCCCTGACTCGGTTAGGCTCTCCCCGATAAACACTTGGAAGACATTCCTTTGTCGATGGGAAATTCGGTACTGAAATCCGTAGTGAAATATGCTTTTGAAAAGTGTGTTTCCAATTGTGAACTTCTACAACTTAAAAGCATCGTTCGCGCTGGAAATCAATTTTTATTTTTCAGGCTCAGTTTCATGATTGAGCCCGGTAGACCACACTGGTAAACTTTGGCGCGTCAAAAACGTTGGGCAGTGAGGTTGGAATACGTCAAAGATGAAGATCCGCCACCAATTCTCACCAGTCATCTAGCACTTTTTCCTAGAATGTTGGTGCGACCGTAAGACAACATGAAAAGTAGTTACGGCACGAACTCCGTGTGCAAAAAAACCCCGAAAACGACAGTGACGAGGCTTCCAAAAGCAGAAAAACTTCAAAAAGGATTTTGGCGCTAAATTCAAATTCGTATTTGCAATGTGTTCCGATTGACTTTTCTTGACAAATGAAGGTTTTTCATGGGCCCCTTCGACATTTTCGTTCACTAGAGAGGCCAAGCTACACAACAACATGAAAAAATAATATACGGTTTTCTGCGCGTACGATGCCTTTAAATGTGATAGGATGTGAGAAGTGACTTCAGTTCGTTCCCTGCGGCAATGCATTCTTCGCTAATTATGTTTTCAGGGACTGGAGGATTATTGTCTTGCAGCTGATTTTGACGCGTAATGCGACTGCCGTTGACATCAAGGCAGAGGTCACGTGTTTTTAGTTGGGTTCTTCTTGCAATTTCGGTATACCTATTCATCACTTGGAGTCGAGAGGGTGCCAGACTATACAAAGATGCTCCACGGTTAAAAACTCATAAGGTATGTGCTCACTATAACAAGACGATGTCACAAAAACCTTTGTTTACCCCAATTCAGGAAGATAGCCGTGGTAGGTCTAGATCAATTTATCAGAGAAAAGGGCGAAATACCTGAATAGTACTGCGTTATTGTCTACATTCTGAACGATTCGCACTGATGCCTTGTTTGCGGGAGTTTGCGCATTGGCGCAGACTCGGTGCACGTACATATGTTATAACATACTGTGCTTATCTGGGCCAAATTCCGGTCCGCAATTCCGTCTCGACACGCTTTGCGGCCGCACGCTCCCAAGTCGGAAGAGCTTCCAGCGCCGTAGCCGCCGATCTGCTGACTCTAGGTGGGTTTTGAAAACTGGAAAATGAGAAAATTGTATAAAAAAGCCACATCGAGTTGGCTTCGGCGCTGGTAACCCGACTGACTCGAGCGCGTGCGGCCGCAAAGCGTGTCGGGACGCAATTGCGGACCGGAATTTGGCCCAGAGAAGCACAGTATGTGCACCAAGTTTGCTCCAACTTCCAACAGGGAACTCAGAGTATCAGTGCGATCCGCACTGTCTGTACATGAACGTTATACTGACATTCAAACATTTCCCGCAAGGTTTAACCTATAGATAACGTAGTAACGTTTTCACAACAAGAAGTACTCAGACAATGGGAGCAGCGAAGAGCTGGCGAAAATTCACCAGTTGCTTAACAGCTGGGTGGCAACTGACATCTAGCTGGCAATTGGCAATTACGAAGCCGGCAGTTGGCATACACTCGTCATGGCAGGTAATGCCGGCGGCGGACCGCTGGCGAATATGTGTCAGTTACCTAACAGGTGGGAGATAACTGGCTTTTAGCTGGCCCTCGTATCAGGTAATGCCAGCGGTGGAGCGCTGATGAAAGCGTGCGAAATAACGCCGCGAAAATGCCAAGCAACTCCGCCACGTCCAGCCTGATCGATACTTTTCGCATTAGCGCGCTCTTGCGTAAACTAGCAGGGCGCGTAAGCTGGTCTGCGCCCTGGACCTGTACGTACGTAGAAACCGCTATTTAGCTTCTCAGGCGATTATCGGCCCCGAGCCGCCTGACAGTTCGGCTCGTTTTTTCAATCTGCGAGTCGGCTCCTGTTGCTGTCCGGGTCATTGATGTTGCTTTCCGGGCCACTGCTGTTGCTGTCCGGGCTATTCCGGTTGGCCCGAACAGCAACAGCAGTAGCCCGGAGATTGGGAGAACGAGCCGAACTGTCAGGCGGCTCCGATTCCTATTCGATGCGGCTCGGGGCCGAGAATCGCCTGAGTTATCCTGAGCGTTCTTCTTCGCTCTTTCTTCACTGTTCATTAACTCACGGCTACTTTTGGGCACTTCGAGTATTCGAATAATCGGATAATTAAATTGTTCTTTGCAGTCTCAGAATGTGTTCTAACCCTCGCTGTTTCTTTCAGTTAGCGTAGGGTAAACGCTCCCACAATTTATGACAGAGTAGATTTCTGGCCATTCATGCAGTTGCAATTAACAGTTATTCGAATATTCGAATAGAAGGGAGAAGACGCACCAGAGAGACCAATCATGCAAAAGTTTCTCTCGATAGCTCCAAAAAACTAAAAGCAGCCGAAATTCTTCGAAGAATCACAGGATAGACACGAGATAAGGACACTACTACTGGACCCTGTATTATACACTAACATTTTATTGTGTTGTAAATTTTTCGAAAATCATTCCGTCCACTAAACTCGTCAACACAACACTAGTAGGAATATTCGAATAATTATAGAACAACCGACAGTTTCAGTTCTATGGAACGTTATAGATTTACTCTCTTATTAATCAAGGGAACCATTCCCCATTAAAGGCAGTGGTCGCGATGAAAAAAGTTCTAGAAAAACCTAAAAACAGCTTAATTTGCCAATTGATAAAAGACCACGAAGGCTGCGGCGCAAGAAACGAGCTAAAAATAGAGTTATCAGGATCCTAAATTGCCAGTTCGTGCACACGTGCACAGCTCCGCCCAGAAAGATCGCAGTCTCAATGCAAATTTAGCTAATGAAAACAGTTAAACAATAAAAGCAAACCCTTCATCCAATGTTCGACACGACGAGGACAGAATTATTTGAGCAGGTCAGTCTGAAAGATATCGTTCATTGATTGAATTCCTATTTCAAGCCAGCTGATGTTCTTGATATTAAAGAACGTCGATGCCGATGATGTGAAGCGGGCTCGTCCAACATCGAAAGACAGGAAAGTTCAGACCTAAAATTTGGACCAAAACAGAGACTTTTTCGCAAATTTTTCTTATAGGTCTTACTACTCTGGATCCAGAAAAAGGTTTGAAGAGGAAAGGAAGACATTCATATTTTATCGCGACCACTGCCTCTAAAGGCATCGTCCACGGTGAAAATCACTTTTGATTTTTGTGTACAATCAAACAATTCGGGCTAGCTGACATCGCCCACGGAGCTTGAGGCTCCGAAAATGCTCTCCTTAAAAGTTATGGGCAATTGAAAACTGCTGTGGGGTCGCTCATCTAGCACTCTTGGGTCGGTCATCTAACACTTTTTCGTTGAATGTTGATGTGACCGTCGAACAACGTGGGAAACGTTTATGGTACAAACTCTAACATGCAGGAAAACTTAAAAATGGCGGTGACCAAGTCTCCAAATGCAGAAAAATCGTAAAAACAAATTTGGCGCAAAATTCAAACCCTTTTTTACATTGTATTCAAACTGGTTTATCTTTACAAATGGAGATTTTTCATGGGCACTTTCGACATTTCTGTTCACTATAGAGGCGGTCCAACCTCAGAATCGATTTTTTGCTCTTGAGTCTGTCTTGGAGAAAAGTTCACGCTGATCACAATGGTGTTTCCGAAATCGCTCAGAACTCATTATGAACGGAGTTATGGCCCCTCAAAGATTTTGAATTTGAACGGGGAGATGTTCACGGACGAGTTATCTCGAGCCTGTTTCTTCTCGTTATTAGCAGCAATCGTTCTGACGTAGGTCACAATATGAAGGCAGACCGAAAACAAATAGAAGAACTTAGAATTTGAAAAAAAATCAATCGCGCTTCTCTTCCCTATTGAGATCGGAAGTTTGTCGGTGGGCGTCACCCATTTTTTCTTCCAAGGGGGCGTGGCCGACTTTTTCCTCGCTTATTTGAGCGAATTGAGATTTCGCGCTTGTTAGGGTTGCTATACCCGGCGGGCGGAGTATAATATCAGAAATTACCCCTGAGCTTGGACTGTGCCTTTAAGTAATCATTGGAAACGAGAATGGCTCGAACACACGCTGATATTGTGGCAAAATTTTAATTATTCGAATATTCGGTGTGCCTAAGTATACTCACGACCAAACAACCCCATTTTTGAGTCGAACTTGAATATGATATTCATTGTGAACACTGCCTTTATACACATTGTGTTAACAATGATTTTCGTTAGCAAGTTTTCCACTCAAAACGATGCGTTGGCATTTAAGTGTTACCAAAAAACCAAAGAAGAAACCGCGAGACGTCTTATTTCAGTGACGTTCTCTGGCCTGGACTAGTTGTCCGGTTGGATGAACTTGTTCACGGTGGTTGTCACCGGTAAAAATAGGGCTTATCAAAAATGGAAGAATATTCCAGGAAAAACATTGTTAGCCAGGGTCTGAAAGGAAATACTAAGCAACAGAGAGTAGAGAATTGCAAAACATTTGTCCACAAAATATTTAATCGTCACAACGAACAGTTCCTGTGAGACTTAAGCCTAGTTTTGACTGGAGGTGGTCGCTGCGGTCATGCGAGGGACAACTGCTTCTTTTTCATCACGCGTAATGGAAAGTCGCTCCAATTGTGATCGCTTCGTGGCAAACGTCCTACATCGCTGGGTCGCGGCGAAGAAATCCTATGTTTTACTGCATCGCTGCTTGAAGAGCGATTCTCAATGGTCGCCGAACATCGCTCCATCGCGGCCAAAATTGCAGCGGTGGAGCGATTGCCAGCGAATGACACGTTTCGTCTAGTGAACGTTGACCCTTTCACATGACAAGATGAGCGTTTTCGAGTCGAAACGCGTTATTGATGAATACCAGCCATTAATTTCACTGATTGATTGAATCTCTTCTATCATCCGCGGGCCTATGAACAGAATCGCTGCCGCTGCTACATCGCTGCAGCAGCGGGTGCAAAATCGCTGCGATGAAAAACAGCTGCGCGATGCAGTCAAAACTAGGCTTTAAGAGGCGGGGTGGGATTTGAGAATGTCGTGGCCTTGTTCGTTTTTCTCGATTTCGTCGTCATTTCAGTTCTACCGGGGGGGGGGGAACAATCGGGGCAGCAATTAATATCAAAATCGAAGATTATCGTGAACACTGCCTCTAAGGCCAATGGTATGTACATGTGCTCGCACCTCAGAGCCCCAACCGCTGCCCTCAGCTGCAGGTCTGCGATCGGTTCAGTTTCAAATTTAACCGATACCTGTCACTGATGACAGCGACAGGCTCTGCGACGCATGGTTTAATTGAGTAATTTGTGAGGGTGATACGAATTCTTAATTTCAATGACTTCAGATCCCCGACTACTCGAAGATACGTGAAGGTCCTGGGGAGGATGGTGAACCTGTGGTTCTGGGCGGTGAGGAGAAAGAGATTGCTGAACAGCAAATGAAGACTTTCTTCATGAATGTGTTGGCCAGGTTTGTAATCAGTGGTGCGCAGAGTCCAGCATTTCATTCGTATGAGATGTCAGTATTCAGCGACAAGATTTCCTTGGATCGAAGCATTCCCGATTCTCGATCACGCGAATGCCTTGCCCTTTCTTATCCACTGAATCTTCCAACGGCATCCGTTGTAATCGTGTTCACCGACGAGTTCTATTCTGGTTTGTTCAAATTGTAGCACACCGCGTTCCACAGTTGTTCGCTAACCCTTGAAATTTGAACGCTACGAACATGTTAAGTTCAAAGGTAAGGTTTTTCAAACCATGGATAAAAATTAGTTTTCTGCAGCCTAGTAAGAATTTTCACAAATGAGAAAGATGGCTGGGCTTCAAATTGAGATGTGCGATGCCATACCGTCTTGCAATGCCGCTAGTAGGATTCGGTCAGAAGGCGCGCGAGGAGGTGCTCTTTTTCGTTCTTCTCGAATAATTCGCCTCAAATTCAACTTCGAGCAAAATCAGGGTGGTAATTATGATCTTTGCGTTCAGGGCTACCCAATGGCATTGCTTTCATTGTGGTTTATGCAGAACTAAAATTTTAGTCAGTCAGCCAGCTCCTTATATACGGTAGACACAGAGAAACACGGGCAAATGCAGCCTAGCCCCCTTAGCCAAAATACCGCCACGATACGATCAGTTCTTAACGAAACCCTAACAAAAACTATACAATTGGGTAACCCCAAACGCCAGGATTGTGTATATCACCTTAGCTTCGCTAAAAGTTGCGTTTAAAGCGAGCTGTCCGAAAAGGATGCTAAATACGCGAAAATGCGTCTAACCAAATCGTACGAGCGGTGTCATAAGGCGCTATTCATACTACTCAACGTCAGCGCGGCACGCGCGTATCGCGCTGGCGTGGCGTTTGTGTATAAATTTTTTCTACGCGCGTGACGCGCGTGCCGCGCTTGCGGAGACTATGAATACTCCAGCGGCGACGCCATGGCGGAGCGGTGAAGCTGGAATGAATGAGACGATTGATAAATAATATCAGTGGATGAAAACGCCAAGGCGTTCCGGGTGGCAGTATGAATACTGCAGCGGCGACGACATGGCGGAGCGGACGGAGCGTGACGCGCGTGCCTCGCGGGCGGGGCGTCAAGCCATTCATACACAAACGCCACGCCAGCGCGGCACGCGCGTGCCGCGCTGGCGTTGAGTAGTATGAATAGCGCCTAATACATGTGGTCTAGTTCCGCAATCGCGTTCAGTCCGCAAAGTCTCATTATCACAATCGTAGAAGCGAAGCGGTTGTTTTGAGAAGGATTCTAGTTTATTTTTTCAAAAACAACCGCTTCGCTTCTACGATTGTGATAATGAGGACTGAATGCGATTGCGGAACTGAACTATAGGTACCCTCTATAAAACGTCGTAATTCACATCATTCGAGGCGCGAGCGGCGCGCACGCTGCCTCAGCCTCCGTCTACCCTCCGCTCTCTCACTGTCTCTAACCTCTGCTTTGCACCAGCACGCGTAGGAACCATGTGAATTTCACCGTTTTATAGCCTATATGTTCTCCTTACTCGGTGTGTGTATGTGTGAGAGAGAGAATGGACCGAAATTCGGTTGTTTTTTTTTTCAAAAATGAAGCAATTCGGTTTAATATTGTTAAGATGTGATGGCGTAACATCGGCATGGATCCTAATGAGACTTTGCGTTCCCCATTGGAGGTTGGCGCAAACACAGTGCACCTATGTTATAGCATATGGCACCGAGTTTGCGCCAACCTTCAATAGTAAACGGCAAGTCTCATTAGGATCTATGCCGACGTTATACTGATAACACGATATCTTCAGTGTCCTATATAAAAGCTTGCTGAAAGAGTGAATGCGCGGTGGAAGTCCCGCTGTGAGTTCTTAGGTCCCTTCCACCCTCTGCTGAAATGTAGAACGGGAAAGTGAGAGACGTCATAAGAAAGGGAAAAGGGGAAGAAAGGAAAGGGCGGGAAGTGAGGCCGAAACCAGCTCACAGAAGAACTTCGAGAAAAATCATTATCAGAATGTGATAAGATGCTGTTCTACAGAGCACTGTAGGGCTGATTTCCCACCTCTTCATATGAGACCAAGTAATAGGTCAAGGAGCAGACTCGCTTTTAGCGTGAATTCGTGGCTCAATTCCCAACAGATTTGTAACGATTTGTAGATCATATAAAGGAGAAAAGGAACTCCACACAGTGTTGCGAGTTCAATTTCCAGATTAATGATGCATCCTCACATGTACGCCGCGAAGCGGCGTTGGTGTGCACGCAAGTTGTAGGTATATAGGATCAGCAGTGGTTGCTAAGTTCAAAATGCACGGTGAGGTCAAGGGGTACGTAGCACTTTGCTCTTGGGTTCCGAATACTGATTAACATTCGAATAATTCCCATTCAACTTGCGAATATCAAGTAGTTCCAGAAAAACGTTGTTTTGGAGTTTTTGAATTCAAGTCGAGGAAATATTAATTTGAATTTCGAATGAAACATTAGAATGGTTTTCTCTTATGGGCTAGTGAAAGGAAGTTTTTCCAGTCTCGAAGGTAATACACATACAAAATACCCATTTGTAAAAACGAAAAATGTTTGCCCAAAGCTTTGTCTGTACTGCATTTAGTCGCTGCGTCGGTGTGAAGGGCAACTGTTCCTTCTTAATCACACATGATTATAATATGCTCCAAAAGCGATCGCATCGTGACAGGCGTCCAGGATCGCTGCATCGTAGCCGCGTAATCTTAAGTTGTCCGCTGCTGCTGCAAGATCGCTGCAGCAGCGGGTGTCCCTAGGGTCAATGGTATACATTGCCGCTGCCATGAGTGACAGTCAAGACATTTGGCACAAATCGTGGCGGGACCAGCATAGGATCAATGGCACTGACCGTCGTAGGAACAGTTCTCGCGTGTCCGTCGCAGAGACGTGTCGCGGAGGGCTGACATACTGCAAATGTGCCCTGCCGTTGCCACTGTCGTTGCCACTGTCGCTGTGCTGCGCACTGCGACAGCGACATATTAAAGTGCGGGAGGCGGTCGCTCTCGCTGTGCAGAGCGACCCGACCGCGTATCGCAAAACTATACCACTGGTCTAACGCTGCGACGATAAATGGCGGCGATGCAGTAAAAACAGGGCTCCACTTGGCAAAATTAATATCCGATGCTTATGATTTTTCAAATGAAGGCTTCTTCGACTTCTAAAAACGCATTCTTGTTCAGAGTTCAGTTTTCTTTTCTTTTCCATTGCAAGATGTACACTGTAGGCGAGAATTTTCGAATTTGGACTAGCTTTCGACGACAAACATTTTCCCATCGACTTTCTCAGCCATCTCTCACAGTCCTCACCGTAAATGCTGCACGCACGGGACGAGTGGTAGACTATGAAAGCTTTGACCGCGCTTCAGGGCGCGATCATACTTCTCGCGGCCAGCGACAGTGCAGATCAGTCATATCGATTTTCGTTGGATATGGATGGTAAACATTGCGTCGCGTCGCTCGTCCATGGAAGTGTGATCCCGGCTTGAGGCGGCGTTCAGAGTTCGTTCGCGGCGCGACGCAATGTTATAAACAGCCTACGTATCGATCAAGCGACTTCGCGTCGCGCCGTCGCTGAGTGTTCGCGGTGAAGAGGCGCGATACATTTGAAATGACGCGCCATTTGCCTTTGCGCTACGTCTATCGCGTCGCCTTGCAATGCAGCGCTACACTACGGACGTCGCGCGATGGCAAGCTCGTTGCTGCTTTTCTTAAATGTTCTTCCTTAACACAACCAAATCTAACAATGAAAGCTATAAAATGGCATTTTTTGGTCATTTGCACTTAAAAGAACACGCAAAAACTGTAGTTACTGCTACAAAAAAAACTGTCGTTGCTTGTTTGTCAGAAATTGTTTACGCGAGTCAGGCGGGCGTTGTCCAGCTGGACAACAGGGGGGACGTTAAAATTTCGGGCGAAAACTTTAAAAAATCGGGAGTGTTTTCAGTCGCGTTTCTCTTTCTGTGAAGAAAACAGGTCGTGGAACGAGGGGTTCGGACATGGTTGTCTCAAATATTGTAATAGCAACAAAACGATGAAAGAGCTCAATAGTACAGCTCCACAACAGTACATGGGAGAAAAGTACATAACGATGTAATAGACATATTTTAAGCAGTATTCAAATTTTCAGCACATAAAACAGATTTTTAGAAGAGTTGCATTCATTAATCGGGCCTATTACCGCTTAAATTCTTCACTTGGAAAATTGGACAACGTACGTCCCCCTATAAAATTTCAGATTTTCAAAATTCTGAGAAAAGACTAAGATTCCCCATGAAATCCCCACAAACTGATATCTAACACCCCTCCCATCACCTTAAAATCACGAAGAAAATCGCTTGAAACACGTTTTTACCGTTGTTCAAAACCGCGCTCTCGGCTGTAATTGTACAACGCTAATATCTTTTTCAATTAAACAATTCCAAGATCCTGAAGGTGAAATGTTCATTCTTGGCCTATCATCTACTATCTACCACGATGCCGCTCGGAAACTCCTCAGTCTAGTGCATTCCGGAGCAAGGAGTTCAATCTACCACTGGGGCGAGCCGTTGAAAAATATCGCGCCCCAATGCCAAACCGCGTCTGCCACCGGCGGTGGTTTTGCGGGCACTGCTGTGCGGTAAAGTGCCCGCAAAACCACCGCCGGTGACACCCCTCCCCACCCGCGCTTGCACCCCTTCTGTTTGAACAATACTAGTTGGGAATCGAGCTTTTTTGAACCTGTGAAGGGTTACGCACCCACAAAAGGCTTCCACCCACCCGGAGGTCTCGATGCAAACCTAGTTGGAGGTTTCTTATCCGTCAAAACGTAGACTTCTGCCGGTATCTGCTATTTGATAGTGCCATCAGTCGTTCTTACAGAAACTTCATCAAAACGCTTAGAGTTTTGATAGTGTATCTTCTCCTTCTTTGCAGCCGCGAAGAGAGTAATTGCTATAGGTTCAGAAACTGGGCGACCAGCGTCGGATTCGTCCTAAGGTATATTGTAGTGAATGTTGTGGGTTTTTTTTGGACAGTTGAATAAGTGTAGGGTATTGTGGCCAGGACCACCACAGTCCGGGCAAACGTCGGGAGTGCTACTGCCGATCCTGTTCACGTAGGACTTCAGGAACGTTGGGTGCCCACAGCGCAACGAGGCTAGAGTGCATCTGGCACGTCTACTAAGCTGAGACTCAGACTCAGAAACTCGAGGCGGCACAGTACCCAGAATAGGATTAACAGCCGCTCTTTCCAGATACCCTCGGACGAACTGGGTGTGCTCCTCGAGCAACAGACGGAGGCGTTCTTTTTGTGAATCGTGCCATCGCTGCAGGTTGACTTTATCTGGAGCATCGGCAAAAGGTTTTCTGATGTCTCTCTCTCTTATAGGCTCAAGTACTCTCCAAGATGGGTGGTTGGGCTGTTTGCCCATGTTGATATACAGCTGCTGGGCCTGGAGCTGACAGTGCTCCTTTACTGGTAGCACCCGTGTCTCGGCGTGTGAATGCTCGATTGGCGAACTCCTAGCACATCCGGTGGCGATCCGAAGAGCAGCGTTTTATACACGCTGCACCTTAGTCTAGGATGAGTCCGACACTAAGTGCTGCCAAAGCGGTGCCGCATACTCTAGGGCGGGCTGCAGTATAGCCTTATACGTGGTCAGAATAGTTTCCTTACTGCTGCCCCATGATGTACCTCCCAGCGCTCTTAGCACATTGAGCTTAGCTTTTACAACTGCCTGCTTTTGCTCGGTGTTCTTGTGAAACTTCAGCAATGGATCGAGTATAAGGCTGAGTAGTTTGACGAAACGAACAGCAGGCAGGCGATCTCCACCCCAGCTGACATCGGGATGAGCGCTGTGCTTTTTGAGTTCCGTTGTGAAAACTGATACTGAAGACTTGGCAGCTGAGACCCTGAGCATCTTGTTATCGAAATAGGTTTTCAAATCAATCAGGTACTCGTTGATCTTGCTCGCGGCCACTTGTATGTCGCGGTTTTGGCACATGATTGTCATATAATCAGCGTAGGCGACAAATTTAATGTCCGGAGGAGGTGCCGGAATGTCCTCTAAGTACAGATTGAGCAGAGCGGGCGATAAGACTTCGCCTTGCGGAACACCGGCAGCTATGGGGATAATTTTAGAGACATGATTTTGAAACATAACTTTTGCTCGACGGCCCTTGACGAATGCTGTTATCCAACGCTTCTGCCACGGAGGAATAGAGGACTTCAGTATGTTATCCGATAGAATACCCAGGTTAACACTGTCAAATACCTTTGCCAAGTCCAGGGCTACAGGAACGCTCCTGAGGGGCTTTCTCTTGTTGAAGCCGTCGATGACATAGCCAACGATTTCTAAAAGCGCCGTCGTGGTGGAATGTAGCTTCCTGCAGCCGTGCTGGTGATGTTGTTTCTCATTATGCTGAGCCAAATCATTGACGATAAGCTTTTCAGTAACCTTGGCTAGAGGTGACAAAAGGCTTATTGACCTGTATCCTTTCGCTGATGACAGCGATTTACCGATCTTAGGCAGAGGAATGACATTTGTTGTTTTCCAGTCTTGTGGCAGTGTGCAGGTTCGGAATGATGTTTTCATTAAATCGGTGAACAGCGAGAGAAATTCACTGGGGAGCTTCTTTAGGACTGCTGGACAAATTCCATTAGGTCCAATGGCTTTGGAATTACGCATTTCCTTTACAATCTTCTTTACCTGCGCAGGAGTGAAGGTGTCAGCCGTGCCCATAAGCGGAAGGCGGCACAGCTCCCTTACTGTCACTCGGTTTTGTGGGCTTCGCTTCGCACATGTTATGAAGAAGCTCTTGCTCAAAGCGTAAGCGGCATCTTGTCCTGACTTGAATACATTGCTCTCAGACTCGATAGTAGATGCGGTTGCGGGTGTGGCTTTTCCGGAGAGTTTTCTCAGGATTTTCCATGTCGCAGCACCATCTGCCTTGAAGTTCAATTTTTCAGTAAACTTCTGCCACTCGTCCTTCTTGTGCCTGTCCAAGTCTTTTCTAATCTCATCGTCAAGCTGAGTGACCTCCGGGTCCAGGTGGTTGGCAGATCTCTTTTCATCTCTTGTACTGATTTTCTGAAGTATATCCCTGGTGACATTAGGGCAAAAAGTTTTCACAAGTCCTTCTGGTACGTGACGCTCTTTCTGGTGCACATCGCCATTCCATGGATATTCAGCCGCTCGGTGGAGCGCAACCTCTTTGAATAGGATCCAGTCTGCAAGGCCTGAATTGAGATAAGAACGGTGACGAATACCAGAATAAGGGGCTAGAGAATTTGAGAGAACGATATGGACGAAGATGGGAATGTGATCACTAGACAGAGTTGTAGAAGTGGACCACGAGCAAGCACTAGAGAGATTGGAGGAAACGAGCGAGATGTCTGGGCTAGAAGATCGGCCGATGGCAGGGAGGCGAGTGGGCTGATCATCGTTAAGGATAACCAGGTCGCACTCCTCCGCCCATTCTTCGACGTCTTCTCCTCTAACATCAGAGTCAAGTGAAGAGCGAAAGGTATGAGCATTGAAGTCGCCCGCGAAGAGGACTGAGGGTGAGAGTGCTTAGTCATTGAGTTGTTTTACAAGAGGGATAGGATTATAGGTTGGGGGAATGTAGATGTTGAAGAGAGATAGGGGAGTTTTGAGTGGGAGATGGATGGGGACGTACTCGAGAGTGCCGTCCTTAGGGACATTGGGAATTAGGTGAGAAGGAAGAGTGGATAGTACAAAAGTAGAAACTCCTCCACCGAAGGACGATCTTGGAGCATGGTATGAAGTATAGCCAGGGATATTTGGTTGAGAAGAGGTAGCAGAGAGAGAGTTTGGTTTCCTGAACTATGATAACATCTGGATGGTGAGTACGAGCAAAGAGAGAGAGAGTTCAGATAGTTTGCCACGAAGGTCATCGAGATTTATATGTATAATGGACAGTATAATGGCGTATAATGTATAATGGTGTATGTTTTGGACAAGACACTCGTCGCGTCCCTGAGCGGTCGGTGTTCTGTGAGCTCTGCACAGCGATCTTCTGTCGTCATCAGTTTCCTCTGCCTACTGGTAATTGCTGGTGCCCTATCGCCTTATCTCATCACAGTACTTCGGTGGTTCATATCATCATACTCTTTCCTGTTGTACCCTTTCACAATGGTCATGACCCGTGCTGGTGCGAAGATTTATGCATCCCAATGTTGTTCCTCGATGACCGGAAGTGCCGACATTGCAGTGGCTGTTGATCGATTGAAGGCAGATGAGATGTTCCCTGATCATGCAAAGGACATTTTGATTCATTTGCTTGCCTCTCATCGTGAACTAGAATCTCTTTTGAGAAGGAATTTGGATCTCGAAGTCAAGGTTGAAGCGTTATCTGTTGAGAATGCTGATCTGAAACGTAAGATTTCTCTAATTTCTTAGTCAGCTAATACTGTCTCTTCTCCTATTCCGCAGTCGTTGAAATTATCCGCGGATAAAGTGTATGATGATGAGGATAATGCCGCTATTATTTTTGAAAGGCGTAGGTCGTTGGTTTTGTCTGGTATACCCGAACGTGAATCATGGCCGGTTAAGTATCGTGTTCGTTATGATTATTCAAGTGCGTGCAATGTTCTACATTTTCTTAATGTTGAATGTGTACCTGTAACTGTTTATCGCCTAGGAAGGCCCATACAAGGTTATAATCGTAAGCTGAAGGTGATTCTACCATGTTCCGCTATGCAGAAATTCGCGCTCGAGAATGCTGACCGTCTCCGGTTTTTTCCTGAAAGGGGAGTCTCTATTCGAGAGTCTCTTCCATTTGGAGAGAGAAATTGGAGAAAGGAGGCTTCTAAGGCTTCTAGGGGGTTTGGGTCTGATTGGGGATGTCGGACCTTCGCACCTTGCCTTGGGTGGTGGGGGGCCGCCAATCCTAGCTCCAGTGCCCATCCTTCTGGAAGTCCTTTGCAGTCTCCGAGTCAGGTGTCTTTAAACTAGAAGGATCGGATCTTAGGCCGCTACAGGGAGTCATAACTTGTTTTTATGCGAATGTGCGTTCTGTATCGAAGAATGCTAATTATGTTAGTTTTGTACTGGGTAATAATTTTGATTTAAATGTCTTCTCTGAGACGTGGCTTAAAGACAGTGTTCACGATAAAAAAATGTGTTTCATTTTCCACTAGGAATGGGTAGTGGAGGGGCACACTGTAACGCTGACGTTGAAAGAACGCATGAAAACGAGCCAGGAAAAGCTCCAAAAGAGCCCGAAGTTGCCATTTCGAGCGCAGGGCAAACCCAAAAGCGCAACACACGCCCACTAGACTATGTGAACGAATATTCGGAAAACGAATATTCGGCCGAATAAACGAATAATTCGATTGTTCGGAGAAGTCTATTTTTCGAATAATTTGTTTATTCGAATATTCGGAAAAGTCAATTTTTCGAATAATTCGTTTATTCGAATATTCGGAAAAGTCAATTTTTCGAATAATTCGTTTATTCGAATATTCGGAAAAGTCAATTTTCCGAATAATTCGTTCATTCGAATATTCGAACCGCCCAATATTCGATTATTCGGCCGAATAAACGAATAATCGAATAATTCGATTGTTCGGAGAAGTCTATTTTTCGAATAATTTGTTTATTCGAATATTCGGAAAAGTCAATTTTCCGAATAATTCGTTTATTCGAACATTCGGAAAAGTCAATTTTTCGAATAATTCGTTTATTCGAATATTCGCAAGAGTCAATTTTCCGAATAATTCGTTCATTCGAATATTCGAACCGCCCAATATTCGATTATTCGGCCGAATAAACGAATAATCGAATAATTCGATTGTTCGGAGAAGTCTATTTTTCGAATAATTGGTTTATTCGAATATTCGGAAAAGTCAATTTTCCGAATAATTCGTTCATTCGAATATTCGAACCGCCCAATTATCGATTATTGGCCGAATAAACGAATACTTTCAGAAAAATAAGAGGCAGAGTCTCTGGCACATGTCCATTTTCGCGGTGTTGAGGTGAAATGTCCCCAATCGAACTGGTAGAAAATTCGAATATAATCGGAATAACCCAATATTAAACATGAGATAGTCAGAAACCTAATGGTGGAGTATCTCGCTCAGCACCGAATTTGTGGACAGACGTAGCAGATACTGTTTTTAATCTGATGGAGTATGTCGCAAACAAACTCGAGCGATGTTCCAGAAACGGCTACCGTACGCTGCTAGAGTATTATGTAATACTTAATTCCCATGAATTTAAGTCAATCTCTGCAGCTTTGAGCCAGTTCCTATTCAACATTCACCTTATATTTTTGCGGTCCAGAGGTGAAATGTCTCCAAGCAAACTGGGTGCTATCTTGGGGGCCACTTTGTCTGGGTGCTCTTGGCCCCGCCCATTTTATCGTGCCGCACTAAACTTGAACACCTACTCGGGATTACCCTCCCCCGCACAAATCAGGAGTGTTTGCGGCACGGAAAAATGGGCGTGGTCATGTGCGATACAACACTGCCCCCTCCCCCGCTCAGATAGCTCCCTAAACTGATAGGAAATTCGGATATTGTTGGTAGATACTGTTTAGAAAATCCAGAGAATTTGATCGTATCGTTTAACAACTACTCATAGACAGTGAGTGGTAAATGTTAGTTTGAATACTCTCATGATATAATGTGGAATGTATTTTTCGTGGAAGTACATTGGCATAGCTTTGATCTATATAATACTATACAAAAATAGGTCAAGAAAGTTGGTAGTGCCGCGAACGGTGGTTTGATTATGCGTATTCGGTCCGTACTTCTTATTCGAATACTCGCGATTTTGGCCGAATATTCGAATTATTCGCATTCGAATCATTCAAGAGTCAAATTTTCGAATAATTCGTTTATTCGAATATTCGGAGAAGTCAGTTTTTCGAATAATTCGTTTATCCGAATATTCGAAAGAGTCAATTTTTCGAATTATTCGTTTATTCGAATATTCGAAAATTTTTATTCGTTTGATATACTCTAACGCCCACCGACGTAAAAAAATGAATGCTCGAGATCGTTAGATGAGCGATGATTTCCAATCACTAGCCCCGTTCTTCCCTTCATTCTCAACTTCTCTCTTCAGTCAGGTCGATCAGTGATATGATTTGTTGCGAGTACCCATCAGTTGTTGTTGGTGATTTTAACTATCCGGAAATAGACGAATGATCTCAGAAAATCTTTGCCGCCCTGTTCCTCTCTGTTCGTTAACACGATTACTATTCATGATTTGAACCAACTGATAAGGGAGCCTTCTAGAGGAGTGAATTGCCTGGATCTGGTTCTTTCTAATGATAGCACTTGTAGGTAGTTTGAAAGTTGGACCTCCTGTGGGAACTAGCGATCATGACAGCGTTAGTTCTGTCCTTAATTGTCCATATGGGGAGCCTGTGGTTACGCTTGTACGTGATTTTTCTCGAAGTGATTATCAAAGCATCTGTATCGACTTATCTACTATCAAATGGAGGGATTCCTTTGAAGGCGCGTCCTCCTTTGATGGAAAATACGAGTTGTTCTTGGAAATTTTGAGTAATGCTATAGATACCTTTGTACCATTTAAGCGCAAATTCGCGACTCGTTCTGTTCTTCCTCCCTATCTCCAAAATATGTCGGACCATAGAATTTGTCTGTTCAGAGTGGCATATAATACTTAGTCCCGCTTGGATTGGAACAACTTTCGTAACTTTTCATTGCTTTTTGAACGTCGATTTTCGAAATACAATCGAAAAAAGGAGAAGAGAGCCATCAACAATGGTGATCAGCAGGATTTTTATAAAATTTTGAATGAAAAACCTGGAAAATCTAATAAAATTCCCTGTCTGAAGAAAGATGATTGTTTCGTTATCATGGAGACAGACAAGGCTAACTTGCTAGCGGACAAGTTTTATGAGGTCTACGGGGATGTAGCGACGTGTTCCCTCTTTTCTGTCCTGTAATCGAGCACCAAATGTGTACTTTTCCATCTTTTGAAAGTGCTGAGATTTTTGACCTTCTCAGAAAGTTGCCTAAATCATTTTCTGTTACACCGGACTTTATACCTACGGTTTTTGTTAAAAACATCGCTCATGTGATTGCCGGTCCTCTGGCCTATCTTTTTAACCAGTCGATTTGGTATTCAGAAGTGCCTCAGAGGTGGAAACAATCGTTTGTGACTCCTTTGTTAAAAAAAGAGCCTTCTCAAGTGGTGGAGAACTATAGACCAGTAAGTATCACTTCAATTTTTTGCAGAACCTTTGAAAAGATCCTCAAGAAACATATCGTAGACCATCTGGAGAAAAATATAATTATTCCCGCGAATCAACGTGGGTTTGTTGCAGGGAGGTCGACTGAAACGAATTTGCTGGAATGTATTAGTGATTGGAGTGATTACTTGGAGTCGAAGATTGCTTTCGATGTGATTTATTTGGATTTTTCGAAGGCTTTCGACAGGGTGCACCATCACAAACTAATTTTGAAACTTGAGAAAATGATGTTTTTCATTGGTATGCAGATGGTCAACAAGCTACCTTCGTGACCGTACCTTCCAGGTCAAAGTGGGGTCTAGTTTTTCATCCAGCAGGACGGTCAGTAGCGGGTTACCACAAGGTGGGGTTCTGTCGCCCATTTTCTCCGCTGTCTACACAGCTGAACTTCCCCTGTTTTTGGAAGGTACTGGAGTGATCTGTAAACAATTTGCCGATGATGTGAAAATATATAACAAAATAGAGTCGATCGTTGATGTCGAAAATGTTCAGGCCGCTCTGGAAAGAATACTGGACTGGTCTAAATTTTGGAATTTGCCACTTGCCCCTGAGAAAAGGTTCACATGAGAGTGGGAGTTTCCAGTATTCAGGTCACTTACCACCCATTAACATCTGTTTCCCTTGTGAAGGACTTAGGTTTCCACTATGATAATGAACTTGATTTCTCTGCTCATTATCATGCTATTTGTAGCAAAGCTTCAGTGCGCACATTTCATATTTTCAAAGCCTTGTCAACTTGTAACAAAAGTGTCTTATCGCGTGCGTATCAAGTATATGTTAGACCAATAATGGAATCGGGGACTTCAGTATTCTGTTCGTGTAAACAGAGAGATATTCAACTTTTGGAAAGGGTACAAGAAAATTTCACTCGCAAAATTTTCCGGAGAATGAACGGTTTTTCGTATGCTAGAGTCCCTGGTCCCGTAAGGAGGAATCAAGACCTGCCATTACACTCCCTAGAGTCTCGCTGTAAGCGAAACGATGTGTGCGTGATCTTCAAGATCTTGAGTGGAATGTTGAGAATTGACTAGTCGAAATTCTACAAATTTGTAACCTCTAGGACACGTGGAAACTCGGAGAAAATTTGTTATGGGGATCCCAAAACTAATCTCTGATTGAATAGTTTCACATGTAGGGCTGTTTGAGTATTCTTCTTGCGTGGTAATTTTTTGATTTGTGTTCTGCTGTATCATATTGTGCTCCCGTTTTTTCACGACTGCCTTATGTAGCGTATTGAATAAATAAATAAATAAATAATAGAAAGGGGGCGACTGGAAGTAGAGGAATCAGAGTTGGAAGGTGAGGAGCATAGAACACAGCGAAAAGCAGAGTTATGATGCCTCACAGAACTGAGACCCGAACAGAAGAGATGCACCCACCTTTGGCATCTGAAGCACTGGACGCTTGTTTTACTCCATGTGACATCCTTGCCGCACGTGGCGCATGGGTACTTCTGAGCGGGTCCAGGATTCCTCTCCACGCCGGCCCTTTGTAGGAGAATCCTTAGGCGCTATTCATACTACTCAACGCCAGCGCAGCACGCGCGTGCCGCGCTGGCGTGGTGTTTGTGTATGAATACTTTCTACGCGCGTGACTCGCTCGCCGCGCTTGCGGAGACTATGAATATTCTAGCGGCGACGCCATGGCGGAGCGGTGAAGCTGGAATGAATGAGACGATCGATAAATAATATCAGTGGATGAAAACGCCAAGGCGTTCCGGGTGGCAGTATGAATACTGCAGCGGCGACGCCATGGCGGAGCGGGAGGAGCGTGACGCGCGAGCGGGGCGTGAAGCCATTCATACACAAACGCCACGCCAGCGCGGCACGCGCGTGCCGCGCTGGCGTTGAGTAGTATGAATAGCGCCTTAGGAAAGCAGAGTCCAGCCAGCATCTTTCCCATAGCAAAAACCCTCTTCGTGGAGGGTTTGATGTCGGTTTGCACGGAGTTGATGTTGCTTCCTCCACACGGCCGCGGCACGAACGTACTACATCTCGGCAGCTTTGATAGTCTGTCATTCATTCTTCCCTCGTATCCTGAGGGACCCCATCCTACTAGGTTTGCAGAGTTTTGCCCACACCGAGGTGTTGTCCATTAAAAGTTAGGAAACGTTCCACATCCTCACCATGATTTCCTCCACTACAAAAAAAATCCTATCAGCTTAGGCTCGCCTATTGCGTCATTTTTATATCATTCCTGACTTTTTGTTAGCTTGCTGCACGATCAAGATTATGACGAAACTTAATGCAAGCAAGGAACAAGTATCTAGCGTTTTTTGATTTCTGCTTTAATTTACCCACATTTTTCTTCATCGTTATGCCATCATGAGATTGTGAGGCGATCTCAATACAGATGTTGTTGCTCAAGGGCAAGTCAAAACTACACTCCACGAGCCTAATTTTAGTCGGATGGGAAGTGCAGTAATTATTTTTGAATGATTCAGTTCGAAATATACTTTTTTTTTGAAATTTTCAACCACAAAAACGGAAAATTTTTTCAGAACCTGAGGGGGACGTAAAAGTTTTGAACATTTTTCAAAAATTTCGATCTCCAAGGGGCAGGGTCCAGCAGCCCGTTGGCAAGGGCCGCAAAGTACTTACGACCCCCCTCTTCGGTGGTTAATCGGCGCCCAAAATATGAGAAATCGTAACGACCCCTACCAGGGAAAATTGGGCATTACAACGAACTATTTCTTTTCGTAAACAATTAGCTAGAATCAATGAAAAGAAACAAATATAAGCTCATGAAAAAACAGCCCGCCCGTAGCTCGATCAAAAATTATCCACTGAAATAATTCTGCATCAAGATGGGCAGGTTTCAACAAACTTCCAGCATGATTTTGCGATATCCAGAAAAATGTCATGTTCAAAAAGGCAGCACTCCACTAGCCCGATCGAAATTATTCCAGAAAAAATTGAGCATTACGACGGGCGGTCTTTTACAAAAAATACAGCTGCAATATGCAAAAAAAAGCAAAACAGCCCGACCCACGTACAAATGCGCGAGTTCATCGTGAACTTTGGGCAATGGTTTGAAGCTTACGGGTGGGTGAATTTCAAGAAGTGCTGTCGAATTGCACGCTTCATGCGGATATATTTTTTGCTATACCTTATATTTTACAAGTGTGTGACAAAATGAATGAAGAATTAAATGTTGTAATCATCATAGATTTTTTCACTTGATTGATGAGGTCGTTTTCAGCGGTAATCTTTTAGAAGAATCCAAAAATACCGATTCGTCTCTATTCGGGCGAAGAATAACGAGAATAAATAAAGGTGATACAGCATTAATGGAGAGCGCCCAGGCCTCGCGCCCTTTCCTTAATGGTGTCCGGACCTGGCGCCATTTATGACGCCTTATATATTTTCATGTATTATTATTTCGGAAGTTTGAGAAGTTCGGAGAAAAAGCTTTGGCAAATTTTTACACACGCAGATTACCTCAAAGTCTAGGGTCTTAGTAGCCTGAAATTCTATTGCTAAAGGGATGTCGCCCGTTGGATCGTGATGGCAAAAGACCTGTGATTTGCCAGCGTGGCTAGCCAACGTCAACCACTTTACCTCGCCTAAACACTTGCACTTTAGTCGGGAAGGGAAGTGAAACTACGACAGTTTGTGAGGAATTCTATGTGGAACTCATCATCTTTTTTCGAAGTTGAAATTTTTATTATAAATGGGGGGTCGTACGTCTTATAGTGTTCTTCAAAGACGACGTGCAGCAAATTTTTGCCTACAAGGAGGTTATGAACGATTGAATGGACTTCGCAGTGGTTCTACTCAGGTTGTGAACAGTTGTTATTTCGTTTTTAATTTGCAAAACGACTTTTCTACAATTTCTTTACCCTTTTTGTTCTCTCTCTCTCTCTCTCTCTCTATATATATATATATATATATATATATATATATATATATATATATATATATATATATATATATATATATATATATATATATATATATATATATATATATATATATATATATATATATATATATATATATATATATAATCACGGGTGACTGGTCGGTCACCCGGGGGGGATGTCTAGGGTACGTGACCGAACTACTCCAGGCTAATTTTTATTCAATTGAGAGTGGTGAATCCTCACCACTCTCTTTCCACAAGAAAACGATCCTAGAATGAGCTCTCGCTCGGCTTATATAAGATTGTGGGCGGGGTCCAAATACATTGGGCAAGTGAATCGATGATGGCAGTGAGAGAGTGTGTTAGTGGGCGAGTGCGCCAGAGAACCAGGGCGCGTTAGACAAAAACAACAAGGCCAATCGGCCGCCTCTGCCAACTAACAAGGATGTTGATCGATATGAATGGAAATACTGGATTACTCAAGGAAAAACATGAAACATTACAAAAACAACTATAACGCACTAATACAAGAATAGATCATAGCAGTAAAGCATACAATAGGGAGACATCTGATTTCACATGCCCCCCCCCGTACGGTTGAGTCGCCTCGACTCAGCAACTTCAAAAAAAAGAAAAGATCAGATAATAACCGGCAGGACATTGAGATCAATTACGGCGCGGAGTTTTCGGATGGCGATCCATAAACGAGCGATCATCTCTCGGGCCACGGTCCCTGTTGGTGCGCTTCTGCGGTCGTCGGTGGGCATCGTACGTATTCTCAGGCTGGCGAAACGTCATGTTGATCGAGTGACGGCGGTGTTCGGGATCCTTGATTACAAAGAAGTTCGGCTTGTGGTCGTCGCATCGTCTCTTGGCTTTTGCGATCTGCTCTTGTTTTCGCTGCTCCTTCAGCTCCTCTGACGCGAATTGGAACTCCTTGACCTTGATCACATCGCACATTGTGATTCTCATCTTCTCAAGGTACTTTAGGATCTGACGGGGGTTGAACGGTGATCTTTTGTACCGAGGATCAGTGCCCATGCAGTCGGAAGGGTGAGTGTGAGGCGAGTGCTCCAGGGCCTCAGTGTAGTGATCTCTAACCATCGCCTCAAATCCTCTATCGGCAGCAGTCATCTCCTTGACAAACTCGGTGCACACCTGACCGATTTTCGTCCACTCCTGTGCACGACTGTCCTCATATGGATGTGGAAAGAACAACAGAGTTCCTCCTGGCTGCAAGTGTCTTTCCAATACAATCCGAACTTGGCGCATTCCGCGATCCGAAGGCAGGATGTCGGGCCAGATGATCACGATAGCCGTGACGGGCGGGCTCTCAAGCAGCTTTTGCGCCAGCAGCTCCCAACTGTCGTACACATACAAGACGATATCCTCATCGTAGTCGATCTCGGAGACCGCGCGGTTGAATGCACATGGCAGTGCGATGAATACTTGCTGGCGGCAGGTTAAAGCTAACCCAGGCACTTTCGTGTAGCTCAGCATCGACAGCGCTTTGGTTATACATGCGCCCACGTCAAACTTCACGGGCCACGGGAACAGAGCTGGATGATCGTATCGGGTCTTTACGACGGTATCCATGACTGTGGCGAACTCATGACATCTGCGGCAGTGCGCTTTCAAGGCCAGCGCCAGTCCATATGGAGTCATGTACGCAGAGTTTTTCATGCGTAGTTCCTCTTCCTTTCGTTCATCACCCCAACACTCTTGCTCCGATATGGAAGCTACGTTGGCGAGCTGGAACATATCCGAGACTCTCTTAGATCTTGCCATTGGGTGTTTGAGCGTAGGGAGTGCCACATGCGCCATTTGACCGAATAGACCGCATTCGCATCCTTTCCGCAGATAGAGTGGATGATCTTCCGTGATCAGAGTTCTGAAACAGTAAATTCTGTTGGAACTGACATTGTTGTCAACCGGTTGTTTTCTTGGTCTGCCTCTCTTTTTCCGTGTCTTGCCTGTACGTAGGGGCTCATCAGAGATACCCTGGGGCAGTTTCACGAGAACATCAAAGGGGACCCGCACCGCGTCCCTGTTACCGTCTATGAGTGTTATGAGGGCACTATTGCCACTAGTCTCGAGAACGCGGTACGGCCCTTCCCATGGATTGACCAGTTTCGGGTTACGGGACGACTGTCTCTCCCCCGGTATTCGCATGTAAACTCGGTCACCAACTTCTGGTGGCCTCAAACATACTTTCTTGTCGCGATCGTATGCGACCTTCATCTTATTGCGCATTTTCTCGTTTACCTGGCGAGCGTACTGCCTGGCAACCTCTGTACCCACTGCTACCTCCTGGGCGTAGCTTTCGACGTCGACGTTGTACCGGCTAAGCTCTCGCTCAGGTACAACCTGCCACGGTACATGCGCGTCAAATCCATGCAATAGGAAGAACGGCGATTCGCCAGTTGCCTCGTGCGCCGTGGTGTTATATGCAAAAACGCAGTACGGGAGCATTTTGTCCCACTCTGTGGGTGTGGACACCTTCTTTCGTAGCATTTGGATGAGGGTCTGATTGAACCTTTCGGTAACCCCATTTTCCCGTGGGTTATAGCCTTTGGTGAAGACGTGGTCAACGCCCATTATAGACCGAAGTTCTTTCATGAGTCCATTGTCGAACTCGCCACCTTGGTCGCTTAAAATGCACTTGGGTTGACGCCCTCCTTCTGCTATCCACCTTTCAAAAAGTGTGCGAGCTACTTCCGCGGCAGTTTTGGACTGAATAGCGTACGCTCCTCCAAACTTAGAAAAGTGATCGATTACACTCAGTATGTATCGATTTCCGTCGGTTGTGGGACCCATCTCGAGGATGTCGATCCCGACCAGCTCGTAAGGCTTCGACGTGATGATAGGCTTGAGAGGAGGGGTCATGGCGTGTCTGTGGTTATGGCACAGACAGTCGCGACATTCCTCTGACCAATTAACTATGTCTCGTTTCATAGTTTCCCAAAAGATCCTTTTCGAAATCTGTCTCAACAGCTTCTTGGGGCCAAAGTGTCCAGCCAGCAGGCCTGCGTGAGCCTCGTTGAAAACTACCTTCCTTTGGGACGGTGGAACTATTCTCCGTCTCAACTCGTTATCCAATAGAGCCAGGTAACCTTGATCCATGACAAAGTCTGCGACCTTGAACTTCTGCGAGAGGTCCCGGGTTCGAATCCCGGTTCGGCCCCCAAATCACGGGTGACTGGTCGGTCACCCGGGGGGGATGTCTAGGGTACTTGACCGAACTACTCCAGGCTAATCTTTATTCAATTGAGAGTGGTGAATCCTCACCACTCTCTTTCCACAAGAAAACGATCCTAGAATGAGCTCTCGCTCGGCTTATATAAGATTGTGGGCGGGGTCCAAATACATTGGGCAAGTGAATCGATGATGGCAGTGAGAGAGTGTGTTAGTGGGCGAGTGCGCCAGAGAACCAGGGCGCGTTAGACAAAAACAACAAGGCCAATCGGCCGCCTCTGCCAACTAACAAGGATATTGATCGATATGAATGGAAATACTGGATTACTCAAGGAAAAACATGAAACATTACAAAAACAACTATAACGCACTAATACAAGAATAGATCATAGCAGTAAAGCATACAATAGGGAGACATCTGATTTCACAATATATATATATATATATATATATATATATATATATATATATATATATATATATATATATATATATATATATATATATATATATATATATATATATATATATATATATATATATATATATATATATATATATATATATAACGTAATTTTTTCCACCCAAAAAATTAACGATCCCCTCCCCAGTTTTCTTTTCCACGAAATTTTTTACGGCCCCCTTCACCTATCGTTGGCAAGCTATCCACACCTGTTGGACCCTGCCAGGGGGGGGACGTATGTAGCTTCGTCGAGGTCCTGGACAACGGTCTGCCTGACCCTATGTGTACATACGCAATTGAGCGTAGTCCCCCAGCTTTCGCGCAGTGTTCTCACCTGAATACTTGAGCGACGCGATTTTCGCGTCGCTTTGACATGTCCCATCGCGTCGCCCCGCGAAAACTCTGAACACCGCCTTAGACGCGTGCTGCCACTTCAGCACCGCTGAGGGGGCTCTGCTCAAACGCCATGGCGGTTTGATGATCTGTACCATTGATCGACTGTCAATTTCATTCTTGCCCAACATGATTAAGTTCAGCTTAATCGTAAGGTATTTATAGAATTTGTGTGCATGCCATAGTTGAGGCTCAACTTTACCCCACTCTTTCATTGCTTTGACGCGGGAGGTTTCCTAGTTGCCTTCCCTGCGTGACGCGTAATGAAAATTCACATAGCCCACCGCTCGTTCCGCGCGTCACCTAAGGTGCAACTTTGACATTAGTACTACGAGTAAGGCCATTGTTATACCAAAAGTTTGCGACCGCGACAGGTGGGGTCAGCTGATACAAATCGTGTCGGGACCAGACCCACACATTAGAAAAATGCTGTGACAAGAGCAGTTTGCAGCACCTGTCGCGGTCGCTGGCTTGAAAGGGGATGTTATGTCTGAAATGTGGAAAACGTGCGGTAATCGGTCGCTGTCGCGCCTGTCCGTCGCAGTGCAGTGCACTGCGACGGGTGTCAGCGACATCGACCCAGCCAAATCCGGCATCGTGGCGGGTGTTTCTTGGCCATGAGCGACAGCGACGGCTGGCCCTCAGCGACAGCGACGTAACAGTGCTCTGCGACCGCGACAGGCCTTTCGTGGGGTATAACAATGGCCTAACAGTAAACACTGTCGACGCGTTCTTCATGGAACAGTCGCAAACAGGGGTGGTCTCGAGAGTTGTTCGCGATTAATTTTCCAAAAACTTTCATTTGTTTGGCATAAACGCTATTGGGTTTAAGGAATGAAGACTGCCTGGATATAGATAATGTTCGTCTATTAATAGCTCAATCTCAAATCGAAGTTTTGCAGGTGGTTCGTCGCGCTACATTTCAGAGGATCGACAACTAAACTTTTTCCTCTAGAAATGAAACAAATTTTATGAATTTTCGATCTTGTTTCGCATTGTTTGGTAGCAATTCGGACCGTGGAATCGATCGCGCTTTCGGAATCCGAATAGCTTTGCATAAAAGAAAGTTACGTGCATCGGACGTCTTGTTTTTGCCATCTTTGGATATGCTCTCAGTTTTTACAAATGTAGCGCGTATGTTGTACACATGTTGTATACAGTGGGGTGTGTGATGGCAAGGGTGAATTCTGCATGTATCACCCGGTAATCATCATGCACTTTACCGCCAGTTAGGGAAGAATAACTTCATCAGCGGACTGCATCTGTTCCTAGTGTTGATAGGTAGTTTTCGCTGGTTCTAGTGCCTCACTTATATTGCTTTCCACCAAGCCAGTCGTCTCTCTGGGGAAAGTCTCTGTAAGGTGACATTTGGCTGATTTATTCCGCCCATGACCCATCATTGTTGGCACGTTCGCATAGACTCTGTCATGAGCGTGAAGGCGTTAGAATGCTTATTCGAAAAAAAGGATTGGGAGAGAACCACCAATCAGAAATCAGAGAAGATCGAGTATCTGTCTTGTTGGAAGTATGAATGATGGAACAGGTGAAGTAGTGAAAGCGAACAAAACTAACAAGGGAAGTATACAAAGCGTAGGTCGGATCTGCCAAAACGACTAGTATGGTTAGTATCTCTTCTGGCTCAATACTAAAAATGAGCAGTATCCCGCCCCGAGCCGCAGGTTCAAAAAAGTTGTGAGCATTTTTAAGCCTCGCGAAGGGTCGCATAAGGGTTTTTTTGGAGTTTCAAAAAATCTTCTCGGATTTAGCTCAAAATTTGTATGTAGGGGTAATCTAGGGTGATGAACACGAATCTGGAGTCCATTTGTCAAATTTTTGAGGTTTACTGTAGGTTACGGTAGGTAACATGTCATTTAGGGGTCAAAACCCACCTTAGTATTTTGAAAATCGACAAGCGGACGTTAAATTCGTATTCTACACCCCGCATAACCCCCGTATACAAATTTTGAGTAAAATCTGAGATTTTGATAAAACTGCCGTATACCCACCATAATCTACAGTAACCTGCAAAAAATCAATGAACGGACTCCGGATTCGTGTTAAGCACTCCAACTAACCCTCAGCAAATGATTTTGAGACATATCTATCGTAGAAACCGGAAATCTCGAAAGTGGCGTTTTTCCCTCTAAATTTTCACCGATTGGGAAGCTTCAAACGAAATTAGCCGAAAACTTTGGAAAATCGACTATTGAACCACATATTCGTGATCAGCGCCCCAAAAAACCACCTGAGTGAATTTTAAGTCAAATCTGGAACATTTTTCTAAAACGCTTCCAGAGCCCTCAATTGGTAGAATTAAACGCCCAGCCGAAAATCCGTTCAAAACGCTGTCAGTCTGGACAAAGTATGGAAAATGTGCCTTCACCCAAACTTTGCTCAGGGTGGTACTTTTGGGCGCTGAACACAATTATGAGGTCCGCGTAAGTCTTTTACGAAGACTTACGCGCTTTTTGGAAGGTTCAAAAAACACAAAAAATGAGCTTTTTAAGCTTGTAACTTCTTGGAACCTGCAGCTCGGGGCGGCATACTGCACAGTTTTACTATTGAGCCACAAGAGATACTAACGATACTAGTTTTGGCAGATCCGATCTACGCTTTGTATACTTCCCTTGTAAGAGATATAAAACACGCCCAATACGTGTGAATATGATTGGAAGTAGGCTGCTATTAGGGGTCGAATAGAGTTCCGCCGCTAAAAGGAGCGGCGAAGGTACTCCGAAGATTTGAAACAGCTTGCGCGCCACCAAAAGCAGCGTAAACAGGCTGCGCGCCACGACTTTTTCTGAATGCTTCTTGCGCGCGCTGTCGTTTTCATGAACCGTCTTGCGCGCCTTGAAGCTGAAGCTTGCGCGCAGCATCGAGGAATTCATGCAGTGAGGGAAGCTTGCGCGCAGCTTATTTCTGGCGGAAAAGGTGGCGCACAGCGATCTTGGAAGCGGAGAACCCTACATGTGCATTCTTGTCTCTGAATCGATCGACTAACACATCCTCGGTCAAACGTTTTTCCGATAACTTCTCCAATTCATCAATGCATGCATATCATCACTTTTCTGGGGTTTGATTTTTGCTTTAATTTGCCCACATTTTTCTTCATCGCTCTCGGAAAAAAGGCTGGGAGTGGGAAGGGCGCCCACTTCACACTACAATATACTTGTTATCCGAAGATAATTTTTTCGGATAATGGATCGATTCGGATAATGCCGATTTTAAATTTTCCGGATATTGGTTCAATTCAGATAATGCGCTTTTTCAAATTATCGGATAATGGATCGATTCAGATAATGCCATTTTTTCAATGATTCGGATACGGATATCCGGTCGGATATTTTCGGAACAAAGTTGAGGCAAAACGGTGAAAAATAAACCAGGTACTCAAGGCAAACCTTTGAAAACATCCATAATTGAGCGAACAGTAGTCCTTCATTGCATGTGCAGCATGTTCACATACAAGCTTCAACCTTCATATATTCATATTAATACAAATATGAAAACAAATCTTCAATTACTATATCGTCGTTGGGAGACACAGTATTATCCATACACTGGTTTTTCAAGACAACTAGCAGGTAAAAAGTATGCAAAGCAACAATACAATGAACTAATAGACTGAATAACTAGCCACTTGGTCATCTCACTAGACCACGCCCATTTTTCGGCGCCGCAATGACTTCCGATTTCGGAAGGAGGAGGAAAATCCTGGGTTGATGTATTAAATAGAAGGCGGTACGGAAAACGGACGTGGCCGAGTGCACTTTTATCCGATTTTATCCAAAATTTATCCGATTTTATCCGAAAATTATCTGATTTTATCCTTAATTTTACCCGAATTTTATCCGATTTTTTTACCCTTCGGATAATGGTTCGATTCAGATAATGCCGATTTTAAATTTCCCGGATATTGGTTCGATTCAGATAATGCGTTTTTTCGAATTTTTGGACATCGGATTATCCGAATCTCGGATATCCGGTCGAATATCCGAAAAGGAGTGATTCGGATATTAAGTATAGTAGACATGCGCTGTCTATATAATAGCGACGATCACATATTTAGCATGAAACAGATGCTCGACGTCATTTCTCACTAACAAGGAAATCTTAACTAGTAAAAGATTGAAAGGAAAATTTACTACTATATCTGAGAATGTTCAAGTGTGTCATTACAAAAAGGCCTGTGTATCTCGCCTCTAGTCCTTGATCTCAAAGAGGCACAACATTGGAACGATAGCTTAGTGTAGGCATAATGCCTTTTAGCTCCCCTTAAACCATCGGAAATTCCTTCTAAATAAAGCCAAAAACGGATATCCAAGTTGTGTCAGCGCCCCTGATGACCCCTGATCGGAGTATGGACGACCGTTGGACAAAACAGTCTCACCCGTTGAGCCCTGCACTTGTTACACTTACTTTGTTAGTGAGAACTGATGACGTACATCTAATTCGCACTGTATGTGTGTTCGTCGGTGTATTAGAGGTTGCGCGCCACTACCTAGCAAAGTGCGCGCTACAACCCAACAACCTTGCGCGCCTTCACCTATGAAGCTTGCGCGCCACGAAGTAGCAAGCTTCTTGAAGCAATCAGCGAGCTTGCGACGAAGTAGCGCGCAAGGTGTTTAAAATCTTCTGAGTAGGAGCGGCGCGGCGTGCCGCGCTTCACAAGATTTCGCGCCGCAGCCAATCTCCAAATGCTATGAACGGGTCTTGGCAAACTGGAGCGGCGACGCGCTTTTGCGTACTACGTACAGGGATATGCACCTGACATCCAAATATCGAATTAACTGATGGAAATATTCAGATTGGCAAAGTTAGAGCGAGATTTGATTTCACTGCGGTTTGAGTCCTGTTCACAGTTTCACGTGAGAAAGCACTATATGAGTTTCTAGGCAGCGGGACGTTCTGTCCCAAGGGCGGAGCCTAAGCGAGGTGTGAATTGCAGGGAGTCGACGACTCGGACTAATTAGCACTTTACTCCTCAGAAGTTTCAACCCTAGTTACATGTTTTCCTCAGTAACCTACATTGAAGGGCACGCAAACAGCCGGTCAGCAAGGATAAAAAAAGTGCCTTCTCGTCTTTTTCTGCAGTTTTTCCTGACGCTGCTGTCACAGTAAGCTCTTGACCTATAATAATCTGTAAGAAACTGAACATCCACAATTTATCGGGAACACTGCCTTTAAGTAAATTAGTTGTGCCCTTCAATGTATGTTACTGAGGAAAACATGTAACTAGGGTTGAAACTTCTGAGTCACTACTAGGGTCTGGAAATGTTGTACGAGACACTATTCAACTAAGGAAATACCATCTTGAGCAGATGAGGAAGTATATATAAAATTGTGATAAAATGGACAACAGGCACAATCTGAATTATATTTCGTGTTGGAGCGGAATTGGAGCGAAATTGAAATTCTAATATCAAAGTGATTCTTTCCCATTGAAGATCTAGGCGAAGGAATATTCAGAAAAAAGCACAGCTTTGAAATTTTTTATCTTTTTTTGAAAATCTATTTTTTAAATTGTAGGAGTGGGCACCTGAGTTTTTTGTGGTGCTCTAGCGATATATGTATTGAAAAACGGTGGAAAAAGTTTTTGTGTTCCGGTCCATCTCAATTGTTACGTGGACAGCCTAAATACACATCTACGTGTCTCCAAAATAATAATAAGTGAAATGACAGATAGATATGGACATTCGACCTAAGTTCGGAATGATTCCATTCTAATATAATTTTTTTCAGAACATTCCAAATGAATGGATAAATTGAATGATCAGCGTAGTTTCTCTTTTTAAAGCGCATGTTTTAGATATAATTCTTTTGTGTACTTCTAATGGGGGTGCACTTCCATTTTTCAGCCTTGTTTTTCGGAATTCCTATACGCAGTGGAAACTTTTACAACTAAGCTATGAAATTGGCGATCAACAACCATGAAAAGTCAGGAAAATTTTAAAATTTCATTCCCCATTGTGTACTTCTATTTTTTAGCCTTCTGTTTTTGTGTACTTCTAACAGGGAAAATACGGTACTTGGAAAATTTCCGCATTTGGCGTTTTTTAGAAATCCTAAAATGAATGAATAATTTTTATTAATGCCGTTCTGAATTCCTGAATTATAAAATGGATTCGATTGAGGATTCGGAAACTTCCTTCAAATATTTGGTTAAACACTCAAGGTGGCGAATTGATACGCGGAATTCATTCAATATCTGTTCACACCCCCAATGAGTTTGAAACCCTAGTGAAGCGAATACTTGAAAAAAATCTGAAAAGACCAAAAACCATGTGATGATATGATTTAACACATGTTTTGCTCAAAAACGGTGTTTGCTTCGTTGGATATAACAATGTCAGACCCTAGCAGTGAGTAAAGTGCGGTAATTAGTACGAGTCGACGACTCCCGTAATTCACACCTCGCCTAGGCTCCGCCTCTTTGGGGCAGAACGTCCGCCACCCGGGTTTCTAACCAGGAACAGTTGGCGATCATAGCTACTTTGAAACTTGAGGATTCTCCCCTGAAAGCAGATGCCGTGATCGATGCGCTCCTTCAATTTTTTCGTATTTATTTTTAGAGTCATTTTGCCTTACGTTTCAACTAGACTTGGGACCGAATCGAGAAGTTATTCGAAAAATATTTGAACCACTGGAATATTCGAACCACTGGAATATTCGATTTATTCAAGAACCTCAAATTCAATTTATTTTCAATTCGATTTAACCATGAATTACGATTTTTAGTTTCCTCGAGTCCTCGGTTCGCTCTGGGGCAGGGTCAGGCGTGGCGATGGGATCGGTCGGTGGAGAAAGCGGCCCCCTCTCAGAAGTTTTTCAACAACTTAAAGGCAGTGTTCACGATGATCATCCTCGTTGACTTTCCACTGTAAAATGATAGGGGAGAAGGATCCTAGGATCCCAGTGCCAAAGGAACGGTAGAAAACGAGCCAGGAGTGGCAAAATAACGGCTGCAAACAAGAGTTTTGGTGCCCCAGACACGCCCCGTGCCCCAGATCCGCCCCTTGAAAGGAACAAATGAAGACTCAGATTATAGGAATGATCAAGTGAAGAAAGTGCTGTTAAGTGAGCTGTTTGCTTCATTGCACTGATAGGTATTATCCTTCTAGCGGTCAATTCCTCCACGCTCAAAAATCAACGTAAACAAGGAAGAGCCTATTTTGGCTCAAAAACGCGTCTTTCGTTTCCTTTTTAAGCATGCCTTGCTATATAGGGCACCAGACCTTCCGTAAACCGTGGAGATATCGGAAGTGAAATTTATCGTGAACACTGCCTTTAACATCCACTGTTCCAACAACTTAACGATTGCCTCGTTAAGTTGTCGATAAGGCGTCGGAACGTTGTAGGAAGGCGCTTCTCAACTTGTCTAAGGGTAGGCCTCAACTTGATCTAGAGTAGGTCTCTAGTTGTTGAAAGCCAGTTTCAGCAACTTGTTGCCTCTTTATTATAAAGTTAAAAAACTCCCTTTTATTTACTTGTCGGTCATCTACTATCAAGTTAAAGGCAGTTCACCATAAAAGTCGTTTTTTCTGTTTCTCCACCTATCTTGAAAACGGTCTCATGCTGATTTCAATGATGTCCCTGGAATCGCACACGACCCCCTGGAAACGGAGTTATGGCCCCTCGAAATTCAGCAAGGGAAGCATTGTGGACGAGTTGTCCGAGGCTTGTAACTCCCGTTTTTTTTTGCAGCGGATGTGTGCGAGCTGACCTCAGTAAGGAAAGAAGTTGAGAATGAAGGGAAGAACGGGGCTTTTGATCGGAAACCATCGCTCATCTAACCACGAATTCAGGACAACTCTTATAGGACGTGGGCAGAGTGGCCCAATGGGTTGTCTGGCCCTCGAGATTTTCACCCACTTACCGGACGTTTTTCGTCGCACTTCCGTTCTTAATCTTCTTATAGGGACCCGAAGCTTACGTTTTTGCCAAAAAACGTGCGCCTTTTTATTCGTGAACACTGCCTTTTAACAGCTCTTTCTTACAGCTTGTGGCGCTCCAATCAATAACGTAAAGACCTCCTTTCAACAAGTCCTCGCCCTTTCTCTGAAGGGCACTGTTCACGATAAACTTCGTCCTTGATTTTCCAATCAAAAACAACTGTGGTAGCCCACAGAAGCAAAATAATGTTGAAAAAACGGTTTCGAAAGCCTTCCCAGAGGCAAAAAACGCTTTCGAAGATCATCCCAGTGGGCAAGGCCTGTCTCCTTGGGTCTAGTTGTTGTCATAAATACCGTCACGGCTCTATCACTGCCACGCTTTGACCTGAGACCATCAGCAGTTTTTTTTTACTGAATTAGGGAATGGATTTGACAGATTTTTGCCTGACGAAAATTTCCGGAAGTTTTCGTCAATTTTTTGTGAAATTTAATGTCTTTTTCAAGGGAAAGCCATCGCCGATGATCGCAGGTCAAAGCGTGGAAGTGATAGAGACGTGTCGGTGTCGATGAGAACAACTGGACCCAAGGAGGCCGGCCTTGCCCATTGGGTTGATCTTCAAACCCGTTTTCTGCTTCTAGGAAGGCTTTTGAATCCATTTTTTCAGTTTTGTTCTGCTTCTGGTGGCTACCACCATTGTTTTTCAAAGAAAACTCAAGGACGAAGTTTGTCGTGAACAGTGCTTTTAGCTAGTTAAAGGCACTATTCGCGATAAACTTCATCCTCGAACTTTTCATGACAAACGCTTCTCGTGGCTCTCAGAAGCAGAACAGCGTCGAAGAAACGGGACGAAAAGCTACCCAGGAGCCGCAAAACGGCTTAGAAAAGTGGGCAAACCCCGCCGCTGTGGGCAAGTCCCGCCTCTTTCCGCCCCTCGACGTGAACAAAGGAATACTCGAAATCGTGAGTTGAGGGATGGTTTCCGATCAAAAGCCCCGTTCTTCCCTTCATTCTCAACTTCTCTCTTTACTCAGATCAGCTCGCATACATTGGCTGCAAAAGACGGAAATTACAAGCCTCGGACAACTCGTCCACCATTTTTCCTAGCTCAATTTTTGAGGGACCATAACTCCATTCCCAGAAGGTCTTGTACGATTCCAGAAGCATCATTGGAATCAGAGTGGGACCGGTTTAAAGATAGGCAAAAAAACAGGAAAGCGATTTTCATCGCGAACAGTGCCTTTAAACACTTCCATCAGACTACTTTTCCCCACTTATCAACAAGAATACACTATACTAGACATCGAATAGGTTAGAATCATCCAATAAATGAACCTCATTGTTCCCAGGTCTGGGTTATGGAAACTTTTCCCCTTACTGACACTCGGGAGGAAAATTCATTTATCGGATGATTCGGAAACATTCGATGCCCGGATATGGAACACACCACTCGCGAGAGGATGCAAAATCACAGGAGAATATTTTATCAATATTAAAATGGATCACAAATACCCTCTGAGCATACAAGATCGACTAAAGCCATCATTTTAAGGGTAGATTAATAACGCATGGACTGTCAGCTAAAAGCTGGCGCAATGGTCGGCCCTCCCGGTAAGAAGCAAGTTTGTCCAGCTTGACAAACATTTGCATCTCTTCTTCTTAGAAGACGTTCGCTCTAAAATTGTTCATTTGATAATTAGTAGGAAAACGAGCCTAGAGGGAACTCACAGCTCCACATTGCAGCACCATTTCAATCTCCACCTTGAACTGAGAATCAATTTCATGTGCAGGGTGCGGCATACCCAGTTGAGAACACCTGGAAGTATGAAGGATGATATTTAAAAATGGGTGGTAGGGGATAATTACTGGATCAATCGGGAGATTGTGTATAAAGGGTGGGAGACACGGTAAGAACAGAAGTACCAGTCGTCGGATTGTCTTCATTCGACGGTCAGAGGCTGGTCGATCCATGAGTCCCAAAATTGCTGAGTTTAACAAGAATATGCTGTTGATTCCACAAGAAGAATAATGGTAACGCTGGCTCTTCCTGAGATGCAACATATCTCACCAATGATTTCTCCTCTCCTTCCTAGGCTTTGGAACATTTCTCTTCGTGCATTCGTCTTCGGCAGTTAAATCCGGGAAAGCAGATATTGAACATCGATTGACTTGAACCACTCAAACAGCATACTTTATCACCTGCGATACCGTTACGTCCAAATTATTTATGCACTATGCCGCCGTCCTTCCTTTAGACCGCGCCCACGAAATCTACAAAGAGCGGTTTAAGGGTTAGTTCAAAGGTGAGGATATCGGAGCAGAGTAACGGCATCAATTATCGTTCTTCTGTCGATTTCCGTATTGTTATTTGTCCGTTTCTTGTCACGGAGAGCGACTTCGTCCCAAAATCGCTTATCGTACGACTGACAAGGAAACTTGAGCTGCGTCGCTTTCCTAGACGGAAGGTCCCGTTGCCTTTTTGACATGCTCCGGAATTGATAAGTTGAAGAAAATCGTTTCCTCGGCAAGCGTTGAAACAGTTGAGCCAAGTCGATTGGCTTAAAGGCAGTGTTCACGATAATCTTCAATTTTGAGATTAAGGGGTAAATCGAATGTTTGGCCCCCGGGTAGAACTGAAAGGACGAAGAAATCGAGAAAAACGCATCAGAAGGACACGAAATCCTTATTCTCAAACCGCCTTTTTACTCTCACTGGAACTGTTTGTGGTGGCAATGAAATCTTTTGTGGATCCGTGCTTTAAAATTCTCCACTTACTGTTCCTCGGTTCTTTGCTTCGGACCCTAATTAATACTGTTTTGCAAAAAAATGTCCTTCCATTTCCGATTAACCCCATTTTTCACCGGTGACAACCACCGATAACATTATCATACAACCGGACAACTAGTCCAGACCAGGAAATAATCTAACTGATATAAGGCGTTTTAGTGCGTTTCTCGCCGTTTCTTTTTAATTTTGGTAATCCTTGGTGGCCAACGCATTATTTTGAGTGGAAAACTCAGGAAAGAAAATCATCGTGAGCACTGCCTTTAACTGTTCGGACCTCAGACATGTTGGCTCCTGTTTGAATACTACGGATACCGAGCCGGCTTGCAGGGCTCATGAGTCATGGAGTGCACCCTTGCGATATCGTTGCGTGGAAGCATGATGCCGTGAGCTGGCGGATTGGAACATCCGAAAGGTCTTTATGCTATCTTCTTTGGTATACTTGAACAGCTTCCTGCTCAGGTCTTGTACTTCGCTAAGAACTTTTTGGCCAATCGAACTGTCGCGGTTGATCTACTTTATGAAAGCAAATAACCAACTCACACTCAACAATGATGAGTTGGATTTGAGGGTGCTGTTTTCCAACTGATATTTTGAACAGCTCCAGGTGAAGTGTCGCTCCCAATAGATCGTAGAGCTTTGTGCATTTAACAGGAGGACGTAGGGAACAGGGGAGCCAGTTTGTCGTTAACCTTACTTGCTGAATGATGGAGCAGACAGTGGATTTCATCGAGATGTCACCACTTGAATCCGGGTAATTTTTGGTAATTCCGCCCATTCCTTCCCTGCATCTTTTCCGCCCAAATACAGCATCAGGGTCGCATTCCGGCTAACTCTGGTTTTCTTCCTCATGACTCCTATTTCTTCTTTCCAATCTTCAACAATCGTTTTCATGCGAGCCTTCCGAAACCTCAATTTTAACAGGTTCCTTTTACGATGACGAGCATTTGGCGTTCATCCAAGCACCGCATTCTCACGGACGCTTGATCCATCCGATCGGCGTGACGGCTTTGGGGGGACTCAACTCTCGAGCGGATCACCAGCCAAAATTAACAACTGAAAGAACTGGATAAAAACCCAAGCAACACGCAAATTGTATTCGAACGCATATAAAATGAAAGAAACGATTGAAACGAGCTTGTTTGGTATATAGGCGAAAAAAAACTAGGAGACATGAAAAGGGGGAGAAATGAGAAGAGGGAATAGATATGACGGGGAGAATAAGGCGCTATTCATACTTCTCTACCCCAGCGCGCGACTCGCTTGCGGAGACTGTGAATACTCCGGTGGCGACGCATGGCGGAGATTGGGCCTTAACTTTCCCAAACAAGCAAATTATGTACACGCGTTCACCGACATGGTAGCACAGAATAGTACTGGAAGTAATCACTATGGAACGGGATGAAACTGATGATGGATTAATGATGAAAATAATTAATCCTTGGTTACGGCCGTCGCAGCGCATGTCACGCGCGTGCCGCGCGGGTGTGGCTTCAGGCGAATCAAACTCACGCGTCACACCCGCGCCTAATGCGCTGGCGTTGAAGAGTATGAACAAATCCTAAGACAGTGCAGTGCAGCTGCGCGGCTGTTTATCGATACCTTTGCACAGCGCGCCTACCAACACCACCGGCCGTTGTCCATCCGCATGTAACGTGGGGACATGCATTTCACCAACCATTCACATGCATAATTGGAGCGAAATTAGCGGAAAGGGTATTTAGAGAATTTCAGAGAAACCCTCACAAGAGGGTTGTCAAAGGGCTGACAAAACCTGGTGCAGCCGACCTCGTGAATGTGACGCGATTACTTCTCATCACTAGTTCAAAAGAACGAGCGTATTCATAGCCGCGTAAAAATCATAATTTCAACACCATCATATGTGTTCTTGTCCTCCAGGAAGCGTAGCATACGACGGACTAGGATGTTGGTAATGTCATCGATTGAATTACCCAGGTTTGCAGCACTAGGCCCCGCCCGAACGCTTACCTGCAAAGTGTTCGCGGGTAAGCCGCCTGATAGGCGACAAGCCTAAGCGAAATGAAAGCGAAAGATACCGAGACCATGAGGTAGCCGCGCAATAGACGAAAATTAGCCGCGAAATAGAATTTCCACAACGAATTCGCGACAACGCCGGGAAGATTACGCCAAAATCTGCAAAATAACCTCGATAGCCGCGCAATGGACGGCAAGTATCCGCGAAAAGCCGCGTTCGTAAACTTTACGCCAAGTATTCGCGTTATTGAGGGCAATTAGTCGCTAAATATCCGCAAAAGATACACACACGAATAAGCCGTGAAATAGCCATATAAGAGCGTGTCCGTGGGTCAGCAAAGCAGGGTCCAGTAGCCCACTGGCAAAGTTCTCGGAGGAATGACGACCCCACTATAAAAAATGCACGAATCATTCTGAAAAATGTGTACTCAACGGAGGTCCCCACCACAAGTTGATGTCCCACCAGTCAATGAAAAACAGAGGTCCCCACCACAAGTTAACATTTTTTTTTCTTTTTTTACGAGCAGAACTTTTACGACCCCCACCGTTCCCCTTGCGAAAGTTCACAACCGCACTGGACCCGCAGGTCGGGTCCATTGCGGTGTGAACCTTCGCTGGTGCTGCTAAGGTCGGACACGAAGCTGCGCTGATTAGTTTGTGCAACTTTAATGAAGGGCTTAATTCAAAATAAAGAGCTGTGACCAACGGGGGTTGTGACCGATCTCAGCGGAGCCACGACCCCATTTGGTGACATTTTCGGAAAAAAATTGGCGAGTTTTTACGAACCACACCTTCTCCTTCTTCTCTCCTACTTCTTCTTTTTACCTTCTTGCATGCGGAAATTTAGTTTAGGAATTATATGATTCCCAACGCATTTGAGCAAATTTTTCTTTTACATTGGCGACATTTGTGCGACCCTCCACCGTCCCTCTTTGCCTCCAGTCACAACCCTGTTGCGCCGTGGGGGGTCGTAGCCCTGCTGAGGTCGGACACCAAGATCCGCTGAACCCTCTGTCCAAACATTATTGAATGGTTCAATTTACACTGAAAAGTACCCAGTGAAGAGGTAAAACCGTCCAATCTGGTTTGAAATAAGCCCCAAAGCTGTGTTCGGTTGACAAACAAAACTAGCCTAATTCGAAGCAACAAAAAAGTTCAATTTGATTCGGAAATACTCCCTTCAATAAAAAAAGCTAAATTTAGGGCGAAAACACTCAAGAACTCTGGAAAATAGTCAGCAAATCCAGAAACCTCAAGTTTAGTAAGACCGTAGGCAGTTCCTGCGAATGTCGCGCTGGGCTCAGCGGAGCTGCGAGCCCCCCACCCCTCTGCTTAGTAAAACTTCCGAAAAAAACATTGAAAGGTTTTCTCCAAGTTCCATTTTTGGACGAAATTATTACGATTTACGATTCCGAAATTTTTTCCGATCCCCGCCCCTGATTTTGTCTTTTTTGAAGCAATTCTTACGATCCCCACCCAAAATTTTCAATTTTTCTCAGAATTTTTTGCTAACCACTTCTCCCTCTCACCACCCGTTGAGAAGTAGACAACAACGCGCCACCCTAGGTCCGGCGCGGTTGTGACCGGAGGTAAAGAGGGTGGACGGGGGTCGTGAAAGATTCGGCTCAAAAAAGGAGAATGGGCAAAAATGGGAAAGGGTCTTTCTTAAAAAATTTCAGACAAAGTTTTCATCTAATAAAGTGGGTTAGCGAAAATTTCGGACATTAGAAAACTCGAGAATTGTGGTCACCAAAAGATAGGGGTCGTAGCTCCGTCGAGATCGGTCACAAGGCCCTGCTCGGGGTTCGGCGCGGGGTGGGGAACTCCACAGGGGGGATCTGAACTGCGTAGGGGTGTCTGAGCTCCGCCGAGAGACCCAACAGACCTTTCATTCAGAATGGGGGTATTGACCCCATTCTGAATGGAAGGATTCAATATTTTCATGAAGAATGCGGTTATACCTTCAAATTTACAAAAAATTCTCCTCCTCTTTGAACTTAACCAAAAAACACAAAATCACGCTTTAGCGAAGAGGTTTTGATAAAATCTCCAAACATTTTACCAAATCACGCACCTGGAGGGGGGTCTGGGTGAAATCCGCCTTTTCGACGCCTCGTGCAGTACCTTGGCCCAGCTGCGTCCTGGGCCAGTTTGAATCACGTATTCTCTGTGTATTCAAAAACGTTGCGGCGCGAAAAAATGGGCGTGGTCATGCTCGATGAGACAGTAGCCGAAGGCTTGCGATAGCACCGATCTGTGACCCCCTTAGTGATCCAAAAAAACGCAAAACTTACAGACCGACTTCATAATTTCTTGATTTTTCGGAAGCCGTCACCACTTTTCCGGTTTTTGGCCCAAAAATTTTACGCTGAACAATTGAGACGTAAAAATGCTCGATGATTTGCGAATTTGGGGGGAGGGTGAAAATGTTTAACGGAAAGTGAAAAGCGTGGGGTATACTCTTCTGAAAAGAGGCTAGATCAAACCTTTTTTTTAGAAGAGTATACCCTAAACCAAATCAACCAAATCAATCAACATTTCTCGATTTGGCAAGGGGTTAGAGCCTCAATGAGCTTTTACCGTTTCCAAGAGCAAAGCTACACTGATAGTAAGGTTAAGGTTGGGCACTATTCCTACATACGGACTCGGGTGGTCAAGACGTTCTTCAGATTTTTGGGAGATAACGCTGGGTTACGGTACTTATACCGTAGTAGCTCGAAACGTTTCCGCACATCATTCGATCATGCACCGTCCATACGTAGCGAGAGCGTGCGTTCGCGCTGTTGTGCGCCTCTCGACGCTCCTCAACGCTGGAGTAGCCCGTGCCCGCAATAGGCACTGCCAAACACCGCCACCTCGTTTTGATTTGATTGACAATCTTTGACCGGGTGATCAATCGCTCGAATAGGCGCGACGGCTGATCATTTCCCAAGGGTTGTGTATTCTGTGATAGGGTTTTGGGGTACAAGGGCTATCACGTTGCAACAGGTTTAATATCTCCTTCTTTAGCGATTGAGCAGCAAGCTCGAAATTTGCTGCTTCCTCCTTTGAGCTGGCGTAAGCGCGCGAGAGCGAGCGGGCGCGAGCGCGCAAGAGGGAGCGCGCGTGCGCGGCAAGCAAAACGTGGGCCCTTGATGAACATCGATTTTGCGTAATCGCACGCTTCCGCGACGTATGGACGCTGCCTCAAAACGCGAACTTTCCCGCCACTTACCACATTTGAATTTCGCGCCGCATCTGATTTTGGATTGGAACTTGTCTGTCCAACACTGAATGGACGTTCTCGAAAAAGAGGGCTGCTGCGAAAGTGCATTGGAGTCTTTCGTCGTGTGCCGTCGATAGTTTCTCTCTGGTTAGATCCATGATTCCTTTAGTTTAGCTCCCAAAGTGAATTGACAGCCCGATTTTTACGTTTGGTGCGTAAAGGTTGATTTTTTCTCGCTCAAACCTCTTACCCAAAAGGTTAACTGCTGCGCTTAGCGCAAGTGGGAAACTTCCCGGATCCGCTGTTGAATCCTATTGAGCTGTTAAATAATGTAGAAATACAGTGAGGATACCACCAGTATGACACCGATAAGGCTGGAGGAAATGGAAAGGACAGAAAGAGAACTTCATTGGAGAAAGCCGGGTGCCAGGACGAAGGTCGAGATGATGATGTTATTGATTCGATTTGCCACGTGTACTAGCAGATGTTGTCGATTACTTGTTACAGCTTGTCAGCTCTCGAAGGTAGCAGTTAAGTTGTTGGTCTTGGCACAAGTCGTTGGATCGTTATTGACAACTGTAACCTCCCTTTCAAAGAGGGTGTTAAGTTGTTTTCCAGTCGCACGAATAGTGGGTGTTTAGTTGATTGGGTGGTTTTTAGCAGGGATTTCAGTTGAAAAAGCGGGGGCTTAAGTTGAAACGGCCAAAAAAGCTGGTCGTTTACTTGTTTCAGGGGTTTTAGGTAACGTTTAAGTCGTTGAAAAACTTCTGAGCTCCCAGCGAATGGCTCGTCACTGCGGCCCCCCTCCGCAAACAAAAGTTCGAATTTTCCCATTCATTTCTACTTTCTTTTTTTTTGATTTTTTTGAGTATATAGAAATTTATCAACATTTGCCTTGTTTGATGGCTCGTTCTCGGCTCAATGAAGAGCTAGGGGTCTAAAACCTCGGACAGTGAGTAGTACTAGTAAAAGCTTCAAAACAAACCTCACATGGGCGGGATCTACGAGAAAAAGCTTTTTCTCTAACCTGACAGCTCCAAGTACGGAGAAGATTTTAGGCCTTTTTGACGCGAACAATGACACATTGATCTGCTCCTTCTCGGCTGTGGGGTGGCAAGTTGTTCTCCACAAAAAGTTGTACTAGAAAATGTCGAGCAGTCCCTCCCAGGAGGGTTTACCGAAAATTTTCCTCAATGGGATAGTAGCGGTTTTAGGGGTCCAAATCCCATTGAGCGAAACAAGACATCCCAGGGGCTCGTTCTCGGCTCAGTGAGGAGCTAGGGGTCTCAAACTCGGGCTGTGAGTAGTTCTAGTGAACTGCTTCAAAATAAACCCCTCATGGACAGGAACTACGAGAATTTTTTTCTCTTACTTTTATTATTAGTAAAAGTAAAAAAAATAAAAGTAAAACGAAGTCCGAAGAAAAAGCCTGAAAAAAAAATTTTGGTACCAAAAAAGTAGGCCCTTAAATGTTGCAAATGTTCCAAAAATCATTTCTGTATAGGTGGGAGAACGATATTTTCTTTGACCTTCACCACCTCTGGGCTCTGATTACCTGAGAACAATTTTTTGGTGTCAAAGAAGTAGGTCCCAAAATGCTGCACAAGTTTCGAAGATCATTTCTGTATAGGTAAGAAAACGACTTTTTTTCGACCTTTACCACCTCCGGTAGATTTTTGGGGGGCAAGCGTTATGCCGAATGGGCGGGGCTGGGGCGGAGTCGGCTGTCATTTACTGCCCAGGTGGCCGGTCGTAAACGGAGGTGCGAACGAAGTTGCGAGGAACGCAATTATAGCTTTGCTCTCACTACGGCAGCGTCGACCAACTAACGAGCCACTCAAGCAAATCGATTGAATTTTATGGGATAAGGTTGCATGAAAAATATTATACCGATCATTTATTATCGTTATCACCATTATATATTATTATGTTCTAGAATTTTCGGATTTTTTTTTGAAAGGAATAAAATTCTTGAGAAAAAAAAAAGAAAAAAGAATGGGTTCATTACCCGCTAAGGTCGCGTCAGGTGGTGTTTGATCAGACTGGCGTGACACAGATTTGGCCGTAATTGCAGAAAATCTAAGATTTTGATTTCTTGAATTGATCGATTATTCGAAAATTGGATTATTAAAACCACTGAGTGGCTCGAGTATTTGAAAACCCGAATAAATTTATTCACTCGATTCAAAAAAAAAACGACATTATCCAATCCTCCGAGTGAATCAGGTATTCTAAAAATCCTGAGTGTGAAATTCACGAATGAATTCAATACTCGAATCTCTGAATATTCGAAATACTCGAGTATTCTTATTTAACTACCAGTTCGAATCAGTTTTGAGTCTACTGTTCACGAGCTGCTTTACGTTCGATATTATCCTATTTAACGCTCTTAGGCTCGAAGCTACTTCCATGAAATTTCGGGTGCATTTTCAAATCCGGACGGCCAATTATTAGATGTGGTTTTAATGCCCGAAACTGCACCTATATGACCTCTGGGCATAAAAACTGGTTCCGCCCTCCTTATGGCGCCCTTCGGCTTCAAGTTGCGTTTATAAAATTTCGGTTACGTTTTCACATGAGGAAAGACATACGGATTTTCTCACAAGGGGGGGGGGTTAGTAAATCGCTCGATTTAGGAGGGGGGTCGAACCAAAGTTGGGTTGTATCACACCTCGCGCCGTAGCCTGGTATGTAAACGCTAAACCGACGATCCGTACAACTCCAAACGCTATTACTCTGTGCTAAGTTCAAAGAATGCTCTTCCACTCAAGCTCCGTACGTGGGGGTTATTGTGGGTGCTGAACACGATTATGAGGCCCGTTTTCAGGTTTCCGAAAGATTCCTGGTTGAAATAAGTTCAGAAATCAAAGGAAAAACGCCTAGAATTTTTTCAGAGTGATTCTAGACAGCTGCGAAGGGCATATTCGAACTCTACGTACAAAATTGGTCCTAGAAAAGTACGTTTTATGTGGAATGGTTAGTATCACCTATAGTGGTTCCCTTATCAGCCGATTTGCTTGAATGGCTCGTTAGATGGTCGACGCTGCCGCAGTGAGAGCAACGCTATAATTGCGCTCCTTGCACCTTCGTTCCCACCTCCGTTTACGACCCGCCACCTGGGCAGCTGGTGCCAGCCGACTCCGCCCCCGCCCCGCCCATTTGGCCATAACGCAGCACACCCGTAGATTTTTGGATCTCATCCTGGGAGTGTGAAGCACCTCCACACCACACTTTGATAATGAGACTGCGAGGAGCCAGACAGTGAGGCGAAATACGTAAACTTTCACGAAGAGTCACCGTAGCAAATCATTTCATAAACACATTTCAAGGAGTTTTTAGAGGTTAGCTTATTGCCCATTTTATAAATAGTTCACAAGCGGTATTGGCTTTCTGATTCCCGCAACGATAGATCATTCATTTTCTCTTGTTTTGTGAAAAAAAAATCGTTCGCTAAGTGTACTCACAATAGAAACAAAATGACTTCAGAAACAATTGGAGAAACTCTTATCTGAGGATGCGTGATTTTTCCTGTTTGCACTCTTGTTGCTGCAATTTATCCATATTGCATCACTTCAGTATTTAAAAAATAAAATGGAAACTGCATGGCCATTTACACATAACTACAATTTTTTAGTGAAAAATTTTATTCGTATGTTCACATTTCGGGGGCCAAAAATGAAAAAAATAGAAAATTGAAATGAAGACGAATCCAAACCTGAAATTCTAAAAAGAAATATGGGAAACAGAACATTCTTCTGAGCGGAGCAGTTGATTTTTACTCGCACACGACCCAACGACGCACACGTACGCGGCGGGTTAGGTTGGGGTTAGGCAGGGTTTGGGGCGTCGGCGCGTTTGATAATTGCTGTGCGAGTGCTGGAGATAATCAATAGTTGGTGTGTCAACGGGGTTTCGGCTGCACACCCTCCTAGGTAGGGTTTGCGAGGGAAAGATTTTCAGTGCTAGCCTAACCCCCTTTCAGCCCTCGCGCCGCTATCATCAAACGCGCCGTCGCTCCAAACCCTGCCTAACCCCAACCTAACCCGCCGCGTACGTGCATGCCGCCCTGCGCGGTCTGCCAAACTGCGCCCCCCCCCTCCCACTCTGGGACAGGCTACGGCGCGAGGTGTGATACAACCCAACATTGGTCCGACCCCCAGCCAAGTCAAGGGATTTGCTCAGCCCCCCCCCCCCTAGGAAAAGTGATGGCGACGACCGGGGGGGGGGGGTCCTCACCCTAACTTCGTAATTTTTTGTAGTGAACGAATTATTTTTAGATCAAGACTACATTGATGCATCGATTGTTTCAATTGAACCTAATGATGCAATGAATAAATGTTTTCCACGAAGGCAGACAAAAACAACTCTTATGCAACAATGACCCCAAATGTTTGTTCAATGGCTGAACATTCATTAGTGCCCTGAGGACCCATAGGTGTGGTTTCGAGCATGAAAACCACGTATAGTAATTGGCTGTCCGAATGTGAAAACGCACCCAAAATTTCATGGACGCAGCTTTAAACCGAACTGCGCTACATAGGGAGGGCGGAGCCTGTTTTCATGCCCTGAGGGCACATAGGTGTGGTTTCGAGCATGAAAACCACGTGTAGTAATTGGCTATCCAAATGTGAAAACGCACCCAAAATTTCATAGACGCAGCTTTAAGCCGAACAGCGCTACATGGGGACGGCGGAGCCTGTTTTCATGCCCTGAGGGCACATAGGTGTGGTTTCGAGCATGAAAACCACGTGAAGTAATTGGCTATCCAAATGTGAAAACGCACCCAAAATTTCATAGACGCAGCTTTAAGCCGAACAGCGCTACATGGGGACGGCGGAGCCAGTTTTCATGCCCTGAGGGCACATAGGTGTGGTTTCGAGCATGAAAACCACGTGAAGTAATTGGCTATCCAAATGTGAAAACGCACCCAAAATTTCATGGACGCAGCTTTAAGCCGAACAGCGCTACATAGGGAGGGCGGAGCCTGTTTTCATGCCCTGAGGGCACATAGGTGTGGTTTCGAGCATGAAAACCACGTGTAGTAATTGGCTATCCAAATGTGAAAACGCACCCAAATTTTCATGGATGCAGCTTCAATCCGTACAGCGCTACATAGACCGGGGTCCATGAAAAAATCGATATCTGTGAAATATTTACAAGTGACTTACTTACTTTGACTTAATCGGTTGGCTTTCGCCTGACGCGGTCATTCCGCATCTTCACCGAGGTGTGCCGTCCTAGTAGTCAGCCGTGTCCATTTTTCACGGTCTTCAGCCACAATTTGAACACATTCCATCCAGCTGTCACTATTCCATTTCCTGCGAAACGAAACATCGCGCCTGAACTGTCTTTCGATGCCGAGTGACTTTAAATCCTCTTTAACCACATCCGTCCAGAACTTTCGCCTACGCCCAGGTGGCCGTTTCCAGACAGGATTTGGAAGCATTTTTAAAGCGTGTTGTACGAGACGATCCGGCGTTCTTCTTAGTATATGCCCGAGCAGTCGAAGTCGACTTTCCATTGCTGCTTGAGATGGCGTTAGGAGATGCTGGCACCTCCCTCGTGTCAAGCGTTGATGTACTGCGTCGATTTCCTTGTAAAGGTCTTCGTTATGGCATACACGCGGCCAGAAATATCCAAGCAAACGCCTAAAAAGCTTCCTCTCCGTGCAATCCAACCTTTCCATCTGCGTTTTCGGTGCTGCCCACGTCTCCGATCCGTACATCATGATAGGGCGAATAGCGGATAGGTAGACGCGCAACTTGACTTCCTTCGCGATGGTGGTAGACCACAAACACTTGGTTAGAGAATTGAATGCAGACGTAGCTTTCGCACATCGTTGTCGAATATCCGCTGCATAACTACCATCGTTCTTCAGCAAACAGCCCAAATAACAGAAATCGTCCACCAGTTCGATACGTTGTCCGTCCACACAAACTCCAGTTGAAGGCCTCTGAGAGACCCACATCTGCTTGCATTTGTCGGGACGATTACATGTATTACAAGAATTTACAAGTATTTAACGAAATTTGAATTAGGGAGTTTCGCGTTGCTACAACGTGCGGAAAACCTGGTCACGGACCCAAGAAATTGATTTCATTCTTTTAACCGGTTGAAAACGGTCTTTGAAGACCCATTTTTAGGTGTGATACAATCGATTGTATCACACCTAAAAATGGGTCTTCAAAGACCGTTTTTAACCGGGTAAAAGAATGAAATTAATTATTTGGGTCCGTGACTACATTTTCCGCACGTTGTAGCAACGCGAAACTCCCTAATTCAAATTTCGTTGAATACTTGTAAATATTTCACAAATATCGATTTTTTCATGGAACCCAGTCTATGTAGCGCTGTTCGGATTGAAGCTGCATCCATGAAATTTTGGGTACGTTTTCACATCCGGATAGTCAATTACAAAATGTGGCTTTCATGCCTGGAACCGCACCTATTTGCCCTCAGGACGTAGAAACGGGCTCCACACTCCTTATGTAGCGCTCTTGAGCTTGAAGCTGCGTTGATGAAATTCTGGGTGCGTGTTCACATGCGAGCACTCGTATTCAAAATATGGGTCCCGCGCCCGCCACCGCACCTATGTGCCCTCAGGGCATAAAAATCCTATGCTTCAGGCGATATCGCATCTTAGACACGAGTCAATTTCGTGGGGTAAATTGCAAGAGATATAACAATGAACAATGCTCTTCTCAAACAGTCAACTATCCATTATTTTTCAGAATTGCAAAATTTTTTACTTTTAGCGGGATCGAACCTGTGAATCCTAAATTGCCTAAAAATGCATCTTCGATTACGAAACTTCAGAACATCTGTCATTTCGTAGACAGGATAGTCCGCTTGTAATGACCTCGTGACAGCGAGTACTCAACACCACTGCTGCTGACATATCCAGGAGCGCTTTGGCGACCACTTTACCTGGCCAAGACTCGTCCTCCATGTCAGAGTCATTAGCGATGGCCATGCTACTGTCGTCTATTGTCTTGCATGCTTTATCACCAGTGAATTGTAAGCTCTTCTTGTGTGTTCCTGCCTTATTTTTGCATCTCCATTTCATGTCTTGCCTCATTTGTTTTTTCGCAGTTGTTTCTCACTATTGAGTTTCTTTTTTGATCTCCTGTCTCATTTTGCTCTCTCAGTATAATCTCCAGATTTATTTTGAACTCTTATTGTGATCTCATTTTGCCGTCATTTTTTATACTAACTGTATGGCTCTCAACCCCCTTCCCCTCGCCCTGATAGAGGTCCATCTTGGTTCCTGGTTGACCGAAGGTCCGACCCCCATCCCACCGGATGTCGACGGGTCCGACCCCCCCCCTCTGTGATACATCACACCTCGCGCCGAACCCTGCTCTGGGATCATCCCAGTGTACGCTTGACCCTGCTCTGGGGAATACATTATTTGTTCTATCGAGTGATCAATTGTTTCGTAATTCAGCATTAATCGGTGTCTCATCAATTCGACGCATTCTTGATTTCTCATTAACCGGTTCTTCTAATATATTAGTTTTTTTTGAAACTGAAATATTCGTTTCCGAATATTCGGACAAGTTTGGGTCACTTCATTCAAATACTCTCTGCCTCTGAAAAACTTGAAAAATACTCGCTAATTATTATGTAATAATTCCAAAATTCCAATTTTTATTTGAATATACGGACGGGTTTTTCGAGCATTCGAATAGAATGGAGAACAAGTTTTCGAGAATTTCCATTCATTCGAAATATTTTTGACGAAGATCATTCACTCGGAAATTTGAAAAATGTTTGATTCGAATACATTCCTTCTTTCGGTGATTCAGTAATAAAAAAGCTTTGTTAAAAAATTTCATTAACCCAGTTTTTTTTTGCAAAAGTCGTCTTCCGAATTAATCATTCAGTCGGCGTATTCTAAAAACATATTACTCGAATTATTAATTCATTCAAAACCTAGCGTTTTATGTCCATGTCTTGTACTCACTATTACTTATCGTGGCAACTCTATCCTTTCGAAGATTACAGGCCATAAAAGGGCCAATGTCTCACCGTCGACTGCGTACCACGCGCTGCGCGACCGCACGTGCGTCGGAAGCAGACGAGTTTTGGCCGCCGCGCGACGAGTTTCGGTCGCCGCGCGGCGGCCGAAACGTCGCGCGGCGGCCAAAACTCGTCGCGCGGCGGCCAAAACCCGTCTGCTTCCAACGCGCGTGCGGTCGCGCAGCGCGTGGTACGCAGTCGACGGTGAGGCATTGGCCGTTTTATGGCCTGTACTTGTTCATGGAAGATCGGTTTTTAGCTGAGAATAAGTTTTACAAATGGAAATATAGAAGAGCGTGGTTCAAATTTTACGTGGGAATTTTAGGATTCAAAGTTTAGTAAAAAGTTAGCATTTAAATTGGCGTCGAACTCTTTAAAACACTTCAAAAATCAAGTTTCATGAGCTCAAAACCCCATGACTAGAAGTGACCTCGATGTAGGTACATAATAAAATAGACATTCACCTCAAAAACATACCGTCGATCACTGGTCGAGAGATTGCCGCGGCGCAGCGATCTAACGTGATATCACTTGATCGATGTTCATGACTATCATTACCTCCTCGCTTGTGTGCGTGCCTCATGTGTTCGTCGCGGCGATCTCTCAACCAGTGATCGGTCATATATAAATGGTCATTTAATCATGGGAAGCGGGCTGTCGCCGCGCCACTTCGCCGCACCGCTCGAGGTTGCAAAGCAGCGCCGCCTAGACATGGTCAGGGCAGAATCTGGCGGCAGCCGCCGGCGGCGGCCGCTGCCAAATTCTGCCCTGACCTATACTAGGAGAAAAGCGCCCCAGAATTCTACCTCGCGGGTTACTAATATACCACAAAACCGAAAAAAACTAGGAACTATTTCACTCCATCGACTTGAGAGAATGTTTCTGCCAAGCACGGGGTCATCTAAATGCTTGACATGCACCTGTGGTCCAGCTGTCGAGAGTCAAGAGATTCCGTATGTTGAAGCCATTATGGTATATGTAGCTACCATAGCCTGTCGTAGTCTTCATAAATCTGCGAATCAACAGGAAAGCATTGTTTTGATCTGTGAGATACGACAATTGTAATGACATCGACTATTGGAGTGGTTCCCGTTCTTTCAAAAAGAATTTTTTAGTAAAGGTGTTCAGAACGCTTAGATCTTTTGCAATGGCTTAGGTATTGACAATTTTCTGTAAGTGTAATAATTATTGAATGCAGTGTGTTACTGGCCGAAGTTTCCGAATGATTATTAATCCAGTTTTCTTTGCTTTGAAGATGATTATTCATATTTAGCGCTTCTTCGTACTGTGCATTCGGTGGTGAATCGCACTCCGACGTATTTGTTGAAGGAAATCATCCTCGTGGACGACAAAAGCGATCGAGGTTTACTAGTTTTTTTTTCAAGCACATAGCATAATAGAATAGTGCGGGAATCCCCGCCACAGTCTTACTGTGAGACGCTGTGAATGTGTCGCGACAACGACCACCTCAGGCCATTGTTATACCCAAAGTTTGGGACCGCGACAGGTGCGGTCAACTGTTACGGATCGTGTCGAGACCAGGACCACACTGTAGAAAATGCTGTCGAGGGAAAGTTTGCAGCACCTCCCGCGGTGGCTGGCTCGAAAGGGGATGTTATGCCCGAAATATGGAAACCGTGCGGTAATCGGTCATTGTCGCGGCTGTCCGTCGCAGTCGACGGGTGTCAGCGACAGCGACCCAGTCAAATCCAGTACCCTGCCGGGTGTTTCTTGGCCCTGAGCGACAGCGACGGCTAGCCCGCAGCGACAGCGACGCCGCAGTATTCTGCGACCGCGACAGGCCTGTCGTGGGGTATAACAATGGCCGCAGGGTGTATGCGGCCATTCGTACTTCTCAAGATCATCGCGTGACGCACAGTCAGGTCATTCATACTCCAAAGCGATGTCCGCGCGTCACCCTGTCGTTGAGGAGTGTGAGTAGTCCCGATGGGGTAATAAGGACTGCGCGGGAACTATGACACGGATAAATCGAAACGAACAAAAAAAACGCGAGGGAAGACTCTACCGAGCTGTTATTCATGAAGCGGCACTGGCTTTTTTCATTATGTTAGATCCGATCGCAGATCTCTTAGCGTATGCCCAACGTCTTATAATGTTACTGCTCTTTACTACGACCCTGAGAACCTTAGTTTCATTCATAGACGACCTTTTTGCGAATAATCTGCAGACTTACTAGATACGGACATGGTTTTCGACCGTTCCATAAACAGACGAACACTTGCAGAAACGTTAATTTTTCGGAGTTTTTCTCGCAAACGATTCTTTTCTCAAGCACGATATTGATGGACCGGCTAAAAATGAGCAGCATCTAACCATGACATACGATTATCTAACTGTTTTGCTTCGCCACGCTAAGGGTTATGATTATCTAACTGTTTTGCTTCGCTACGCTAAGGGTTATGATTTGGCTATGCAGTATTTATGAAAATCTCGTTAAAAGAAGTGAAATAATTCACGCTACTGATTTGGCATGACAATAAACTTGGAAATAGCCCAAAAAACTCAGTGAAATGATTTATCATTGATTTGGCTGTGCACTTGCTTACTAAACAACAGAAATTGAGTATGACGTTGAAAACCCAAATCACGCGCATCTTACTGAGCATACTCATTTATTCGTGTGACTGCAATTCTCATAGTTGACGACATTCGCATAAACATACTGCGTGATGTTATTTCCAATTTTATGAATTAAAGCTTTTCAGACAATTCGCTGTATCGGCCATACGGAAGCGAACGCGGTAAATAATTCATTAATGTTCGAGAATATCAATAGCTTCAAATATTTCGGGTGGGAGCCACAACCTAATTTTGCAAGGACCTGAGACTTAGAAGTCTTAACTGCAAGCACTCGCTTGATTTCAGAAGAGATGCCCGTGATTCGGTTTTTCAATGTCACACTCAACTTCTGTTGTTTACTAAGCAAGGGCACAGCCAAATCAATGATGAATCATTTCACAGAGTTTTGAGCGCTTCTGAGTTTTTTGATCCCATGCCAAATCAGTAGGGTTGCGGTACCATTGACATCCAAGCATGCCTTGCCCACTTTCCCTCGCGCTTGCTGCGCTCTCCACTCCACCTCTTGCGCCGGAGACACAAAGCAAAAGACGCTACCACTGAGCCATCGACTGGCATCTCTTGGATGATTGGGGTTTCGATGTATATTCTGGCAAACAGCCACGACCGCTCCTTCTATGTGGATGCTGAGGCTGTAATCACAATTACATCTGTAAACACATTTCCTAGAGAACAATTTCTTTGAGTTCTAGCAATATTTTTATTTCCGATTGATCAGAAACAATTCTAACGCTCACCTTTTTTAGCACTACGCGATTTATTCAAAAAACGTACTGAATTTTTGTTAACGCTGTTGATTACACATGTGATAAAAAAGAAAAAAACGAATAAGCTCTGTCTGAAAGGGGATCTACCCGGTAAATGTGATTCGGTGCTGACAGAAACGTTCCAACAAAAAAGTAGTAGGGAAGTGCAGTGGTTGAGTCTACGACAAAGTGTCAATATTTCTTGAGAACCGATTCCCTCTTTCGGTTCTATTCTAGTTCCAAAAAGATTCGTGCACTCAATACTTATTATTGAAAAGGAGACGAGATGTTAGTTTTTTTTTCGGACTGAGTCTGCTTTTGCTTGAAGAATCCCGTTCAGCTAGAGGTGTGATTTTGAGAATGTTTTCTCCATTTTCATTGTTCATTTTTTTTTTGAAAAATAAACGCTCCGCATCCACGACTGTTATAATACGACTTTCTGGATTCGTTTCATAATTAGTAAGTAGCCAACCTGTTTACCGTTTCTGCTGCACCACCTCATGGAAAAAGCCCAGCCTACAAAACCTTTCAGCGGATTAGTTTAGGGATCGATGATTTCAGAGATTCATCCTTGGGTGCAAACTTTGTTCAGGGGGGCTACTCAGGATTCTTTCATGAAAATTGAATTTTTTTACGATATCAAACATCTGATAGCGTAATCAGTCATTGCCTTCCTAGAAACTCCATGGGAATCCTTAAACTTATGAAAGCTGAACCTTTCACTCCTTTTTGGAATGCTTAGTGCCCCTCCCCCCCCCCCCTCCAAAATCGCTCCCATCCCTGCACAGAAGAGCCAAAGCTGTAAATGATTCTTCTCCGCGGAGACGCAGAGATAGCCAGCTTGCACTTTGGCCGGCCGAGAGAGAGCCAGGCCGGCTAGCAGCGCCTTACTTTTCGTCCTCTGCGCTCGTCATACTGACTCGGACACCCCGCGTGCCGGTTGGGGGTAGACAACAGGCACTCTACTGTGGGCGGAGCCAGAGGGGCGGGCTCGACTCCGCCCCTCGGTGCGGACGAGATTGCCTCCAGAGTGCCTCTTTCTCGAGTGCTTCGATTTTATTACTTCCTCACTGTATTTCTGCGCTATTCGTCTGTATTCCACTGAATCGTGAGCTACTATGCTGCTGACAAACAATTATATTCAACCCCAATGACAACCCTTTCGATAAACGCTGATCCCAAATGCATTTGTTTGCTAACTCATGAAAGTTTTCATGTTTCCATGTCAACATGAAACCTTTCTTGACCAGCAATACGATGATATTGATGCCTTAACCACATTTCTACTACGAACTACTGGATTTGAATATGGGTCTGGCTTCCAATTATTATTTTTTAATTGTTCATGTTTAAAAGAATTGTGTTTATGAAGCCTTGGGTAACTCATGCAAGGTGGTCGGGCTTAAATTTTGTAAAATGTGAATGCAATCTATTCTTCATTGTGGAGCAATTTGATTAGCGAAATTTCAAAGTTGGATACAACCTTAATTTCAAGGAGTGAAAAAAATGAGAATTTGCCGAAGCCACTGACACTATTTTTTTCTTAAACTCATAATTGTCGGGTGGGTTCGATAAATTCACTTTTCAACCTCGCTTTTGTCGTTTATAAAGTGAAAAGCCGAAGCTGGACACAAATTCGTAATTTTTTCCACTTCCACTTCGCACAATTTTACAATTTTGTAGCACTACCTCGCACCCCTCGTATGTAAAGTAATTTTTTGCACAGTTTTTTTAGTAATATTAGCGAGTACTTGCTGAAGCGGAATCACTATTTACTTTTCATAGTATTATTCCCCAAATTGATCTCGGGAAAAGGCAAATTCTTAACTAATTTTTCTGAAGAACCAGAGATTTATGTGAGAAATTTAATAAGGTTTCGAACGAAGTTAGAAAACGGTGACGAGATTTCAACTTTACTGTTCAATAAATTTGTCACTTTATCAGATAGAATTTTTTGAACATTAAATAGCATGTTTTCTACACCAGAAAATGCCAAAAAATGCTTTAAAAAACAAGCACCACTTCAGCAATGAGAATCTCGAATTTTTGTGCCGTCGCTGGTCTTTTTCATGTTTTTTTTATTCATTGATGTCCATTTCAAGTTTAGTTTTTAAACGATTGAATTTTCGTTCAGCAACAAAAAATCTCGTTACCTTCTATGACTGATTTATGTCACTCGCTGAAAGAGAAATAAAGTCTTTTTTTTAAACATGGTCTGAGCCTATGGATTCAAACTAAAAAATCCTCGTTGACATCAGCCGATACCTATCTCTCACTCCACCGACCCTGCCGTCCGCATGGCCATTAGCAAATGCCATTGGGACCAGGGATGTGCGGAATTTCTGTTTTCTGCCCATTTTTGGCCATTTTTTTTCTGTTTTCTGTAAAAATAGGCAAAAATTGGACAGAAAACAGACAAAAAAAAAACGTGTACCGCGATTTGCAGCAGGACTGTTTTTTTTGGATTTTTCGAAGCTAAGCCGATAGGGTGAGGGTGTACTTCACCCAGGCTCTCTGCAGTTGTCCCACGCTAGACACTTTTATCCCGTTGAAGTGGTTATCCGTTAGGGCACGTGTGGCGTGGTGGGAGGAAACGGTGCTGTTCGCTGTACATGGTCGGGTTCGATCCTTGCCGAGGTGAACCAAACCAACCAGCCCTCCGGGATCCTTCAATTGGTAAAAGATTCATGTAGGGAGATGAAGGCACTCATTGGTAAGTAGGCTGCCCCCCCCCCGTCAGTGCCGGCAAAGTACCGCGATCCTCGACTGTGCCGCGATAGTTCCGCGATAGTGCCGCAGCGGCTCCGTGATCAGACGATTCCGCTGCCGTGCCTTGAGCCTCTAAATCGCCGCGATAGTACCGCAGCGCCTCCGCGTTAGAACGGCGTCGGTTCCGCGAGGATGCAGCGGCGAAGCGGCGTGGAGTACGATGCACTGTCCTGTGTGGTAAAACGAAATTTTCGCCGGTTCAGAATACCCAAGTTTGAGGTACAGTCCGTGTTTCCTTGTGCGCAGAAGCGGCGGTAACCTCTGTTCTTATCAGACAAAGGACGTAACGACCGCAGGTGTGAATTTTTGTTCTTACAATCAGACCCCCTCTAGTTGTCGTATAATTCTTAAATAACTTCATATCAGACACTCCCCCGAAGCCGCTGTGGCGTTATCGCGGAGTCGAAGCGGTACTGTCGGGTCCCCGCTCTGGCTCCGCGGTAGTGCCGCTGCGGCCCCGCGATAGTGCCGCTTCGGTGCCTGTACGCGCCAAAGCGGCACTATCGCGGAGCCGCAGCGGCAATTTCTCTCAGAGTCAAGCCTCTACGAGTACCCGCTCCCCAGCGTACCCTCTTTAGTAGAGCGGAGTGCACGCAAAACTCTAAATGCGTGTTTTAATTCACTGCAACGCAGATGGCACAGAATTCAGTAAAGATGAAGAGCCAAGAAATTGATGGTGACCCTATGAGGTAGATGCCACAGAGGTACGAGAGGCTCTCAACGGTGGAGCGAACGGCGCGTCTGGTCATTTATACTCTAACGGAACAGGCGCGCGGTACGGGCGTGACTTTCAGCTCTGAGGAGTAGTACAGTGTTCAAACCAGCAGTTATCCCGCAATAAGTGTCAAAATATGTACACTCAGGAACGGAAAGCTGGCTCCGACTTCATTGCGTACTCCTTGCAGAGACTTATGTATTGAGCTTCTAATAAAGTAATCGAGCTTTTATTGCCTGGATTAAGGAAGGTTCGATGAACATTTGCCATCTCATCGCACTCATAATCTGCAATTCTTGAGCGTCTATACTTTTTGCTCTCGCCAGCTGTAAGGTTTTTTTTAATTCAATGAAAGATGCATAGATCAATCGAAAAATGTATAAAAAAAGTTCAATGTTTTGAAAAATTTCGTTTAGTGTACGCTGAACACGCTTTATTGATTTTTGAAAACTTTCTGTTTTCTGCCCATTTTTGTAGATTTTTTTCTGTTTTCTGTTTTCTGTCAAACTAGATTTTCTGTTTTCTGTTTCCAAAAATATTTTTTCCGCACATCCCTGATTGGGACATGTTTACGATCCTGAGTCGCTTGTCTTCGGATCTGTTATGTCCACTGGCTATGCAGGATCATGAGCGGTCTAGTGGAGGCGATTTCGACCCATATGTGCCAAAATTATTAGATTGAATGGTGAAGGCTGAGAATATATACGGATTTAAAATAGGCATAACTGAAAACACCGTAAATAGGAATAAAACTGATAATAAATATCAAAACTTTCTCCTTCTCCTCCTTTTTCAAGCGTTCGTCTTGTTGCAGAATGAATATTTTTATAGTGAAAATAAATATATAATACAAATTAAACAAAATGAAATAAGGTAGAAACAAACTTCAAGAAATAAAAAAAATCATTTTATTTTGCCTGAAAATCAGATGCGCTTTTCATGATCGCGAAAATTCATTAAAAAATGGGAGTATACGTCAAATTTAGAACGAACTCCTCTTTCTGATTTCATGTGACTGTTCACCTACGCTTTTGCTTGAAAAAATCCGAATTCATAAATCACAGACAGTTTTCATATTTCTATAGCAACTTTATCAGACAGGCTAGGAATTGATCCGATCAAGCGGAAGCTTCAAAAATAGGTCCGTGTTCTCATTTTGATCACTACCACTCACTAAATTCCTTCATACAAATTATATGTAAAGATCTATAGAAAAGTTACTGCTTAATAAAACTAACACAGAATAAATTTTTAAAAACTCGTCCGACTTTTTTCTATTGGTGACTAAAAATGCTAACGAGGAATCAGTAAACACTCGAATATTTTAGGAAATTTGTTCTAAATATTTCACCGGCATAAGGCATATCTATGATTTTTTTAGTAACAGTTAATTTACTTGGGAATGAAAAGTTGTCAAGAGGCTTCAAAAATCTTTTCATAGGGGCAGGATAATTGGAATAGATGAAGTCAAATGTGAATCAAGGAATGGAGGAAACAAATAACACATGACTGTTTTTTGAAAAAAAAATATTTTTCTCCGGGGCCGCGTATTGGAAAGTGAAGTGATTTAAAGCGTAAGCAACATTTAGAGTTACTGCAATACGCGAATAGGGATCTTATCATGATTCGTTAAACATTTATATCTTTTATTAAAAAAGAGAGAAGGAAATCCGAGAAAAGGACTCACTTTTTTCATAAAATCACATTTGCGGAGAAAAAAAGGAAACGTATAGCATCATATTGCTGGTCAAGAAAAGTTTCATGTTAACAATGAAACATGAAAACTCTCATGAGTTAGCAAATCAATGCATAAAACATTTCACTTCTTTTAACGAGTTTCTCACAAGTAAAACCTTGCCAAATCATACCCTTTCACAGCGAAGCAAAATAGTTAGATAATTTTGTTTTATTTTAACAAAGATTTCTGTTTGAAGTCACAGTACACTCTCAGATATGAATTTAAAAACTTTCATTCAGTTGTGTAGTAGAGCCCTCTTGCATAACACTTCTAGTACCACCACAGTTCTCACCCGTTTTCATGATTTTCGAACCCCATCACGACTAAATGAACGGATGAATTGCGACCGCGTTTTCGATCTTCACTCCCTTGCCGGCCCTCCTAGTTGGGTCTAACACACGTTCCGTAGCGCTTGGCGCACTCCCCACCTGGGCCACCACTTTTCCTGGCGCTCTGCGCGCTCCCAGTTGGGTCCCACATTTTTTTTCCTGGCCCACACGTTACCCGGCGCTTGGCGCACTTCTGTCTGGATTCCGCACACGTCCGCCGGCGCTTGGCGCACTTCTAGTTGTGTCCCGCACACGTTCCCCGGCTCTTGGCGCACTTCTTGTGGGGTCTCGCACACGTTCCCCGACGCGTGACGCACTTCTGTCTGGGTCCCGCACACGTTACCCGGCGCTTGGCGCTTTTTTGGGCCCCGCACATGTTCCCCGGCTCTTGCCGCACTTCTAGTGAGGTCCCGCACACGATTCCCGGCGATTGGCCCCCTTCTAGTTGGGTCTCGCACACGTTCCCCGGCGTTCGGCGCACTTCTAGTTGGGTCCCGCACACGTTACCCGGCGCTTGGCGCTTTTCTTGTGGGGTCCCGCACACGTTCCCCGGCGCTTGGTGCACTTCTGTCTGGCTCCCGCACACGATACCCGGCGCTTGGCGCTTTTTTTGAGCCCCGCACATGTTCCCCGGCTCTTGGCGCACTTCTAGTGAGGTCCCGCACACGTTACCCGGCGCTTGGCGCACTTCTGTCTGGCTCCCGCACACGATACCCGGCGCTTGGCGCTTTTTTTGAGCCCCGCATATGTTCCCCGGCGCTTGGCGCTTTTTTTGAGCCCCGCACATGTTCCCCGGCTCTTGGCGCACTTCTAGTGAGGTCCCGCACGAGTTCCCCGGCGCTTGGTGCACTTCTGTCTGCCTCCCGCACACGATACCCGGCGCTTGGCGCTTTTTTTGTGCTCCCCACATGTTCCCCGGCTCTTGGCGCACATCTAGTGAGGTCCCGCACACGTTACCCGGCGCTTGGCGCACTTCTGTCTGGCTCCCGCACACGATACCCGGCGCTTGGCGCTTTTTTTGAGCCCCGCATATGTTCCCCGGCGCTTGGCGCTTTTTTTGAGCCCCGCACATGTTCCCCGGCTCTTGGCGCACTTCTAATGAGGTCCCGCACGAGTTCCCCGGCGCTCGGCGCACTTCTAGTTGGGTCCCGCACACGTTACCCGGCGCTAGGCGCTTTTCTTGTGGAGTCCCGCACACGTTACCCGGCGCTAGGCGCTTTTCTTGTGGAGTCCCGCACACGTTCCCCGGCTGTTGGCGCACTTCTAGTTGGGTCCCGCACACGTTACCCGGCGCTTGGCGCTTTTCTTGTGGGGTCCCGCACACGTTCCCCGGCGCTTGGTGCACTTCTGTCTGGCTCCCGCACACGATACCCGGCGCTTGGCGCTTTTTTGAGCCCCGCACATGTTCCCCGGCTCTTGGCGCACATCTAGTGAGGTCCCGCACACGTTACCCGGCGCTTGGCGCACTTCTGTCTGGCTCCCGCACACGATACCCGGCGCTTGGCGCTTTTTTTTGAGCCCCGCATATGTTCCCCGGCGCTTGGCGCTTTTTTTGAGCCCCGCACATGTTCCCCGGCTCTTGGCGCACTTCTAATGAGGTCCCGCACGAGTTCCCCGGCGCTCGGCGCACTTCTAGTTGGGTCCCGCACACGTTACCCGGCGCTAGGCGCTTTTCTTGTGGAGTCCCGCACACGTTACCCGGCGCTAGGCGCTTTTCTTGTGGAGTCCCGCACACGTTCCCCGGCTGTTGGCGCACTTCTAGTTGGGTCCCGCACACGTTACCCGGTGCGTGGTGTCTTTCTGTCTGGCTCCGGCACACGATACCCGGCGCTTGGCGCTTTTTTTGAGCCCCGCACATGTTCCCCGGCTCTTGGCGCACTTCTAGTGAGGCCCCGCACACGTTACCCGGCGCTTGTCGCTTTTCTGTTTTGATCTCGCACACGTTTCCCGGCGCTTGGGGCACTTCTGTCTGGGTCCCGCACACGATACCCGGCGCTTGGCGCTTTTTTTTTGGGCCCCGCACATGCTTCCCGGCTCTTAGCTCACTTCTAGCGAAGTCCCGCACACGTTGCCCGGCGCTTGGCGCACTTCTAGTTGGGTCCCACACAATATGCATACGGTTCCTGATGGACGTAAGGCAGACCTACTCTTACACTCGAAACCAATTCACTCTTATCACAATACCACTCAATGTTTCTCAATTGGTCAACTGAATTTCCTATATAGCTTCACCGGACTCACACACACACAGACACACATTTTAAAATTCACAAAGTTTCCAATATCTCGAAACCCACAAAGCAGATTCGTCTGAAACTTGGGCAATGTTAAGAAACTTTACTGCTCTATCTTCCGTAAAAATGCCAAGTTTGGAACTCTTTTCGAAACCGAGATTCTGTAACGAGGGTTGTGCGCTGAAGCAATCCTTTACCAAATCAGGTGCGCGCTTCTCGCGCACCACAATTCCTGTTTCCCTCGAGGGGAACAGCACCGAGCCAATGCCCTCTACGTTGGCAGGCGAGGTGTGTGACAGATCGCGTATCAATTGGAACGCTGCGCTGCCTGTATTTCAACTTTTCTGTAAAATAGCGTCTTGTGTAGAACGCATGCTAGGTCAGAGAGTTTCAAGCGCCATGGTGTTCAACTCCTGTGTTATCTCAGAGCTTCCGCTGAACGTTTCGAAATAGACCGTTACCCATTCCATCCGCAGCAACTATAACATAGAAGGAGGCTCGATGAAGAAAAACATGTGCCCGATGGAGCATCAAGAAGCCTTTAAGTCTTAATTCGCTTGCCTGAATGTGAGCAGGAATTTGAACAACGTGCTGCGTTCAATTGAAGTCCTTTAAAGTTTGACAAATGTTTCCAATTTATATTCGCGGATGGGAAATATTCTTTTGATTGCAATTGTCGCACAACGATATTAAAGGCAGTGTTCACGATAAAAAATGTGTTTCATTTTTCACTGGGAATGGGTAGTGGAGGAGCTCACTGTCACGTTGACACCGAAAGAACGCATGAAAACGAGCCAGGAGGAGCGCTAAAAGAGCCAGAAGTTGCCACTTCGAGCGCAAGGCAAACCCCGAAAGCGCAATGCCCGCCTACCGTAGTGAACAAATGAAAACTCGAGGTTGTGAGATGAGCGATGGTTTTCGATCCATAGCACCGTTCTTCCCTTCATTCTCAACTCTCTTTACTCTGGTCAGCTCGCATACATCGGCTGCAAAAGGCGGAAGTTACAAGCCTCGGAAAACTCGTCCGCCATGCTTCCCTACCTAAATTTTTGAGGGACCATAACTCCGTTCCCAGAAGGCCTTGAACGATTCTAGAGACATCATTGGCATCAGCATGAGACCGTTCTCAGGATAGGCGGAAAAACGAAAAACGTTTTAGGCGGAAAAACGAAAACGATTTTTATCGTGAACACTGCCTTTAATGGAGTGACAAGAGGAAGGGACCTGCTCTTTTTGGTTGATGGATTTCGTTGAAAGAAGCGTCTTGCCAGGGCGGCATACCTCAGTGGTGGTACGATCGATGCTGCTCCTGCAAGTCAAAGAATGGGCTTCACGGGGTATCAGCGAGTTTTGGAAGCCCACCTTGGCCTGTTTCTCCGTCATAGGGGACGTGACAAATTGTGGCATGCCTAAGAATGCTCCATCATCGAAGTTAGCCGCTCTATCATATTGTGGCTATAGACGGAAAACATCGCTCCTTTGCTTTGGCCTGTGGTCAGTGTGAGCCTGGACCTTATAGAAAATCTGTGTGTAGAATATCTAATCAAATTCAAGAAAATGGAATGATGTACAGTTACGTAAGCAAGCTCAAATTCGTTATTTTGGTTGCGCGGTCAAATGCTGTTCAAAAAGTTGTTTTGGGTTGCCTAACTAACATCACATCCAGAGCTACTTTCTCCAATGATTCTTTTGCCTCGTATACTGAAATCGCAGTTTTTCGTAAGTGTTCGTGTATTCATGGAACGGTCGAAAATAATCTCCTAGTCCCGCGGGCGTGTAAAATATTAGGAGAAAGGTCGACTATGACTGAAACTACGGTTTTGGGGTTATAGGAAACAGTGTCGAGGCTTTTATAGCTCAAAAATTGCTTCAAGTTTCAGAAAGTGCAATGTTGGGGGTGAAAAAGCCTTATTAATGAGGCAGAGCAAAATGTATAGACGCTTAAGTTGAGCAGATTATAAGTGCCAAGAGACTGCTGGTTAAAACGCTGTACTACTCCTCAGTGCCCGAAAGTCACGCGCGCACCGCCGTTCGAGTATAAATGACCTGACGTGCTATTCGCTTCACCGTCGAGGGGCCGCTCTTACCGCTGTGGCAGTTTTATCCTCTGCCTCATAGCCTCGCCATCAATTATATTGCACTTCATCGTATTTGAACTCCGTACCATCCTGGCGTCGCATTTACCTAAAACACGTATTTAGAGTTTGCGTGCATGGCACAGTTGGGCCAACTTTACCCCGCTCGACCGAAGCGATGACGCTAGAATATCCTCAGTCTCTGCCCACGTGAGAACCTACTCATACTTAGACGCCGCGCTAGTGTGCTTTTGAATAGCGGGCATTAAGTTGTACAAAGTTTTTTGACGGCATCGCATCCTTCTGAGGGATTCATCAACGGTAAACTTCTGGGTAAGAGTAGTCACTATAAAATAACGATAAAGTCTCGGCTTCCTCAATCCCTATTGGGATCCGAAGCGAATTTGAGGTCTTATTCGTAAAGGCTTGAGTGCTCTTTGAGCCTATTTAGTGGCTTGCGGAGCTAGCCGATTTTCCAGTCAGTGCTTTCATCTCCCAGTGGATGTGGTACGAAATCAAGGACCTGGGAGGGATAGTAGGTTTTGTTGACCTTGGGCGAGGATCGAATCAAACCGTGTACAGCGAACAGCAGCGCCTCCTGCCGCCAAGCTACACGCGATCGGATGGATAACCACTGGAGCGAGATAAAAAGTGTTTAGCGTGGGGAAAAGCAGGGAACCCGGGTTGAATTCACCCATAACCTATTGGCTTACCTTTGATGAATCCGGCTTCTTGTCTATAGGGCAATCCTGCTACAAATCGCGGTTCACGGTTTTCTGTGTACTGCCAAATTTTGCCGTTTTTTGATGGAAAACAGGAAAAATTGCTAAAATGTGCAGAGAACAGGAGGCAGAAAATTCCGCGCACCCATGGTCGCCATGGGTGCGCCACAAAACGCTTTCAGGAGTAGTCACTTGGTAGCAGAGTGCGTAGACGAACGTACCAGGCGGCTTAGTCTCTATTCCTAGGTGGCACTGTATCAGGCTAATCTGGGCTTAATTCAAATTCTGGTGAGGGTGCGAAGTGATTCCTAACTTTCCCCAAGGGGTTGGAACCCATGATATGGCAAAATTATGACGTCGGTGCGAGAAGCTTATCCCTGCTTCCGTACGCTCGTCACCTTTCCCTTGGTAGCACCACCCGCGGTAGCGGTGTGCACGTGAATCAAAATAAGTGGTTGGGGTAGCAAGCTACCGTGGCTAGCGCTACCACTCGGTAGAGTTACCAACACTGCTGCATTTATGAATCCGGCCCCTGCACCAATCATCGTGAGATCGAATTTGCACAGATAAGAGCTTCTCCTGCTGGAGGGAAGCCATTATTTGCACTACCATGAACGCTGTGGATATATGGGACAACTCACGGGAGATGATGCAGCCACTCCCTCTCCTCCGTCCGCGACGACTCAATCAAATTCTGTTTGACGTTGTCAGATCCATGTGAGCACAGTGAATAAAAGACCCAGTGGTTATTCGTCCACGTCACTCACCCATCGTGTTCCCCTGACGTATCCTTTCGCCACTTTCACGCATTTCCTAGTCTATCCAATTTCGTTGCTGAAAAGGACTTCAAGACTGTAACCGAACTTGAGACCGAGGGCGGTTCAAGGCTTTTGGGGATTCTGAAGGGGGAAGTGTTAAGGAAATTGGCGGAGAAAAGACGGAGTGTTACGTACCACGGGTGCTTTTATACAAGAACATCACTGGTTGAGGTGAGAGGTGTTTCAAAAAAAAATTTGTACACAACTGTAGACACCCTAGTACACTCGCGACTATATTTCCAAACCTCGGGCCGAGTTTTCATGGGCGTGGCGGGGGCGGGGCGTGTAAACTCGTCCATTCCTATCGGGACCCAACGCCATTACAGTAGCTGCTGCTCGCCCTTTAATCGATGCCGCTCGCGCCCGTATCAGCTGTTTTCTCTCAACTTGGCCCGATTCGACGTCTTTATTCAGTTTTGCGGCCCGTCTAATGTATTATGCTGCACTTTCATCGACATATTCTGGTCCTGCTGTGCTGGTGCTGTACCCTGTCGAACTTTCTTCAATATCCTGGGCCTACTATATTATTGTGCTGTATCATTCTAGTCTACTTTTTCTATTATTTGGTGCTGGGCTGATTATTCAACATTTTCTAGGCTCCTTTTCTCTCCTTTTGTATTTTTTACTTATTGTTAGTGTGAATCGTGATTTTAGTCTGCTAACCCTCTCTTAAAGAACAGTTTGCAATTCGACCCCAGCTGTTAAACCGAAATCATCGTTATTATTTTATTTTGGAGAACACTGTTCGAACTTTTCAATTAATTATTTCAAATGATATTTATTAATTGTATCTGACATGAATATTGAATTTTAAATTGATTGAACGATTATTTCATTTTATTCACTGAAATTCTGGATTATTTTATGCCATTCCTCCCAGTAACTGTTTGAAATTGCAAAAAAGAAAACAGCATTTTTGCATGGCACTGCGCAGATAATAGTTTAGCATAGCGAATCCTTCTTTCATGAGTTACTGTTGAATTTCACGGCATATTTCCAAGCGCCAGCGTGCAACTGCCCCTCCCATTCTAAACATTTTCTTCCTACCTTTTCCTCTGTTTATGTCACACGCAGTTTCCGATTCTTTATAATTGAGACACTGGTAAATTCAATGTGTACTCTTTGATAAAGTCTCGGTATATGCCGACAAAATTTGCTTCCCCCCCACTTCTTTCTTTCTTGCTGTTGCTGCGGACATCGTCATGCTACACTGCAAGGAAAACCCTGCGAAAGAAAGAGTAAGTCGTTTTTTATCATTTCTTTCAAGTTAGTGTTACCTCTCGTTACCGAAGCGTGGATTTCGGAGGATCTGGAATTAGAGGCTGATTTTCTTCTTCTTTGTAGCCATACTGCACGGCCTTCCATCCAGTTTTACTGGTTCGGTGTCGAATCTCGCATTTCCATAGAAAATTTCTCTGCAGAGAGCCGCGGCGTGGCCATTATATTGTTATCATGCACGCAGAGCGGTTCTTTAGTGGAAAAATGCTTGAAATGGAGAGAAGTAAATGCTGTCTGCTGCGAGTGCCCATCCAAGAGCCGCATGCTATTGTGTCCCCCGATTGTCGGAAATCGAGTCGGCTCTGATCGGATATTTTTGCGGCGACACAACCAAATGCTCGCGCTGCGGGCCGACCCGCAGCAGTGCCACTCTGCCGAAGCTTTAACTTTCTTTCCATTACCCTATCCTCTGTCTCCGAATCAAATTTACTGTGCTTCTCTGGGCCAAATTCTGGTCCGCAATTGCGTCTCGACACGCTTTGCGGCCGCACGCGCTCGAGTCAGTCGATTTGCCAGCGCCAAAGCCGACTCGATGTGGCGTTTCTATACAGTTTCGTCCAATATTTTTTAGTTTTCAGTCTCCAAAACCTACCTAGAGTTAACAGATCGGCAGCTGCGGCGCTGGAAACTTGAAAGCGCGCGGCCGCAAAGCTTGTCGAGACGCAATCGCGGACCGCAATGTGGCCCAGAGAAGCACAGTATTTGCATTCATCGTACGCTGCATCTCCTTCTCCCCACACTTTCTCGCTGTCTCTACCATCGCTCCGCGCAAGCGCGCAAGGGAACAGAGGCCGGGTTCATCATTGCGTTAGGCATGGGATTGTCGATTTGGGTTGGGTTTAGCTCGTGCACACCCCGTCGTGAGTGTCACATGAGTTTTGATGAAGGAAGTCGAAATGCGTCCTGTACGCACAATCGGCGTTCTCTCAACGCAACACATGGAGAGGAGGGCCAAGAAACACCCGGCACAATGCTAGATTAGGTTGAGTCGGGAAAGCTAGGCATCGGCATTCAGCATCGTACCGGGTGTTTCTAGGCCCTGATCGACAGCTACGGCTGCTCTCAGCAAAGTCGCTGTGTTCTGCGACCGCGATAGGCCATTCGTGGGCTATAAAAATGGCCTATGATGTCAGAAGATACCTCGAGAGCGAAGCATTATTTTTTTTTTCAAATCTAGCATATTTTTTTTTCACAAAACAATTGCTCGGCGTCCATGGTAACGATATAATAACCGAGCCGTGGCTCTCTGCGAAGAGTCCGCGTTGGAAGCGCAAGATTCAGCACTAAACAGTAGAACTGAATGAAATTCGATCTCAAATTCCAATTCCACCGGCTTCCACACACCGCACAGGGGAGATGGCACTAACGTGAAGAATGGTTTTCGAAAAAACGACACTTTGAGATTTGCAGCGTTTTCCTTGCGATTGAAGTTTACCAGCAAAACTGATCCGCGTGGCATGACGATGTCCACAGCAAGGCAGGAAGAAGTGAGGTGGTGGGGGAAGCATATCTCTGTCGGCATACACCGAGACTGTATCAAAGAGTACACATTGTGTTAACCAGTGTCTCAATGATACAGAATCGGAAACTGCGTCAGATACAAAGAGAGGAAAGGAAAAAAATAGAGAAAAGGAGGGAGAAAGTGCATGGGAAAGGAACGGGCAATTGCATGCAGGGACTGGCTCCTGAAAATGACAGGTTTAATTCGGCAGAAGCCCATCAAAAAAAAGTTATTCTAAAAATCTTCTGCAGAAAACAGTTTCACAAAAGTTATGTGTAGAAAAAATGGAACGATCAGCGGAGCAAAAACTATATAAATAAAGTATAGTGAATAGTACTATTATATCAGGTGAATATCTGTAAGAAGACGAATAAACAGTACGAATCAGGATCCAAATAGAGCGGCGACGGTAGGGGAGGGCAAAATAGACTTGAATATTGCAGCAGAGTACTGCACCAGCACAGCAGGACCAGAATATGTCGATGAGAGTGCAGCAGAATACGTTAGACGGGCCGCAAAACTGAATAAAGACGTCGAATCGGGCCAAGTTGAGAGAAAACAGCTGATTCGGGCGCGAGCGGCATCGATTAAAGGGCGAGCAGCAGCTACTGTAGTGGCGTTGGGTCCCGATAGGAATGGACGAGTTTACACGCCCCGCCCCTGCCACGCCCACCAAAACTCGGCCCGAGGTTTGGAAATATAGTCGCGAGTCCCTAGTACAACGATTTCCTACAGTTTACCGCAATTTTAAAAGGACATGGTGCGGTTGCGGTCACACACACACACACTAAAACAACGGTTTAAGACGCCTAATTTCATTATCGATCGACAGCACAGCTGATTTTCTGTGTAAGTTACCGTTATTCTTTTTTTGCTTGTTTGCTTCGGCATTATTTTTGTTTCTGACTCTTATAATATTACGAATAGGGGCTTTTCTTGGTGTGCAAGAGGATTTTGCCTTTTTGTCGATTTCAAAACAGAATTTAAAAAAAAAACTCCTCGAAGCCCGAACAAACTTATAATTTCCCTCACGCACTAAGAATAGCCCCTATTCGCCATATTTAAACAGTTAGAAACAAAACTAATGCCGAAACAAACAAGAGAAACCGTAACTTACACAGAAAATCGGCTGTGCTGTCGATCGATAATGAAATTAGGAGTCTTCCACTGTAGTTTTAGTGTGTGACCGCAACCGTACCATGTCCTTTTAACATTGCGGTAAACTGTAAGTCTTCTGATGACGTCCAGGGGCACGGGCTTGGAATTTTAATGATAATCTTTCTAGGAAATATCCATGATTCGAGTTTATATCGCAAAATTGGAAATCATTTGCGTATTCGAAAACTGTGCACTCAAAACTGAAGTTGGAGTGTGTGCGAGGTTTGCGATATGACATGTTGACAGTTCATCAAGGCCCAGGCTGCGATACGTTCAAAAACAGCATCTATGAGACATGAGTGGGTGTGAAGGAACACATGAATCTCGAGGAAGCTGGCTGGTGAACAAAACTATTGTATCCAGCCCGCAGCTGCTTTCGTGTACCGATCATTTTCTGGCAACTTCAGATGAAAAATCGCCGAATCCCGTTAAACGATTTCCAAATCGAATTTTTTTCCACATTTGGGGATTGCCTCTCTCTGTCGAATATTATCTTACCCTTCAGTCTTTTTTCAGAGGAGCTTGGCAAACCTCTGGAGGATCATTTGCGACGATTCGGTCTGCTTGTCAAATTGATTAGATCGAATGAGAGGCTCGGTCTGATCAGGGCGAAGTTGAGGGGTGCGCGGGAGGCAACTGGTGATGTTCTCGTGTTCCTCGACTCACATTGTGAAGCGAATACCGGATGGTAAGCCATGGTTTGAATTATTTCCTTGATTCCATGCTAACATTCCCTCTATCATGGAGCGAGATTTATCTAGTTGAGTCGGGGGCGTGTGCGCGCGTGCTGTTCTCATTATCGGCCCCACTTCTTCTTCTTTGCAGCCACATAGAGGGTTTTGTCATAGGCGGAGGAACTGGGCGACCAGAGAATTCGTCCATAGGTCCATTGGTGTCAGCGTGGTAGGTCTCTCCGGACATTTGAATAAATGTGCGGTATCATGGCCGATGGTTTACGGAGAATTTATCCGAATGCCCGGAGAATTTGCCCGATGCGTAGCGCATGGAGAATATGCCCGCGAGGGGGGGGGGTGGGAAAATGCCCGCGAGGGGGGAGAAAATGCCCCCCCCCCGCCGCGAAATGAGGAAATGCGCGCATTAAAATACAGTTCTTCTATGACTCCGCCTTATGATTAACTGCCTACCGCAACCTGTTAGAATAAAACATTCAACGCTTGCACACGCGCACCCACGGTATAAGTGTATCGAAACCTCACCCAGACTGCGCAGTTTCGTAGATAATTTTGTCGTGCGAAAAACTGATCAAAGAACAAAACTATAAAATAGTGTAGGTGCTTAAACTTTATTCGGAGAAGTAAAATGTGGTAAAATGCAAAGATGGCACGATTCACAGCAAGAACGACTCCGTCTGTTGCGCGAGGAGCACACACAGTTCTTACGGTGTCATCTGGAAAAGACGGCGGTAAATCCCATCCTGGGAGTGGTGCCGCCCCGGGTCTGCACATCCGAGTCTCAACTCGGAAGGAGGGCCAGATGCACCCTGGCATCGCTGCGCTGTGGTCACTCTACTATGCTTATGGCATATGTTAGCAAGATTGACAGCACCAAATCGGACGTTTGCCCAGACTGTGGATGCCACGGCCACGATACGGCACATTTGTTTGATTGTCCGGAGAGACCAACCACGCTGACCACAATGGACCTGTGGACGAATCCATTATTGGTCGCCCAGTTCCTCAACCTATGACAGTACCTTCGACGTGGCTGCAAAAAAGAAGAAGAAAATGTGGTAAATAGTAGAATGCATACTAACCCCTAGCATAACGGTCTATTCAACTTCTCTGAAGTTAGAAAAATGGTGTTACCCTTAGGTAATCCCTGAGGTAACAAACTTTTTCAAAAGTAACTAGGTGATATCCAGACAGAGCAATAAGCCTGGCTAGAAAGTCCAAATATCTTTTGCACGTTCTCGGCGTGATCTTAGGGTCAGGGATAGCAGAGAACTTTTGGATTTCTTCTTGAATCTTGCGCTGTCGTTCCAGCTCTGACGGTCTTATGTAGCGGTCTGGCGCAGATCCACTCAAAATCGATGGCAGTAGGCTCTTCGCCATTGTCAGCTCCGCTGCACAAAATCCCAGCAGTTTCCTCATTAAGGGGTCACGTTCTGAAAAATACTCAAGTTGTTTTTTTCAGAGAAAGACCGTTTCGAAAAATGCATATCCCTTACCCCCAAAAGCATGACGTATCCTTGTGTGAAAGCCTTAGACCAAGTTCGTAGTTCGTGTGCTGCGAGTCTGAGCTCCATTCCATCGTCCATAGAATCTAGGAAGCTAGGTGTTCTCCATGTATGTAGGTCATAAATTGGGTCAAACTCGACTCCTCAGTTGCAGACACTATTGGCTGTTCGATTGGCTGAAGCACACCGGAAGCTGCGTGAAGGTGCTCCAGCAAAAGCGGTAGCATCTGAGGTCTTCGAAAGAAGCAGAAAAGTGCTGCATTTTCCGAAGCAGCTGGCTTCAGCCCGAGGCGATCTCTGTTGCGACGGATACTGTGGAGCAAACTGCCACAGATGGGGGGATGTCACCTAAAACGACCGGGTTCATCCGCTCAGATCGAGTTCTGTTCCAGTGGCGTCTTTTGCTGAAATTCTCATTCCCACGACCACCAGCAACAGTGAGCTCGTTAGCTGTAGCCAATCTCTCCGCATGGGAAAAGTGAGCTAAAAATACTGATTGGAGTATGATAGTTTTCGATGTAATGAACCTTGAGTTTGCCTTACCATAATCTGGCTTTGCTAGCGTTTATAAGCTCCATTGAGATGGAAGTAGACGTCGGAGCCGCTCGCATCTGAATGCACTTCTGAACGATCTCTCCTTCCTGCTGACCCGTGCAGTTTCTTTGGACTGGCAGTAATGTCCTTACAGAGGGTCGGTCACGAAGTTCCAACCTTCCCCTGAATTTCGAATCAAAATTTATTCGAAAATGGTTATTCCGCTTATTTATAGAAAAATGACACCTTGACAATCGCCGGAGGACCGTGTCGCAAGCGGTCAGAGTTTTTCAGAGATCGACATTCCGTGTACACGAATACTCTAGTCTCATCCTTGTTCGTTCTTGTTAGAGTGAATTCATAGCAGTATTGACGCCGCTCAGGTACTTCGTAAAGAGCTATTGTCGAACCTCCCTGCTGTGACATCTTGAAGTTAACAGCTACGGGACTAAAAGCCATCTCCTCAGTGATAACAAACCGACTGTTTTAGCTGTCAGTTAGCTGTGTACAGTCGTTTGAACTCGGTTCCCAAGCCTTATGAAGATCCGCCCACGCTTTCCCACGAACCCTTGATTCACCAACGTCTGCTGTATCCGTTTTTTCTTTGCTCTCTCGAATTCCCGCCCCCGATTTCCCACCATCTCTCGAGATGATTTCTAATATCACCCGCAAGTTAAGTGGTCATTCCTCCAATTCAAATTTGAATAGTTTCGGCGATTGCACCATAACCCGTATCAGTATCATTGAGTTGTGCTCCCAATGTCAAATATAAGGGAACATTCTGAAGTTGTTTACTGATGAACATGTGGAAAAGAGGCAATAGAAGCGGAAAAAACGAAAATCATACAATGTTCACATAAGGTAATTTCGCTTGAGCGAAAACGTCGAAAAGCAATGTCGCGAGTTGCGATCGGCTCACCTCAAGGTACTATGTACGATCTGGAGATGTGAAATGACTTACTTTGACTTAATCGGTTGGCTTTCGCCTGACGCGGTCATTCCGCATCTTCACCGAGGTGTGCCGTCCTAGTAGTCAGCCGTGTCCATTTTTCGCGGTCTTCAGCCACAATTTGAACACATTCCATCCAGCTGTCACTATTCCATTTCCTGCGAAACGAAACATCGCGCCTGAACTGTCTTTCGATGCCGAGTGACTTTAAATCCTCTTTAACCACATCCGTCCAGAACTTTCGCCTACGCCCAGGTGGCCGTTTCCAGACAGGATTTGGATGCATTTTTAAAGCGTGTTGTACGAGACGATCCGGCGTTCTTCTTAGTATATGCCCGAGCAGTCGAAGTCGACTTTCCATTGCTGCTTGAGATGGCGTTAGGAGATGCTGGCACCTCCCTCGTGTCAAGCGCTTATGTACTGCGTCGATTTCCTTGTAAAGGTCTTCGTTATGGCATACACGCGGCCAGAAATATCCAAGCAAACGCCTAAAAAGCTTCCTCTCCGTGCAATCCAACCTTTCCATCTGCGTTTTCGGTGCTGCCCACGTCTCCGATCCGTACATCATGATAGGGCGAATAGCGGATAGGTAGACGCGCAACTTGACTTCCTTCGCGATGGTGGTAGACCACAAACACTTGGTTAGAGAATTGAATGCAGACGTAGCTTTCGCACATCGTTGTCGAATATCCGCTGCATAACTACCATCGTTCTTCAGCAAACAGCCCAAATAACAGAAATCGTCCACCAGTTCGATACGTTGTCCGTCCACACAAACTCCAGTTGAAGGCCTCTGAGAGACCCACATCTGCTTGCATTTGTCGGGACGAAGACGAAGTCCATAGGCTGCGGCATACTTCGAAACGAGGTTCACAATCCTTTGCAGTTTTGCGTTGTTTTCAGCGAATAACACAATGTCGTCGGCGTACTCCAGGTCGACAAGGGAGCGTCCTGATGGTGTTAGGATCACATCCGCAGGAAACTGTTCTGCAACTCTACGCATGATGTCATCAACGGCGAAGTTGAAAAGAAAAGGTCCTGCAACGGCTCCTTGCCTTACTCCTGTTTTCCCCTCGAAAGCTGACGTAAATCCGACAGGTGTACGAACTGCTGCTGTTGTTCCTTTGTTCATGTCCTCGATTAACCGAACATACTTTCCTGGGACTCCGTCTGCTCGCAGAGCATTGAGCAATCGAGCACGATGAGGAGAGTCGAACGCGGCTTTAAAGTACAGAAAAAGCAAGCTGTAATGGCTTCGAATACCGCTGCCACGATTCAATTACTCTTCTCACGACGAACACTTGGTCGATGGTCGATCTTCCAGGTCGAAAACCGGCTTGCTCATCTCTGGTCGTTCCTTCACGATGTTTGATAAGTCGCTCGAGAATGATACGTTCTAAAACCTTGTACATGACACGAAGTAGAGAGATTCCTCTGTAGTTCTTAGGATCCGTGACGGATAGCTTCTTGTGAAGAGGTACGATGATCGCATGCCTCCACGAATCGGGTATCCTTTCGCTCATCCATATGGCACGGATGGTGTTGGTCATTTCACGAATCCCAGACGGAGGAAGAGCTTTCAGCATTTCAGCAGTGATGTTGTCATCTCCACCTGCCTTTCCATTCTTCATTTTCCGGACACAATCCAAAACTTCAGACTCAGTCGGCGGTTCCTCACTGACATCGTAATGTGCTCTCTGAACATGCGGAGCTCAGGTACTGATGGCGCTGGACGATTCAGTAGTGAACTGGAAGTAATCCTTCCATATTGGCAGCGTCGCATCACCAACTGCAACTCCATTGGTAGTGTTCAAGACAGGAGAACATCTCTTCATCTTCCCGCTATACTGTCGCAGCAACGTGTAGGCTTTCTTCGGATTCTTCTCCTCCCAAGCCTTCTCGAACTCCTTAGCTCTACACGTCCACTCTCGTTCGCGGTCACTTTGAAGCTGCCGACGCAACTTCCTCCTCAGACGCTTCTCCTCCACGAAGTTTCCTGCAGTTCGGAGAGCACATACTCTGTTGTAGGTAGATGTTGTTTCTTCTGAGACGTAGGCGAACTTCTTCTTAGGCTGTACAACCGGGAGTGCCTCTTTCGAAGCGTCCTGGATGCACTTGACAAAGAATCCGCGTCGCAAAGTTTCTTCTTAGTCCGTACTCCGATGTGAATAGAAACGCGTTGTCGGAAATTCCTTCTGCACTCTTCTTCATCTCTGAGACTTGTCATGTCAATCCTCTGGAGAGGCTGAGCCCCTCGCTTCCTCTTATGAATCCTCGCAGTGAAGTTCAACAGAACAGGACGGTGATCCGAATCGAATGCGACATCCCACACAGCTCTAGATCTTCGAATGTCCGATACTGGAATATTCCTCGTCAGGACATAGTCAAGCTGTAGTTTCAAAGTTGTCATCTTCCGCTTCCGCTGCTCTTCTGGAGATAGCCGGGTTGGTCCCTGCCACGTAAGCTGATGCCGGGGATGATTCCTCTTGAATGTCGGTGCAATAATCAGACGACTGCGTTCACAACAGTCGACAAGGCGGTAGCCATTGTCCGATGTTTGCTCCACTGGGTAGAACCATTTACCGAGTACTTCGGATTCCTGATCAAGTCCCATCTTCGCATTTGCGTCAATCCCCACGACAACAGCATGTTGACAAGGTATCCTGGCCAGCAACGTATTGAGTTCCTCATAAAACGCATCCTTCGAATTGTCTTCGGCGGTTTCAGTGGGCGCATGAGCACTCACTATCCACAGATTGAATCCTCTGTGATCCCGCAGTCGTACGAATGCATTCCGACACGACGTTGAGCCGAACTCCTTGACCATACCATTGAAATCCTTCCTTACAGCTATTGCACAGCCTCCCACTCTCCTATCGTCAGCGTTACCGCAGATGGTGTACTCTCCGACGCTGATGACGGGTCTATCCTTGAGGCGGGTTTCTGCAAAGCAGCAAACGGTGCATGGAAATAGCTCAGAAGTCTGGATAGCGCAGTTTTTTGGATATCACTCGACAGCGATCGACAGTTCAGGGTGGCGAAATTGTGGCTTGTGGCCAAAGACTCCATGACTCCCTAGGTACGGATCCTAAGGTGTTATGGACCAGAGGCCTTAGTGTGCCGGACGGCGACACCTTTATGCAATGTGCGGGATACTTTCGCGATATAGTTGTGCACGCTATATCGCTCGAACGTTCCCTGTGTACACTCAAACGTCTGCTGGGTTCAGTAGAAGCAGGGGCACCAACGAGCAGGTACCAACAGACTTGTATACACACCCCCAGATGTGAAATAATCAGATATTATGCAAAATAACACAATACAATAAGGATAAAAATAGAGAAACAGCAAAAAGGAGCAAAAAAAGTGGAGAAACAGCAGCAGAGAAGTGAGCGGAGCACCACTTATTGTTAGCGCGATGTTTCCTAGCGCAAGCGAAATCTCGCCCTCGCGACGGAAATTTTCTGCCCTCTGCGGGTATTTTCTTCCCTGCTCGCGGGTAAATTCTCCCCTCCAGGCGGGTGTTTTCTCCCATCGCGGGCGAGTTCTCCCCTCCAGGCGGGCATTTTCTCCTCTCTCGCGGGCAAAATCTCCTGCTGAAATGTACGCGTGCGGCTCGGGCAAATTCTCACGTAATCATGGCCGATGGCACCGCAGTCCGGGCACACATCAGATTTGCTGCTGTCAATCTTGCTGACATAAGACATTAGCATTGTAGAGTGACCACAGCGTAATGATGCGAGTGTGCATCTTGCCCTTCTTCGGAGTTGAGACTCTGAGGTGCAGACGGGAGGCGGTGTATCTCCTAGTATAAGATTTATGGCCGCCTTCACAAGATGACACCGTACGAACTTGGTGTGCTCCTCGCGCAAAAGACGGAGTCGTTGTTGCTGTGAGTCGTGCCATCTTTGCAAATTGAGTTTGTTTGGAGCATCAGCGAATGGCTTTCTTATACTTCTCTCTCTCTAACGGGTTTTAGCACTCTCCACAACAGGTGATTTGGTTGCTCTATAATGTTAATGCGGAATTGCTGGGCCTGGAGCTGACAGTGCTCCTTCACTGGTAATAGACGGGTCTTAGCATGCAGGTGCTCGATTGGGGAACTCCTTGCACATCCGGTGGCGATACGGAGAGCAGCATTTTGTACTCGTTGCATATTTGTCCAGGAGGATTCTGAGACGAGATGCTGCCATACCGGTGCGGCGTACTCCAGGGCGGGCTGAAGAATTGCCTTATACGTTGTGAGTATAGTCTCCTTGCTTCTACCACACGAAGTGCCGCTCAGGGCCCTGAGAACGCTGAGCTTAGCATTAACGACTGCCTGCTTCTGCTCGGTATTCTTATGAAACTTGAGTGACGGATCGAGCACAAGACCGAGGAGCTTTGGAAAGCGAGCAGCAGGCAAACAGTCTCCATCGCACGGGACATACGGATGAGCGCTGTGCACGGATGAGCGCTGTGCTCGGATGGGTCCGTCGTGAGAACGGACACTGACGACTTGGCTGCAGAGATCCTTAGCATCTTGCGGTCGAAAAAGCTCTTCATTGTGATCAGGTACTCATGATCTTACTGGCGGCCACTTGTAAGTCCCGATCTCGACACATGATTGTTATGTCATCAGCATACGCGACGACCTTGATGTCCTGTGGAGGCTCAGGCATATCTTCGAGGTACAGACTGAAGAGGGCCGGCGATAGAACCCCGCCCTTAGGGACTCCAGCTGCCATAGGAATACTGTTGCAGACATGGTTCTGAAACATGACTCTTGCTCGCCGACCTTTAATAAAGGCCGAAATCCAGCGCTTCTGCCAAGATGGTATTGACGACTCCAGTATGTTCCTTGACAGGACTCCAAGGCTAACCGTATCAAATGCCTTGGTGAGATCCAACGCAACAGCTACAGTTCTCAATGGCTTGTTAGAGTTGAACCCGTCGATAGCATAGCTCGTAATTTCTAGCAAAGCCGTAGTTGTGGAATGTAGCCTCCTGAACCCATGTTGAAACAACTGCTTCTCGTTGTGCTCCGCTAGATCTTTGACAATGAGCTTTTCGGCTACCTTAGCGAAAGGTGACATCAAGCTGATGGGACGATATCCCTTCACTGAGGTTTGCCAGGCTTGGGCAACGGGATGACGTTGGCTGTCTTCCAGTTATGCGGAATAGTGCAAGAGCTGAACGAAGTGTTAATCCTATCAACGATGAGCGGAAGGATCTCAGTCGGAAGCTTCTTCAATACAGCAGGACAAATGCCGTTCGGACCGACAGCTTTGGAGTTCCGCATGTCCTTTATAATCTTCTCTACTTGCGCCACAGTGAACGCTTCGGACGTGCTCATGAGCGGGACTCGGCACAGCTCTCTTACTGTCACTCTATTCTGCGAACCTCGCCTTATACTCATGACAAAGAAACTTTTTCCCAGATAGTGGGCGGCTTCCTTTCCTGACTTGAAAACGTTATTACCAAACTCAATAGTGGGGACGGTGGCTGGCGAGTTCTTTCCCGATAGTTTCCGAAGTACCCTCCAGGTAGCTCCACTGTCCGTCTTGAAATTCAACTGTTCTGTGAACTTTTCCCACTGTTCTTTCTTGTGCTGGTCGAGATCTTTTCCGATCTCACCATCCAGCTGTGCGACGACGGGGTATAGATGGTCAACTGCTCTTCTGGCATCTCTAGTCCTGATTTTCTGAAGAATTTCTCTGGTGACGTTTTGATAGAACGTCTTAACGCGGCCAACAGGAATAGCCGCCTTCAAGGCCCTGCGAATTGCATCAGACAAGTGATGCTCCTGGTGCATATCGCCATTCCACGGGTAATCAGCCGCAAGGCGTAGCGCAACCTCACTAAACAGGCACCAGTCTGCTTGGCCCAAATTTAGATAAGAACGTTGTCGAACACCAGAAGAAGGAGCGAGAGAATTTGAGAGATCGATGTGCACAAAGATGGGAACATGATCACTAGACAATGTTGTTGAGGTAGACCATGAGCAAGCGTTGGAAAGGTTTGAAGAGACTAGAGTTATGTCTAGGTTAGAAGATCGGCCGTCGGCAGGGAGACGAGTGAGCTGATCATCGTTTAAGATGACCAGGTCGCACTCCTCAGCCCATTCTTTGACTTCTTCTCCTCTAGTATCAGAACCAAGGGACGAGTAGAAGATGTGGGCATTAAAGTCGCCCGCGAAAACAACTGATGATGAGAGGGAATAATCGTTAAGTTGTTTGAGAAGAGGAATGGGATTGTAGGAGGAGGGGCATGAGTTGGTAGGGGGAATATAGATGTTGAAAAGAGAAAGGGGAGTTTAAAGGGGGAGATGGATTGAAAGGTACTTGAGAATACCATCCGTGGGGGTGTTTGGTATGAGGTGGGAGAGAGAGAAGATAAAACAAAGGTTGAAACTCCTCCGCCAAGAGCTGACCTTGGAGCATGGAAGGCAGTGTAGCGCAGGATATTAGGATGAGGACGGGTAGGTGATGAAGAGAGCTTGGTTTCTTGAACCATGATCACGTCTGGATGGTAAATGCGTGCGAAGAGAGAGAGCTCAGAAAGTTTGGCACGAAGGCCGTTGAGATTGATATGTACAATGGAAAGGGGGCGATTTGAGGAAGAGGAAACAGAGTTGGTAGGTGAAGAGCATAAAACACAGCGCGAAAAGAAGAGTTATGATGCCTCACAGAACTGAGACCCGAACAGGAGAGATGCACCCATCTTTGGCATCCGAAGCAGTTGACGCTGGTATCTCTCCAGGTAACATCCTTGCCGCACGTGGCGCATAGGTACTTCTGAGCGGGTCCAGGATTCCTCTCCACGCTGGCCCTTAGCAAGAGAATCCGAAGGAGAGACGCGGCCGGCCAGCACCTCTCCCATAACAAAAACCCTCTTCGTGGAGGGGGTGACGTCGGTCTGCATAGAGGTGATCTTCTTTCCTGCACACTGCCACGGCGTGAACGTACGACATCTCGGCGACATCTGTCGCACACTCTATTATCCTCCACCTGCACACACACACACACACACACACACACACACACACACACACACACACACACACACACACACACACACACACACACACACACACACACACACACACACACACACACACACACACACACACACACACACACACACACACACACACACACACACACACACACACACACACACACACACACACACACACACACACACACACACACACACACACACACACACACACACACACACACACACACACACACACACACACACACACACACACACACACACACACACACACACACACACACACACACACACACACACACACACACACACACACACACACACACACACACACACACACACACACACACACACACACACACACACACACACACACACACACACACACACACACACACACACACACACACACACACACACACACACACACACACACACACACACACACACACTATACATTGGATCCGAGGCAAAAATTCGGATAATCGGATTTCGGGCTGATCCGAAAAACGGTTTTTCGGTGAATCGGATTTCGGTTCGATTCGGATTTGGCGTTTTTCGGTGAATCAGATTTCGGTTCGATTCGGATTTGGCGTTTTTTCGGTGAATCGGATTTCGGTTCGATTCGGATTTGGTCTTTTTTCGGTGATTCGGATTTCGGCTCGATTCGGATTTTCCCCTTTTTCGGTGATTCGGATTTCGGTTCGATTCGGATTTGGCGTTTTTTCGGTGAATCGGATTTCGGTTCGGTTCGGATTTGGCGTTTTTTCTGTGAATCGGATTTCGGTTCGATTCGGATTTGGCGTTTTTTCGGTCACTCGGATTCGGATACTCGATTCGGATAATGAGCCGGATACAACAGGAAAAAGCTATTGGAGAGGGATCATCCCACAATTGTGCAACATACGGTCTGAACCGAAGACACTATTTCCTGCGCGCGCTTGAAGAGCTGTTCATGTTTTCACACATAAGTTAAAGGCTAAAATTTTTTTTTCAGAATCCATTTATTCATAATATTTTCGATCACATCAAAAATTTTCAATTTCATCATCTGTATTTGTTGCACGATTTCTTCATATGAACGCCTCATTCACTCCAGATCTTCGCTTTCGCTCTCTTCTGAGCTGTCATCAGCATCCATAGTATCCCCATTGCATGCTGCGTACTCCTCTGTCCAGAAACGAGAGAGCCTGAAAATAAAGTGGAAATTCTGGAAATTTAGCTTCCTGGCGAAAGTAGCGATTTGGTAATGCTATTTATGAGTCGAAAAAGTTTCAAAAATATCTTGAAATATCGTAAAAAATGATTTGGCGTAAAATAGCCAGAAGTAGTAAAAAAAGCTAGGAAATGAAGTGAAATAACTAAAAATACGATTTGGCGGTCAATAATAAACAAACTAGCGATAAGTAAAGACTTAGTGATCAGATTTTACAAGCTTCCCCGTTAAACTTATCAAAGCAAAATCAAGCGCGATATGGAATGGAGCGTTGCGTTATCCTAGCTTGACCTATGCTAGTTCCCATATTACAGATTTCGAAAATGGCTTAATGTTTCCGTTGCGCGCTTGATTTTGCTTTGATAAGTTTAACGGGGAAGCGTGTAAAATCTGATCACTAAGTCTTTACTTATCGCCAGTTTGTTTATTATTGACCGCCAAATCGTATTTTTAGTTATTTCACTTCATTTCCTAGCTTTTTTACTACTTCTGGCTATTTTACGCCAAATCATTTTTTACGATATCTCAAGATATTTTTGAAACTTTTGCGACTCAAGAGTAGCATTACCAAATCGTTACTTTTGCCAGGAAGCTAAATTTCCCGAAATTTCACATATTTTTCCGAAAGGTTCCCTTTCTGACATGAATTTTGCTCAACGATTTCCAGTTTGGAAACATCTAACAGGCGATTTTGTCGTATGAGTGCAACTTCTGAAACTTGTGACGCACAACCATTAAAAAAACCCCACTCATCACCGCATTTTGCGCAACAGGTGAAAAATCTATATTATTGATCATAAGTATTCGATTTTTCATGATGAGAAGAATTTCCCAAGCAAGGTACTCACTAGGGAATCTCGCATGGCCGTCCCCACCATTTGAAAGATGATGAATGTTTTTTGGTCAATTCTGCTCCGCGGTCTCCGAATCTGACATCGGATTTTGCTACGGACACCGCTGAACGAAGTTATAAGCGTTTTTGAAGCTTCTTGAAAAGGTAAGGGTACCCATCAGCCAATTTTCAGGGTGTTTAAAAAAATTCGGATTCGGCTCAAAACTTTCAACTGGGGGCTATTCAGGGCGCCTGTTTGTGGTCTGTTTGTCTCTTTGTTGCTAGAATTATGGTTACTGTAGATTACCGTAAACATAATGCCTTTTAACTGACTTTACCTACCTTAAAGGCATCGTGCACGATGAAAACCATATTTGGGTTTTTGACTTTTTCGTGTAGTTATATCCCTATAGTGACTGAAGGTTGCAAAAAGCCCCCTCAAAAACGTCAACTTCTCAAGAAAAATCCATCTCAAGAAAGCTCAAAACAAATTTGAATTCCCCACCGACATCTACTTGGGATAGTTGCGCGAAGAACGCAAGGAACAGTTTTACGATTCGTTCCTTGGCGCAGCGTTGGAAGCAATTCATCGAGGACGCCATTCAGACGATTAAATAATTTTTCTTGAACAAAATGAAAAAGGGTTACTAAGCTGCTACGTCCATTGCTGTCAGCTGCTTTCGATCAATGCCGAACGTGAAATCGAGTGGCGTGTGAATTGCGACCTACGACGCGTCAAAGCACGATCGCCGGCCGCAATCACGGAGTTTTGTTCCTTGTAACAACGGATCGACCCCAAGGCCGGCCCCCAAAACCCAGGAAGCCCTTTTGAGGTAAGCGGATCTCCATTCAGAGGCGATTTTGAAACTGCAAAATTTCTGAGTGACATTATTATGACCCACTGGTCCGACTGAACTCAAAAGCTGGAATTCGGTTTTCATCGTGTGCGATGCCTTTAAATGGGAAGCTTTGAACGAATCAAGTCGAAAAGCTCGTAAAATCGTCAAATAAACCCCAGGTTCGTGATCAGCGCCCCAATTAACCCACCTGGAAGGATTTTGAGTGAAATCTGCAACATTTTTTTTGTAAAGCTTTCAGAGGTATAAATAAGCGCCGAACCGGAAATCCGCACAAGTCCAAAACGCTATCAGTCTGTGCAAAGTTTGGAAAATGTGCCCTCACCCTAAATCTGCTCAGTGGGGTGAACACAAGCATGAGGTCCGTTTTCGGATTTCGCAAACCCTAATGCGCGTTTTTCATAGAAGAAAAGGCGGGAAATACGAACTTTGACAGGCTATAACTTTTTTCGCAGATATCTATAGTAAAATACGAGTTCAGATTCGAAGAGGGCGTGCCAGAGTTAACTAGAAAACATCTATCAGCTTCCTGATCCGGGGGTACACCATGCGAGGTTCCCTAGTTAGACCCTCAACAATCAACACTCATTGCGGCAGTTTGTGCAACAGGCCCACAAGTTGATGAACGCCAACTGAAAAAAAAGGAGATTAACACCAAAACCGAGCGGTTTTTTAAAATTTTCTCGAAAACCAGCAAACCATTCCGAACCATTTTCGGGGAATATCACCAACTTTTTGCGCTCTTTTCAATGCAATTTGGAGCTAATTTCTAGGTTCACTCTGAACTTAGATTTCGAAAGAGCGGTTCCGCGCGAGGCCAGTTCAAAACCAAATCTGGTGCGCGCTTCGCGCGCACCACAATTATCTAAACGTAACACCATGGAATTTTTCACGTTCTACTCACCTTTTATTCACTTCACATGAGTGAGCCTTCACTATGAGGAGCGTCCTGGCATTCCTACTAAAGAGCCGGCCTCTGCGTTTGTTGCCGAAAATGAGTCCAGCAAAACTGAATATGCCAATTATAAGAAGACCGAAGAAGATTCAGTCGATACCAATCGCCCCCGCGTGCGGCTGTCACTCTCTTCCGGTGGCCCGTACTTACCCCTTACCTATCTGTACATTGCGGGACTTTTCTACCTCTTATTTTCGACTTGTATCTGAGAGCTTATTATTCCTTGCTGGCTCTTCTGACTTGGTCAACGTTATTCACGAGCTGTGGTTTCTCGAGCTGTGTTCAAGGATAACTTGCGCTTCCCCCCGGCGGCAGGGGTCTTAATTTCTTCATCTTCATCTCGTGCCGCCTCATAAGGTTTACCTGTTTACGACGGCTCCGCATACTTCAACTATACTTGGTCGTGCTGCTTTATCTGATTTCCGGTTCATCATCATGTCCACGTGCCCTGCTGTTATTGATGATGATGTTGTGACTGTGCTGATCGATCGTGTGGTGCATGATGACTCCTCACCCGATCATCTCAAGGATCTCTTGTAGTATTTGTGCACTTCCAAAGCCCGGTTTGACAGTATTGTTGAACAAATAGGTTCCTTGAAGACAAGGTTAATTCACTTGAACTTGAAAATTCCACTTTGAAGAATAGTTGTAAATGTAGCTGCGTTTCCGGTGAGGTCTCGGAATTCAGGAGGGACAGGGTGGTTCGTGATGGCACACCATGTGTATCACTGGCCGCTAAGTCGTCCTCACCCGACTCTGAGGCCTTCCATGAAGCTGAGCGTCGTCGCTGTCTTGTTTTACGTGGTATTCCTGAGAACAGACGTTGCTCTACCTCTGATCGTGTTCGATATGACTTTGTGAGCGTTTGCAATGTTCTACATTTCCTCAATATCCAGTGCTATACGGTTGCAGTGTATAGGTTGGGAAAACCTGAGCCATGGAAGAATCGCCTCATTAAAGTCGTCCTCCCGGCCTCAGTTTTTCAAAGAATGGCTCTTCAACGAGCTCCAAAGCTTCGCCTCGGTTTCGGTGGAAAACTCTCTCTTAGGGAGTCCCTCCCACCATCTGAACTCAGACGAAGTAACGAATCGCAGTCGCAACCCGCCGTGACCCGGGCAGATAGCACCAGCGTTCCGAATCGGCGAAATTATCGGTGCCGTTTCCCATGCGCTGTTTCCGATTCTTTTGTAGTCTTCACCGTAAAATTGAATGCTTCGTCACTGCTGATTGCGGACCCAGCAACTGAATCGACGGCAAATAATTTTTCTTTTCGTCGCTTTTACGCTCTAAGTGGATTCTCGCGCAAACCCTACTTCCACATCTAATCCGTCAATCCTTCTAGGCATTCAGTTCTTCACCTTATTTCAAGCGATACGAAGGCCGTCAGGAATTAGGCATCGTGTGTGACTCGCTGTAAATTCTCGGAGATACAGAAGAAATCGCTTCAGATATGTGTGCTCTGAATTGCGAGAGAAAAAGTTCAGAACACTTGCAATCATCTTCGAGACAACGGAATAATCAGTACTTCAGTTTCAGCACTAAACTAGTTGAAGAAACGGCCCGTTCCGCTATCGAAGCAATGAAATGATGAAAAAAAAACCCTAAACATGAATTGCCGCCAAATCAATTTCTTTGTCCGCAACCAGCAGCGACGAAGCTTCTGATTCTACGGCGGTAATTCGAGGAGACTAAAAAGAAAACGTACCGAAGGGATAGATGCGGATTATTGGGATTGTACTAAGGAAGAAGAATATAGCCGCAAATATCTGAAAACGTATATAACATAATTTTGAAACATTGAAACGGCCACTGGCAAGCGCAAAGACAGACTTTTAATACGAGAAACAATCACAGTCAGGAAAAGTACCGTAGACTGACGAAGGAGAAGCAAAGACACAACCAGAAAATTCTGGAATAAAATTCGAAATGTAGCCCGCGCTCGCGTCGCTATTGGAGGGCGTATATGGATCACTATTGAATCCTCCAAAGGCACCGTACGCCTCAGTACGCCCTCAGATATGAAATTTGAGATTTTTGTGTAATTGTGTAGAAGACCCCCCCTGTATAACACGTGCCAAATGCGAGATCTCAATTTCCCCTAATAAGCTAGATATAAGCGACCACCACGGGCCCGACCCCCTCCAGCCACCACCACAGGCCCGGCCCTCTTCCTGATTTTCGATCTCAATAGCGGCTACATGGATGGATGATTTTCAACCGACTCATCGTTCTTCCCTCCCTTTCCGATTTATCTCCTCATCCTGTTTTGCTCTCGTGCCGCAACTGCGAATCAAGAGAAATATAGGCCTAAGACAACTCGTCCACCAAATTTTTGTCCTGAAAAAACCGGCATTTTCAAGGAGCCATATCTCCGTTCGTAGGGGGTCTTGGACGATTTCAGAAATACCATTGTGATCAGAGTGTGACCGTCTCCAAGATGAGGATGGAATCTAGAAAAACAATATCCTGGGTGTCCTGTGCCTTTAAAGTAGCACGATTGAATCGAATCGTGACGCATTTCGGATAATCGAAAACTCGATTCATGAATCGAATCCTGTGTAATTCGGTGAATCGGATTTCGGTTAGATTCGGATTTGGCGGTTTTTCGGTGAATCGGATTTCGGTTCGATTCGGATTCGGCGTTTTTTTCGGTGAATCGGATTTCGGTTCGATTCGGATTTGGCGTTTTTTCGGTGAATCGGATTTCGGTTCAGTTCGAATTTGGCGTTTTTTCGGTGATTCGGATTTCGGTTCGGTTCGGTTATGGGGTTTTTTCGGTGATTCGGATTTCGGCTCGGTTCGGATTTGGCGTTTTTTCGGTGACTCGGATACCGAATCGTCAAAATTTCGAATCATTCGGACGGATATCCGAAATTATCCTAATCGGATCCAATGTATAACACACACGCACACACACACACACACACACACACACACACACACACACACATACATACATACATACATACATACATACATACATACATACATACATACATACATACATACATACATACATACATACATACATACATACATACATACATACATACATACATACATACATACATACATACATACATACCTACATACATACATACATACATACATACATACATACATACATACATACATACATACATACATACATACATACATACATACATACATACATACATACATACATACATACATACATACATACATACATACATACATACATACATACACATACACACATACACACATACACACATACACACATACACACATACACCCATGCACATATACACACATACACACATACACACACACACACATACACACATACACACATACACACATACACACATACACACATACACACATACACACACATACACACACATACACATACACACATACACACATACACACACATACACACATACACACATACACACATACACACATACACACTCTTACACACATACACACATACACACATACACACATACACATACACACATACACATACACACACATACACATACACACATACACACATACACATACACACACACATACACACATACACACACATACGCACACATACACACACATACACACATACACACACATACACACATACATACACATACACACATACACACATACACACACATACACACACATACACACACATACACACATTTTATTTATTTATTTATTTATTTATTATACGCCCGTGCCGACGGGCGCATAAGCTACAGAGTAGGGAGATGGAATCATGGAAATGAATACAAAAGCAAATAAAAACTTAGCGCAACGATTTAACCGCCGACCACAAAACCATTGTTGAAATTATAGAATAATTGAAAAGGCCACACTGGATAAAGTCAAGAGCCATGAAAGGTTGTGGGGGCAGAAAGAAACAAAAAAAAAACCGCGAGTAGTGCTAGAAGCATGAAACTGACCAGTGTTTTACTCTACAACTGCTGGAGGGGCGATCAGCAATGGTCGCTCGTAATTGCTCCATCGCTGCCAACTTTTCAGCGACGGAACGATTCGTAGCGAGTGACTCTTTCTTCTTATGTACATTGATCCATTCATATGACGAGATTATGAGTCGAAACGTGTTATTAATGCTAGCCATAACTTTCGCCGGCTGATTGATCTGCTTCGATCATGCATGTGGTATGCACAATAGTTGTGCTTTTTGACTAAACGGACCGAATGAATGAATGAATGAACATAATCGACTTCAAAATTTTCGAATGAGCGAATGAATGAATGCATTCGATTCTCTATTTCGAATGAATGAATATCGATAATCGATTAATTTCGAATGAATGATTTAATTTAACTACGGGCCTACCGAATTCAGAGTTTTGCGACTCTACTGCTTTGAAGAGGCAGTTTTCAAGAATGGCGTCGAAAGCTTTTGAACTGCTCTATATTTTCCATATTCCGGGGTCAATACAGGTAGGGTTCATGAGTGGCGGCACGCAAAATCGATACGTATCGTTTTTACACTTGCAGCTGTCTGATGCCACCCACAGCGGCTCTATTCATACAACACCAGCGCGCTCAGTTACGCCGCGTTCAGAGTTCATTCGCAGCGCGTCGCGATGTTACAATCAGCCTACGTATCGATCACGCGACGTCGCGTCGCGTCTTCGCTGGGTGTTCACAGGGAAGAGGCGCAATACATTCGAAACAGGCTCAGGCATAAGGTGTGACGATCACAGAGTGGGGGCCGCAGCCTTATACGCCGGGTAGGGGGCCCCCGGTCCTTCCTCATGCCAAAAATTTCCCTCCTACCGTACTGAGCAGATTTTTCTTTGCGGCCGTTTGCGGCCGCGCAAAAAGCGCCGCATAGCCATAATCTGTTTCAGAGTCCTACGAATTCGATTTTGATGCCATTTTTGAACAGCTTTCAACGAGTACCATACAATAGTGATGCGAAATAACTGAGTTAATACCCGAAATCAATCAAAAATTGTATATTTCCACATCAAAATCCCTCATTGTGAACTGATCAGACGGTCACCATTAGAGAAATGTGACCCGTTTCGACCTTAGGTCATTGGGAATCACAGAAAGAAATACAAGTATTACGATGAAACACCGGAGTCAGGAAGACTTTTAACATACCCTTGTACATATTCACCTCACTAACAGAAACATGAAAACTCTGAAAATTCATTCCGTCAATTTTGGCGCTCTGTGCTAGCAAAAAAAATGCAACAAAACGTTTGCAGAAATTTTACTCGGTGCTGCACTTCTTTTCCAGACCTCACAATTGAGTGTGACGTGGTTGTTGAAACTCCTCACAGGCTTTGCTTGAATCCTTAGAAGCCCTTCGGTTTCGTGCTATCTTGAGAGCAGGCTCTACTTCAGGGGCCCATTTGCCTTCAGCAGCTTGTCCGTAGGAAGTTAAAAAAAGGTATGGCACGATGATACACGCCATTGAATCGAACAGTTAACTCATCGCATGAATTACGTCTTTCCCAAACCATCGTATAACTGAGGTAGCAGGTCGGAAATTGTGAAGAGGACGTCAGATTCGTCTTCAGCGTCCTGAATTACACCCCTAGTCAAGATTTCAGCCAAATCCGAGATACTGACCAGAGATCAGGAAACGGCTGTCGGGACTTGGACGTCTGATGAGGTCGAAAAAATATTTTTCTGGGTCGGGCTGTTGCAGTGTTTTTTTCGAAGAGGACCATCAAAAAAAGCTGTCGGCCGACTCTCAGGTCGATCCGACCATTTTGAGCCGATTACGGCCGGTGTGACGGCTGTAGATGTGACGGTGTGATTTGAGCCTTAAAAACAGGCCTCATCACACCGTGTGATTTTTGCGATAAAGGCCTCTAGATCGATTTTTCGAGCTTCATCATATCGCTAAGTAAGTGAGCTACTTGGTTAGTCCTTCCAGAGGCCAAGCAGTTGACGATGAGTGTTTGATTCGGGGCGCTGAAAAATCGGAAACCCGCTGTCTGGACTTCGGCGTCTGTAGAGGTCGAAAAAATCATTTTTCTGGATCGAGCTGCTGTAGCGTTCATTTTGAAGAGGACCATCAGAAAAAGCTGTCGGCCGAGTCTCTGGTCGATCCGATCATTCTGAGCCGCTTACGGCCGGTGTGACCTGACCTGTAACGTCCGTTTTTGCTGAAAATCGTTTGGAAGCGTTATTCGGAAGAGACCTCTCAAATTGTTTCGCACAAAGAGTTAAAGTCACAACCTCGGTGGGAGGGGGGCCGCATCGGATCCAAAGCTGGAGAAGGGGGGGGCCGCACCTCTCACGGGCCGATCACACCGCAACGCCTTACCCTGATTCGAAATAGCGCGAAATTCGTCTTCGCGCGATGAACATCGCGTCGCCTTGCAATGCAACGCGACGTGATGGACGTCACGCGATGACAAACTCGTTGCTGCTCTTCTTCAGTGTTTTTTCATTGAAACAACCATGTCTAACAATGAAGGGAATGAAATAACCATACTTAGGATCACATGCACTTGGAAGAACACGAAAAAAAACTGTTGGTAGCGCTACAAAAAAATTGTCGTTGCTTGCTTACGAGAAACTGCATACGTGCGCAATTGAGCGTAGTCGCCCAGCGTTCGCGCAGCGCTCTCACCTGAATACCTGCGCGACGGGATTTTCGCGTCTCACTGACATTTCCAATCGCGTCGCCCCGAGAAAACTCTGAACGCCGCCTTATGAGGTGTGGCCTGAAGTCTCGCTCGCGCTGCAGACGTATGACGCCCTCTCCGCTATATCGGCAACGCTCGTACCGTTTTTTTTTCATTGTTTTGACTACTTCTCCATCGTTTCTTCTTATTACAATTTTTTGAAGCAATTTTTCCCGAAACTCAAGTGAGGTAATCAGCAGCGAAGCGGCTAGTTATGGCGAAATATAATTATTGAAAACGGTGTTAGGTGTAGTCGGCAGATCTGCTGCTCATATTGGAAAAATTTTTAAGCCAAATTTATCCAAATTCTATAAACTATCACCTCATAAAAAACTCTTGTAAGGGAAAACAGTCCTCTGAATCTTATCGCTTTCGTTGACCTTTATCAGTTGTTCCAAAAAGCCAAATTTGATCACTGAATCCTTTCAGTAAAAAGGAACTCTTCACCTGATCGCAAGGGTTGACCTATAAGATACAGAAGTTTGAGATGAATAGCACTGATAGTTCATCTTCTATCGATAGGGCATTTGGACCCAGATAGTAAGACCGGTTGGACCGACGGCGCTAAAAGACTCTTCCGAGTGGATAGCAGGAGCATGGCAGGAAAATGGGCGTTAAGCAAAAGGCTTTCTGGGCCTATGCGGAGTTCCTCGGTCGGATCGCAGGCAGCATTGAAGCAGTATCTCTTTGTTACATTGACATTTTCTGATTCTATGAGAAGTCACACCCGCCGCGTCATTGGGTAACTCTATACATGCAAAATAAGGCGAGTTGGAAATCCGACTTTGTGTGGATTTTCAATCCTCCAGACAACTTGGTCCTTTGATTTGGAAAGGGGAGGGGGCCCTCGCTTGTTGCGTTGTTTTAGGTGGGTGAGAATTTCGGGACGGGTGTGAGTTCTGCGACAATCACATTTCCTGCCCTAACGAGTATGAGCCTCAAAAGTTGCTGCTATTTGACATTTACTTCACCTTTTTGAGTAATACTTATTTTTTTCACCTATTCATCATTATCCTTTTTTATTTCGTTTTCAAAAACCGACAAAAATAACAAAATCCAAATTAGCCGTGGTCGACAGCCGTAGAAGCACTTTGTTAAATGTTTGTAAAAGTATACAAATCTCGCTCTATTGAGAATTCCCGTGTATATTCCGATCTAGCAAATATGTCGTGGGTTCAATTGCCCTAACAATTTTCGCGGCTTTAGCTTTGGCTGCTGAAAAATAGTAGACGCTCAGTCGGTACCCTGCATCTCCATCAAACTTCAGTTTCAATTTCGGAAACGGCCAAGTTTGGCTGAAAACCCGAAAAAAGCGTTGCATATAGAGGAGGATTTGCGCTTTCGACCAGTATTGTCCTTATGAGGAGGAAATTCCGTAGTTATGGACAAACGCTGTTGCAGCACGTAATGCGACAAAGTCGTGCTGGGTCGAAGGTTAATCGTGCCGTGACTACATGGTCCCACCGCAATTGTCATCATGTCGCTTGCTGCCACAGCGGGTGTTACGATTTACGAATTACGAGGGTTTTTGAAAATTACTATTTACGAAATTTAAAACTTCAGTTACGCACAGTCCTGACCCACAGAAGTGCTGGTGCACTGACCCTTCCAGAAATTTCTGTGTAAGACCCGGTAATGGCTGTGTTAGATTATTTGAATTTATTCAAAGATCGAATATGTTCCAATAATTGTCAGTGTCGATAGTCGATTTCGAATAATAATCGAATATTTGGTATTTTCGATAGTCGATTTCGAATATTAATCGAATATGAGGTTTTTTCTATAGTCGATTTCGAATAATAATCGAAAATCGGAATTTTTCGATTACTGGATAATCGAATGAATAATCGAATAATTTATTCGAATTTTTATTCGATTGCTAATATTCGAGCACAAATATAGTATGCACTATGAAACAATCGCCGCAGCAGCGGGCAACGAAGCGCTGCTACGGAAAACAGCAGCGAAGCAGTAGAAATAACAAGTTTATAATTTGCTAACGGCACAAAGATCTCACGGAAGTGTAGAAGTTTTTCTTACCTGAAATCCCCATGTTTACTGCCTGATATCGTGATATCTGCATCACCGGTGGTGCTGTTTTCCTACGTTCTAGTCCGTGCAGAGCCTCATCTGCTGACCCCTGCAGAAGGGCGGTTGGCGAATGTAACGCACCGCTCTTCATTTCTTTTATACCCTACCCTTTACCAATTGGGTATCATCAATTTTGTTTACTGTGAGAATTTTGTGCCGTTGGCAATTTATAATCGTCTGTAAAGATTGGGTTTTAGGGGCTAAACAGAGTGGCATCGCGGCTTGGCGCGACCTGATGATAAGCTGCCGTATTGACGGATCACCGAGATTAATCAATACGGCAGGTCATCATAAGGTCGCGCCGCGATGCCGCTCTGCTCAGCCCCTTAGGGGTCGTTTATACTTCCGCCGCGGAGCGACGCGGCAATAAGTGGGGCGGCGCGCCGCGCCGCTTGAAAAATCGCGCCACCAGGATGTATAATCGGGCTGCGTCGAATTTACGCGGCGACGTCGCAGAATGACGTTAAACACAGCCTGGAGTAGCTCTGACATAACACAGGACCGATTGTAATGAGTGATTTCTTGTGCAAATGAAACATCTATATTTTTTCGTACCATAACACAGCACCCGAAGGCGTATAGAGTCTTCAAAAACTATTTCTCTTCAGAAAAAGTATTTCAAAAGCTAAAAAAAAATGAATTTTTCACAACCCAGCCTACTCTAAACAACGCCCAGGACCTTGGAAGGAATTTTAGAGATGAATCAGAAGAACAAAATTGAGAATGTGTATGAAATGACAGCAAAAGAAGCATACTATGTCAATGCGGATCGCACGCGGCCGCCGCGCCGCCTGCTCTCCTCGGGCGGCGCGGCAGCTCCTAGGCGGCGGCCGCATGCGGCACCGTTGGAAGATTTCGAGCAGAAAAACTCTAAACGCCTCGCGTCGCCTCCAGGCGGCGCCGCTTGATCGATATGGCTGTATTGCATCTCGCCGCGCCGCGGCGGAAGTATAAACAACCGCTTAGGCGTCGCTTATACTTCTGCCGCCGAACTGCGCGGCGAAGTGCAATCCTATGCTATCGATCGCTCCGCGTGATCAATATTACGGAAATGCACTGTGCCGCGCCGCTCGGCGGCGGGAGTTTAAACGACCCCGTAGAAAATGCACGAAGACGCGATCATAAAGTGATCATTGCATTGCTGTGCAAGAACTGGCTACGATGAGTTGCTTTATAATGACGCTGCGACTGGATTTTAATTTTCCGCGACCCCGATGATCTATATCATGCATACACATTGACTAGTCGATATGGATGATAAGCATTGCGTCGCCATTATGGTAGCGTAAAATATAAATCTGGCCTAAACGGCAAGAACTACGGTATCGCGTGGACGCGAGTAATGAACATAGCGTTAGGCGGCGTTCACGATTCGTTCGCGGTGCGAAGCGATACTATAAGCAGCCAACGCATCGAGCAAACGACGTCACCGGCGCTAAATGTTCACAGTAAAAGGGTCTACAGTTGCAGCGAACGGCCGAATGCCGCCCAGCGAGAGCCATGAGACGTGGCCACTTTTTGACTTAGCGGCTCACACCAAAGCCACGAAAGTTGCCGGAGCGGTCGGTGATGGCAAAATATAACAGTGATAAGGAGATTTTGACATGGTAAGCCCGATGCTTCGACCGGCTTAAAATGAGCGGTCTAGGCTATAGCTCTAAATAAAATTTATTGTTCTTGTTGTTGTAATCATTTCAAGAATGGAAGTTCACAATGCCTGAAAAGTAGATTGGTAGGTAAACACAGAACGAATCCAGGTTTTCGTCAAACCAAAGATATGCGTCAGGTTTGTTATAACGCATAAAATCACCATAAGATAGGCAACTTTGGAAAAAGAATAGGAAGCCGATAATGGTTTTTGGGGCTTTACAATGTCATAGGTATTGCCCTCAGGTGCAGTAATTCAGCGCTTCAGTGAAACAGACCCACTAAGGGAATAGAAAAAAGCTGAGCCGCCCATACGTATAGAGTGAGAAATAGAAAGAATTGCCTGTGGGGGAAAAAAAAGTCAAGAAGTCATTGTTTTCCATATGGCTTTTTCAGCCGTACAATACCGCTGCTGGCATAGGGAGAAAGGCGCGAAATGGGCAAAGTTATCTACAGAAGCGTCTTTTGCTAAACCTGCTTCAAAGTGCTTCAATCCCAATTTTGAAAAGACCATTCTTTTAAGCGCGAGCTATCGGTTCCAATAATATTAAGAAAGTCCTGAAAACTCCATGAGGAAGCCCCTTTTTGGGCAAGGTTGTTCTACCATGCGATACCGTGCAAATTCGAGCCCTATGTTTTTTTTCGCTAATCACCGCGCGCAAATTCACACTTTATCGCATGATGAAACAACTTCTCTCAAAAAGGGCTTTCTCTTTAAGCTATCCAGAGTTTTTTGATATGATTAGAATCAAAAGGTGGCGCTGAAGAGGATGGCTTTTTCAAAATTAAGATTGGTGCACTTTAAAGCAATCTATAGGCTAAAGACGCTTCTGTTGCCACCTTAAGCGGTATTGTAGTCCTCACTTCTAGAAGGCGGCAATCGGGTGAGAGGTGCAAGTGCTGAACTGTTATCAGAAACTACTTCATCCCTAAATTATTCACAATTATTTGAAACAAGAAATTCTAGATTATTCTGAAGTGAAACGAGAAAAAAATGAACTAAAATGAGAAAGGCGGGTGATGCGACCCCCACTCTAATGTAAAGTTAGGCTGCGACCCCCTCCCTCAGTTTGGAAAATTTTCAACATTGCTTTACCATGATTCAGAGATGTTCCGAAAGAGTGCTAAAATTGCTCTTGAGCCTGGGGAGCTGCGTCCTGACCAAGTGGTGCGAGTGATATTGGGCATTTAAAAAGCTTTCTTCAGAAAAAAAACATACTTTGCATTCACTATTGGAGGTTGGCGCAAACTCGGTGCTATATGCGATAACATTAGTGCACCGGGTTTGCGCCAACCTTCAGTGGGAACGCAAAATATCAGCAGGGTCCATGTCGACTGTAAGCCAATCGGAATCGTTCTCTGAAATTTAAAGATTACCGTGCGCATAGCTCTGTATCCTTACATATTATAAGCGGCGTTCGCGATGATTTTTTTCCCCGAGTTTTTCACATAAAACAATGCGTTGACCCCCAAGTGTTACCAAAATTACGAAAAAACAGCGAGAAACGCACTGAATCGTCTTATTTCGGTGACATTATTCTCTGGCCTGGACTAGTTTTCCGGTTGGATAAACATGTTCACGGTGGTTGTCACCAGTAAAAAATCGGACTAATCAAAAATGGGAGAATATTTCGGGCAAAACAGTATTAGTTAGGGTCCAAAGGAAAGAACGAAGCAACACAAAATAGAAAATGGCAAAAGACGGGTTCACAAAAGATTTCATTGTCACAACAAACAGTTCCACTGAGAGTAAAGAGGCGGGGTGAGAGTAAAGAATTTTGTGACCTTCTGGTACGTTTTTCTGGATTTCTTCGCCATTTCAGTTCTATCCGGGGGCCAAACCTTCGATCTAGCGATTATCATGATTTATCGAAGATTATCGTGAACACTGCCTTTAAGTCGGAGCGCGTTATCGTTTCAACAAAACACAAGGAAAGTCGCGAAAAGTGAGTGGGGTTCAGGAAGAGCGCGCACCATTGCGATCGTGTTGGGGCCCCCTAGCCCCAAACAGGGGGGTCCCAACACGGGGACATATTGAGTCCTTTGAGCTAACTTCGTTGTTGGTGGCGGTGGGACCACCCTAGCTGTCGCGTATTTAGTCCTTTTAGCTACCTTCGTTATAAATCGAGGTGGGACCACCCTAGCCGTTGCATATTGAGGACTTTGAGTTAACTTCGTTGTTGATCGTGGTGGGACCACCGTAGCCGTTGCGTATTTAGTCCTTTGAGCTACCTTCGTTATAAATCGAGGTGGGACCACATTAGCTATTAAAGTGACGCCTAGAACGTGCATGGAGCTGAGGTACCACCACGAGTTACTTTGCGAAAGTGGGCGGGGCTTCGGGTTTACCGTAAGGTTCGCGTTATTGGAAACAGAAAGTAGCCGCGGTCTGACCTGTTTTAACGAAAGCGGACGCGAATCCAGCAAATCCTCACGCTTATCCTCATCCTCATGTATAATAATGGGCGTGGTGATGTGTCTGACCACTAAAGCTGTTGCATATGGAGTTTTTTAGCTTTCCATTGAAGTAGGTCGTATTAGGGAGTATAGGGTGGAGTGTCCTAGACTTTAGAAATCTACCTCCATGGCTTATAGCGGTGCACAGGCCTATCTCCATTCACGCAGAGTATGTTTCGCCATAATGTGTGTCTGCGAAACTATCTGTACGTATGCACGCATGCACGGGTGAATAAATGACACTCAGAAAGTCCAGAATTTTTTGTCATAAAGTAGAGAACGATAATGTTATGCCAATGTGGAGAGCGTCGTAGAAAACGAGTAGGGGTTCAGAAGGAGCACGCACAGTGCCGTGGAAAGTGAGTAAGTGGTCTATGAACAGCGCGCACAGTGTCATGGAAGGTGAATAGGGGTTCACAAAGTGCGTGCAGTGACGTTGGTAGGGAGTAGGGTACAGGAGGAGCACGTTTAGCGTCGAAATAGGGGTCCAGGAGGTGCGCGATGTTCCGCTGGAGGGAGTACGGTTACGAGGTTGAAAGGCAGTATTTTGCCGCTCCTGGCTCGTTTTTTACCGTTCTTTCAACACTGGGAGCTTAGGGTCCTTCTCGCCTATCATTTCTCTGTGGAAAGTCAACGAGGATGATCATCGTGAACGCCGCCTTTAAGAGGAGCGCTCACACTGTCGATGAAGGTGACTGGGATTAGAAGGGGTGTGCGCACCCCATTAAGGAAGGTGTTTAGGAGGAGCGCTCAAAAAGTCGATGAAAGTAATTGGGGTTCAAAGGGGTGTGCGCACACCAGTAGAAAAGGTGTGTATGGGTTTAGGAGGAGCCCGCACAGCGTCAGAAGGTGTATGATGAATAAGGAGGAGCGAGAACAACGTTCGGGATACCGATTGGGTCATTAAAGGATGTGCAGATCCCTCCGTTTAAAGTCTCCGCTTGAAGTTATATAGGGGTTGAAAAGGAGCGCACACAGCGTCGGGAAATGATTAGAAATTTAATGAGTCTGCGCACACACTTATTGAAGAAGTATAGGGATTTGAGAGAATTGAGTGGAAACCTTTTTCATAGGCAGTGGTACAGAAGCTGCAGGAGCGAGCGCTCAACATCAGTGAGATTTTGGGTATGATATCAAAATGTTTTCGTGTGGCAGCTTGAGGAATCTGATGACTTTCTTGAAACTACCTGCATTGGAAGAAATGCTTTCACAGAAATCGAACAGAAAAGTTGCGAGATCTGTAGCAGAGGGTAAATAAGGAGAGGGGAGTGCATTTTGAGCATCAACTACCATTTTTGACTCTTCATATGAATGGGAAAGGCAGCCGATTGGCGACTTTGAGGCAAACAACTTGATTTCTTTGCACAATCCTGAAAGATTTTGTCAGAAAGCAGGCAAACTCCGAGGCACTACTTAAAAACTTTACATTTTGACAAAATACCAGTTGCGGCGGTCGATTATGGCGAAATATCACCTCTGATAGCGATGATCGGAAAGAAGACGCTCACTTCTACCAAGCTGCAAAGATCTTTAACAAAGCCTCGGTCTTTATAATGGGTGGAAATCGAACGCTGCGCAGCTGCGTGAGTGTATGTGCGAGCGCCGCGAAGCGGCGCGAGTTCCAGTTTCGTTGAAAACCGCGAAGCGGTGTGAGACCAAACTGGTGATATATATCGAGCTGCTCTTTTGAAATAAATAGAAAACCAAATGCTTCTTTAGGATTGAACCGCTGTTGGCTCGCATCAAGGAGCAGCGTACGGCTGTGGTGTGCCCGATCATCGACTCTATTTCTGACACAAATATGGCTTACCTCGGAGGATCACATTCAGGTCCTAATAGAGAGTGCATTTCACCAAGACAAAGTCGTATTCTTCTGCACTTGGTTGAGTGCGCTGCTATTGTCTAGTAAAACTGGAAATTTTTGTGTTTCGTTGTTACCTAACAACGGAAGAAAATCGGGCGTAGGTCTGTACGGTTGAAATCTAATGCCGTGTGGGAGTGTTCATGCTTAACATTGCAAAATAGTATTGATGGCCAGCCGCGAGTCATTGATCTGACTGATTGTGAGTGATAAACCCAGAAACACTGCCGGCCATTGCACCTCCTACTAGTCTACGAAGATCTAATCAACCCAGATAGGAGCATCGGCGACGCAGTCGGTAGGAAGGGGAAGGGTTGTGCATGTGGCGAGGATTTGAATCCCCTCCTGGAGCCTTTTGTTTTGCAAAATCAAAATTTTGATCAAATGCTATTTTATCATTTTGCAGCGCGATATAGCCAATAGGCAGCGAAATATACTCGTCTACAGGAGTTTCAAGGTTTAATCCCCCAGCAAGGATTTTCGACCGCATCAGCATGGCAATGGATGACGGTACGCTAGCTATTCATTCAACGGCTATGTTCCATGACTCCCTCTTTACGCTAAGGTCGAATCTTTTTAGCCCCAAACTTGATCTCCTAGTGATTATTTGAAGCACTGAACTTGAACAGGAGTGGTCTGTTTTCAGTTTCATCGAGGACTGTGGCAGATTCAGCTACTCTATAATATTTACATATTTATTACATGTGCCGAGACACATGTGAATTAACAGCAAATGAAAAAAATTAACGGCAGAAAAACAACAAATTCAAACACTAAAACGAAACCCTACTACCAAAGAAGCTATAATGAAATTGACTCCTGTTGAAGAATGTTATCTCGCTGCCGTGGGCTACCATAATATTACGTAAAACTGAAAATAGACAACATAATCGTGTTCAGCGCCGCAAATAACACCTCTAGACAAAGCTTGGATGGGATTTTTCCTGAGACCTCTCAAGCCATATAAAAGGGGGCAAGGGGCCCACTTTGACGAGAGGTCTGTTTGGGCCGCTGAATACGAATACAGTATACTTTTCAACAGTTTTTCAAAAACTCCTGGAGGGTTGCGGTAACTTTTTAAATGGCATTATACTTACTGTAACCCATAGTGGTATGAGTCGATAACTCGTAGGGATCAAGGACTCGCGGCGAGATGCATTGCTATTCAACGATTCGAGGCATGGTCATTCATTTTTCTCACACGATACTCGACTTTTCTCCTTCGTACTTACTCTACTTATAGTTCCCTTGTGAGTTAGCTCTAGAAGCTCGAAAGCTATCCTGATAAAATCAGCAAAAGCGTTCTTGTCCTTGTAGAGGCACATGCATTGAGCGAGATGCGGCGCTTTTGCAGGAATCGGCACATTTTGGTGGTCGCTACACTACAGCATGGGCCCGCTACCCAAAAGTGAAATTGAACGTAGGAAACATCCGGAAACCGACTACATTCGGCAAGTTTCTCCCATGTTCTGTGTTGCCCTCTGTCTTCTACCATAAGGATTTCTTGTTCACTCAGATCTCCCACGATGGCTGGTGGTTTGTTCGCTGCTGACCGCAAATATTTCTTTGAGGTTGGCGGATATGACGAGGAGATGGACATTTGGGGCGGAGAAAACCTGGAAATCTCCTTCCGGGTATGGAGGATACTAAGCTGTCGTAAAAGATTGCGAAGGAAGTGATTTCTGAGAATGAAGTTCTTAGGTGTGGATGTGTGGAGGTTCGATTGAACTCATACCATGTTCTCATGTCGGCCATATCTTCCGTGCAGGACACCCGTATGACATGACAGGTTTGCGTTGTTCGGTATATCATGAGGTTAGCGTCAGCGCAGAGTCATCGTCTGTTACCACCCTCCTATTGCTACAAACCTGTGCAAGCGGGAACTTCATCTAGTGCGGCTCAATGTAACATAGTGCGGTCCCACCCACTGTGTAAAAGTTGAGAAATGACATGTGAACATTGAGTGCTTTTAAACATAATCGCAGATTCGCTGGGTCATAGTAGGCATCAGATCAAATCCAGAAGTCATATAGCTAGCCTATAAGTAGTGTCTTCATCTACTGTCGTTTTCTTTTCTCTAATATTTTTGAATGTCACCAGGTTTACCTATTTCCTTTTAAGTTTTTTATGGCTCTATGTACCGCCGTGATTTTGAGCATTTTGAGTATTGATTTTCCAAAACTATTTTAGCCGAAACGAAATCTATTGTCCATCACTGGGTGAGGGACCGCTTGGCGGGAAAAATTGCGCGCGGGAAAACGAAGGGAGAGTGGCTATTGATCGAACGATTTCGCGCCCAACTGCTGAGCGCGGCTATCTCTCTGTGAGACACCGACGATACTTGGTTCCTTTGCATGCGTGTGTGGAGATGGCGGACGAGGTAGCGAGACAGTGGAGAGAAGAAGGAGAGCCACGTACGCGGTACGCGCACACGCGCACTTGAAGGAACCAATTAAGTTTTGCTCCGAAAAATAGTGAGCCCGGCCTTAGGTGCGCGGGTGTGGCGCAAATTGCGTTCCAGTGGGTCCTGGATTTATTCATAGATTCTGCTGCTGAATAATTTACTTCCACAGCAATGACCTAGTTTGTGTACAGGGCGAAACGGCAACAAAGACGTGCATGGCACGAATTCTAAGCGCTTGGCTGATGTTTGGATGGATGACTATAGCCGACTCTTCTACATTCACCGTATGGGCCTCAAGGTGAGCGATTGTGTTCGATTTCCAAGCGGAATCTGTGATATTATATTGATCGTGTTGTGCAACACAAATCATGATAACGAGACATTCCGGCAGTGGTTTTGATTGGGAAGTTGTCCCGGTGGGGTAGCATCTCTTCCATTTTGTGGCTGCTTGCATTCCCGCAATTTTCGCAGATTTGCGCCATCAGCAACAGGACGGTTGTTAGGCCTCGCTTTAGCTTCCTTCGTGTTGAATAGCACCTCACTACTGAACGATCTCAAAACGCGGTTTACGGCTTGTCATTTCAGCCCTCCATTTCGACCAGATTGTGTCTGATAGTGAGAAGCTACCGTGAAGATAGGGGACGGCCAAAGTTTCGATTCCTTGGTTTCCCGCGGAATCGGAGCGTAGGCTACAGGTACATACAGGCCATAAAACAGCCAATGTCTCACCGTCGACTGCGTACCACGCGCTGCGCGACCGCACGTCGGAAGCAGACGGCGGCCTGCCGCGCGACGAGTTTCGGGCGCCGCGCGGCGGCCGAAACGTAGCGCGGCGGTCAAAACTCGTCGCGCGGCGGCCAAAACCCGTCTGCTTCCGACGCGCGTGCGGTCGCGCGGCGCGCGGGACGCAGTCAACGGTGAGACATTGGCCGTTTTATGGCCTGTAGTCCCAAGAAATGTGTGAAAATCGCCGAGAGCGGCCTTCTTCGCGTTATTTCGGGCTCAAGATGAGCATTCGTGCACGGATTCACGAAAACAGAAATCGGTAACTGTCTTCAAGGGTTTAAGCCATCGTCCGCTGTTTCTTCACGGCGCACCGTTGAAATAGTTTCTCAGCGAACGCCGCGAATGCGGTCACCCCGCCGCGTGGCGGCGTTGCGACGGCCCACATGCCGGAGGAATATCGATATTTTGTCGGGCTGATCATGCTGTGAGTACCGTAATTCGTTACTCATAGACCATTATCTCCGAAAGTAGTACGGCTCGTACCTTACAGAACTTCTAGGTGGGGCTCATATAGGCCATTGTTATACCAAAAGTTTGCGACCGCGACAGGTGTCGTCAACTCTTACGAATTGTGCCGGGACACACAATAGAAAAATGCTGTCGCAGGAACAGTTTGCAGCACCTGTCGCGGTCGTTGGCTTGAAAGGGGATGTTATGCTTGAAATGTGGAAACGTACGGCAATCGGTCGCTGTCGCGGCTGTCCGTCGCAGTGCAGTGCACTGCGACGAGTGCCAGCGACAGCGACCCATCCAAATCCTGTACCCTGCCCGGGTGTTTCTTGGCCCTGAGCTACAGCGACAGCTGGCCCTCAGCGACAGAAACGTCCCAGTGTTCTGCGACCGCGACAGACCTGTCGTGGGGTATAACAATGACCATACTCTATCTAACCTAAATTTCGGAAAAGTCAAGTATGACCTAACCTTGTCTTTAATATTGACGACATGTTCGAAGACAAGCGCCACCTTTATCATCTAATCTAGTTTCGCCAGCCCTAAGCGTGAAGCCATCCACGACATTTCTCGGCGATCGCATCAGCTTTTCTGATTTCAGGACATGGATGTGGGTGACTTGACAGAAAGGAAGAAGCTGCGGGAGCGATTGAAGTGCAAGCCTTTCAAATGGTATCTCGAGAGTGTGATACCTCAGAAGTTCATTCCGGACGAGAATGTCTATGCATATGGGCACGTCACTGGCGAAAGGGGACTTTGTTTTGACACTCTGCAACGACTCGAGAATAAGGTAGAATCATCAAATTTATGCGAATTTCGGTGATCTCTTCAAGTCTTATATGTTTTTAGGGGACAGTGAGGCTGGGTGTATTTGCTTGCCAGACTGGCGGTAGCTCTGCGCAGGTATGGTTTCTTCATAGAATTAAGTCCAGTGAATGGACGTTGTTGGTAGATCGTCGCGCGCGATTGAAATTCTGCTGACCGGTTGTGTCGCGATTGCCGCACGGTTCGCCGCATTGATCGCGCGTCCATTTGCTAGACTAAGTGTGGCGAAGAGCCTGTGTGTAATTAATTCTTTTTTACAAATTCGGACTCGACTTTACCAATCATTAAAAAATGTAACTGAGCATTTTAAAGTATTGTTTCTGGATAAGCAAACGAAGAAAATACGAAAGAGGGGAAGGTATCAGTTTCGCGGCGGTTCCCCTTGATTCAATCCTAGCCTGTTAGCGGTACTGGAGATAGAGGGGGGGAGTGGTGAGGGTGACACGGGTTATGTGGATTCGATCCAAACAGGATTATTTTTCCAAATATTTTGAAGAACTTTTCGGAAGGTATCGGTAAGCGAACGGCAACCGTTGTAAGTATTGGGGACGTTGGTGGTTCAGTGGTTTCTTTTGGCGGTCACCGACGCTGATCCGACCTGTTGCTGAGTATGCGCTAACAGGAAAAGATGATTGAGAGATGTCTCACCGAACCGAGATACCACAGAGATAGGCTTCTTCTCGAGCACAATACCAGAACGGGCCACCAATATAGCCACGAGCACTAGAGATAGTAGACCACGAGCAATAAGTGACAGTTGGCCAGGACCACTAGTGACAGAAGACTGGGAGCAGTAGTGATAGTTGACCAGCACTAGTGATAGATGACCAGGAGCACCAGTGATAGTTGTCCACGAGCGTTGAGTGATAGGTGGCCAGGAGCGATGAGCGATAGTTGACCACCAGCGATAACTGATGGTTGACCAGGAGCTTGAGTGGTGACGAGTACCGAAGCTTGTCAGGGAAGGAGCCGAAGAAGTCGACCTCACTCAGCTGTGGTGTTTATATAGCTCACAGCTACCCTGTGTTGTTTATCAACAATGTTTGAAATGATATCATTCTCTCATTTTCTCTTGTCGATGTCGGTCAGAACGACGAGACAATCGGGTCTGATGTCCAACTCTGAATCGCTTTTTCTCCTTTGAAATATCGCAGTTTGCTATTTTTTCTTCTGTCTTTATCGGAGCGAAATTTCGCTCCGCAGTTGCGGACAGCCAATGTTGCAACACGCTGCACGATAATAATGGTTCTGGGGCCACGGGGTCCCGGCACGATTATCAGCGTGCTGCGTGCTGCAACAGCGATTCTCTGAGTTTGAACCCTATTTGTGTAGTATCTTCCTGGATTTCCATAGCAAATTTTGGAACTCTAGCATGTTTACTATGTCCACTCTCCAGAGCATCTTCCGCACGATGAAACACATGTGCTTTTTTTGATCCTATGTTTGAACCTGAAGGTCAGATAGCCTGAAAATTAGGAATCTCAGGGACAGATCCTGGCTTCCAAGCATGCTCATCAAAAGCTTTTATGTTTGAAGAATTTCCGGTGAAGGAAAGATAAAAAAGTATTTTACCCAAGTTTTCACTAATTTGTACGTAGAGTACCACGCGTAACTTACATGCATAAGAATCTGTGGGGTCCAACTGCAAAACCGCTTCCGACGCTGCGAATTCTGTCACAAGGCACAGCATAGTGTTTCTTTTTAGAAGCCTTTTCTCCAAAATCAAAGGGTTCTGTGGGCTTTTTTGCTATATTCCTCTACTTTGTAGGTCTACATACATGCGCGCAAAACCGTAAAAATTAATTGCATCTATTGCATGACCGCTACCTTTAGACAACTCTAGGAGGAGAAATGCGAAAATCTAGCCCGCAGATTTCCCTTCGCAGTGCAAAGGATGCTATGCATTCAGAGCCAGAGTTGGGTCGTCTATCTTCTGGTCCGCGACCAAATTTTAGTGTGTGCCATTGCTGGCGGACATGCTCTCGGAACACGCGACACATCGTTTTCGTACGATCCTCGCCTCATCAGCTGTTGAAGTGAGTTCTTCTTTTATTTCGCTTCTCAGACCTTGTTCCTACTGTTTTCAATCTGTGTACATATATTATGATTTTTAGGTAAGCTTTGTTTGGTAAAGTTTTTATTTCAGGAATAGTGGGATTATACAAATCGAAAATAAAATCAATAACATCTAGTAGGCTTCAGGCTCAGGCGTACAGTGTGACGATCACAGAGGGGGGCCGCAGCTTTAGGCGCCGGAGGGGGGGGGGCAGGCCCCCGGTCCGTCATCATGCCAAAAATTTCCCTACTATCGTACCGAGCAAATTTTTTTTGCAAAAACGGCAATTCTGCGAGACAGCAACTCAGAACATGATTGTTGAAACTCCTCATAGGCTTTGCATGAATTCTTAAAAGCCCTTCGATTTCGTTCCTTCTTGAGGGCCCCTTCAGAGGGCCTGCTTTCAAGAAAGAACGAAATCGAAGGGCTTTTAAGGACCCATTGCACCATTTCGTTATCCGTAGGAAACTAAAAAAGATATGGTACACGCCATTGAATCGAACACTGAAATGATCGCATGAAATAAGTCTTTCCCAAACCATCGTATAGCTGAGGCAGCGGGTCGAGAATTGTGAAATGGACGTCAGGTTCGTCTTCAGCGCCTGAATTGCACCCTTAGGCAATATTTCAGCCAAGTCCGAGATACCGACCAGAGATCGGAAAACCGCTGCCTGGACATTGACGTCTGGAGAGGTCGAAAAAATAATGTATCTGGAGGGGGCTGCTGTAGTGTTTATTTTGAAGAAGACCATCAAAAAAAGCTGTCGGCCGAGTCCCAGGTCGATCCGACCATTTTGAGCCGATTATAGCTGGTGTGACTTGGCCTACAACTTCCGTTTTTGCTGAAAAATCGTTTAGAAGCATTGGTCGAAAGAGAGCACTCAAATTGGTTCACACAAAGGGTTAAATTAACAACTTAGATGGGAGGGAGACCGCACCGGATCCAAAGCTGGAGGAGGGGGGCCGCACCGGATCCAAAGCTGGAGGAGGGGGGCCGCACCTCTCACGGGCCGATCACACCGCTACGCCTTACCCTGGCACGAAAGAAGAAAAACGTATCGAAAATTGGAAAATCCTATTTGTTGTCGACTTTTACCGCATTTTCTGAAACGAAAAATCAATCGAAAGAAGGCCGGAGAAGTGAGAAAAACCAGATAAAAGTACTGACAAGACTCGCTCGATTCGCTGACGATGCCGGGGGCCGTATGCACATCTCTCCCCGCACGTCCCCGTCCCCGCGAAGCCACTCTGTGATTGGTCATCAGACGACATTGACCAATCATGTATGGCCTTCGCGGGGACGGGGACGAGCGGGGAGAGATGTGCATACGGCCCCTGATAACCCGTACGAATCCGATGCGTCGCGTGCTTCCAGCGCGTGTCCGCAATGGTACGCGCTACATTTGGCCCCGAAATAGAGGGAAAAGGTAAGGAAATTCCGAGAAGAGCTGTCGAAAATGGCGACTAGCATGAGGGATCAAATGTCTGCCAGCACAAGGCTAAATTTTGGCACATTCCCCCTTTTTTCTTCTTCTATACTCATACATTACAGATGTTCTCGCTCTCCAAGCAGCATGAACTCCGCAGAGAATCAACCTGCGTGGATGTGGGCAGACTTCTTCGAACCGGCGTGTACGATGTTGTACTTCAAGAATGTCAGGACAACCAAATTGTCGAGTTTGGGCACTCGGAGGTTTCAACGTTTTCTACTATACAATACCGCCGCCATCCAAGGGAAAAAATGGGCAAAGTGGGCAACTAAAGCGTCTTTCGACCACAACTCGCCTCAAAGTGCTCCGTTTTCAATTTCGAAAGGACCAAAATGTCCACCGTGCCACAATCTATTTAACTATCTGAGATTAAATAGGAAATTTTCTATGAAAACGCTTTTTTTGGGGTGCAGTTAGTTATGAGTTTGATAATGTTATCACAAGATAACGAGCCCATTCGATCAAAAACAACCGTACGCGATCTCTAGCATGGTCAAAATGAAAATGTATTTCGCCTTGAAAAATCATGTTGCTCCCAAATTTCGCAAAATATTTTTGCATGATTGACTAGATCACGACATGCTGTACAGTTCGGCGATTTCGAAATTGGAAACGGAGCACTTTGAGGCGAGTTGTGGCCGAAAGACGCTTTAGTTGCCCACTTTACCCATTTCGCCCAATTTCTCCCTTGGATAGCGGCGGTATTGTACTTGGGCAAAACTGTACTGGTTTTGGAAACTTTTGCTTCCGAAACTTTGCTTTTTTTCCTTTTCTTTCTTTCTGCTTTTCAAAAAAAAAGCTTCCAAAACTGGTTTTGGAAGCTAAATCCTGGTACTGTCCATATCTGCCCGACAGCTACATAATAAATGCGAAAACGAGAGAAAAAGAGTTTGCTTTGGCTGGCCGTTGAAGCCTATCCCACCGATGAAGCACCTTGTACGGTGACGCAATATTTCACACCATCCAAGCCTGTGTGAACCCCAATTCGGGCGTGGGTTGAATAGGCCGAGATGGTGCTTTGATAGAGTGTGCTTTCAAAGGTTGATCAGAAAAAAAAAGAATTTCTAATGAAATGATAATTGTGCATTTCGATTATTCGAATTTCAAAAATTCGAATATGCTCTTGAAAATATTCGAATTTCGAATAGTATTCGAAAGCCCCTTTTTGAAATATTCGAATTTCGGATATTATTCGAAAACCAGAATTTTCGAATTTTGAATGATTCGAAATTCAAAAAATCATTCGAATATTTCTCGGTCCGAAGTATATTTTCTACGAACTTTCGGAGGCGTTGTGTGAATTTCGACTTTGCGATCACACAAATCTTTGTGAAATGCCATGGTCCAGAGATCTCACGTCTTCCCACTGATTTACTTTCCATTATTTTCTGTTCTTGTTTTGTTACAATTTTAAAAACGCTGTTAGTTTCTGCGTTCCTAGCTTCCGTAGCACTACATACCCTCTACTTCCCCACAGCTCGCACTTAGTTTGGCTGCAGTTCCGACTGCGATCCGCGTGTGCGCTGCGGTTCGAAGAACAGTTCGTGCTGTGGGTGGCCGTTTGTGGGGGGCGGCCAGGTGGCCATCAATCGATGCAACACGAATTTTCGTCTTCTCAATCATATGTTTTAGCTCGGTGACGAGCATTTTCGGCGCTCCTCCCATGTTGTTCTTTTCTAATCTCCCGATTTCAATATTTTTTGGTGCTCTATCCGATCTCTGCTCTAAGTTTGTGTAATTTTTTTACTACTTTAATTGTTTTAGGAGTAATTAAGTTTTTCAAATATATTTTTAAATGATCATTAAGTAGTAATTAATAATTTCGATTTCAGGGTTGCTTTTTTGCATTCGACTAAATCTTTTTTATATTCTCTACCTTGAATTGGGGGCAGTTTGTTTGAGCTTGTTTGTGCTTAAAGGCAGTGTTCACGATGATTCTCGTTTTCAAGTTTTCCACTCAAAACAACGCATTGGCAACCAAGTGTTACCAAAATCACGAAGAAACGGCGAGAAACGCACTAATTCGTCTCATTTCAGTGACATTACTCTATAGCCTGGACTAGTTGTCCGGTTGGATGAACATGTTCACGGTGGTTGTCACCGGTAAAAAATGGGACTAATCGAAAATGGAAGAATATTTTGGGCAAAACAGTACTAGTTAGGGCCCGAAGGAAAGAACGGAGCAACACAGAATGGAGAATTGCAAAAGGCGGGTCCACAAAAGATTTCATTGTCACAACGAACACTTCCATTGATACTTAAGAGGCGGGCTGATACTTGAGGATTTCGTGCCCTTCTGGTGTGTTTTTCTCGGTTTCTTCGCCATTTCAGTTCTACTCGGGTGCCAAACAATCGATTTAGCGATTAATCTCAAAATCGAAGATTATCGTGAACACTGCCTTTAAAGGCACAGTCCAACCTCAGAGGTAATTTTTGATATTATGGTCCGGTAGCCGCCTATAGCAACCCTGCCAAGCGCGAAATCTCAATTCGCTCAAATAAGCGAGAAAAAAGCTAGGAAAAAGTCGGCCACGCCCCCTTGAAAGAAAAAAAATGGGTAACGCCCACCGTCAGGTTTCCGACCTGTATTGGGTAGAGACGCGCGAATGATTTTATTCAAATCCTATGTTCTTCGATTTGTTTTCGGGCTGGCTTTATATTTTGGCCTTCTACAGAACGATGGCTGCGAATAACGAGAAAATACAGGCTCGAGACAACTCGTCCGAGACTTTCTAGCCGTTCAAAATCGAAATTTTTGAGGAGCCGTAACTCCGTTCGTAGTAAGTTCTGAGCGATTCTGGAGACACCATTGTGATCAGCGTGAAATTTTCTCCAAGATAGGCAGAAAAATGAAAAATCGATTCTGAGGTTGGACTGTGTCTTTAAAGGCAGCATACACGCTCGTAAACGTGTTTGAGATAACTACGGAAATAGAATCGTATGGCTCAGAACACAACGCTTACGCATTTCAGAGCGTAAAAAACGGCCCACAACGAGTAAGAAGTTGGCCCCGCCCCTGTATCTGCCCGCCTCCTGTATTTGCGTCTTCCTCCAGAACCGAAGGGCTGGGCCATTCCCACCGTCGTCGATGTATGTGATTTACTTATTGTACTTATTGTACCACCCACAAACGTCGCCGACGGTGGGAATGGCCTAGCACCCCTGTATTGAAGGAGAACAGCAAATACAGGGGGCGGGCAGATACAGGGGCGGGGCCTACTTCTTACTCGTGTAGCGGCATTGTGGGCCGCTTTTGCCGCTTCAAAATGCGTAGGCGTTGTGTTCTGAGCCATACCATTCTATTTCCGTACCTAGCTCAAACAGGTTTAGGAGCGTGTATGCTGCCTTTAAAAACTGTATTGTCTAAACTGACGACATGTTCTTGCATTTGCTTTTTCTCAGTGTATCATTAATGTATATCATTCTGCTTTCGCACACGTTTCCGGGTTTAGCAGCGGTTTTCCACGATTACCTGAAATGTGAACTCCCTGCTTACGCTTACGAGAGAGATGCTGAATTTGTTGGAATCGTTACACTGTCAAGGTAGAGAATGTAAACAAGAATACCAAAAATCAGTCTAAATAGAGCAAGCTACCGTATTCAAAATTATCAAGAAAATTTTGACAAATATCTAACTAAATATTTGGACTATATGAAAAATTGTGTAGTATTTAATGAACAAAGAAACAAGAAGCGAAGTAATCAAATTAATTTATTAAAATGGCTGAGACAGCAAATAAATTAGTGAGCAAATGCATTGAATTCTCAATAATAGTTAAAATAGTAAGTGAATCAATAATAAACGAAATCATGGATTAATTACCCAGAAACAAGTTAATAAACGAATAAAAATGTATTTGAAAAACTTAATTGCTCCAAAAACAATGAAAGTAGTAAAAAAACTTATCCAAACTTAGAGCAGAGATCGGATAGAGCAGCAAAAAATATTGAAATCGGGAAGTAGATGGTATGTTGAGAAGCCTGAGTAGTGCCACAGGTGAACTATTCAGGGTAGCATTCTTCGACATAAGGAACGAGGACTGTGTCTGGATGTGGAAGGAGTGGAATCTGGTGGTGACCTTACATTTGCGCGTTGCGACGAGACGAAAGCCAGTCAGAAATGGAGATTTGATCAATACTTCGAATTTCCTTGATTCGTTAACTATAGGTGTTCATCTTATCTTCCTGCATTCATTTTTTCCCTTATACATAGGGTGTGATTGGTATTCGGGATTCCTAGTTTTGTATACTGTGCTCGTTGAGTTCACGTAACCCTCCATTCTCCAGCTTTCTGGTTTCATTGTGGGAACTTATTCAAAGTTGGATGAAAAAAATGACCAGCATCGATTACCCTGGCCGGCATAATCAACGTTTGCCTTGGGTTAGGCAGGGTGCGAGGGACCTTCCGCTTTGTTACGCAGTCAAGAGATGAGTGAAACCCGTTTTGATTCGCTTGGAATTTACTGAGAAAAAGAGAATGGGGTCGCGAAAATCTTTCAATTGGTGGTATAAACATGAAAGAACACCAAAAGCATTTCGGTACGCCATATTAGCTGCAGTAGCGCAAGTAGACGGCGCATCAGAATATCTCCATCAGCTTTCAGAGCTCCTGCAGTAACCATGTCAACACCAGCAGCTTTGCCCGACATATGTAGCTTTACAGCAGCAGCAACTTCCATAGATGGCGGAGCGTCCAAAGCGGTCACATGTGGTTCAGTGAAGATCGGCGCAGCAGGGACTTGGGGTTCTTCACTCCGATACATTCCTTCAAAAAACTCCTTCCATTGCTCGAGACGTTTCGTGGACGATCGGACGAAAAAAAAAACCGTCAGCCTTCCTTATATAGTCATTTGTCACCTTCGTTTTGCCACTGGGTCGCTTTAAAGTCGAGAAGAGCGTTTGGAAGTCATGCCTTAACGCCGCTTCCTCCATTTCTTCTGCAACTGTGTTCCAGTACACCTCACGCTCCAGTTTCAACTGCCGTCGAACTTCACGATTCAACTGAACATATGTATTGTGATTGACAAGCTTTGCCTTCTTGCGTTGATCTACGAGTTCCAGACATCTATCGGAGATCCATGGCTGTGTTCTCTGTCTGACGGGAGGACATACGCTCTTGGCGCAACTATGAACTACGCTAGAGAACTGCTCTTTTTACGCATTCACGTCATCATGCAAAGTTAACGAAACAAATCGGTTTGATAGCTCCAACTGGAATCGCTCCACATACTCTGGTTCCTTCAACTTCGACCAATCCAGTTTTGGCTGCGACGTCGCTTCAGACTTAACGCGTTGAAGCTTGAGCTGGACTCCAGCACAGAGAAGATGATGGTCAGATCCACAGTCAGCGCCACGCTTCACACGCACGTCTTTCAAAGATGACCGGAAACGCGCATTGACGAGAATGTAGTCTAGCACCGCTGAGTCCTTGCCATTCGGTGAACGCCAGGTGAGTTGATGCTTACGAGGGTGCTGGTAGTAACTGTTTTCAACTACTAGACCATGGCTTGCAGCGAACGACAATAGACCCATACCATTTTCACTAAATTCACCTAGTCCGAATGGACCGAACGCTCCTTCCCAGCCCGACCGATCTGCTCCAACATGAGCATTCAAATCGCCAGCGATTATTATGAAGTCTGTTCTTGGCAATGCGTCGATAGCGTTCTGTGGACTGGCGTAAAAGACATCCTTCGCATCGTCTGAGCTGACTTCCGAGGGAGCGTAGACAGAGATTATGTGCGTCTTAACTGTACCGGCCAGTGTCACTATGGCTACACGGCTATATCGGTTGAAAAGTCAGCACGCTTTTGATTGTCCTGCTATCTAAAGCAAAGCCGACACCTTCCATGTGCTTCTCTCCTCCGGATTAGAACAGCGTGATTTGAGCATCTGTATCAGGGATTCGCACGACCGTCCGTGCAGAGCCTGTCATTCGCAGCTCTGAGAGCGCCGCAATGGAGATGTTGTATCGTGCCATCTCGCGAGCGATCACTTCCTTTTGCCCAACCTGATGGCCTGTGCGTACGTTCCATGCAGCGAGTTGAACTTCCCTCTTCGGCGTGAATATTCTATCCGTATAACCAGTCGCATATTTGTCACCGGAACCCTGGTTTCGGCTCATCAGATCCGGCGCATCGACTGCCCCGTGTGCGGTAGCACGGGTTTGGATCCTTATCTCAGATACTCGCGGCTTAGTAAGGCAGCACGAGGGGATTACTAACGCATTTACTCGTCGAGGTGTAAGCCCCTTTCGTTCCCCCAACTGCTGCCCAGGGCAGCACGTTGTGTCCTCTTGCTCCGCTCACTGCCCCAACTGCTGCTCGTACAGTTGCCCCACCTGCTGCTACAGTCGCCCCAACTGCTCCAGTCGTCGCCCCAACTGCTGCTCTTCTCTCCCCAACTGCTGCTCTTTATTCTCGCCCCAACTGCTGCTCCTCATTTTTGATCTTTTCTTTTTCTTATAATCTTTCTCTCGCGAGGGATGTGACGAGTGCAGCAGCAGCGCTGCAGTGACTTATCAAAAATAAAGACCCCGGTGAAGCTCATTGATATCCTTAACGGGTTTTTCATCCTTGCTTCTATCCATTGATCTTCGCCACCGATCGAGGAAATGATGCTCGCATTGCCGACTGTCTCACGCCCACCAAAGACTGCCTCGTATCTGGCACGAGTTTGCGAGGGCCGTTCAACACAGGCCTCGGTCTGTAGTGAATGTGAGTGTCCCAAAAACATTCCTCAACAGAGAATTTCTCTATTCCCTAAACAAGAATCTATTTTCACTCGGTTTTGTGACTGTAGAGATGAGAATTGAGCGCGATAATCTATTTTTCTCGATTTGAAAGACGAATTATGGCTTTATTTGGTAAAAATTATATCTACATATTCCAAGGATGAAGATTCTCTGAAATTGTTCTTCAATCGCCGAAATTCGCTCTGTTTAGATGAATGTTCAGGAGTTAAACGGAATTCAAATACCAGAGTTTTCATCATTAATTGATCTCCCTGTAAATGGTGATTTCTTCTCTTCCAAAAAAAGACAATTTTAGAATTTCTTGAACATTTTTTCTTATTTCTAAATTATTGTCGTGAAAATTTTTAGGAAGGGTTCAAATTATTAGTTTCATTGGAAAGTTGTTTTTGAGAACTGTCGGCTTTGAATTCTGTGAGCATTCTGCTTTTCGTGAGAAAATGTATTCTCCATTTTGCTCAATTTTGGCAATCCATCGCCGCTCAGCACTTAAAAAATACAATTCTTCAAACCAAAACAATTGGTTTTTCTGTGGAAAATGCGAGTAAAGTTTGAGTTCAAGGAAACGCATTTCAGAGTGAGGTGATTTTTTGAAATTTCCGACTTACACCTTCCAGATTAAAAAAGGCAAATTGTTGCAAATATGGAAAACACGCTAAATAAATTATTTTAGAAGAGCCGACAGCCTCTTGAATTCTCGGCCGGTTTCACACATTCACCATCCGATGAGAATGACGATTCATCCCTTTTTTCCAGAACAATTCATCAGTTTTTTAGCCGAGCTGAACCGTTCAAATTGCTCTCAACTAACTACTTTTCTCGAGGCTGTCATTTTTACATGACATTTTCTTCAGAGTAAAACGACGTTTGATTTGATAATCAATAAAATACCAAAAGTTTTTTTTGAAGACTCCATGCAACGAAAATGCGAATCCTGCATAAAAGTACCACGTTTGAGAGGTGAGCTCTCCGCGCGATTCATTGGCCGCCACCGCGCGTTTAGCCTGAGATTGAGTCATAGAAAGGCCACCAGCCGGTGAAAGCGTTGAAAAATGGCTTCGAGCAGTTGGCAGTTAGTAGCGTCAGGTCGCGGCGATTTGGCGATTGGATGACAGCGTGTCTTCGTCGACGGCGAGCAGGCGGCGCCTGGTCTTTGACTCGAAGACAAACTGAAGACAAACTGGCATTAAATTGACAAACTTTTGCTGCAGATTCATGAGTAGGGATCGTCTGACTTCAACTCCCTCTATTGTTTTTTGCGAGCAACAGATATTAGTACAGTCGACATGATAACAGGACTGTCGAAAAAGCGTACACCAGGGAAGGTGCGCAAAAATCATTCAGATGCACACACTGAACCAGAAATTCGAAAACACCAGCAATGTCGGAGAAAACGGCTACGAACGAGCACAAAAAGACCTGTGCGGCCCTAAACCTGAGTGTTCCGCTCACGCCACGCCCACTCCTTTCAACCGGTACCGATCCGTAAACTACTGAAAACCCGGCCTTAGAGGTAACAACATACCCCCAGGAGGTTTTAATCCACTCCGCTCAACAAAACTTACCCCATTTGATAATCGGTTGCCTTCTTATAGCCGAATTTTCAGGCCCTAGTTATGCACCGGCGGGACGCTGCGGAATAGCAAGACAACTATCACTTATATGCGCCCTAACTGTGCTCAGGCATGCCAAAAGGAACAGTAGTCGCAGAAAAACGCGCCGGAAGGCCGCACAGAGCAGTTATACACGCCGCGGCACCGTATACTGTATCCTTGCGGGACCTGCCCTGTTGGAAATTTGCCAATTTCCACCAGCTGATTATTTTTCAGATTTAAAATTGTTAAAACATTACCAAAACGACATAACGAGCACTGTAATGACGAGAGGAATTGATTATTAGTGCTATTCTGCAATTAAAAAGTGTCAGAAGCAAAAAAACCGATAAAGTACCATTAAAAACGCCTGGAAATTTTCTGTCTACAGTATTGCGTTAAAGACGCCGAAGACGCAACGTTGCAGGCGAGTCTCTGATTCACGCAGCAAGCGGTGGCAATGTCATCGCGAGACGTTTTCATTCCGCTGGTGTATAACTAGGGCCTCAGTCAGACACTTTTTTCGGTAGCCGTTGAGGAAGTGGGCGTGGCGTGAGCGGACATTCAAGTTTAGGGTCGTATAGGGCTATTTAGTGATAGTTTTTAGCCGTTTCTCAGCATTGTCGATGCAGTGAGCCCTGGTTCTTCCGGTTTACGCTAGAAATCCGAACTGTTTTGATCGTGGGCACTGCCTTCAAGGTATTCCGTGTGATATTTCTGGGGATCGATTGGTTGTGTTAACTCTATACAACTTCCCCGGGAGTGGGCATGTTCATTTTCTTCCAAAGGAAAGAACTCTCCAAGTTGATTATGAGTAAGGTCGTAGTTACTTAAAGGCACAGTCCAACCTCAGAATCGAATTTTTGTTTTCCTGCTTGTCTTGGAGAAAATGTTACGCTGATCACAAAAGTATCTGCAGAATCGCTTAGAAATCACTACGAACGGAGTTATGGACCCTCCAAGATTCTGAAATTGAACGGCCAGAACTTCGCGGACGAGTTGTCTCGAGCCTGTTTCTTCTCGTTATTCGCAGCCATCGTTTTGAAGCAGGTCACAAAATAAAGCCAGACCGAAAACAAATCATAGAACATCGATTTGGAACAAAATTGATCGCGCTTCTCTTCCCTATTGAGGCCGGAAGCTTGTCGGTGGGCGTTACCCATTTTTTCTTCCATGGGGGCGGAGTCGACTTTTTCCTTGCCTTTTCACGCTTATTTGAGCGAATGGAGATTTCGCGCTCGGCAGGGTTGCTATTCACGACGACCGGAGTATAATATCAAAAATTACCCCTGAGGTTGGACTGTGCCTTTAAGGGACCACTTTGAGCAGTGTTACCACACTGTGCTGGCCACAACACTGAGCAGTAGCTGAGGCGACGAATGGAGAACGAGGGCAGCACGTGCTCCTCGAGCAGCAGCTCGTTCCCTTGTGCTGCTCTCGCTATTCCAGTAAAAATGAGAGCTAGTTGTGCTCCTTGACAGCTTACGATCGTCTGAGATGATAATCAATCGATTGCTTTAATTCCATACACCTTGTTTGGGGGGGGGGAACAGAAATGGTGAATTGACATACAGTGCGTTCGGAAATGATAGGGACACCCCTGAAAACCAGAGTCTTTGTGTTTAAATTGCGTGCGGCGTTCGGTAATGCTCATAAATGAATTCAGCAAGGTAAATCACCTATGTTCACTTGTTTCTATAACAATAGCATAATAATGTAATATTTTATTTTGAATTATCACATTATTCGTCGTTCGGAAATGATAGGGACACTATTAAAAACAAAAATTATCAAACAAGGATCAACACATACATGAAATCTAATATGATATCGCACCTCCAGAGTTGGAAATCAATTCAAAAATTCTATTCGGCATAGAAGTGATCAAATTGGATATCACATTTTTATCCGAATTTCTCCAGGCTTCGAGTACAGCGGCCTTTAGCTCGTATACGGTCCCATACTGCTTGTTATTCGCGTAAATCTGGCGCACAATTATGCCCCAGATAATCTCTATCAGGTTGCAGTCAGGACTACACGCGGGCCATTCCATCACGCGAACTCGGTTTTGTTGAAGCCACGCCTTTGTAGATCTGGAGACATGGACCGTAGCGTTATCTTGCTGGAAAATGTAGCGTTGACGCCTGTTTCCAGTGAAAAACGGCAGAAGATGCGCACGCAATGTTTCTTGATACTCCTCCGAATCCATCCGACACGAAGTGAAGGCGATTTCCAGAACACCTTCGCTGCAGAATGCTCCCCAACACATCAGCGAACCGCCTCCGAAATTTCTTCGACTAAATACCATCGGATCCTTGCGAAGATCTCTCCAGTAGCATCGAGCACCGTCAGGTCCATCAAGGTTAAACTTCTTTTCGTCGGAGAAAATTACCTGGAACATGTCGCCTTTATCTTTTTAAATTTTATCGGGTTTTTAGAGAATCCCATACCTCTGACCAGCCTGTTGCCATGTTGTTCGTTGCAAACCGGAGTCGAGCTAATTTGTGGGCTTCTGAGAGTGATGGAGCCTTCTGACGCTCCAAACAGTAGTCTTCGACACATTGAGCGACAACTGAGCCCTCATTTGGTTGAAAGACAGACTACTGTTTAAGCAGAGTCGGCTTATCCTCCGTGCATCCCTGCCGCTGACCTTTCTTGGGCGTCCAGGACTCTTCGCCAAGCCGTAGGAGTCTGGATCTGGTAGGAACTGGCTGATGCAGTTGGGGGAACGTCCGAGCTGGGAGGCAATTAGACGCTGGCTCACACCGGCAGCGTTGAGGGCACGTATTTGGGCTTGTTCGGAAACAGTAAGCGATGTACCACGGCCCATGATTGGAATAAAGATGTTGGGTGTCTTCGTGTTGCGTTCATATAGTGAACTTGTTACGGGAAATTTTGTTCGAAGTGAAAAATTCCATTTTTTGCAAGGTGTTCCTATCATTTCCGAACGGTGAAATTTTTTAAATGTAAAGGAAAAATCTTATGAAATTAGGCACGGTTTCAAGGAAGTTGCGAACAGAGGTTTTTTATCACGCTGAATTCATTGATGAACAGTATTCATCACCATTCCCAGAAATGTTTTGAAAATCTCATTTTTTAGAGGTGTCCCTATCATTTCCGAACGCACTGTATAACTAATCAGATGTCTATATGTGCATGCTCAAAACAAAAAAGCTCCCCATGCTGACTGTAAATATGCTCGTAGCTGTCCAAATGGACCTTTTTTAGCAATGTTACCACACTACGATTGCCACAAAAAAGAGCAGCAGCTGAGGCGACAAATGGAGGACGAGGGCAGCATGTGCTGCTAAGAGCGGCACGAAGGCAGCACGTGCTGCTCGAGCAGCAGCTCTTCCCCTCGTACTGCTCTCGCTATCCTCGTCGGGGTGAAAGCCTATTGTGCTCCATTACGACCCCGCGATCCCCTGAGATGTCGTCTCCCATGATTACAAGTCCAGTTTTACAATCCGTCGGCTTGCCTTGGGACAACCCTCCTCCTTTCTCAGCCGGGCTCGGACGAAGTGTGAGACCACCTCAAGACTAGCCAGTTTGCATCACCGTATACGCTGCGGCTTTGTTTTCGCGTTCATCATGCTCGGGGGGAGGCCGAGGGAGCAACCGTGAATAGGGTTCGGCGCGGGGTGTGGGTATGCACACCGGGGGTCTGAGCTGCGCAATGGTGGAGGGAGGAGGTCTGAGCTCCACCGGGGGAAACCACGTGAATCATTCTGACCGGGGGTAGTAGGTACACTGTCAAGAAATATTTTTTGAGAGAAATTCGGTAATACCGTTGAATTAACATGAAACGTTGTAATTAAATTTACGTAAATGTTAAAATTATAGTAAAGGTTCTCCTACGATTGAATGTAAGGCATATAGGTTCTGGGCGTGTATCCTGGATAGTTGTGTACTGAATTGCAAATAAGAACAGATTGGAAGCTACGAAATGGGGCGGAAGAAAAGAGTGGATGCGATGAATGAAGTTATTGGCAAAGGCGAAGACGACGAGATGTATTAAAGAACTAAATATGTTTACAGAGAAGAACAGGTGACTTTAAATGTATGGAAAACACGCTTCAATAAGTGGTTAGATACGAAAATAGGTGCTTCAACATAAGCCAGACCAGACATGGCAAAAACACTTGCTAGTTGGAAGGAGCGTCATCTAAACTGGTTACGTTTCGAATTTCATTCTCCGAAACCCACTCATACACGAAACACACTACGCGGATTTGATCTCGCAAGGTGCTTAATTTTTGCAAGACATTAGACCTCACGTTTTTTGGCAAAGTAAGAGGTCAGGAAAGTAGGATAGTCGAGTCGAGAGTGGTAGATTGTCCCTATATACAAACTTTCACCGTCTAAGATGGACGCTGAAAGGCACTACACTGTGTGGCCCACACCTGTCGCAGTTGCGGTCGTACTGGAAGTCGAGCGTGGTTGATTTACTCATATACAGACTTCAACAGCATCATAGGAAGACCGCTACACTGATGGGCTCACATTTTTCTCGAGTGTGGTCCCGCCGGAAGTCGGCAATTTTGAAAACTAGGAGCCACGAGAGTAGGATATTTTAGTCCAGCGTAGCCGATTCTCCCTGTATACTCACTTTCACCTTCCAACACTGATGCTGAATACCGCTACAGTATAAGGCCTCACACTTTTCTCAGGTGTGGTCTCGCCGGAAGTCGTCAATTTCGAAATTTAGGTGTGACGAGAGTAGGACATTTGAGTCCAGCGTGGTCGATTTACCCTTTATGCAATCTTTTACCGTCTCAGTGTAACGCCGAAGACCGCTACATAGAGAGCGGAACAAGGTAAAAGAACGTAAAAAAACGTCTTAGTCCACAAACCTGGAGTAGGGTTTTAAAACACCTGTAACTTAACTTCCAAAAGAGCTACCCATGGTTTGAGCAAAACTAAGAAACTACATTCGTAACCCTACCGAATAAAACTTTACTCGCTCCCAGAGGACGCCTCATGAAAAAATTTACTAGGTGTGGACATTTGATGTTTTGAGCATAAATGTCCACACCTAAATGCACTGGCTAGGTGTGGACATTTATGCTCAAAACATCAAATGTCCACACCTAGTGAATTTTTTTGTAAGGCGTCTTCTGGGAGCGAGTAAAGTTTCATTCGGTAGGGTTACAAACTTAGTTTCTCAGTTTTGCTCAAACCTGGTGTAGCTCTTTTGTAAATTGAAGGCAGCATTCACGATGATCATCCTCATCGACTTTCCACGGTGAAATGATAGGCGAGAAGGATCGTAGGCTCTCAGTGTCGAAAGAGCGGTAGAAAACGAGCCAGGAGCGGCAAAATAACGGCTGCAAACAAGCGTTTTGGTGCCCCAGACACGCCTGGTGCCCCAGACCTCGGAAGGAACAAATGAAGATTCAGATTACAGGAATGATCAAGTGAAGGAAGTGCTGATAAGTGAGCTGATCGCTTCATTGCACTGATAGGTATCATCCTTCTAGCGGTAAATTCCTCCACGCTCAAAAGTCAACGTAATCAAGAGAGGACCTATTTTGGCTCAAAAGCGCGTCTTTCGAGTCTTTTTTAAGCATGCCTTGCTATATAGGGCACCAGACCTTCCGTAACCCGTGGAGATATCGGAAGTGAAATTTATCGTGAACACTGCCTTCAAGTTACATGTGTTTTAAAACCCTACTCCAGGTTTGTGGACCTCGGCGTTTTTTTTACGTTTTTTTACCTTGTTCCGCTCTCTATGTAGCGGTCTTCGGCGGTACACTGAGACGGTAAAAGATCACATAGGCGGTAAATCGACCACACTGGACTCAAATATCTTACTCTCGTTACACCTAAATTTTGGAATTGACGACTTCCGGCGGGACCACACTTGAGAAAAGTGTGAGGCCTCATACTGTAGCGGTGTTCAGCATCTATGTTGGACGGTGAAAGTGAGTATACAGGGTAAATCGATCACGCTGGACTTGACCATCATATTCTCCTGACTCATACCTTGCAAAAATGTAGACTTCCACCGCGACCGCACCTGCGACAGGTGTGGGCCACACAGGGATGTGCCTTTCAGCTTCCATCTTAGAGGCTGAAAATTTGTATATAGGGTAAATCTACCACTCTCGACTCGAATCTTGTTTTCCGAAAATTAAGTACCTTGCAGGATCGAACCCGTGTCGTGTGTTTCGTGTATGAGTGGGTTTCGGAGAATAAAATTCGGAACGTAACCAGATCGGATGACGCTCTTTCGAACCAGAAGTCCATACATCTGAAGTGACATATGTTCTTCTTGGACTTGCGAAATGAATTTACGAACTCATATTAACTCCGCCAACGCGTAGCTAAATGCCTCACACGGAAACCAGAGATGCCCAGGGTTTCGGAGGCATCTAGTCTAATTTTGACACGAGAATTTACGTAAATTACGGAAAGTTTAGCCTCAGTTGGTGAAATTTTAGCTACAGCGCCCGCATATTCTTCGTAAATTCTCGCTACAGCACCCGCATATTCTACGCGAATTCTCGTTGCAGCACTCTATCGATCGACCCACCCAGTCCTGATCCGTACTAGAAAGGCGATCACAGCTGCGATCGACAGCATCGCCGTTTCTTCCCCACGGTCTGCAGCATACCAGCGGCCAAAATTATCCCTTGCAAGGTCTTGCAGAGAGCGACACGGGGTCACCCTCCACGACCACCCGCAGAGTGTCATGTTCTCCGTGGGTTGACTGTGCCAACACTGTTCAAACCGCGTCCCTGCGTTCCGCGTAGCCAACGCGGGTTTGAGATTGAATTCAACACAGGCTGTCGCGAAATCCGTAGATTCTCGCTACAAAATTATAGCGAGAATATACGGGTTTAGCGTCAGAGAGAGCAGTGGTTCGAACGACACAAGAATATGCGGGCTTTAGCTATCGTAGCTAAAACCCTTAAATTCTCGCTACATGGAATGGGGCGGCGTTTCAGGCCGCGCCCTCGGAGGCATCTAGCTACGCGTTGGCAGAGAATTTGAAAACACATTTCTTTCTTCGAGACATCCCGTATTCTTGAACTTAGCCAATCCCTTCATCTTCTCCACGCTTCTTTTCCACCACATATTTACCTTAGCTTCCTACCCGGAATCATTCACAATTTCTGGATACACGTTCAAACCTATGTATCTTATATTCAACATTAGGAGATCCTTCACTATAATCAAAGCCCTTACTTTACCTAAGTTTTTCGAAAACGCAGGCAACTTCATGTAATCCGTCAAGAAAAGCCTCGTCCGTGATCTATTTCAATATTAATGCCTTTTTTTTGAAATGGTTGTTCTTCTTCAAATTATACATCTTTTGGAATAGGTTGTTCCTTTTATTTCAATTTTACTACAAAACCAGACAATTAACACTCCTGGGAGGAGGTCCGAGAAAATCGCCAAAAATTTGAACTATTAACGCTTCTGGGAGTGGTCTGAGAAAATCGCCAAAAGTTTGCTTTTAGAGGGGGGGGGGAGGGTCTGAGAAAATTTAGCCTTGTCCACACCTCGTGCCAAACCCTGACCGTGAAGCGAACTTCCCTTGCTCTCCCCCGCAAGTGACTGTTTTGAACGTAATTCGTTGTGCATAATTTGAGGGGAGAGGCGCGAGACGTACCCCCAGAAGGGGACGTCTCGCCCGGGACAGGGGCTGTCTACACATCAAGGGAGGAGTTGTCCGGTTTTTGCAGTTTGAAACGTCACGCCAGCCAACGCGAGCGAAGTGGTCTCGAGTGGAATCAGAGCCGCAAAAGGCGGGACAACTCCTCCCTCGGTGTAGAGACCCTGTCCCGTCTCGCCCCTCTCCCCTCGACCGAGTGATAACGACCAAAGCAGGTCTGTTGTCCTCGGGAACTTCCCCACAAATATCTGAGTCGGTTCTGTCGCATCGAAACGTGAGATGGCCTTACAGCAAACAACAGCCGTACAACAAGCTTATCTCTAGATTTCCCCTGTTTTCACATGGAATATATGAGCATTTGATATGTATTGACTGTTCCCCCCGGCGGAGGAAGTATGCATGCGGCCTCTGGTAGCCGGGACTGGTTACTCCCTTGTTAGCTACGGGTAACATGGTTTGAACATTCTGACTTGGACCATGCTATATGCCAAAAACCCTCCAGCACCACTTTTGACACGGACAAATACTCTTTCTAGCTGCGTTTCTTGATTGACGTCGAGATAGGTCCCTCACCCCTCATCGTTGCTAAGGAGATCGCCTACGCAACGATCTGAGGTAAGTCACAGGCACAATGATGAGCCAACTGTCGGCCTCGTAATTGCCAACTGCCAGCTTAGTGCCAGTTATCACCCATCTGTTAGACAACTGACACATATTCGCCAGCCGTCCGCCGCTGGTATTACCTGACTCGACGAGTGTATGTCAAGTATCGGCTTCGTAATTGCCATTGACCAGCTAAATGCTAGTTGTCATCCAGCTGTTGAGCAACTGGCGATTTTTCGCCAGCTGTCCGCTGCTCTCGTTGTCTGAGTAGAGGCTCTCTACACACCGAGGAAGTGTCTCTTTTTTGAGGCTCAGATTCCTCTCGGGACCGTTTTCGCTTGCATTGAGTAGCGTGACGTGTCGTGCTGCAAATGCGGAACGACTTCCTCTATGTGTAGAGAGCCCCTATCCCCACTCTCATGGGGTTGATAAACAGTGATCGACCTATTGCCGGTTAGTAGCTGATGGAGATGAGCAAGCTAAAAAACAGTGAAATCAGAGGCCTGGGTAGAGAGGTCTTCTTCTTGATAGTCAAAAATGTTCATATACAGGGTGGGTGAAAAGTTCCCGCTTTTTTTTAGATAGCGTTACAGGTTTAGAAAACCACTTGTGGATCAACAAAACGACTCACTACAAAAACCAAGTGTCACCGGATTAACAAAAATAAAATTAACCACGTAGCGGGATAGTAAATGTTACAAATGCTTCCAAAAAACTGTTGGAAAGATGTCATCACATGGTCCATTTAGTTGCCGTTGGTCGCTCGCGCTAGCCTTAGGAAACCCACTTTCCGGATAAGAAGGTTCTTACCATATCTAAACTCCATAGTCAGTTTTGTGACCAGCTGTTCGAAAAAAACCTTCAGCAGAAGGATTCCCATTGTAGAAGGTCTGGACACCGAAACATTCGACAGCTGCTGTTTCGTGAAATTGGTTCCGGGATTCTGAGGCAAGATGTTTGGCCACATAATTTGTCCGACTTAGGCTCAATAATTTTTTGGTTCGATATATCCTGTGCTAAAAAATATCAGGAAAACGATACGCTACATCTGATGCGTTGAAAACAGCTTTAAAGACAGCGTTCACGATTATCATCCTCGTTGACTTTCCACAGTGAAATGATTGGCGAGAAGGATCCTAGGCTCCCAGTGTCGAAAGAACGGTAGTAAACGAGCCAGGAGCGGCAAAATAACGGCTGCAAACAAGCGTTTCGGTGCCCCAGACACGCCTGGTGCCCCAGATCCGCCCCCTCGGAATGAACAAATGAAGGCTCACATCAAAGGAATGATCAAGTGAAAGAATTGCTGATAAGTGAGCTGATCGCTTCATTGCTCTGATAGGTATCATCCTTCTAGCGGTCAATTCCTCCATGCTCAAGAATCAACGTAAACAATGGAGGTCCTATTTTGGCTCAAAAACGCGTCTTTCGTGTCCTTTTTAGGCATACCTTGCTACATAGGGCAGCAGACCTTCCGTAAGCCGTGGAGATAATCGGAAGTCAAATTTTTCGTGAACACTGCCTTTAAAGGCACAGTCCAACCTCAGAGGTAATTTTTTATATTATGGTCCGGTCGCCGCCTATAGCAACCCTGCCAAGCGAAAGATCTCAATTCGCTCAAATAAACGAGAAAAAGCTAGGAAAAAGTCGGCCACGCCCCCTTGAAAGAAAAATGGGTAACGCCCACTGCCAGGTTTTCGACCTCAATAGGGAAGAGACGCGAGAATGATTTTATCCAAAACCTATGTTCTTCGATTTGCTTTCGCTCTGGCTTTATATTGTGGCCTGCTTCACAGCGATGGCTGCGAGAAACGAGAAAATATAGGCTCGAGACAACTCGTCCGCGAATTTCTAGCCGTTCAAAATCGAATTTTTCGAGGAGCCGTAACTCCGTTTATAGTGAGCTCTGAGCGATTAGGCAGAAAAACGAAGAATCGCTTCTGAGGTTGGACTGTGCCTTTAATGCATGGTTCGAACCGAATTACGGCTCAAAATGTGGGTGATTTTCAAGCGTGAGTTGTGTAAACGTTTTGAAGCGGAGAAACATGATTTCGAGAACTCCTTCCAAATTTTTCTGACTGAAATTATATTACTTGATCTAAAGAAGCCTCTGGTTGTTGGAATGGGTTGATTCGACGAGTCTTAAACAATGGGCACGCCAAATAAAGTGCGGGAACTTTTCAGCCACCCTGTATATTCGATGATGATGTAAGTGTATTGTGTTCAGATATATGCTTGTTGAATTTATTCTTTGTAAGCGATTCATATTGTGTCATCATGCCTCGAGGGTCAGGGTTTTATTATAGTGCATTCCATTCATTAGGCCTTATTTCAACTAAATAATGCTTGCTTGTGTAACAGTTAACAAATGCGTGGATAAAATTAAACTTTTTTCCCAGAGAAATTCACAATCTAGCCAATTTGAAAGAAGATAGGGGATGTAAGAGTAAACCGGAAAGGTTTTGCAGAAATTCTATGCAATTTCATAATTGTCTCAGTCGTGCAGAGCGTCGCTAATCGCCGGAATCCATCTGATTGTGCCGCTCCAATGTAGAACTACCACTACGGTGGCAGTGGACATGAATAAGAGTAAGACCACCAGTGTCGTAACCACGAAAATCAGCAATCCCTGAAATTTGAACAATCTGTGGACAATAGAATGGGCTAATTACGGTTTGTGCAATATCCTTGGGAAACCACGACGCAGCTATTACATCGCAATCTCGAGAGCGGAGCGGTTGTCTCTCCACTTTTACCATAGTGTTTTCTGTAGTATTTCTGTAGTATTCGGTTTCCATGGTAAAGATATGTATCATAGCTGCGTCGCGGTTTTTTCAAATTTTGATATGGATGCTCTAGATTTCTGGAAGCTCACCTGACCGCTGCCTGAATCTGACCGTGTAGATGATGAACTTGCCCTTGGTGTAGCCGACTCTTTACTCGGATTCCTTGACGTAGCAACACCTATAGATGGTGCTTTTCTTACTATCTCCAAACGCTAAGTCGAAGCTAATCCGGATTATATATAGTGTAATCCGCCAGAAGATGGACATCTACATGTCAAAGAGAATCTTTGACATGTTTTCCCCGGTCGGTTGGGGATCAATATGCATAAATCCCATAGCAGCACCCTCACCACCGGTTCAGCGCGGTACCGATTGCCACATGGGCATGAAATGATGATACCAGTTGCATTGCTATATCAGACCGACCGGCTCAAACTCTCAAATGAAAATTGCAGAGTATTTTATGGCTTTGTGGCAATCGGTACCGCACGGTATTTTTCGTCTAGTGTTGTGCCATAATGAGATGCTTTTGACCGATTCAAACTGACCACCGTATAGTTACAGTAGCCCACACCCCCAAACTGATAGGTGTTGGAGCGCCGCCTCTTCGTTAAAGGCATCGTACGCTCAGAAAACCATATATTATTTTTTCATGGTTTTGTGTAGCTTGGCCTCTCTAGTCAACGAAAATGTCAAAGGGGCCCGTGAAAAACCTTCATTTGGGGAGAAGAGTCAATCGGAACACATTGTAAATATTAATTTGAATTTTGCGCCAAAATGGTTTTTGACGTTTTTCTATCTTTGGAGGCCTCGTCACTGTCATTTTCGAAGTATTTCGGCATGTAGAGTTTGTGCCGTAACTGTTTTTCATGTTGTTTGGCGGTCACATCAACGTTCTATGAAAAAGTGCTAGATGACTGGTGAGAACTGGTGGCGGATTCTCATCTTTAACCCCTTCCAACTTCATAACCAAACGTTTTTGAGCCGCCAAAGTTTCCCAGTGTGGTCTACCGGGCTCATTCGTGAAATTGAGTCTGAAACTGAAAATAGGTTTTTAGCGCGAACGATGCCTTTAAGGGCGGGTCTCCTAGATTGGAAGAGGCTGGTCGTAGCAAGGGGACTGGCCCTGCTGCTGTTAGCAGCTACAGTCCGCGGCAACGGAGAAATACGTTGGTGCTGTTGCGTGTTTTCACTAAACATACTGTAGGTTGCGCCACAATCGACGGCGAAATTGTGATTTTTCCATGAATTTTGAAGAGAAAACACCGGAAACGTTGAGAAATCGTATGTTTTCCCCCACCACACATTATCAATACAGCGAACACGCAGGAATAACAAGAAAAAAGAAAATTTACAAATATTACAAATAACATAGAAAATTTCATTTTCTTGTTATGCCTGCGTGTATCCAAGGTGAAGACTTTAGGTATATTGATAATGTTTGTTTGTGGGGAGGAAAACTCACCGTTTTTCAGCGCTCCCAATGTTTTCCTTCGAAGTTCTGGAGAAAATTACTACTTCGCCGTCGATTATGGCGCAACCAACAGTATGCTTAGTGGAAATACGCAACCGCACAATCGTTCTTCTCCGTTGACGTGGACTGTATGAGGAAGCGTTCTTCGATGTGGACCACGAGGAGACCCCAGCAGCTGCCAACAACCGTTCAGAGAAGGCTCGATCGCCATACCGGACCGGCTTTAGAAAGCCAACTGAATTCTCTATGAGATTGGGCTTTTTTTAAAGATATCGTAAACGCAGAAATTCAAAATCCCTGCCGGCGACGGTGATTGAATTCCTGCCAGATTGATTGTTTGAACAGTTGCGTTGTATTGCAAGCCATTACTTCAGTGTCGTGTCGTGGCGGATGAATTGTGTTAGATGACTGGTGAAATTTGGTGGAACGCTTTGCATTAGAGCTCCCAAATCTCCGGAAAATGTATTTTTTAAATCACCATACTTGCCAGTATTTATTTATTTATTTTATACGATGCCGACGTGCTCAAAAACAACGAAAACAATGGATAGAAACTCGGGAAAAACACAAATGTCATGAAAAACTCAGTGCAAAGAATCAACAGCGTGCGCAAGATCATTGCTTCCTCACCAAATTTTCGGAGGACGACCCTAGACGAGGAGTTTGGAGCCGGTAATGGTAGAGAGGGGGTTGTAATAAAGAACTGATTTAGAGCCAGAAGACTGAAACCATCAGTTTCTCATGTTCTAGAAAAGCGATTCAGTCTAATCCGTATCATGTTGTAAAGATTGTTGTAAAAGAGGCCCTACCCACGCGGCTTCCTTGGATGCATATAGGTTCTCCGACCACAAATAGGTATCTGGGCGAGATGTCTTAATACAGTTTCGAGTGCCAATGGATGATAAGTGTAAATGAAGGCAAATACGTTCCTAGCTGCAGTCGTCTGGCACTATGCAAGCAGGGAATGAATGCGAAAAGTGGTGAGTGGTTTTTACTGCGTACGATACCTTTGAACTAATTGTGAGACTGAGGAGCACTTGACAACAGGTGAACGATGGTATGATGTGTCCTTTGAGGTGCAGGGTGACCAGGGCTGACAGGATATTATGACTAAATCGTAACTCCCGAGCGCGTGAGAGTGTGGCAGGCAGATGGCATGGTTATTGGTGACAACTGTAGGAGCCTCGTCAAGAATTACAAACCAAATCCGTAAAATTCGAAACTGAAGCCGAAAACCGAATAACCAAGCAGGCAAACGATTTTCTAACAAGGAAACTCCGTTTTGTCAAACTGGCCATTCCAAATGAAATGTACTTTTCTAAAACCATTTTTTGACATAAAGCCCAAACATGCTCATTGCAGCTGCCTAGACTCTTTCTGAAAGAACTTATGAGAGTTTTTAAAGCTTCGCGAAAAGGTAAGGAAATGCATCAGGAAGCTTTAAGGACGTTTACAAAAAAAAATTCGGATTTCGCTAAAAACGTATGTAGGGGTAACATGGGGTGCTGAACACGAATCCTATTCCTATGTCCTATTGTCGAATCCTATTGTCCTGTGAATGTGAATGGGTCCTATTGTCGTAATTCTGAAGTTTGCTGTAGGTTGCGGTAGCCGCAATGCTAATTAGGGGGCAAAACCTACCTTAATAATTCGAAAATCGACAAATGGATATCGAATTCGTATTCAGCACCCCCAAATAACCCCAAAATAGAAACTGAGAAAAATCTGAGACTTTGACCAAACTACCGTATACCTACCGTAATCTACCGCAAGCTGTCTAAAATCGATAAATTGACATCAGGGACGGCAATAAGAAACCCGGTAGCACGCTCCAGAACTAGCGCGGTTGTGCCGGCGCGAGAACAGGCCCCTAGCGCGCGCCTGCTAGCGCACTATCAAGAACCGGAGGGTTAGCGCGCCAATGCCAAGCGCGCTCATTCCCTTGGTGCATTGCCCAGCCTTGTGCAATTGGAAATGTTTGCTTACATTCAAACTGTGTTATTCCTAACAAAACTCTCCAGAAGGACTTTTTGATTTGTTGACGAATAGGCATTCATTCAACCACGAATACGGCGACGAAAAAAGGATTGACGCCACCGACTAATTCCTGCTCATTACTTCCTTGAAAATTCTGCAAAATCATCTGTAGAGTGTTGCAGGAGTGTGAATAGTCCGTGACATGAATAGTCCGTGCTCATGATTTTCTGAGTGCCTCGAGGGATTCCAAAAGGGCGTTTTTAGAGCTTCACGGACAGGAAAATGGGCATCAGGGAACTTTTAAGGAGTTCAGAATTTTTTTCTGAATTCCGCTCAAAAGTCACAATGGGTTATCTAGGGCGCTGATCACAATTCGGGGATCCCTTTGTTGCCAGTCTGGGGGTTACTATATGTTGCTGAAGGCATATATCCTTCTAAGCTGCGCAACCTACCTTATTATGTCGAGGCACACCTACAACTGTGAAAGCACTGTTTTTCGAAAATCTACCATGAAATCTGAAGGAAGCCCTAGTGAGGCACATTCAAACACCAGCATCGTTTCAATAATCTTTTCACACTCCGGATTCTCGAGTTGCTAAATCATTGTTTGGAACCAGCCATTGAAGCGAAATAATTGAAAGTAAAACTTCTGTTCTTAATTTCCCTCGATTCTTAATGCCGTCCCAGATTCGTGTTGAGCACTCCAAATAACCCCTAGAGGAACGGTTTGAGCCACATCTGTTGTCACATTCCGGAAATAGTCAAAAGTCGATTTTGCCTACAAATTTTTCTTCCGAATGGAAGCTTTGAAAGAGCTTAGTCGAAAACTCTGTAAAAACGACAAACAAACCTCAGATTCGTGATCAGCACCCCAAATAACCCCTCTAGGAAAATTTCAAGTCAAATCTGAAAATTTTTTCTCCAACGCATTCTGAACCCCATAATTGATAGAAGTGAATGCTCAACCGAAAATTCATACAAGTCCAAAACGCTGTCAGTCTGCAGAAAGTTCGAAGAATGTGCGTTCACCTAAACTTTGCCTAGGGGGTTGCTTAAAGGCAGTTCACGATAATCTTAAATTTTGAGATTATTCACTATATTGATTATGTGGCCCCCGGGTAGAACTAAAATGACGTAGAAATTGAGAAAAACGCACCAGAAGTACAAGAAATCCTCTACTCTCCCCCCGCCTCTTTACTCTCACAGGAACTGTTTGTTGTGGCAATGAAATCTTTTGTGGACCAGTCCTTTGCGATTCTCTACTCTCTATTGCTCCGTTCCTTCCTTAGGACCCTAGCTAATCCTGCTTTGCATAAAATATTCTTCTATTTTCGATTGACCCAAATTTCCAACGGTGACAACCACCATGAACATGTTCATACAACCGGACAACTAAACCATGTTATAGAATAATGTCACTGAAATACGACGTTTGAATGCGTTTCTCGCCGTTTCTTCGTGATTTTGGTAACACTTGGAGGCCAACGCATTGTTTTATGTGAAAAACTCGGGGACGAAAATCATCGTGAACACTGCCTTCAAGGCACTGAACACGAATATGAGGTCCGTTTCCGGATTTTCGAAAGATTACTATGCTTTTTGGAGGGTACAGTAGACACGCAAATCAGAGAAAAAGTGTATAACTTTTTTCGGAGTGACTCTAGGCAGCTGCTATAGGCATATTCGGACTCTACGTCAAAAACTGAATCTGGAAATAAGCATCTCACTCGGAATGGTCAGTTTGGTTAATAGTAGTTTCCTTGTAAGGGGGCGTGATGGTTCCCTCTCGCTATTGGCTACTGATAATGATGAACTCTTCTACTGGTTGGTGCATGCTGAAGTGTTTTCCGATGGGATGGAATGTTCGATTTTATTCATGTAAGTGACAACTGTGATTTTGTGAATGCTTTGTCACCACTTACGCGGAATTTCCCCCTTATTTGATATATGGAAACCAGAGGCAGCTTAGGACGTGCTGACATTAAAGGCATCGTACGTACGCGCTGAAAACCACCTACTGTTTTTTGGGGTTTAAATCATTAGTTGGGCCCGCCAGAGAACATAGGTAGAAATTGTTGGGTCACCGACACATCACTGAGAAGATATGGGAGATCGAATGCTTCGAATTCCGCCAAAAGAGGTCGGCCTTCCGACAGCCATGTGGCATAAATAGAGAAAGGAAAGTAGCTAACAGGAAATGACACTTCAACTTCCACTCATTTGCGCGATACAAGTTGGCGATAAGGGCCTATTCATACTTCCAACCTCTCGCTCTGCCAGAGCGGCCCGCGCGGAAAAAGTGGTGAGTATGAATAAAAATACGACCTCCCGCGCCTACTGCCCCGCCACAGTGGTGTCTCTGGAGCATTCATACTCCCTCTCACACCGCCGAGGCATTTGTTGGTAGCATTACTTGTTGCACTAAATTACGTCATATAAGTGTAGCGGGGCCTCAGTGAAAGCGCGCAATACGCTATAGAAAGTGCGTAGGACCTCAGTGGGGGTGTGTAGGACGCAGTAGAAAGCATGTGGGTCCCATGTGGAAGTGCTCCTGACTCCGCGAAAAGTATTCTTCCCCGCAGTGAGGGTGCGCAGGACGCCAGGAAAAAATTGTGGGATCCAAGTGGAAGTGCTTCGGGCTCCGCATAAAGTATGTGGGACCCAAGTAGGAGTGCGTATGACGCCGTAGAAAGGGTACGGTATCCCCGTAGGAGTGCGCGAACGTCGTAGAAAGTATGCGGAAATAAAAGGGGAGTGCGCGCGCGCAGATGTTCGTGATAGTTGCAATTAAGTTTGAATGTTCAATACAAGAGTCAAAATGCACGCCTCCACGCGGAAGGTACGCAAGAAACCGACAAGGCTGTTGTGCGGTTATGAATCTTGACTCAAATCTAGTTGGAGGGTGCCTTCCAAGATTCAATCCTAAGAATGAAAGTTACCTCTGATATGGATTTTCCGATAGCATTGTCAGTCGTTGTCTAGCAAAGGCATCGTACGCGCAGAAAACCGTATATTATTTTTTCATGTTTTTGTGTAGCTTGGCCTCTCTAGTGAACGAAAATGTCGAAGGGGCCCATGAAAAACCTTCATTTGTAAAGAAAAGTCAATAGGAACACATTGTAAACACGAATTTGAATTTCGCGCCAAAATCCTTTTTTCAAGTTTTTCTGCTTTTGGAGGCCTCGTCACTGTCATTTTCGGAGTTTTTCTGCATGTGGAGTTCGTGTCGTAACTATTTTTCATGTTGTCTTACGGTCGCACCAACATTCTAGGAAAAAGTGCTAGATGACTGGTGAGAATTGGTGGCGGATCTTCACCTTTGACGTCTTCCAACCTCATTGCCCAACGTTTTTGACACGCCATAGTTTACCAGTGTGGTCTACCGGGCTCAATCATGAAATTGAGCCTGAAAAATGAAAATTGATTTTCAGCGCGAACGATGCCTTTAAAGGCACAGTACACCCCCAGATATGAATTTTGTGGTTTTCATTTGTTTGTGTAGTAGACCCCTTCTGTATAACACTTGCCAAGTGCGAGATCTCAATTCCTCCAAATAAGCGAGATATAAGCGACCACCACGGGCCCGACCCCCTTCACTCACCACCACAGGCCCGGCCCCCTTCCCGATTTTCGACCTCGATATCGGCTGGATGGATGGATAAATTTCAACCGAGTCTACGTTCATGAGTCCATTACCGGCCCTCCTCATAATCCTGACACGCTCTCGTGCGACGATTACGAATGAAAAGAAATACAGGCCTAGGACAACTCGTCCACCATTTTTTCGCCCTCAAATAACAGGCTTTTTTGAAGAGCCATAACTCCTTTCGTAGGGGGTCTTGAACGATTTCAAAGATACCACTATGATCAGCGTGTGACCGTCTCCAAAACAAACATGAAAACTGAAAACAATTTTCTGGGTGTACTGTGCCCTTAAGGCCACCGTCATAGTGGGCCGAAAAACCGGCCGTCCTAGTCCCACTCTGTCGATATCCATGAGACACACGCAGAACGGGAAGACATGAAGTGATAAAAATCATCCTCACCTGATAAAAATCCACCTTCCCTATGCCGTTCTTGGTCGTATCAGGTGGATCTTTATCATTCCAGACGGTTTTTATCAGTTGGGCTCAAATTTTATCACATCATAGAGCGATTTTTATCATTCGAGGATGATTTTTATCACTTCATTTCTTCCCGTTTTGCGTGCTTCTCATACCTATCGACCGGGTGGGACTAGGACGGCCGCTTTCGGCCGACTAAGACGGGGGCCTTAAGGGTCTATTCATACTTCCAACCTCTCGCTCTGCCAGAGCGGCCCGCTCGGCAAAAGAGGTGAGTATGAATGAAAACACGACCACCCGCTCCTCGCGCTCCGCCTGTGAAGTATGAATGCTCCATAGACATCGCCATGGCAGAGCAAGAGGCTCTGAGAGTTTTAGCCGCGAAATAGCCGGGAAGTAGCCCACCAGGCTCCGCAGCGGCTCCTGGTGGGCTATTTCCCCGCTATTTCTCGGCTTCTCATGGAATGGACCAGAAGTAGCCGAGAAATAGCCTAGATATAAGCGAGAAATATTCAGAAGTAAACAAAATTAACCAAGACGCAACCGTCGCCGGCTCGCCGAGCCACCATCTGGGGCTGCCAGCGGTTGGGCGGGGCCTCCAGAGGTTGAACGAGGTCCACGTACCTCAAACTTGGGTAATTGAACCGACGGAGGTGCTGACAACTAAATTATGCCTCTGGAATGCTCCGTATTTCTGCCTGGAGAGCATAATTTCTCGGCTATTTTGGCAGCTATTTTGCGGCGAGCATTATTTAGCGGCTATTTCTCGGCTATTTCGCGGCCAGCATTATTTGGCGGCTATTTAGCGGCTACTACTCGGCAAGCAGGTATTTCGCGGCTATTTCTCAGCCAAAACTTTCAGAGGGGGCGGAAATCGGTTAGTTTGTTTTTAGAAATGAAGCGATGCGGGTGGTCTTTGATAAGTTTGATAAGATATGTTGGTTTTGTAGTATGTAAAGGCTATCCAGAGGTGGATTCTACAGATTTTCTAAATAGACAATGACTGACAATGCTATCGGAAAATCCATATGAGAGACAACTCTCATTCTTAGGATTGAATCTTGGAGGCACCCTCCAACTAGATTTGAGTCAATATTCATAACCGCACAACAGCCTTGTCGGTTTTTTGCTTACCTTCCGCGTGGAGGCGTGCATTTTGACTCTTGTATTGAACATTCAAACCTAATTGCAACTTTTCCGAGCATCTGCGCACGCGCACTCCCATTTTATTTCCGTATTCGTTCTACAACGTCCTCCGCACCCCCACTACGGGATAAATACGTTTCGCGGCGTCCGGCACACTTCCACATGGGTCCCACGGCGCTTTCCACTGCGTCTTGCCCACTCCCACTGAGATCCCGCGCACTTGTATGGCGTATTGCGCCCTTCCACTGAGGCCCCGCTACACTTATATGACGTAATTTAATGCAACAAGTAATGCTACCAACAAATACCTAGGCGGTGCGAGAGAGAAGTATGAATGCTCCAGAGACACCGCTGTGGCCGGGCGGGAGGGGCGGTAGAGGCGGGAGGCGCGGGAGGTCGTGTTTTTATTCATACTCACCACTTTTTCCGCGTGGGCCGCTCTGGCAGAGCGAAAGGTTGGAAGTATGAATAGGCCCTAAGGTGTAAACGCGAAATGCCGAACCGGACAAATTGCCAGTGCGGTATGATATCATGGCATTAGCCATTGACTAGACGTGATCAACGGGTGGGTTGGTCATATCAACCAACCTGCTGGTTGATATGACCAACCCATCCGTTGATCACGTCAAATCAATGGCTAATGCCATAGTATCATACCACACTGGCAATTTGTCCGGTTCGGCATTTCTCCTCCAGTTACCAAACGAAGTAAACTCTGGTCCCGCCGTAGTGACCTGTTGATTTCGATCAATATCAGCAGCGGAGCGGTGGGCCTCGGTGAAATATAACTAGTGATAAGGAGGTTCCGACGAAGAGGCCACAGCTCCGCGCTGTGATAATCGAAATCAACAGGTCATTACGGCGGGACCAGAGTTTATTTCTATGGAGTTTTTATTAAATCAATGATTGATAGCACTATTACTCAGATACTTGCGGCTTAGTAAGTCAGCACGAGGGATTACTAACGCAGTTACTCATCGAGGTGTAAGCCCCTTTCGTTCCCCCAACTGCTGCCCAGGGCAGCACGTTGTGTGCTCTTGCTCCGCTCACTGCCCCAACTGCTGCTCGTGTAGTGGCCTCACGTGCTGCTACAGTCGCCCCAACTGCTCCAGTCGTCTCCCCATCTGCTGCGCCTGATTGTGGCCCCAACTGCTGCACCTGATTGTGGCCCCAACTGCTGCTTCTCATTGTGGCCCCAACTGCCGCTGATATTTCCCCAATTGCTGCTCTTCATTTATGATCTTTCCTTTCTTTCTTATAATCCTTCTTTCGCAGGGGATGGGTCGAGCTCAGCAGCTGCGCTGCGTCGCCCTATCAAAAACAAAGACCTCAGTGAGGTTCATTGATAGCTTTAACGTGTATTTCATCCTTGATTATATGCATTGATCTTCGTCACGGTTGGAGGAAATGACGCTGCCACTAACAAGGGAACCACAATTAGCCATAGTAACCATTCGGAGTGAGATGTATACACGATTGTAGGTCCAGGTAAGGTAGTAAACATATATCAATACTAGCTGCCTAGACCTCCCACAGAGAGCGCTGTGACCCGCCGAAGTTTGCTCCCCGCAGAAGAGGGGACACGTCTACGCGGGGTAATCATTTTACGGTGTGGCAGCCGTGGTATAGTGGTAGAGCTCTCGCTTCGTGAATGAGTGGTTGGAGGGTTCGATCCCCGAGCCGCGCGAAATTTTTGCATTTTTAGTTTTTTCCTCGGAATTTAATGATTTTCTTACCTTCGACATTTTTAGCACTTTCGCACATATAATCAGGTTTCGGAAATACAATTTTAGACACATTCTCTCGACGCATTCTGTTGCCTTGATGGAAGAATTGCGTTGTTTTCTCTTCGTTTGGCGTTGAAAATGGGGAGAAAAACTTTTTTATCTCTGTTGGAGCACTTGCACCCACAATAGAATGTTTAAGTGACTCTAGTCAGGTGCAGTCTGAGCGGACTGTTAATCAACGGTGCTTGTGATATATTGATTGGAGAGATCATGAGATTTTCCCGTTCACGCGCCGTCTACCGCCTATTGATTATTCGCGATGGTTTTCCGTCCTGAAAAGGTTGTTTCTCTATTAATCGCTGTGTTTGGACAGCCTTTCGACTGTCAAGATGCTTGTCGCGAAGAGAAGAAGATTGCGGAAAAATTCATACGTATACTACGCGACTGCATCTTGGCACACTGCGACGCCGACTCGGAAGAAGACCTGGATAGCGATGCTGCCGATGATCCAGACTGGAACGGCGAAGACGATTACTTGGGTGGAAACTCCTCGGTTGAAACAGACGAAGATGTAGTGATTTTCGGGGACGCTTATGTTCCAACGGCCAGGGTGTGTTTAACTACCACTAGTCAGCTTTGAGAATGTTTTTTGTTCCAAAATTCATTTTCCATTTGGACATATTCTAGGTTAAAGATGCTATTGCCTTCTATCGAGCATCAGTGAAGGGTAGTCGTACGCTGAAGGTTATGCAACATAATTTCCGATAGATCAAATGTTGGAATCATGTGACGAAATTGCGAGCGATTGAGGAGCACGACGTGCAGAGGTTTCAGCGGGCCGCAAAACTTAAGAATCTCGCCAATCTGCTTCATGAAATTGTTCAGAGCAAGTTTCAAGCAGGTGTGTACTAATGTAATAACACGGAGAATATTGTCACACAAATTCACTCGAATATTTTTGAAGGAGTAACGCTGCATGATCACGACCTTCGTTCGCTTGCTTTAAACCTCGCACGTCAACAAAACATTGAGAACTTTACGGCGAGCTCAACATGGATTGATTCATTCAAAAGATGTTATGGAGTCGTTTCAAGGAGAATTACAACGTTCGTGACAAGACGGACGTTCAGATCCCGTGAAGATATAGAAATGCAGGCAAGAGAGTTCGTGGAATCCGTGAAAATCGACATGAGAACGCTTCCTTTGGCCTGTTTTTGTAATGGGGACCAATCCGGCTTTGCGAAAAGAAATGACCACGGCTCGAAGTCTAGCACCAGCCGGTTGTAAAAAGGTGAATAATAGCTATTGCTTTGATCACCCCCTTCAATAAGCCAAATAACCGTCATCTGGCTTTATAGGTTGAAAGAATAGTGGATAGCAAAGCGGCAACCACGCACTCCTACACAGTGTTGCCACTAGTCTACGCCGATGGCAGACTTGGAGACAAGCTGTTTGTCCTTCTGCAGGAAAGAAACGGAGTTTTCCCTCGTCAAGGTCACTTTGAGGCTCCAAACCTCGTTGTTTTTATTCGATGCGCCGTTTGTGAACATCATTTGTGCTTTTCCCATTTTTTCGTATCGTTCCATCAGTGTTAAAATGAATTTTCGCTCTCCATTTTTAACGCCAAACGAAGAGAAAACAACGCAATTCTTCCATCAAGGCAACAGAATGCGTCGAGAGAATGTGTCTAAAATTGTACTTCCGAAACCTGATTATATGTGCGAAAGTGCTAAAAATGTCGAAGGTAAGAAAATCATTAAGGTCCGAGGAGAAAACTAAAAATGCAAAAATTTCGCACGACTCGGGGATCGAACCCTCCATAGCTCACTCACTAAGCGAGAGCTCTACCACTATCCCACGGCTGCCACACCATGGAATGATTACCCCGCGTGGACGTGTCCCCTCTTCTGCGGGGAGCAAACTTCGGCGGGTCACAGCGCTCTCTGTGGGAGGTCTAGGCAGCTAGTATTGATATATGTTTACTACCTTACCTGGACCTACAATCGTGTATACATCTCAGTCCGAATGGTTACTATGGCTAATTGTGGTTCCCTTGTAAGAGCTGTCACATGCCCACCCTAGCCCCCCTCGTATCTGGCACGCGTTTGCGAGGGCCGTTCAACACAGGCCTCGGTCAGTAGTGAATTTGAGTGTCTCCAAAAACATTTCTTGACACAGAATTTTTCTATACCTTGAAGAAGAATTTATTTTCACTCGGTTTCGTGACCACGAGATGTGAGTACGGCTTAATAATCTGTTTCTCTCGTTTTGAGAGACAAATTATTTATTTATTTATTCAATACGCTACGTAAGGTAGACGTGAAAAAAACGGGCTTAGAATATGATACAGCAGAAAAACAAATTGAAAAATTACCACGCAGGAAGAATACTCGAAGCTTTGAGTTTGAAAGAAGGAAAAGAACGGGGTGCATTCTCCAAATTTAATTTCAAGGAGGCGAATGCTGAACCAGCCCTACATGTGAAACTGTTCAATCTGAGATTAGTTTTGGGAACCCCAGAACGAATTTTCTGCGAGTTCCTGCGTGTAGAATTATGACTTTCTTTGTAAAAAAAGTTATATCCACATATTCCAAGAATGAAGTTCTCAAAATATTCTTAGGTCGCTGGAATTAGCACTATTTAGAGGAATTTCCAGGATTAAACGGAATTCAAATATCAGAGTATTCATCATTTATTGATCTTCCTGTAAATGGGCATTTCTTCTCTTCCAAAAAACATCGATTTTAGAATTTCTAGAACATTTTTTCTTATTTCTAAATTATTGTCGTGAACATTTTTTGGAAGGGTTCAAATTATTAATTTAATTGGAAAGTTGTTTTTGAGAACCGCCGGCTCTGAATTCTGTGAGCATTGCGCTTTTTGTGAAGAAAAGGTATTCTCCATTTCGCTTAATTTTTGGCAAACCATCGCCGCTTGAAAAAATTGAAAAAAAAAACATTGAAAAAATACAAGTTTTCATTCAAAACCAAAACAGTTGGTTTTTCCATGGAAAATGCGAGTAAAGTTCGAGTTCATGGAAATTTCAGAGTGAAAAGGTGATTTTCAAAATTTCCGACTCACACCTTCCAGATTAAAAAAGGCTGATTATTGCAAATCTGGAAGAACACGCCAAATAAATCATTTAAGAAGAACCGAACGCCTCTCGAATTTTTGGCCGGTCTCACACAACCACCATCCAATGAGAAGGACGACTCCTCCCTTTTTCAAGAAGGATTCATCAGTTTTTTAGCCGGGTTGAACCGTTTAAATTGCTCGCAAGAAACTACTTTTCTCGAGTGTGCCATTTTAAATTCACATTTTCTTTAGAGTGAAACGACGTTTGATTTGATGATCAGTAAAATACCAAAAGTTTTTTTTTGAAGACTCGATGCAACGAAAATGCGAATCTTGCACAAAAGTACCACGTTTGAGAGGTCGCGCGCTGATAAAAGTGAGCTCTCCGCGAAATTCATTGGCCGCCACCGCGCGTTTAGCCGGAGATTGAGGAGAAAACCTAAACAGGCAGCAGCGACTGTTTATCCATACGTATTCCAATACACTGTTTTGCCAGTGGAGGTGTTCTACGAGTTTTATCATGTTTTAACGTGCCAATGTCCTGCGTATTCACCGCGATAAACGATATGGATAAACGGTCGCTGCTGCCTGTTTAGGAGGCCCCGAGATTGAGTCATAGAAGGGCGACCAGTCGAAGATGAACTGGAAGTGTTGAAAAATGGCTTCGAGCAGTTGGCAGTTAGTAGCGTCAGGTCGCGGCGATTTGGCGATTGGATTGCAGCGTGTCTTGGTCGACGGCGACCGGGCGGCGCCTGGTCTTTAACTCGAAGACAAACTGAAGAAAAACTGGCATTCAATTGACAAACTTTTGCTGCAGATTCATGAGTAGGGAACGTTTGACTTCAATTTCCTCTCTGGTTTTTTGCGAGCAACAGATATTGGTACAGTCGACCTGATAACAAGAGTTTCGAAAAAGTGTACACCCGGGAAGGTGTGCAGAAATCATTCAGATGCACTCATTGATCCAGAAATTTGGAAACACCAGCAATGTCGAAAAAAACGGCTACGAACGAGCACAAAAAGACCTGTGCGGCTCTAAACCTTAGTGTTCCGCTCACGCGACGCCCACTCCTTTCAACCGGTGCCGATCCGTAAACTGCTGAAAACCCGGCCTTAGGGGTAGCAACATACATCCAGGAGGTTATAATCCACTGCGCTCAACAAAACTTGCCGCATTCGATAATCGGTTGTATTCTTATAGTAGGGTTTTCAGTCAGACACTTTTATCGGTAGCCGTTGAGGAAGTGGGCGTGGCGTGAGCGGATATTCAAGTTTAGGGCCGTATAGGGCTATTTTCTGATCGTTTTTAGCAGTTTTTCCAGCATTATTGATGCAGTGAGCCCCGGTTCTTCCGATTTACGTTGGAAATCCGAACTGTTTTGATCGTGGACACTGCCTTCAAGGTATTCCGTGTGATATGGCTGGAGATCGATTGGTTGTGTTAACTCTATACAACTTACCAGGGAGTGGGCATGTTCATGTTATTAGAGGCAAAGGTCACGATGAAAAACTACAAAAATCAGCTTAGATCAAAAACAGCTGAAAACCATGAAGGTAGCGCGGTGAAAAACGGGCTAGAATTAGAGTTTCTAGGGCCCAAAGAAGCCAGTTCGTGCACACGTGCACAGCGCCGACGAAAAAGATCGCAGTCTCATGCCGAGCAGTCAAAAATCATCGACACTCAGAGGGAGAAATAAATGCAAATTTACCTAATAAAACAGTTGAGCAATGAAAGAAAGCACTTCAGTCAATGTTTTTGACTAGATGTGTACATAAATTCGAACGTTCATTGATTGAAATTCAATTTCAAGCCAGCTGATGTTCTAATATAAGAGGTCATCGATGCCGATGATGTGGAGTTGGCTCGTCCACCATCAAAAGACAAGAATGTTCAGGCTTCAAATGTCGACCAAAACAGTCGTTTTTTCGGGATTTTTTCTTATAGGTCCTCATACTCGAGACTCAGAAAAGGGTTTAGAGAGAAAAAGACGACAAGCATAAATGATCGCGACCAATGCCTTTAAAAGGAAAGAACTCTCCGTGTTGATTATGAGTATGGTCGTAGTTACCTAAGGGATCACTTTGAGCAGTGTTACCACACTGTGCTGGCCACAACACAGCAGCAGCTGAGGCAACGAATGGAGAACGAGGGCAGCACGTGCTCCTCGAGCAGCAGCTCGTCCCTTGTGCTGCTCTCGCGATTCTAATAGAAGTGAGGGCTAGTTGTGCTCCTTGACAGTCCACGATCGTCTGAGATGAAGATCAAGCGATTGATTTAATCCCATACACCTTGCTTGGGGGAGAAAAGAGAAATGGTGAATTGACTTGTGACTAATCAGATGTCTAGCTATGTGCATGCTCAAAACAAGCCCAAATGGACCACTTTGAGCAATGTTACCACACTACGATTGCCACAAAAAAGAGCAGCAGCTGAGGCGACAAATGGAGGACGAGGGCAACACGTGCTGCTAAGAGCGGCACAAAGGCAGCACGTGCTGCTCGAGCAGCAGCTCTTCTCCTCGTGCTGCCCTCGCTATCCTCGTTGCAGTGAAAGCCTATTGTACTTCATTGCGACCCCGCAATCCTCTGAGTAGGCATCTTTTATCAGAGTTGTTCTTCATTTCTATGAATAAATCTTGGATCCCCCTCCCCGTCTAGGATAGACCCAAGACACCGAGTTAGCGCCAACGTTCAATAGGGAATGCAAAGTATCAGTGCGACTGTATGCTACTGTATGCTACACTGTATGCTTCAAAAAGGTGCAGCTTCGAGGAGCGGGCGATCTTTGCTTGTTGCTGAAAATGTGGGAGCGTAGCGCACGTAAGTGTACAGAAGCGGCGGAATTTCTAGTCTAGCGCACTGGCCCGCGCCGGATCCGTGGTGATCCTCAGCGGGAGATGATGATGTCGAGCCACGGCGGTCAGGCCGCCCGCCTGCAGCCTCGCTGGACTAGAGTTTTCGACGCTGAACTCGCTGCCGAGCGGCTTTAAAGGCAGTGCTCTCGATAAATCATTGATGTTCAGTTTCTTACAGATTATAGTAGGTCAAGAGCTCACTGTGACAGCAGCGTCAGGAAGAACTGCAGAAAGTGACAAGAGAGCACTTCCCGCCCAAGCAGGATCTCTTGTGTGACGTCATATTTTTGAGAATGTAAGGATTGACCGATGTGAAGGAATGAAGTCTTTTCTTGTGATAATGTGATCCTCCTTGACCACTGCTACTTATCGAAGCCATTATCTTTGCTGCCCGGCTGTTTACGTGTTCAACCTTCTTCAGAAAAGATTAGTTTGGGAGGAGGGGTGGCTCAATGGGTTGACTGGCCCACGCGATTTTCACCCACTTACCGGCCGTTTTTCGTCGCACTTCCGTTCTTAATCTTCTTAGAGGGACCCAAAGCATACGTTTAAGCCAAAAAAAACGTGCAACTTTTTCTTCCTGAACACTGCTTTTAAATGGTTTTTCGTGATTCTCCCTTCACTGTTTTCATCGGTAGTTCCCAAAGCTTACGTTTCTGTGAAAAACCCGGAAATTTTCCCATTGTTTACACTGCCTTTAAATCGCGAGCGCTAAGAAGCAGCAAAATCTTTAACTTCTACTTACTTGATAATTTAACAGTATTTCTGTTTGGCGCTTCACCCATATCTGCAATGTGAAAGTAGATAGATCCGACCAAATTACTGCTGTCAATACTCCTAATTCCAGCTTAAGAGGTCGTCGCTTACGCAGCGCGAGCCAAGGTCAAGCTCACGGTGACCGTGGGACCGAGGGGGGGGTCGTTCTTTTCATAATGTCTGCATCGCTGAAAAATCGAATCTTGAGGTAAAATTTTTAGGGCCATGATTTTTCATGAAATATGTTGTCAACATTTTCGATGAAACAAAAGTAGTTTTGAAATTAAAAATAGAGTGAATCATCGCACATATACTTTCGCCTCGATTACATTATTTTATTTTTTCGCCTCGACATTACCTCGATTACAACATTTAGAATAGACATTACTTCGTGGTTTTCTAGCGAAATCCAGTGGAAGCAAAGACTATTTTCAACGCTTCGGAAGTCGTTGGACCACGACTGCAAATTTCGAGCAGAACTGACGATGGTAGCGTAGAAGGTTTCGAACGATGGCATTGCATGCTGTATAGCGCAGTACTTTTGCAATAAGGTGAGTTCGTAACCGAATCTTGAAAAGGCACTGAATAGCCCAATAATGAAACACTACCTTTAAAAACAAGATTTTTCCCACTCAACCCTAAATATGGCATCGAGACTCAATTGCAAGTGAGTGTATTCCCATCTATCTTCAATTAGGCACGTGCGTGGGATAGCGCAATCTTTAATACGATTACGAGGAGCGAGAAAATAATGTGTAAGGCCCTAAATTTCCACAGGAGATTCTGGAGAAGCCTTAATAAGAAATTCAAATCGGGACTTTTCTGGATTAGACGACCCACTAGAGCAGGAAATATTGTTTAAGAAATTTTTCTGTCACCAGACTCGTCAAGAGATCTAGTCTACTCAGCTCAAGGCTGGTTGGTGCAACCAACCAGGAGATCGAATTCATCAAAAGAATTGGTACCACCTGTACTGGGTTGTCTTATCCAAAAGAGTACCTTAAACTTTTTATCACATGCAAGGTGCCGGCGTAGACGATATTGTGCTTATCTGGGTCAAATTCCGGTCCGCAATTGCGTCTCGACACGCTTTGCGGCCGCACGCTCCCTAGTCAGAACAGCTTCCAGCGCCGCAATCGCCGATCTGCTGACTCTAGATGGGTTTTGGAAATTGGAAACTAATAAAAATTAGAGAAAATTGAATAAAAAAGTCACATCGAATTGGCTTTGGCGCTGGAAACCCGACTGACTCGAGCGCGTGCACCCGCGAAGCGTGTCGAGACGCAATTGCTGACCGGAATTTGGCTCAGATAAGCACAATATATGGGCCGGCGTACCTGGACCACATTGGCAAAGGCCGACGATGGCCATGAAGGAAAATTCTCTTATGATCTGCCTCGAAAGAGCCTCGCCGCTGCCCGTGGTCACCTCTACCTGTGTACACCGAGTCTCCTTTTCAGAAGACAGGCTGCATGTGCAAAGAAAACCTCGATTTTTGTTGCTGTCGTGGCGGTAAATAAGCGAAATAGTGGAATCAAGACTAAAAACATTACGAAATCATTGAATCTCAGAGAAAAAGCGGGACTATCCTAGACGGGGGGGGGGGGTAACCCAAGATTTTCTCATAGAAATGAGTGGAAAACCTCATAAAGGATCCTTGATACTGCTATCAATCATTGTTGTTCATGAAATTCTATAGAAATACTCCGATTGATAGCGCTATAGATCGGTGGTTCATTTCATTTCTGATTTGAATCTTGAGTGCCCCCCCCACCCTCGTCTAGGATACAGGGTCCAGCAGGTGTGAATAGCTCGGATGGTGAGGAGAGTCGTGAAAATTTTCGTGAAAAAAAAAACGAAAATTTGGAGGGGGATCATAAAATTTTCGTGAGGGAGAATATATAGAATTCATTGGAAAAAGACAAGAACCTAGTAGGATATGTAGAATAGTGGTTTCTGCGGGCTAAAGAGGGAATCGCAACTGTTTACAACCTGAAAAGAACCAGTTCCCAGTTCATTCAACTGTTTTTAATCCCCTTGTAGGCTAAAATTCGCTGCACTTCATCTTCAAAATCCACTATAAGACGTACGACCCCCCATCAAAAATCAAAATTTCAACTACAAAAAAAGCTGAAATCCTCATAGAATTCCCCACAAATGGTCACAATTTCATTTCCCAACCCGACTGGTTACAAGGATTTGGGCGAGGTAAAGTGGTGCACGTTGGCAAGCCACGTTGGCAAATCGCTGGGTTTTTGCCATCACTATCCAATGGGTTGCATCCCTTCAGCAATAGGGTTCCGAACCACCAAGGGTCCAGACTTGGAGGTAATTGGACTGTGTTAAAATTTGCATAGAGTTTTTTCTCCCAGCTTCTCAAACTTCCGAAATAATAATACTTAAAAATGTGTAAGGCGCCATAAAGGGCGCCACGCCCGGACACCATTGTGGGAAGGGCGCGAGGCCTGGGCGCATTCTATTGTTGCCATATCAGCCTTGGTCGTTCTTGTTAATTCTTCGCCCGAGTGGAGGCGAATCGGTATTTTTCAAATTCTTCTAATAAATTATTACTGAAAAATGACATCATCAATTAAGCAAAAAATCAAAATAATGATTACAATCTTCAATTCGTAATCGATTACAGGAGCAAATATCCGAAATCGCCTTTTTTAGGCGTTGATATCTCAGAAACTAGCTGAAAACAGAATTTCTCTTTTGAAGAGAACTGTTCTCCTAGGCCAATTTTTTTTCGATCTCAGAAAGGAAGGGAAACTCTGACGTTTGGCTAAGTTCGAGGTGGGTAAAAAAAGACGTGGGCATTTTCTCTGGAAGCCTTCGTAATCCAGGTAATCACATATGTGGAAAATACAAGGTATAGCAAAAAATATATTTGCATTAAATGTTCTGATCGCAAACATTCATCGAGTTTTATTCGCCCGTAAACTTCATCTCAGTGCCCAAAATTCACGATTAACGCCCGCGTTTGGACGGGCGTCGGGCTTTTTTTTTTGATTTTTGCATTTTCCAGCCCGCCGAAATTTTTTTTTGAATGATATTTGGTTGGGTTAGTGGCGAATTGCTGGAAATTTGTTGAAATCAGAATACTGCCGAATTTTTTCGAGGATGATTTGTGAAGGAGCTACGAGCGGTTTTTTATACAGTTCCATTTTATTTATTTTTCTTTGATTCTATCCGGAATCTTTGAATGAAAAACAGAATGACCGGAATTTTCTTGAAGGAGGGGGGAGTCGTTATAATTTCCCAATTTTGAGCGCTGACCGACCTCCAAAGGGGGGGTCGTAAGTATTTTGCGGCCTTTGCCAACGGGCTGCTGGACCCTGCTAGGATAGTCCCGAAAAAGCTACATATTTCTTGAAAAAATCCTCAAAAGGCGTTCAGATTTCTGCCACGCCCATTTCGTGTCATTATCTTACAGGGTTCCAATCGCAGGCCCCCAAGTTTTGTGGATGATATCAGCTAAGATCAGATATTTGCTTGAACACAAGAGGTCGGATGTAGTTTTCAGCGTCTCATGAAACCTTCAAAAATCCTTGCCTAGACCCACTATCATAGATCGTGCTGCACTAATTTATTCCATTTCCGGGCCCTACGGAAACGGAAGCGGATTGAAACAATCCGAAAAACAACGGAAACGGAGCAGCTCCGCACAGCCTTGCTTATCGCCTTTTCGTGTTTGCGAGTTGGTGAACTTTGAGCGAGGTAAGCGTGGAGCGGGGCGAAAGTGGTGAAGTTTTTGCCTCAATTCGCCTCGCTTGCCGTGGAGATAAAAATTTTATCATTCGTGGAGAGATCTCCATTTCGAAGACAGCCAGTGGCAAGCGGTAGTTCTCTCCACAACCCTGGGCGAGCGTTCCGTGGACGACAAGTAGATCCGCTTACGGTGAGTCACTGTCGGACATCCGCTGTTGCAACATGCAGCACGATGATAATCTTGCTGGGGCCATAAGGTCCCGGCATGATCACCCCTTGCCTCAAGCATGATTATCATGATGCTGCGTGCTGGATATCCGTAACTGCAAAGCGGAATTTAAGATCCTGGATTTCCTTATTTTAATTAATGATTTATGATCTTGGAGATTTAGTCACGCCACGTCACCCAATCAGCCAGCTATATGATTATGCGAACCGCGACTCGCAGATTTCTGTATGCTCCATTTTTGAATGATTGAGATTTTTCCGTCGGTTTGGTTGGTGCAGACAATGTCTACATAGTAAGTAATTTGAGGGCAAACCCAACCTCTCTTTTTTTTTAAAGCAGTGTTCACGATAAAAATCGTTCTCTAGTTTTGGCCAGAAATCGAAGGTTTGAAGCCAGAATGTCCCCTTGATGAAGAGAAAACCGCAGAAAAGTCTATTAAAAAGCTCGAAAATGGGCCTCCTTCCTCGAGGGGAACATCGCTGCTGGAAGAGTTGCGCGGAAAATTGCAAATGCGCTCACGCGTCCCAATGCTAATATTATGCGCTCTCGCGCTCTAATGCAAATAGAGGTGTGGCGAAGCCGAACTGTTCAGGTGGACCAAACTCCTCCACGGAAAACTCGACAGCGAGCGGTTTTCAGAGCAGATTAGGGCTCTTTCGGGCCTATTTTTGTTCGTTTTCTAGATCACATCGCTCCAACGAGACCCCGACCACTAGATTTCCGGCGAAACAAGAGATGAAATTTTTCGTAGGCACTGTCTTTAACACGTCCACTCACTTTTGGTTTTTTAGCGTGTTCGAATGATGATGGTGGTGTCTTGGATAACTGTTAGACCGGTAACCAATTCTGGCATTGAGTGGAACATCTGAGTCGGACTTAATTAACGCGGGCAATGTGATGGTAGGAAGCAGATCGGGTACTAAATTACAATTTCGTTAGGTTTGTAGTAATTCTAAGCCATGATTACACGTGTTACTATGCTGCTACTAGCATAGGGAAAAAGGGCGAAATGGTTAAAGTTGGCAACAAAATCGTCTCTTGCCTATATGTAGCTTGCTAAAAAAACATTCTCTTCAGCCCTTCATTGTTTTGTACTATGAGTAGTAGAAGTTGAAGCTCGTGGGTTGAGCCTTTCATTGACTACGTTTCAGGCATACGCCCAACGTCAGGTCAACTGAAATAATGCAAACAACTCGACAACATGTTCTCGCCAACATCATTTACCGACCAGGGGCAACTGAGATGGAGTAGGGTCGCAACAGCAGATAAGCCAGATTTTCTAAAAAGGGGTTGCTGTTGCGACTCTACTCCATCTCAGTCGGCACAGGTGAGTCAGTGTTGGCGGGAACATGTTGTCGATTTGTTAGTATTATTTCAGTTGACCTGACGACGGGCTCATGCCTGAAACATGGCGTCAATTTAAAGGCAGTGTTCAGGAAGAAAAAGTTGCACGTTTGTTTGGCTAAAATGTAACCGTTGGGTTCCTCTAACAAGATTACGAACGGAAGTGCGACGAAAAACGACCGGTAAGTGGGTGAAAATCCCGTGGGCCAGCCAACCCATTGGGCCACTCCGCCCACGTCCTATAGCAGTTGCCCTGAATTCGTGGTTAGCTGAGCGATGATTTCCGATCAAAAGCCCCCATTCTCAACTTCTCTCTTCACTCAGGTCAGCTCGCACACATCGGCTGCAAAAAACGGGAGTTACAAGTCTCGGACAACTCGTCCACAATGCTTCTCTTGCTGAATTTGGAGGGGCCATAACTCCGTTTCCAGGGGGTCCTGTACGATTCCAGGGACATCATTGGAATCAGCATGAAACCGTTTTCAAGATAGGCGGAAAAAGAGAAAAAAACGACTTATATCGATGACACTGCCTTTAAGGTCCAATGGAAAAACTTCTACCAATCATAGTACATATAATACTATTACAGTGTTGCTATTCCATGGTTCCATTCGATTTCCGGACGTCGGAAAACATCCTCATGAAACGGCCGTGGTTTCGTTGCTGATTAAATTCTTTGCGCCATAGTTTCAGCTGTTAGATTCGTTGTTGACACTTCGATCCTCCGGAGCATTCTTTCCCTTCCAAGAGCACTCTCAATACTTACAAGAAAGAAGGGTCAAATTTAAAGGCACTGTTCACGATAAACTTCATCCTCGAATTTTCCACGACAAGCGCTCCTCGTGGCTCTCGGAAGCAGAACAGGGTCAAAGAAACGGAACGAAAAGCCACCCTGGAGACGCAAAACTGCTCAGAAAATTGGGCGAACCCCGCCGCTTTGGGAAAGTCCGGCTCCTTTCCGCCCCTCGACGTGAACAATCGAATACTCGAGATCGTTAGATGAGCGATGGTTTCCGATCAAAAGTTCCGTTCTTCCCTTCATTCCCAACTTCTCTCTTTACTCAGGTCACCTCGCATACATTGGCTGCAAAAGACGGACGTTACAAGCCTAGGACAACTCGTCCACCATGCTTCCCTAGCTCAATTCTTGAGGGACCATAACTCCGTTCCCAGAAGGTCTTGTACGATTCCAGAGACATCATTGGAATCAGAATGGGACCGTTTTCAATATAGGCGGAAAAACAGAAAAGGGATTTTCATCGTGAACACTGCATTTAAACGTGAGGTCACTTTTGGCAGTACAAGCCTCTCTTTGATTTCAACTTCGGCTTTCATGCGCACGTTGAATATTTTTCTAGTAGGGAAGGAGCCCCAGAGGATCGCAGTATCACTTGCGAATCATGCTGCGAATCAGATGGTGCAGTAAACATCCTCTAGTAGAGAAAATACCGAGAGCTAACGAGGATCAACTACGACGTATTGACATCGAATGAAATCGCAGAACATCAGCATTTTGAAAGTATGTATTGGCAAACGCCGTTTTCGCAAATGTAGCTTTCCTTCCGTTTTCTTACGCATTTTAAGAGCAAACGGCCGCAGTGATGATTTCGCAATTAAAACGGCTATGAGACATGAACTGTGATGCAGACAACGAACTTGCGTAAATTTGAGTTCTTCGACCCAAGGAATTGAACGAAGAACGGAAAATGGTGAGTTTTGTCGAGTGAGCCACTGGTTTAGATCTGGGCGAAAACCTTTAGCAACTGGGCAAAGAACGATAGCGAATCGTGGAGGCAAACAATCTCGAATTGTTTCAGCAAGCATTCACGCTCCTTGCCTGAGTCTTAGACAGTAGCTCGCGTAACAAAAAATGACCCTTTTTTCCGTTCATTACCTCAATAATTTGGGATCAAAGAAGGCAAATCGTCGAGACGGCTCGATACAAAAACAGCCAACCATCGCTGTCGAGGTTGTTATGTGGTTGAGGCATGCACCAGGTTGTCCAATTATTCTAGTCCGAAAATTTCACCATTTTAAATTTTTTTTCAACTTTATTGAAAAACAAGTCTAATCAACAATATAATCACCACAGTTATCCACAACAGTGGCCCATCGATTGAGCAGGTCGCCGATGCCCTTCGCCCAGAACTCCGGGGGCTGCGACTCGAAGAAGTCCGCGATGTCGGATTTGAGGTTGTCGTAGTTGGTGAATTTTTTTCCGGCCAAATGGTGCTTCAGCGGGCGGAAAAAGTGGTAGTCGGAGGGGGCGAGGTCCGGGGAATACGGCGGATTCGCAACCGTCTCCCAGCCGAGCGTCGCCAACTTCTGCTGGGTCTCCTTCGCCAACGTGGGGGCGCGCGTTGTCGTGCAGCAGGTGGACCGAGGCCCGTCGGGGACGCTTTTCTCGGATGGCGGCGGCTAGTTTCTCGAGCTGATCGGTGTAGATGGAGGCGGTGACCGTCCTGCCTTGCGGGAGCAGCTCGAAGTACAGCATGCCCTTGGTGTCCCACCAGCAGCAGAGCATGATCTTCGGACAAGAATTAATGGACAACCTGATAGATTAAACGCGAAATGTGAAATAGGTGAAACGTGAAACACTATATGCCGCGATGACACAATTCGGAACATGCTATCACACCGCGTTTATCAGAGGGAACGTGTTAGCCACGATAGGTAACGAGGTTTGTACTCTCACACTGCTAAACCGGACAACCCGGACAAGTTTTAGTGGAGAAAGTAATGCCTCTTTTCGAAGTACTACTCGGTCCCCGAGTGATTTCTTTTCCTGCCTAGACGACCCTCTGAAAATATGGGTTAGACAGTCGAGAGTTTACAAGATATTCACGGTTTTGATTCGGTTAGTTGACAGTCAAATATAAAGATTTTAACCTTTAATAGACTTCGCAACGTTTACAATGTAATGTAAATATGCCCGGTGTGAGATATCTGTAGGGTAACCCTTTCTACAACACTGTGCAGTGGGACGACGGACAGCTTGGCTAACGGGGTGAGTGGAGTCTGGCTGATTCCAACTTCCGGTAAAGCAGACACAAGCGGGCACCTTAGCACTCCTGACTGGTTGCTGGACAAGGATAACCCCTCGTTAGGACACTATAGAGCTACGCAGGCCGCAGGAAGCTGAGCGTCGCGCTAGACGGAGAGCTCGAAGCGTTAGTGGCACTGATAGAACTACGCAGGCCGTAGAGAGCTCAGAGTCACCGCTAGATGGGGAGCTCGAAGCGTTAATCGCGCTGATGGGACAACGCAGGCCGTAGGGAGTTGAGCTTCGCCACTAGAAGGGAGCTAGAAGCTTAAATAGCACTGCTGCCAGGACCAGAGTGAGGCGGGAACCGCCTTTCTACTCGCAACCGAGGGTTCCGTAGAGCTCGATAGCCGAGCACGTGCCCGTTTGGCGCTTGCCGCCCGAATGGCTTTGTTGTATTGAGTGGCTGAGCTTACAGTACCGTGCAAAAGTCTATTCGCGTGGCCTTTCCGCGAATAATGTTTTTATACGTATTTTGGCTTGCCCTTCGCGAAACTTGATGAAACTTTGGTATGTTATGAGGCATCACAACCTTTGCTTTACACATACACAAAATCGGTTTTTGAGCGTGCTGTTTCTAGAAATGAATTTTTTTAACATTTTGTGGTAATATCTCAAATTAGGACTATTCCTTCAAAACATAACTTTTACAAATCCAAACCCGCCCTTATTCGCCAATCGAAGGTCTTCGGAACCGTTGTATAGCTTTGTGAGTTTGAAATTGTAATAGCCATATTTTGAAGAAATAGCCCTAATTTTAGATAATACCACAAAATGATAAACAAATTCCATATTTAAAAACTGCACGCTCAAAAACCAATTGTATGCATATGTAAAGCAAGGGTTGTGATCAGGGGTGTGCGGCAAAGGAATTTGAAATTTCGGCAAACGGCAACGGCAAACTCCAAAAATGGCCGCCAAAGGTAAACGGCAAAAGCTGTTCTGTCCTAGAATACACACACACTTGATTAGTCTTGTTATGAACCATGTAATATCTGCCAGTTACTATGTATCTGGCGTATAACTACCCTTTACAGGAGGGGAAAATCCCATATATCTTAAGCTACTTGAGAGCCTCAGGTGATCAGAGAACTACAGTAGCGCTGTTTTGTGCGTGACAGTATACGAGCCTCTATCAAGTTCAACGAGGCCGTTTGATTGCGCGACCCAGCCTAGTCGATCCCGGAATGTGCAGCAAAGCGTAAGCAAGCTGCGTGTGATGGGAGTGTGCGCCGACTGTGGCCGATACAGGTACCACAATCAGGTGCGAATAGATGGTTGAATATGCGTTGGCTGGTCGACATTTTTGGAGGAAGACAGTCCACACCGCGATCAGCGGCGCGCGATTTAGGTTATGACCGGAGTCACAATTTTTACAGCTAGTAGCCAGAATTGGGCTCAGGGTTCTTTTCGCTCACTCGAAATCACGCCTGGATGGTCTACTTCGTGAGGCCAAAAAAGTGGGGTGAGACTGGTCAAGTTGAAGACAAAGTTCACGATAAAGACAACTTTGGAGTTTAAGCCAAAAATCAAATACTCCGAAATGACAAGTTGATCGAATACACAGAATGAAAGGCACCTATTGACAATTCGACTGGTACATGCGTCCCCCCCACTAAAGTCGGTCCGTTTACGTCGTCGCTGGAGCTCCGCGCGCTGTGCGTTTAGCCAGCCGACTGCTCTTGGGCGTTTCCCATTCTGTGTATTCAGCCAACTAGCCGGTACAAGGCCCAATACAACAACGATGTCGACTTAAAAACAAACACTAAATCAGTCCGTGTGGCCCCAAAACATGAATCCGGTGTGCCCGTCCCACCCACTTCCCATGTGGCTACCGAGGAAGTGGGTGGGGCGAGCACACCACATTCAAGTTTCTTGGTCGTATGTTGCTATTGATTGCTCCTTTTGAGCCGGCTTTCAACACTGTTGTTGCGATGGGCCTCGGACATTTTGATTTCATGTGAAAATTTTGACGGCGGTTTCAATCATTGCCTCCGAAGATTTTTCGTTTTTTTTTTCAAATCTACACCATTTCATAACAAACTCAGCTCTGTCAAGGAGTCAACTCTGTGCTATCGCAGAGGAAAGTAGGGCACTTAGCCATCCCACTTGACCATGCTCATTTTTTCGAGCCGCCCAGTATAGTTGTGCCGCCCGAATATTCGAATAGTTTCGAATAGTTTAGATTTGTGCGCCAATATACAAATGTATTTGAACAGTCTTGATTTCCCAGCATTGCTCTAGGAGGGATGTTCCCAAAATTGATGAAGAAGTGGGCTCCCACTATTCCAAAGCCTGCAGCTATGCGTTATTTGCAATTTTATTCAAATGTTGAATAGTTTTGGATGGATATCGGATCAGTACCGTGAAGGGATAGAATCCTGCTCTCTCATTAAAGGCAGTGTTCACAAAGAAAAAGTTGCAGGTTTTTTTGGCTAAAACGTAAGCTTTGGGTCTCTCTAAAAAGATTTAGAACGGGAATGCAACGAAAAACGGCCGGTAAGTGGGTGAAAATCTCGTGGGCCAGCCAACCCATTGGGCAGCTCCGCCCACGTCCTATAACAGTTTTCCTAAATTAGTGGTTAGATGAGCGATGGTTTCCGATCAAAAGGCCTGTTCTTCCCTTCATTCTCAACCTCTCTCTTTACTCAGGTCAGCTCGCACACATCGGCTACGAAAAACGGGAGTTACAAGGCTCGGACAACTCGTCCACAATGCTTTCCTAGCTGAATTTTGGGGGGCCATAACTCCGTTTCCAGGGGGTCTTGTACGATTCCGTTTTCAAGATAGGCGAAAAAACAGAAAAACGACTTTTATCGTGAACATTGTTTTCAATTATTGGAACACATATAGTAGATTACAGCTAAGAACCAAGAACAGTTCGGATACATGCTGGCATTGGAGAGAAAATGGGAGTTATTCGATTATTCGGTATTCGAATGGCACAGCTATACCGCCCAGCAATTTGAGAACTAACCCAGGGTTTTCCTCCCATTCCAAAATTAGTACAGTAGTTGCGGAGCAGAAAAATGGGCGTGGCCAAATGCCCCCCCCCCCTCACTGCGATAGCACCGTCAACCCTTCTTTTCAGGTAATGATCTCGACATCGAAAATATTATTGAACACTGCCTTTAATGACCGCTGTGAACGTTGTTCAATTTTCAAAAAGCCGGACAAAGTATTTGCAGAATTGGTCATTTTCCTGTCCCAATTATTACCATGAGCCAACCAACCGACGATAAGTGGGCCTATTTACACGAGTTCTTAAGTGGTTCGTATGTCTAAAAAAAGATGCTTTCACGCAAAAACTTTTGTACCAATTGTTTTTGCAATTGCGGAACTTGCACGAATCGGTATGCTTCTGGAAAAGCTTTTTTGCGATTTCGGCATTTCTAAGGGGTTAAAAATTTCATGATTAAAAGAGACATTAGGAGGCTCCCAATTTAGAACCTAAACACACTCCTCTGGTAACCGTATCAAAATATCTTTAGCCGGAACTAGCCAAAAAATTATTTTCTGCAGCTTCTAATCGCTGACCAATACAGCAACTGAGGTGAGGGCGCACACCAGCCTTCTTGTTTTAACGCATTTTTGCCGATTTTTTGCCGTTTTAAGCGAAAATTTCGGCAAACGGCAACGGCAAACCCCAAAAATGACCGGCAAACGGCAAACGGCAATCGGCAAACGGCAATTGCCGCACACCCCTGGTTGTGATGCCCCATAACATACCAAAGTTTCATCAAGTTTCGCTAAGGGCAAGCCAAGATACGCATAAAAACATTATTCGCGGTATATGATGAGGCCGGCCGCGTGCGGACGCGGCGAGGAAATCGCCACAGCCCTCCTCACGTGGTGTCGACCAAGCCGCCGTGTTTACGTAGGGAATAGATACGTGCCAGGCGCTCAACGGACCACTGATTGCGCCGACACCACTAATACAATACAATTGGCAACGGAAGAGATCAATCAACGAAATACAAAATAAGGTGAGATCACCGTTAAACCCAAAAACTAAGCAGAGCTGGAAAGCCCGAGGAATATGGGATAATCAGGATGGTAAGTGGGAAAATTAGAGTAAATGAAAACATGATAAGTATAGTTCAGTTCCGCAATCGCGTTCAGTCCTCATTATCACAATCGTAGAAGCGAAGCGGTTGCTTTTCAAAAATTCAACTAGAATCATTCTCAAAACAACCGCTTCGTTTCTACGATTGTGATAATGAGACTTTGCGGACTGAACGCGATTGCGGAACTAGATCATACTTGAAATGGCATACAAATAGAAGAATTCGGGGAGAATTACAAATTACTCTGCTAATTCGAGACTTGATGCCTCAGCAAAAGAGACTTAATGCTCATGTACAAGCCGGCATGAAGTCTTAATTTCCCGCGTTTAATTCACTGTATGGGTGAATTTGCCGCTAGGATAGGTGAGAATGGGGTGAATATCCCGTGAAAATGGTGCGAACTTGCAGCGAGAAAGGGTCCAACTTACCGCGAAAATGAGGTGAACTTACCTCGAAAAATGGGTTAGTTTACCTCTAAAATTTTACAAATTTGAAGGTCCACAGCACAGCAAGCCCCGCCTTGTCCGCAACATGGGCGTAATCTCCGCCGAGGTCTGCGGTGAGGAGCCACTCTCTGCGGACCGCGGCGTAACTCGCCCCCCCCCCGCCGGGAGGATACCCACTGTATCCTCCCAGCAGCCAAAATTATGCTGGCCTCCGGAGAGTGACCCGAAGTCACCTTCCAGGGCCGGTATCAGAATGCCGAATGAGTACTCTAGTGAGATGAGGGGGCTTTTATACCGGCTGTGCTCATGGTAAACACATTGAGACGTGATCAGTCGTTTTATCATGTTTCTACTGAGATGTTTTAGGCCCCGGTCATAGTTGGATGAGCCAACGCCTCCAGCCCGGTCGATACACACAGAATGCATTGGAAATTGGATGCAAAATCACTCGGTGTATCCCCCCGCACCCCCGCACTCCCCAACACTCCCCCAACACCCACCCGGTCGATACGTATGAACAACATGGTGAGGTGAAGCTGAGAAAATCACTCGGTGTATCTCTGCCTCGCATTCGCACCCCCAACACCCCCCCGCACCCCCGGTCGATACGTATGATTGAAATGATGGAGTGAGGTTGAGGAAATCACTCGATGTATCCGACGCGGTCGATATCCATGCAATACGTGGATGACGGCGGATGAGAAAATCACCGGGTGGGCGGGTCGAAGATAAAACATTGCGTATCACTAGAAAGCTAACCTTACTGCTACCTCCGTGACTTCACCATACTCGCCTTCACTATTTCTCTGAACAGGTGCAATCCTGTTGGCCACGTAATCATCGTCATATCTAGTTGGATGCATCGAAAGATTTTCTCAACCTCACTCCATCATTTTAAACATACGTATCGACCGGGGTGGTGTTGGGGGGTGCGGGGGGTGCGGGGGGGATGCAGATGCAAATAGCACCAACTATGACCGGGGCCTTAAAGGCAGTGTTTACGATAGAAATCGTTTTTCTGCCTATCTTGAAAACGGCCCCATGCTGATTCCAATGATATCTCTGAAATCGCACAAGACCTTCAGGGAATGGAGTTATGGTCCCGTAAATATTGAGCTAAGAAAACATGGTGGACGATTTGTCCGAGGCTTGTAACTTCCGTCTTTTGCAGCCGATGTATGCGAGCTGACCTGAGTAGAGAGAGAAGTTGAGAATGAAGGGAAGAACGGGGCTATTGATCGGAAACGATAGCTCATCTCACAATCTCGAGCATTCATTTGTTCACGTCGGTGGGCGTGGAAAGTGCATCTGGGGGTGACGAGCTGATGGGTGTCCAACTTTGGGGCCGTAGGGGACCGTTCCGAGCTCATTTTTCTCAGTTTTTTCAACGTTAGGGTTCCGCTAGACCCCGCAGCTGCCGATATCCACCAAAAAATCAGACATTGTTTTTATCGTGGACACTGCCTCTAACTTTTTTTGAAATTTTTGAGATGCCAGCACCGGCGGTAATTTCACCCTTTGCGCTGGTTGATATCCTGCCGCTCAACAACTGATATGCAGTAACATGTTAGCGCTGGCGGTGTTTTCACTCTTTGCGCTGACTGATGTCCAACCGCTCAGCAAATTCACCCTTTGCGCGGATAAGCTTTGATGAAGGCGCTAAAGGTGAATTTGATGCCTAATGATAACAGAGTGTGATAAAGGCCGCTTTCCCCGAAGCATCAAGTCTCGAATTGGCAGAGTAGATACATGCGAAACTGTGGAATCCAGATATCATGACACGTCTCCCCTCTGGAAAGAGGCTGTCCCACTCAGTCGGAAGAGTAGGGGCGGGGAGGACGGTTGATGCGGGGTCTGGCAAGAGGATCAAAGTGCATACGAGGACTATGACCACGAACGTTTTCAGCATCACCATTGTAGCCATCACGACCTGGGTGAACGTAGCCGTCAGATTCCTGTCGACGAGAACCGTCCGAGTCCTGTCGACCGAAGCCGATTTCATGACGAGTCCGTTCATCTCCACGATAGCCGTCCGATTTTTGTCGGCGGAAGCCACGCTCACGACGAGTCTCTCCATTGAGACGAGAACCGTCGCGGTGATAGCAGTCGTACTGGTCTTTCAGAAGTAATCGTTCAAATTCAGGACTACCCCTGGTCCCTCGTCTCCAAGCGTAACTGCAGTTCCTACCGGGTTGCGCTGATACAGGTAGCCGTATGTTGGTGGACGGATCGAGATGGTTCGTACGTCGATTTCTGAGAATGATGGTATTACACGGCAGTTCACGTTTGCCATAAACTGCAGAAGACGATGTTGCCATGGTGTCACCCAAGGTTGGCTGAGTAAGACGCTTCCGCCTCCGAGGGGCCTTACGGGTCTCCCTGTTGCAGGAAGTATTGTGGAGACCGTTCATTCCGGTTGATAGCCCAACCGTCTTCGAATTAATGATTGGCGCGTTGGCCGCTCGGGCTATGACAGGTATCCCTGATCCTTGCTCTGCAGTCTGTTGCCGATCGGCATGGCGTGCATTTGGCCCAGGGTTGACTATTATCTCGATCCCGAGCGCTTCAAGGGCGTTGGTTCCTAGAATAAGGTGGTGACTCTTGCTCTTCTGTATGTGAAAATACGTCTTTGCTTTCCTGCCTCCTAAGACCACTACGTCAACCGCTATGCGCATCCATTTTGTTGCCTGAAGCGTCAAATACTTCGGTATCTTCTTGGTCTTCATCCATCATGTTGACCATACTGTCGAAGTCTACTCCTGCCATTTCGGCTTCCTTCAGGAATCCTAGCGGAATGACGTAGACAACGGATCCCGTGTCAATTAGCGCTTTAGCCTTCATTCCAAAGGCTTCAAGCATACAGTAGGTTGGTTTTCCATATGCTTGCATAGCATCTCCGCAGTTGCTCATAGAAAAGCACCATGATTGAAGATGTGACGAAAGGTTGCCCGTACCCTTCACTGCTGTTAGTATTATGAGCTGAAGGTGGAGCTGTACCTTGAAGAGGTGGACGGGAACACTTGTGCGAGGATCTGTCCGACGATCTGTTAGAAGTCTTTCGATAGGGCGACGGTGCTCCATCAATCGGATGTGCGGGCCCTCCGGAAGGGTGGCAGGGCGGGACGTGCTGAAACGATGTGCAATTTTTCGCGACCCGCGAGTGTATGCGCGATTTCGCACTGCCCCACATTCCAGCAGAATGCTCATCGATGGGTGCAGGCGCTACCGCCTGGGCTCTGGCTACGATCGTTGCATTTTCTCTGCAGAGATCCAGCTCTTCCTGCAGTGAGGAAATTTTGCTCTCAAGATAACTTATTTTGGAATCCTTTGCCTGCAGCACCGCGGCCATTTCGCTAGGCTCACAGTGAAGCGCGTCCGCTAAGGTTGATATGTGTTCCCCATCCTCCAGAAGGTCTGGTAAGATATCACAAAGTTGCTGCGGAGATACCTCTAGTTTTGCGAGAACCGCACTTATGACTAGCTGGTCCTCAAAGGCAGTGTTCACGATAATCTTCAATTTTGAGATTATTCGCTATATTGATTAAGTGGCCCCGGGTGGAACTAAAATGACGTAGAAATTGAGAAAAACGCACCAGAAGTACACAAAATCCTTAAAGGCATCGTACACGATGAAAACCGTACTTGGGTTTTTGACGTTTTCGTGTTGTTATATCCCTATAGTGACTAAAGGTTGCAAAAAGCCCCCTCAAAAACGTCAAATTTTCAAGAAAAACCCAGTTCAAGAAAGCTCAAAACAAGTTTGAAGTTCCCGCCGACATCTACTTGGGATAGCTGCGCAAAGAACGCACGGAACTGTTTTACGATTCGTTCCTTGGCGCAGCGTTGGAAGCAATCCACCGAGGACGCCATTCAAACGAGCGAACATTTTTTCTCGAACGAAATGAAAAGGGGTTACTAATCTGCTGCTTCCATTGCTGTCAGCTGCTTTCGATCGACGTCGAACGTGAAATCGAGTGTCATGTGCATTGCGCCCTACGACGCGTCAAGGCACGATCGCCGGCAGCGGCCACGGAGTTTTGTTCCTTGTAACAACGGACCGACCGCAACGCCGGCCCCCAAAACCCAGGTAGCGCTTTTGTGATAAACAAATCTTCATTTAGAGGCGATTTTAAAACTCCAGACTTCCTGAGTGAGATTGTTATGACCCGCTAGTCCGACTGAACGCAAAAGCTGGAATTCGGTTTTCATCGTGTACGATGCCTTTAAAGGCACAGTCCAACCTCAGAATCGAAATTTTGTTTTCCTGCCTATCTTGGAGAAAATTTTACGCTGATCACAAAAGTGTCTCCAAAATCGCTCAGAAGTCACTACGAACGGAGTTGTGGCTCCTCAAAGATTCTGAATTTGAACGGTGAGAAGTTCGCGGACGAGTTGTCTCGAGCCTGTCTTTTCTCGTGATTCGCAGCCATCGTTTTGAAGCAGGTCACAAAATAAAGCCAGACCGAAAGCAAATCGAGGAACATAGATTTGAAACAAAATCGATCGCGCTTCTCTTCCCTATTGAGACCGGAAGCTTGTCGGTGGGCGTTACCCATTTTTTCTTCCATGGGGCGGGGTCGCCGTTTTCCTTGCTTTTCTCGCTTCATTGAGCGAATTGAGATTTCGCGCTTGGCAGGGTTGCTATACACGGCGACCGGAGTATAATATCAAAAGTTACCCCTGAGCTTGGACTGTGGCTTTAAAGGCATCGTTCGCGCTGAAAACCAATTTCCATTTTCAGGCTCAATTTCATGAATGAGTCCGGTAGACCACACCGGTGAGCTTCGGCGTGTCAGAAACGTAGGGTTATGAGGTTGCAAGGGGTTAAAGATGAGGATGCTCCTCCAGATCTCACCAGTCATCTAGCACTTTTTCATAGAATGTTGATGCGGCCGTCGAACAACATGAAAAACAGTTACGGCACAAACTCCACATGCAGAAAAACATCGAAAATTATAGTGACGAGGCCTCCAAAGATAGAAAAACGTCAAAAACCATTTTGGCGCAAAATTCAAATTCATATTTACAATGTGTTCCGATTGACTTTTCTTCACAAATGAAGGTTTTTCATGGGCCTCTTCGACATTTTCGTTCACTAGAGAGGCCAAGCTACACAAAAACATGAAAAAATGATACACGGTTTTCTGCGCGTACGATACCTCTTAAAGGCAGGTTCACGATGAAAAAAGTTTTCGAAATTCCATTAGGATTGGGTAGTGGAGGGACACTCTGTAACGTTAACGTCGAAAGCACCCATGAAAACGAGCCAGGAAGAGCCCCAAAAGAGCCCGAAGTTGCAACTTCGAGCGCATTGAAAACCCCAAAAGCGCATCACACGCCCACCGACGTGAACAAATGAATGCTCGAGATCGTGAGATGAGCGATGATTTTCAATCATTAGCCCCGTTCTTCCCTTCATTCTCAGCTTCTCTCTTTACTCAGGTCAGCTCGCATAGATCGGCTGCAAAAGACGGAAGTTACAAGCCTCGGACAACTCGTCCACCATGTTTCCTTAGCTCAATCTTTGAGGGGCCATAACTCCGTTCCCAGAAGGTCTTGCATGATTTCAGAGACACCATTGGAATCAGCATGGGGCCGTTTTAAAGATAGGTGGAAAAACAGAAAAACGATTTTCTTCGTGAACACTGCCGTTAAGTATCACAGAAAGTGTTTGTTGTGACATTGAAATTTTTTGTGGACCCGTCCTTTGCAATTCTCTACTCTTCACTGCTCAGTTCTTTCCTTAGGGCCCCAACTAATCCTGCTTTCCATAAAATATTCTTCTATTTTCGACTGACCCAATTTTTCACCGATGACAACCACCATGAACATGTTCATCCAATCGGACAACTAGTCCATGTTATAGAACAATGTCACTGAAATACGACATTTTAATGCGTTTCTCGCCGTTTCTTCGTAATTTTGGTAACACTTGGAGGCCAACGCATTGTTTTATGTGAAAAACTCGGGGACGAAAATCACCGTGAACACTGCCTTTAAGCATATCAAAAATCACTGCAGTGGCGGTGTCCGCCGCGTCTTGCATTCCTAGTAGAATGTTTTGGCGTTTTCCCTGCGAGAGATTCCCTAGCTGCTCCGACATGGCCTCGTCGCAGGCGCGCACTGTGGAACTAATTGATTCTTCAATTTTATCCACCATGGCAGCGTCCAACGTCGGCTGCCGATGTTGTTCCAGTCCGTTGATGGTTGGGTCGGCATTGTCGTTGACTTGAGGATGAACTGGCGTTGCCGCCATGTCACTGATGTCCATGCGATCTGCGAACATTGTTGCGCTGAAGGGTTCGTTGGCAGGGGGCCTGGCCCCCATGTCGAGGTTGTTATGTGGTTGAGGCATGTAGATTGAACACGAAATGTGAAATAGGTGAAACGTGAAACATTATATGCCGCGATGACACAATTTGGGACAAGCTATGACACCGCGTTTATCAGAGGGAACGTGTTAGACACGATAGGTAACGAGGTTTGCCCTCTTATACTGCTAAACCGGACAACCCGTACAAGTGATAGTGAAGAGAGAGTTGCCTTTTTTTGAAGTACTACTCGGTCCCCAAGTGATTTTTTTTCCTGCCTAGACGACCCTCTGAAAATATGGGTTAGACAGTCAAAAGTTCACAAGATATTCACGGTTTTGAACCGGTAAGTTGACAGCCAAATATAAAGATTGTAACCTTTAATAGACTTCGCAACGTTTACAATGTAATGTAAATATGACCGGTGTGAGATATCTGTAGTGTAACCCTTTCTACAATACTGTGCAGTGAGACGACGGACGGCTTGGCTAACGGGGTGAGTGGAGTCTGGCTGATTCCAACTACTCCAGTAAAAAAGAAGCAAGCGGGCACCTTAGCACTCCTGACTGGTTGCTGGACAAGAATCCTCGCTAGAACACTATAGAGCTACGCAGGCCGTAGGAAGTCCTTAGATGGGGCGCTCGAAGCGTTAGTGGCACTGATAGAACTACGCAGGCCGTAGAGAGCTGAGCGTCACCGCTAGATGGGGAGCTCAAAACGTTAATAGCACTGATGGAACTACGCAGGCCGTAGAGAGCTGAGCTTCGCCACTAGAAGGGAGCTCGAAGCGTTAATAGCACTGATGGAACTACGCAGGCCGTAGGGAGCTGAGCTTCGCCACTAGAAGGGAGCTCGAAGCTTCAATAGCACTGCTGACAGGACCAGAGTGAGGCGGGAACCGCCTTTCTACCCGTGGCCGAGGGTTTTGTAGAGCTCGATAGCCGAGCACGTTCCCGTTTGGCGCTTGCCGCCCGAATGGCTTTGTTGTATTGGGTGGCTGCGCTTATATATGGTGAGGCCGGCCGCGTGCGGACGCGGCCCGGCGAAGAAATCGCCACACCCCTCCTCACGTGGTGTCGACTATACATTGGATCCGAATCAAGAAATTTCGGATACTCGGATTTCTGATAACTCAAAAATCAAAGGTCTTGGATATCCGACTCAAATGGATAGAGTCAAAATAACAACATCGGATAATCCGATTCATTCGGATAGAGAGACTAAACGGATATTCGGATCTCGGATCAATCCGAAAAGTACGTTTTTTTCGGTGATTCGGAATTTGGATCATTCGGATTTTGACATTTTTCCGGTGAGTCGGAATCCGAATATCCGAGTCGGATATCCGGTCTGATACAAGTGGGTATAATGCACTCTGGCGAAGATTTTCAAGAAAAAAAAGGTCTTCTACCGTACCATGATAGAACGATTCATTGATAATCAACTTTATATCGAGATATTTCCAACCAATTCTATTTTTGAAAATGTGTTCATCAATTTCGTAAACACCCGTGAATTCCTGTCTGAACCTCTTCGAACAGGATTGTCAGTTCGATCAATACACATGGTTTTTGGGAGACAATCGTGCCCTCGATGCGCCATACTCACAAGAACAAATCAAACGAAGAGAATCAATGCCTTATATGCGCAAAATCTACGCTGACGATGCGTAGAAATGCGCAGGAAATTTCTCACTCTGCGCCAATTGTATGTCTGTAGTGTCTCATACAAACTGGGGCGTCGACAACAGGTTGATCCGCCCACCATGAGCCAACGCGCCGATATTTGGCAGGGCCGTGGCCGCTAGTTATGGTCTGGTCGAGCTGTTGTCAACTAGCGTTTTCGCGCTCTAGCTAAAAGAGAAGTATACGACGCATTTTCAGGCATCCTTCAAATGATAAAATGCAGGGCAGCCGGTTCAATTACTCAGGTTTGGTGTATAGGCCCCGCCCTGCATCTGGAGGCCCTGCCCATCCGGTGGCAGCCCCAGCGGAGCATAGTTGTACACGAACGAAATTTTCGTAAAAATTTCGAAATTTCCAACGAATTTCGAGAAGAATTTGGAAATTTCGATCAGTTTCGAAATTCGTTCGTTCGAAACTCTTTCGAACGAAATTTTTTCGATTTTCGTTTGTTTGAAATTTTTTTCGAAATTGTGCAACTATACAGTGGAGGCTGGGCGACCCAGCCGCGACGCGTGTCAGTGTGCTGACCGCGGCGCGTGCCGGTGTGCCGACAGCGACGCGTGTCGGTGTAAAGTAGTTCTTGAGCTAGATGAAACAGTCATGCAGGATGTGAACTGCTGCTAAATAGGCCGCTAAACGCGACAAATCGAAATGTCACCAGCCCGACAACAAGTTAAACAGCCCGACAACATCGAAACGTCAACAGCCTGACGACAAGGATAACAGGGGCAACGGGCAGGTCTCCTGCTGACGATGTGCGCGATTTGAGTTGTCAACAGAAGCGGTCTGTCAACAACTCAAAGGGCTACAGTAGAACGAAATCCGCATGGCTACAGTAGAATGAAATATCGAGTCGTGACATCAGATACACTTTTTTGAGTAACATCATATCAGCCGAATCTACCGACATCCGACTCATTATCCGATGCGAATCATGATGTAATTCGGATATTCTGTATCCGAATCATTATCCGACTTATGGCACATTTCGGTGATTCAGATTTTGAATCAAACGGATTTTGGGGTTTTTTCGGTGAATCGGATTTTGGATCACTCGGATTTTGACGTTTTTTCGGTGAATCGGATTTTGAGTCATGAAAATCTCGGTTCATTCGGATGGATACCTGCAAATGAGTGAGTCGGATCCAATGTATAGTGTCGACTAAGCCGCCGTGTTTACATAGAGAATCGACACGTGCCAGCCGCTCAACGGACTATTGATTGCGCCCACACCACTAATACAATGGGCAACGGAAGAGATCAATCAACCAAATACAAAATAAGGTGAGATCACCGGTAAACCCAAAAACTAAGCAAAACTGAGAAGCCCGAGGAATATGGGATAATCAGGAAGGTAAGTGGGGAAATAGTGAGTAAATGAAAACATGATAAGTATTTGAAATGGCATACAAATAGAAACATTCAGGGAGAACTACTACAAATTAGATACATGCGAAACTGTGGAATCCAGATATCATGACATCACACTCGGCTGGCAGCTCCCCGCCTGCCATTCCTTTCCACCTACTCGGACTAATGTCGTATGTCGCAGAAATGCTGTAGGGACTATCCATCGGATTGAGGGAGAAGACGAATAGCGTGTCAGGGTCAGACAGTAGTCACTGGAAAATAGAAGGCGCCCATCAGCTCATGTAAATGAGGGCTTCTTTTCGAGCGAGACTAGTCAAGTAGCCCCAGAACAACTAGGGAATTGTGTCCTGGGCAGGAAACCCCCTTTTTGTGTGAGTAGCTACTCTGAATCCCAGACGCTAACCAAATGTTAAAGGCAATGTTTACAATCAAAACAGTCTTCCAATTTCCAACAAAATTCGGAAGTTCTGGGACCCACTGCAGGAACTGGGTACGGCCCGAAGCTTCCGTGAATCGCTCGCGCCCCGCCCCTCCTCTGAACGGCTACCGGAAGAAGAAAACAACTGAAAAACCAACTCCAACAGAGCGGTCGATTATCAAAAAAAAAGAAAGTTGCCTGTTGAACGATTCATACATAATGTTTTAATTATCTAGTGTTCTTTAGAATTCAGTATTCTGCTGGCGGATTATATTCGATCAGAATCTCTTGTTTAAATCCATGACTAATCGCATAGATATAGATAGAACCGAACTCCACATTTTCGAGGTTTATCAACAGAACAAGAGGTCACTCGTTTCGAATTTCTACAGGAACGGTGCGGACTCGTGCTTTTTTGAAATCGTTTTTAATGCATGCTACAAAAACTTGGAACCAACTATACTATTTTCTTGGAATTATTAATTACCAACTTGGAATTATTTTCTTCGTTCTGTTCGTCATTCGTGATTGACTAATAAATTATTACATATAATACTATTACAGTGTTGCTATTCCATGGTTCCATTCGATTTCCGGACGTCGGAAACCATCCTCATGAACTAGCCGTGGTTTCGTTGCTGAGTAAATTCTTTGCGCCATAGTTTCAGCTGTTAGATTCGTTGTTGACACTTCGGTCCTCCGGAGCATTCTTTCCCTTCCAAGAGCACTCTCAATACTTACAAGAAAGAAGGGTCAAATTTAAAGGCACTGTTCACGATAAACTTCATCCTCGAATTTTCCATGACAAGCGCTCCTCGTGGCTCTCAGAAGCAGAACAGGGTCAAAGAAACGGGACGAAAAGCTACCCAGGAGCCTCAAAACGGCTTAGAGGAGTGGGCCAACCCCGCCGCTTTGGGAAAGTCCGGCTCCTTTCCGTCCCTCGACGTGAACAATCGAATACTCGAGATCGTGAGATGAGCGATGGTTTCCGATCAAAAGTTCCGCTCTTCCCCTCATTCTCAACTTCTCCCTTTACTCAGGTCAGCTCGCATACATTGGTTGCAGAAGATGGACGTTACAAGCCTCGGACAACTCGTCCACCATGCTTCCCTAGCTCAATTTTTGAGTTGCCATAACTCCGTTCCCAGATGGTATTGTACAATTCCAGAGACATCATTGGAATCAGAATGGGACCGTTTTCAAGATGGGCAAGAAAAGCGAAAAGGGATTTCCATTGTGAACACTGCCTTTAAACGTGAGGTCACTTTTGGCAGTACAAGCCTCTCTTTGATTTCAACTTCGGCTTTCATGCGCACGTTGAATATTTTTCTAGTAGGGAAGGAGCCCCAGAGGATAGCAGTGTCACTTGCGAATCAAGCTGCGGATCAGATGGTGCAGTAAACATCCTCTAGTAGAGAAAATACCGAGAGCTAACGAGGATCAACTCCGACGTATTGACATCAAATGAAATCGCAGAACATCAGCATTTTGAGAGTAAGTATTGGCAAACGCCGTTTTCGCAAATGTAGCTTTCCTTCCGTTTTCTTCCTTTTCATAATATGTTATCAAAAGTATGTAATCATGTGTTTCCATATCTCATTACTCTTTTTCGCGCAAATATGAGCTCTTAGTCCAGGTCTGAAGACGCTTAGCAATAGCTACCGAAGTTTTGGTTAAAAGCGGTGTTCACGATGAGAGCAGTTTTTGAGTCAACAGGCAACTTTCTTTTTTTTGATAATCGTTCGCTCTGTTGGAGTTGGTTTTTCAGTTGTTTTCTTCTTCAGGTAGCCGTTCAGAGGAGGGGCGGGGCGCGAGCGATTCACGGAAGCTTCGGGCCGTACCCGGTTCCTGCAGTGGGTCCCAGAACTTCCGAATTTTGTTGGAAATTGGAAGACTGTTTTGATTGTAAACATTGCCTTTAACGTTTGGTTAGCGTCTGGGATTCAGAGTAGCTACTCACACAAAAAAGGGGTTTCCTGCCCAGGACACAATTCCCTAGTTGTTCTGGGGCTACTTGACTAGTCTCGCTCGAAAAGAAGCCCCAATTTACATGAGCTGATGGGCGCCTTCTATTTTCCAGTGACTTCTGTCTGACCCTGACACGCTATTCGTCTTCTCCCTCAATCCGATGGATAGTCCCTACAGCATTTCTGCGACATACGACATTAGTCCGAGTAGGTCGAAAGGAATGGAAGGCGAGGAGCTGCCAGCCGAGTGTGATGTCATGATATCTGGATTCCACAGTTTCGCATGTATCTAATTTGTAGTAGTTCTCCCTGAATGTTTCTATTTGTATGCCATTTCAAATACTTATCATGTTTTCATTTACTCACTATTTCCCCACTTACCTTCCTGATTATCCCATATTCCTCGGGCTTTTCAGTTTTGCTTAGTTTTTGGGTTTACCGGTGATCTCACCTTATTTTGTATTTGGTTGATTAATCTCTTCCGTTGCCCATTGTATTAGTGGTGTCGGCGTGGACGGGGCTGAGACGGTAGATCACCCCGCGCGAATTGAAACCCCATTATCCAGTGAGGCCGCCAACCCCGCACGGCCAGCCGCCTGATCCATGCGTCAGACTAAATGGAAATTGGGAACCAGTTATTTGAAAGCCAATCGCAGTTATTCGAGGCGGGGACGCGAGTGTGGCTTGGATTTTGCTTCTGCCGAATTCAATATTCGTGTCAAATTTCGATGTTTGAAATGCGATTGTCAAACGATCGATTGTCGAAAACATTCGGAATTTACTTTTTTCGAACACTTGATTTTCCATCTTATGCGGGTGTATGACATTTGGGCCGAAGAGCCTGCTCGCAGACTGGGGAGAGAGGATGAAAAATTAGTTAAGTGAGAGATGAACTAATGTTTTATGCTTTCACGTTCCAGATGTAATTTCTTTCAGATCTGAGGGTTTTCACTTCTCAGTTTTGTTTGATAGGTCTATTGATGACAAATAGAAGAAATAGCTTCCTTTGCATCTGTACCCGATTTCGGCCGAAACGTTCGCCACCCAACGTATTCACTCACTCACTCATCCCGTTAGTTGGCGTCTGGTGGAGCGGGATGCCCTCTCAACCAATACACTGCTGTAGGTGCCATAGGAGCTCGTGCGGCCTGAACGATACGCTTCCAATCAAAACGGTTTGCAGCAACAAGTTTAGCGTTAAGGACACTGCACCGTTGAGTCTTCAGATCCTCCTCTGTCTCCATCCAGATCATCCAGATCCATCCAGATCCAGATCATGTCTTCTTCGGGGTCGTTCGATGAATTCTCCACGATGGTGGGCGCTTACGCCACAGCATACTGTACGGGAGACGGGACGGGTCCATCCTGCATACATGTCCGAACCATCGCAGTCTTCCTGTCTGCAGCTGTTCTCCGACCGTCGGTTGATTCATGCAGCTCTTCCGTATATCGTCGTTGCAAACATGATCACGAATCGTAATTCCAAGAATCTGGCGCAAACATCGCATCTGGAAGACTTCTAGCTTGACGAGGTCTGACTTTAGCAGAGTCCAGGTTTCCGAGCCGTATAGTAGTACGGGTATTATCAGCGCTCGGAACATTCGCACTTTAGTCTTCAGTGAAATGTTGTTTTTCTTCCACAAACACCAGCCAAGCGACGCAAACACACTAGACGCCTGCCCTATTCTGCTGCACACCTCTGCCGTACCCGCAACGTTTCGCTCCTACACTACTGACCCAAGGTATTTAAATTCCTTGACCTGCTGAAGCTCTACTCCTTCAAACTGAACAGATGCAGGCGACCCATCGGATGTCGTGACCTTGGTCTACTCCTGGTTGATTCTTAAGTAGTAGGAGCTTGCAATCAGTGCCATATCGCTTATCAAGGACGTTGCCTCCGCATCAGTATCCGTGAACACTGCGCTGTCATCCGCGAACATCAAATCTGTGACGTACTCATTACTTCCGTATTGAACGCCTCTTCTGTTCTCGAAGACCTTCCTCATAATAGCGTCCACAACAGTATTAAAGAGCAGAGGCGAGACCACATCGCCTTGGCGAACTCCAGCGGTAACGGCAAACTCCTAGGACAACTGATCTCCAACGCGTACGGAACTGGTAGACCCTTCGTACGTTTCCTGGAGGAGCTTGACCATCTTCCTCGGTATGTGCTCGCAGCGATTCTGCTAGAGATAGGCTCGAATGTCACAACGCTTCTAGCTGCATTCCAGTTCAGCATGAATCCAACGCCTTGATGGTGTCCGTCGCTACCGGAGTAGTACAGCACCATCCTTTTTTGACTATCTGGCATCTGGACAGTCTTTGTTCCACTTCCACTGATCCTCAATTCAGACAGGGCGGCAACCGATACCTTCGACTTTAACAGTTCCCTGGCAATGATTTCTTTCTGCCCGACGTAATGCCCTGATCGCACAGTCCATGCCGCGAACCGCACCTCCTTCGGCGTTACCAGTCTTCCACTGTTCTGGCCAGTAGCATACTTGTCACCAACACCTTGGGTCCCCAGTGTTGGCGCATCGGCTGCCCCGGATGCGGTAGCCGTATCGCGTATTCCTATGAGAGCTCCATGGTTACCACCTTAGGTTTTCCAGCCCGTCGGTAGCATGGGGGGCCAACCCTCCTCCTTTCTCATCCGGCTTGGGACCGGCAACGGCGGAGTTCGCAACGGCGTACCCAACGTATTCGGAATTCCACTTTTTCGAACCTCCGACTTTCTAATGTGTTCAAGATTCGTATTGTTTGACTTTTCGATTCTCGATTATGTTCAAAATTTAACTTCTCCCAGCTTTCGACTTCCGACATCGAGTCGTTATTGAACATATTCGAGAAGTCAAACGCGAATATTTGATTTGAGCAATGTATATGTAGCGTGGAGGTGTGCAAATCTGACTGTGGAAAAGGCACTGAATAGCCCATAATGAGACACTACCTTGAAAAACAAGATTTTTCCCACTCAACCCTAAATACGGCATCGAGACTCAATTGCAAGAGAATGTATTCCCATCGCTCAACCACTACCTTCAATTCGGCACGTGCGTGGGATAGCGCAATCTTTAATACGATTGCGAGGAGCGAGGAAATAAAGTGTAAGGCCCTAAATTTCCACAGGAGATTTTGGAGAAGCCTTAATAAGAAATTCAAATCGGAACTTTTCTGGATTAGACGACCCACTAGAGCAGGAAATATTGTTTTAGAAATTTTTGTGTCTCTAGACCCATCAGGAGATCTAGTCTACTCAGCTCAAGGCTGGTTGGTGCAACTAACCAGGAGATCGAATTCATCAAAAGAATTGGTACCACCTGTACTGGGTAACTTTTGATCACATGCAAGGTGCCGGCGTAGCCGATATATGGCCATTGTTATACCTCCAGTCTGCGACCGCGACAGGTTCGCTCATCTGTTACGAATCGTGTCGGGACCCACACTCTCACCATGAAAAAAGCTGTCGCACGAACACTTCGCATGCGCCGGTCGCGTCTCAGGGTCGCGGGTGGGTGTTATACATTCAAATGTTAAAACCGTGCCGCAATCGGTCGCTGTCGCGGGCATCGGACGCAGTGTGGCGCACTGCGACCGATGCCCGCGACAGCGACGGAGTAATTGATTTACTGCGGGCTCCCTCCGTTTTTCTTCTTTTTTTTGTAGTTCCTTCTTTCTTTTCTCTCCTGGAATCTTCACCTTATCTTAAATGTATAAATCTTGAAGCCTTCCTTTTTATAGAGCTGAAAAAGCTATTTCTTCTATTTGTCATCAATAGACTTATCAAGCAAAACTGAGAAGTGAAAACCCTCAGATCTGAAAGAAATTACATCTGGAACGTGGTAGCATAAAACATTAGTTCATCTCTCACTTCTTAACTAATTTTTCATCCTCTCTCCCCAGTCGGCGAACAAGCTCTTCGGCCCAAATGTCATACACCCGCATAAGCTGGAAAATCAAGTGTTCGAAAAAAGCAAATTTCTGAAAGTTGGGCTCCGCAGAAAAGGTCGAGGATTTGGCTTTGCTCTAAAATGTCGTGAAATTGTTCCATTAGATTTGGCTATCAAACCGATTTCCTGAATGTAGTGAAATTGTTGAATCGATTTGGCTGTTGTTGGTATATGCAGATTACATAATCATTAAATGTAGTGAAATTGTTGCAGACAGATTTGGCAGGAGCTCTATGAATTATCACACTCAAATCACGCGTCAGAAGGTACTCTGGCGAGCAAATGCAGACAAAAAGAAAAAAATAATCTTCAGCCAACAATGCTGAACGAAACGTGGCCTTATGGACTAGAAACAAGGTTTTCGAATGTTAATCTGCCTTTTCAGTGTAGCTCCCACTAAGGTACCAGACCTTCCCTCACCGATTAGATAAAAATTATGAAAACGAAATCTAACGCAGTTTATTAGCTACTTACTCTATGTCTTTGTGTCCTCAACTCCTTCACGATTCACATTGTATGGAAACGTTTTTGCTGCTAGACGTATGCTTGTTCTCATTCGATTCAATATGCGCTTCAAGAAAAACCCTTCTGACGCGTGATTCGGCTGTGATAATTCAGAGCTCCTGCCAAATCCGTTTGCAACAATTTCACTACATTTAATGATTATCTTATCTGCATATACCAACAACAGCCAAATCGATTCAACAATTTCACTACATTCAGGAAATCGGTTTGATAGCCCAATCTAATGGAACAATTTCACGACATTTTAGAGCAAAGCCAAATCCTTGACCTTTTCTGCGGAGCCTAACTTTCAGAAATTTCACAACTTTTTCCAAGGGTTTCCCTTCTACAATATCGTCGAGCTCCAAAAGTCAAGTTGTTTTTTTTTCGAAAACATAGTGGTAGAAATGAAGAAACAACCGCTCCGCTGCTAAGACTGCAAGATAATAGTTGCAACGCGGCTTCCTACAAATAAGATACAAGGCGTATACTTTTTGAATTTCAAAGTCGAAAAAATGAAGAAATGAGTTCTAGATGACCCAACTGTACAGGGTCTAGGCACTATCCTAGACGGGGGGGGGCACCCACCATTCAAGACAGAAATGAAATGAGCCATCGATTGGTAAGGCTAACAGTCGAAGTATTTCTGTAGAGCTCTTATAAAATCAATCATTGTTAGCGCAGTATCAGGCATCTTTTATCAAAGTTTTTCAGCATTTCTATGAGTAAATCTTGGGTGGCCCCATTCCGTCTAGCTCTGACAATTCGAGACTTGATGCCTAAGCAAAAGAGACTTGATGCTCATGTACAAGTCGGCATGAAGTCTCAATTTGCGGCGTTAAATTCACTTTATGGGTGAATTTGCCGGTAGGATAGGTGGGAATGAGGTGAATATCCCGTGAAAATGGTGCGAACTGGCAGCGAGAGAGGGTCCAAATTACCCCGAAAATGAGGTGAAATTACCTCGAAAAATGGGTGAGTTTACCTCGAAAATTTCACGAATTTGAAGGTCCACAGCGCAAGAAGCCCCGCCTTGTCCGCAACATGGGCGTAATCTTCACCGAGGTCTGCGGTGAGGAGCCACCCTCTGCGAGCCGCGGCGTAACTCGCCCCCCCCCGCCGTGAGGATACCCACTGTATCCTCCCAGCAGCCAAAATTATGCTGGCCTCCGGAGAGTGACCCGAAGTCACCTTTCAGGGCCGGCATCAGAATGCCGAATGAGGACTCTAGTGAGATGAGGCGGCTTTTATACCGGCTGTGCTCATGGTAAACACATCGAGACGTGATCAATCGTTTTATCATGTTTTCGCTATTTCTGCCAATTCGAGACTTGATGCTTCGGGGAAAGCGGCCTTTATCACGCTCGGTTATCATTAGGCATCAAATTCACCTTTAGCGCCGTCATCAAACCTTATCCGCGCAAAGGGTGAATTTGCTGAGCGGTTGGATATCAGTCAGCGCAAAGCGTGAAAATACCGCCAGCACTAACATGTTAATGCATATCAGTTGTTGAGCGGCTGGATATCACTCAGCGCAAAGGGTGAAATTACCGCCGGTGCTGCCATCTCAGAAATTTCTAAACAAGTGAAAACATCTCAGCGAAAACATGATAAAACTATTGATCACGTTTCGATGTGTTTACCATGAGCACAGCCGGTATAAAAGCCCCCTCATCTCACTAGAGTCCTCATTCGGCATTCTGATGCCGGCCGTGAAAGGTGACTTCGGGTCACTCTCCGGAGGCCAGCATAATTTTGGCTGCTGGGAGGATACAGTGAGTAGGGGAGGGGGGGGGGGAGCGATCACGCCGCGGTCCGCTGAGGGTGGCTCCTCACCGCAAACCTCGGTGAAGATTACGCCCATGTTGCGGACAAGGCGGGGCTTCCTGCGCTGCGGACCTTCAAATTCGTGAAATTTTCGAGGTAAACTCACCCATTTTTCGAGGTAATTTCACCTCATTTTCGGGGTAAATTGGACCCTCTCTCGCTGCCAGTTCGCACCATTTCCACGGGATATTCACCTCGTTCTCACCTATCCTAGCGGCAAATTCACCCATACAGTGAATTTAACGCGGCAAATTAAGACTTCATGCCGAATTGTACATGATCATCAAGTCTCTTTTGCTGAGGCATCAAGTCTCGAATTGGCAGAGAAGATGTTTTCACTTGTGTAGAAATTTCTGAGATGCCAGCAACGGCGGTAATTTCACCCTTTGCGCTGACTGATGTCCAACCGCTCAGCAAATTCACCCTTTGCGCGGATAAGCTTTGATGAAGGCGCTGAAGGTGAATTTGATGCCTAATGATAACAAAGCGTGATAAAGGCCGCTTTCCCCGAAGCATCAAGTCTCGAATTGCCAGAGTAGGATAGCCCCAGGGTCAGCCGCTCTAGCCATACTTCACCGGCTCATGTTGATGTGGCTCGTCTGCGCCGGCCCGTATGTCTGATTCGGAACAAGAACGATAGTTAATGGCGCTAGAAGAGGACTACCGTAATCTTAGGAATGATGTTATTCGGCTCTCGTAAACAAATTCGATGATATCCAAGTGATCAAGAGTAAAGTATAAAAGAAAAGAAGAGCGGTGTGTCTTGATTCACCCACAGTCCTTCTCCAGAGGTCAGCAGTTGAGAATCTGGTTGGACCTAGACTACAAAGCAGGAAAACAGCACTACCGGTGGGGAAGATGTAGCGAATTCGGAGTCAGAACTTTTAGAGCCAACTCGAGTGATATTAAGGTAGCTATGTTCTGGCGCACTTAACTATCGTTCTTGTTGATTCGGAGGCATGGCTTGCATACGGTGTCCTGAACATTAAACTGATGTCATGCGCACGTCCCTTGATGTCCTGCACACTCCTACTGAGATCCAGCACACATTCCATGACGTGCTGCTCATCCTTACAGTGTTCCTGCACACGTTTCATGATGTCCTGCATTTCTTACTAAGGTCCTGCACACATTCCATGACGTCCTGCTCATCCCTACAGGGGTCCTGCACCCGCTTCATGATGTCCTGCACACTCCTACTGATGTCCTGCACACATTCCATGAAGTCCTGCTCATACTGAGGTCCTGCACACGTTTTAGGATGTCCTGCGCACTCCTACTAAGGTCCTGCACACATTCCATGACGTCCTGCATACTCCTACTGCGGTCTCGCACACATTCTACGGCGTCCTGCACACCCCTACTGAGGTCCTGCACAGGTCCCATGATGTCCTGCACACCCCTACTAAGGTCCCGCACACGTTCCATGAGGTCCTGAACACCCCTACTGAGGTCCTGCTGTAGTTCAATGACGTCCTGCATACTCCTACTGCGGTCTCGCATAGTCAACCGAAACTTCAGCACACCCTACGATGCCTTCTTATTGATGGTGCGCATGTAACGATTACGCGCTGCGCTCAAGAACATCCCTCCCGCACAGCGTCCTCTTCCAAGCCGGACGTTTAAAATACACCACCCTAGAGAGCAAGGTGTTTAGATGGAGTCTAAGAAAACAATGACTGATAACGAAAAACCCACCATTTTCATAAACTAATCTTGAGAGGCCGGTTTCCGAGTTTGAATCGCCCGTTAGGGGCCCAGAAGTCATTATGGTGAGTTCTGCTAATTATTTTCGGCATTCCCGTGGCCGATTACCTCTTGTCACAAATTTTCAAGCGATTTGGTCCCCGCCTTCCAAAAAAATGGTTTTCGACGGACGGAGGTGGAGGCGGAGGTGGAGAACGTTTTTGCGTACTTCGAGAGGTCATAACTTTAGAAAGCGGGGACCAGTTAGGATGAAAAGTTGCACATATATGTAACTTCTTGCAGCGCATCGAATGCTGTGCAGCTCATACCTCTGGTGACGGTATGAATAGGTGATCTCATTGTAGGGCATCCACGTGGGAAGAGATCAAAGCCAGATCCTGGTGCGCGCTTCGCGCGCACCACAATTTTTCTGAGAATAGCCATTAAACCATCTGTAACACTTTGTTTTCGTGATGCTCATTAAATAAAGGAAGGTCTAGTACCCTTAATGAAAGCTTCACTGAGATAGAGAGGACAACATTTGTTCACCTTATTTCTATCCTATGAGACAACCAACAATTCAACAGTGTATCTTTCATTTCCGAGCAACTCGCAGTCGTATTATCAGTATCGTAGGTGCGAAACGGTTGTTTTTCAAAAACATCAACCCTGAGGATGAAGAAATCATTCTCAAAACCGCACCGCTTCTATGATAGTGATACAAAAAAGTGCGAATAGCGGGGAAATGAAGGCTAGGTTGATAATTAGTTTTTTATCATTTTCATGCCGGAGACCATTTGTGACGTGTTTTGACTCCGAGGTTCTGCACAAATTATACGACGTTCCGCAAATCTCTACTGAGGTCCTGCACATGTCTCAGTAAATCTTGGGTGGCCCCACCACGTCTAGGATAGACCCAGGGACAGCGGCTCTAGCCAAACTCCACCGGTTCATGCTGATGTGGCTCGTCTGCGCCGGCCCATATGTCTGATTCGGAACAAGAACGATAGTTAAAGGCATCGTACGCGCAGAAAACCGTATATTATTTTTTCATGTTTTTGTGTAGCTTGGCCTCTCTAGTGAACGAAAATGTTGAAGGGGCCCATGAAAAACCTTCATTTGTAAAGAAAAGTCAATCGGAACACATTGTAAATACGAATTTGAATTTCGCGCCAAAATCCTTTTTGAAGTTTTTCTGCTTTTTGAGGCCTCGTCACTGTCATTTTCGGAGTTTTTCTGCATGTGGAGTTCGTGCCGTAACTATTTTTCCTGTTGTCTTACGGTCGCATCACTATTCTAGGAAAAAGTGCTAGATGACTGGTGAGACTTCGTGGCGGATATTAATCTTTGACGCCATCCAACCTCATCGTCCAACGTTTTTGACGCGCCAAAGTTTACCAGTGTGGTCTACCGGGCTCAGTCATGAAATTGAGCCTGAAAAATGGAAATTGATTTCCAGCGCGAACGATAGTTAAGTGCGCCAGAAGAGGACTACCGTAATCTTGGGCATGATGTTATTCGGCTCTCGTAAACAAATTTGATGATTCCCAGTTGATCAAGGGTACAGTATAAAAGAAGTAAAGAGCGGTGTGTCTTCATTCACACACCGTCCTTCTCCAGAGGTCAGCAGTTGAGGATCTGCCTGGACTACAAAGCAGAAAAACAACAACACCGGTGGTGAAGATGTAGCGAATTCGGAGTCAGAACTTAGAAAATTTTAGAGCCAACTCGAGTGAGATTACGATAGCCTTGTTCTGGCGCACTTACCTGTCGCTCTTGTTAATTCGGAGGCATGACTTGCATACGGTGTCCTGGACATTAAACTGAGGTCCTGCGCACGTCCTTTGATGTTCTGCACACTCCTACTAAGGTCCTGCACACGTTCCATGATGTCCTGCACTCTCCTACAGAGATCCTGCACACATTCTACGACGTCCTGCACACCCCTTCTGGGGTCCTGCACAAGTTCCTTGATGTCCTGCACTCGCCTACTGAGGTCCTGCACAGGTCCCATTATGTCCTGCACACTCCTACTGAGGTCCTGCACAGGTCCCATGATGTCCTGAAAACTCCTACTGAGGTCCTGCTTATATTATACGACGTCCTGCACACCCCTACTGGGGTCCTGCACACGTCCCATGATGTCCTGCCCACTCCTACTACGGTCCTGCACACGTTCAATGATGTCCTGCACACTCCTATTAAGGTCTTGCACACGTTCCATGATGTCCTGCACACTCCTACTGAGGTCCTGCACACATTCTACGACGTCCTGCACACCCCTACTGGGGTCCTGCACACGGTCCATGATGTCCTGCCCACTCCTACTACGGTCCTGCACACGGTCAATGATGTCCTGCACACTCCTACTGAGGTCCTGCACAGGTCCCATGATGTCCTGCACACTCCTACTAAGGTCTTGCACACGTTCCATGATGCCCTGCACACTCCTACTAAGGTCTTGCACACGTTCCATGATGTCCTGCACACCCCTACTGGGGTCCTGCACACGTCCCATGATGTCCTGCCCACTCCTACTACGGTCCTGCACACGTTCAATGATGTCCTGCACACTCCTACTGAGGTCCTGCACAGGTCCCATTATGTCCTGCACACTCCTACTGAGGTCCTGCACAGGTCCCATGATGTCCTGCATGCTCCTACTAAGGTCTTGCACACGTTCCATGATGTCCTGCACACTCCTACTGAGGTCCTGCACACATTCTACGACGTCCTGCACACCCCTACTGGGGTCCTGCACACGGTCCATGATGTCCTGCACACTCCTACTGAGGTCCTGCACAGGTCCCATGATGTCCTGCACTCACTCACTCACTCACTCACTCACTCACTCATCCCGTTAGCTGGCGTCTGGCGCAGCGGGATGACCTCTCAGCCAATACACTGCTGTGGGTGCAATGGGAGCCCGAGCGGCCTGAACGATACGCTTCCATTCAGAACGATTCGTAGCAATAGATCTAGCATTAAGGACACTGCAACGTTGTTTCTTCAGATCATCCTCGATTTGTTTCAGCCATGTCTTTTTAGGGGCCGTTCGTTGGATCTTCCACTGCACTGGACGTTTCCTCCATAGCACGCTGTACGGTAGTCGACCCGCGTCCATCCTGCAAACGTGTCCAAACCACCGCAATCGTCTGGTCTGAACTTGGTCCTTGATCGTGGGCTGGTGGTCACATTGCTCCCTGATGATTTCGTTGCGTATGAGGTCACAAAGGGTAGTCCCGAGGATCTGGCGCAAGCATCGCATCTGAAAGGACTCGAGTTTCACTACGTCCGACTTGAGCAGCGTCCACGTTTCCGAGCCGTATAATAGTACAGGAACTATCAAAGCACGGAACAGCCGAATCTTCGTCGTCATCGATACGTTGGCTTTCTTCCACAGACACCAGCCAAGCGAAGCAAAAGCAGTGGAAGCCTGTTCGATTCTGCTGTGGATCTCCGTCGATGTCTGTGGATCGATGTCCTGCACACTCCTACTAAGATCTCGCACACGTTCCATGATGTCCTGCACACTCCTACTGAGGTCCTGCACACATTCTACGACGTCCTGCACACCCCTACTAGGGTCCTGCACACGGCCCATGATGTCCTGCCCACTCCTACTACGGTCCTGCACACGTTCAATGATGTCCTGCACACTCCTATTGAGGTCCTGCACAGGTCCCATGATGTCTTGCACACTCCTATTAAGGTCTTGCACACGTTCCATGATGCCCTGCACACTCCTACTGAGGTCCTGCACAGGTCTCATGATGTCCTGCACACTCCTACTGAGGTCCTGCACAGGTCCCATGATCTCCTGCACACTCCTACTAAGGTCTTGCACACGTTCCATGATGTCCTGCACACTCCTACTAGGTCCTGCGCAGTTCCCATGATGTCCTGTTAACTCCTACTAAAGTCTTGCACACGTTCCATGATGTCCTGCTCACTCCTACTGAGGTCCTGCACACATTCTACGACGTCCTGCACACCCCTACTGAGGTCCTGCACACGGCCCATGATGTCCTGCCCACTCCTACTACGGTCCTGCACACGTTCCATGATGTCCTGCACACTTCTACTAAGGTCCTGCACACGTTCGATGATGTCCTGCATACTCCTACTGAGGCCCTGTATACATTCTACGGCGTCCTGCACACCCCTACTGAGGTCTCACATAGTCAACCGACACTTCAGCACACCCTGCGACGCCTTCTTATCGATGGTGCGCTTGGAACGAATACGCGCCGCGGTCAAGTGCATCAATCCCGCACAGCGTCCTCTTCCGAGCCGGGCGTTTAAAGTACACCACCCTGGAGAGCAAGGTGTTTATATGGAGTCTAAGAAAACAATGACTGATAACGAAAAACCCACCATTTTCATAAACTAATCTTGAGAGGCCGGTTTCCGAGTTTGAAACGCCCGTTAGGGGCCCAGAAGTCATTATGGTGAGTTCTGACAATTATTTTCGTCATTCCCGTGGCCGATTACCTCTAGTCACAAATTTTCGAGCGATTTGGTCCACGCCTTCCAAAAAATGGTTTTCGACGGACGGAGGTGGAGGCGGAGGCGGTGGCGGAGGCGGTGGTGGAGAACGTCTTTGCGTACTTTGAGAGGTCATAACTTTAGAAAGCGGGGACCAGTTGGGATGAAAAGTTGCACACATATGTAATTTCTTGCAGCGCATCGAATGGTGTACAGCTGATACCTCTGGTGACGGTATGAATAGGTGATCTCATTGTAGGGCATCCGCGCGGGAAGAGATCAAAGCCAAATCCTGGTGCGCGCTTCGCGCGCACCACAATTCCGAATGTTTTCGACAATCAATCGTTTGACAATTGCATTTCAAACATCGAAATTTGACACGAATATTGAATTCGGCAGAAACAAAATCCAAGCCACACTTGCGCCCCCGCCTCGAATAATTGCGATTGGCTTTCAAATAACTGCTTTCCAATTTCTATTTACTCTGACGCATGGATCAGGCGGCTGGCCGTGCGGGGTTGGCGGCCTCACTGGAGAATGGGGTTTTAATTCGCGCGGGGTGATCTACCGTCGCAGCCCCGTCCATTCATCAGATTGAAATTATTGAGCAAACTCTATATATTCGAAATCGACTAAGTCAAAGGTTCGAAAAAAACCCAAATTGCGAAATGGGAAATTCGACTAAGGCAAATTTTGAATATACTGGAAAATCGATGTTCGGAAAACCAGAAAATCGACTCGATAAAGAAAAAACCCGAAGAGCCATGTTCATTAACTCTACAGCTCTTCAACGTCCTCGTATCACGTTTTATTTGAGAAATCATGACGAAATTCCATTTACCCAGAGATTCAAAACCCTCTTAGGATGTTTCATATCCGTCAGCATCTCTCTGGAAACGGAATTTCAACCCTGTTGCGGTCGTCTAAGGATATCTCACACGTGAACATGCGTGGCTTGGCATTTTTCCACCGTCGTCACGCACTCTCCTCGCTGCATGCCTCTCGTCCTGCGCCCAGCCCGAGCGCTAGAGCGCAGAAAAGCGGAGCACGCTAGCAGATTTAGATGAGAATGTCGCTATTGAACTCAAACTAGCGTTGGGTGGGTATTTGGCGACCACATTTAACGTGTTTAGGCTTGCAAGAACTAATGTCGTCAAATTGTGTGCCGTAACTGGCTCAATTCATCCAAGTAATACATTGTAATACCGAAAGCTAAGCTGTTAAGCTGATTTTCAACCACGTGAAAAGATGCAGTCTTCGTCAATTATATAGAAAATGCATGCATATTTTATGAAAAATTGAAAAACAATTATGAAAAATTGAAAAACAAACAGTAAAAACGAAATTTTTTTAAAATCGAAATCAAAAGAAATGAAAAAGCAATCAAATAAATATATCAGTTCAAAAATCATTCAAACAATTGAGGAAACAATTATGGAATCGAAATAATTTCAGTATTTTTCATGCAGTAGGTTCGATCATTCATCAACGCAGAAATATTGAATAAAATTGAGCACATCGGCTTAGATACACACTCTAAGTCTACTCAGACAAACTGACCGGGCGGCGCGCTGGCAAAATTGGACACTCCGGGGAGCAGTTGGCCGCCACCGTGCGTTCAGCCGGCAATTGGCCATGGGATGGCGGCGAGCTGGAGACGCGCTGGCCGTGCTGAGAGAAGGGTCAGACTGATGTCGATCCGCTGGCAGTCGGGAGCGCCAGATAGCCGCGATTTGGCGATTAGCTGGCAGTGTTTCTCGGTTGGCGGCGACCGGGCGGCGACCGAGTTTCAACTCGGCGGCAAGCTGGCGATCGGTTGTCAACCCTTATCAGGCAAAGTGATCGTGCGGATTGCTCGCCAGCTGATTGACAACGGGTCGCCAGCGCTATTTTCTGAATAAATGTTGCTACATTGGCTGATAATGATATGTTCAAGACAGCGGTAAGGGTGTGCAGGACTGCTGTTCAATGCAGGATAACATTGAATGGGGGTTGTTCCCGATCGGACAGGTGAAGCAACTGAAACAAGCCTCAATTAAGGTGTCCAGTCTGTAACCACACATACCACACGGCACCTACGCACAAATTTCTCAACTGCTCCCAAGTTGAGCTAGGTATTTTTTCAAAACTCTCTAACAGGATCAAACTCAAGTTGGATGCATTCTCGGCTTAGTCTACACCAGTTTGTTTTTTAATGTGTTCGATTCTACTTGGAGGTTGTGATACACTTTTGACCAAAGTTGCGGTGGTACCTCAAATGACGTTATTGGTTGAGGAAAATGTGAAGACCTGGTCACTTCTGTTTGTCTAGTTATTGTCATCCTTATGAAGGTAATACATGAACCCGACCTATATGATGACGATAACTGCTGCGTTTAAACCTTACGCGGGCACAAATCCGCAATACCATTTCGCGGTGATATACGGCATAATGCGATGAAACATTGAATGGAAGAACCACTGTCTGCCTCCATCCTAATCAATCGAGATGAAAAGATAGCTGATCGGTATCGTATCTCTAGGAAGTCGCAACGCAGCTATTATCTCGCTATCTCGGGAGCGGAGAGCTTCTTTCTATTTGAACCGTTGTCTTTTCTCAAAAACGACCGCGCGGTTTTTTTGATGAGATATCATAGCAGCGTCAAGGAGTCTTCAAATTAGGACATGGCAGATAGGTACTCGTGGCGCGTGGTGAACATTCCAACGAACAACTCGTGCTCCCAGATCCTACCGCAATCTTTCAAAAGTCAAAATTCCAGCGAAAACGATTGTTCTACGAAATAGGAAAGGTGGTGCACTGTCGCTAGAAGCGGACCTATAAAAACAGGTCCACGAAATCAGCTTCATTCAGAAGGTAGTTTCCCAAACCTCAGTTATGTGAAGCGCACGTTCTAGCACATCAAACCTCCCATCCTTCAATACGTTTTCGTGATTTCAATAGTATTTCAAAGACACCTCGTATCAGAACAATAGTATTTCAAAGACACCTCGTATCAGAAATTCTTTGAAAACACTGATACTGATTCGACATAAGCCTGGTTTTGACTGCGGGTGGTCGCTGCGGCCATGCGAGGGACAACCGTTCCTTCTTCATCACGCGTAATGGAAAGCCGCTCCAATTGTGATCGCTTCGTGGCAAACGTCCTACATCGCTGGGTCGCGGCGACGAAATCCTATGTTTTACTGCATCGCTGCTTGAAGAGCGACTCTCAATGGTCGCTGACCATCGCTCCATCGCGGCCAAAATGGCAGCGATGGAGCAATTGCCAGCGAATGACACGTTTCGTTTAGTGAACGTTGATCCTTTCACATGGGAAGATCAGTGTTTTCGAGTCGAAACGCGTTATTGATGAATACCAGCCATTAATTTCACTGATTGATTGAATTTCTTCTATCATACGTGGGCCAATGCACTATGAACAGAATCGCTGCTACATCGCTGCAGCAGCGGGTGCAAATTCGCTGCGATGAAAAACAGCAGCGATGCAGTCAAAACTAGGCTATAGGGCATCTGACTACTCATTTGCCTACTTGCGATCGCGGCATTTGCCGCTATCGCAAAAGTGTTAATGGGGTGTGTGTTACTAACAACAGTTCACGAGTTACAAGCTGCAATCAACTCGTCCTTCATGATATATCATGTCTAACCTATGATAGGCGTCCATTGTTCTCAGTATTACTCATGGCTGCATCGTCTACGCAGCCAGGAGGCTGTATCTACACCGGCGACACCCAGGTGAGTGCTTCCCTTATCATAATTTTTATCATAACTTGATAAGGATGCCGCGAAGCAGCAGCCCACGGTCCACGGTGGGGTGCGCCACACTGCGGACCGTGGCGGTGGATCACCCCCTCCGCACCGTAGGGGTCCCAACAGGGGTGATCCTTGTGGGCTGTCCCCGTGTCCCCTGGGGTGCGTTCCAAGAACGTTCCCACGACGCTGTGGGAAGAAAAACAACCTCCCTTAGAACAATTTTGCTTTCCATGGATGCGCAATATAACTGACAATTGCTCCCACGTGGCCGTGGCTACGATTCCATGGACGCGTTTTGACAGTGGAATGTTCTTGGAACGCACCCCTGAACGAATCCGGAAACGCCGAAAATGGACATGGACACTTTTTGAGCCGCTTATGGATAAATTTTGAACCGCTCGTGGGCCGGGGACCGACAGATTTTACTGGAGGACGCCGAACCGCGCACCTTTCGACATCGATCTGATCGGAGGAGCGGCTCGGCGGCCAATGGTGCGGCGGCCGTAGCCCCCGAGTGCCTGAGTATTGAATATTGACTCTTTCACATGACAAGATCAGTGTTTACGAGTCGAAACGTGTTATTGATGACTACCAGCCATTAACTTCACTGATTGATTGAACTTCTTCGATCATCCATGAAGCTATGCACTATCAGCAAAATAGCTGCCGCTGCCACATCGCTGCAGCCCCGGGTGAAAAATCGCTGCGATGAAAAACAGCAGCGATGCAGTAAAAATATGGATTAAGGTTATTAATGAGCACCGACCAGTTCATTGCCTTATATGAATGTATGAAACATATATATGATACATTTAGGGTGGTGATGGTGCAAAAGGCATGACTTGCTGACAAAAGGCATGCTTTTATGTCATGAGATAGAAGAATGACTTTTACAGGGTTCGGAGAAGACATTATGGGCCTTGGTCATCAGGATTTGAAGGGGGTCCGGAGAGAGAATCTGAACCTGTCGAGGTGAACCCTTTCCATGATAACTATGAACGATGTCAAAAACACTTCCAGTATCAACTAGCACTTCCTTTGCAGCTTCTACAAAAAGCTCGGATCAAACGACGAGGAGAGAAGAAAGGAATACGAAAGACTTTATGAGGAAAGAATCGCCTGGAAATCTGAGCTGTTTCGTTCTTTACAGAGAGCCTTGTGAGTGGTAGGAACTACAACTAGGGGGTTCTGTGTAGGTCACCATTCCCTTACTTCCGAAATTGCTTTCTTTCAGACGTGACATCCGCGCGTACAAATTCAGCATTGAAAGCAACGGATCATTCAGATGGATACCGAACACTGTAAGTGATTGCATTCTATTAAAATTCGGGTGTTTTCTACTCTTCTCTGCTCATTATGCTCTTTTTGTATTTTCCCATTTCAGAAAAAAGGAGAGATGGTCGACGAAAATGACAACATCTCCTCGGAGTCACTCGCACAAATAATGCGCTTCTCGCGCTCGGAATTTGAGTACATTCGGGGCATTTGCATGCGTGCGGGAGATGGAAAACGATAGGCAGCGTGCGTGGCATGATATCGAACACCCGCTCGGATTCGCAACTGCGCTCCGATACAGTTTTCGCGCTGCAATGAGAACGATTTGCTGGAAGCGATTTTCGGCCAAAATCCTATGTTTCATTTTCACTTTTCCCTTTTCTAAGCCTTTCGTGTCCGCGTGTAGCTCACCAAACTGATGTTTTTCACCGATTTTTCTCTTGTATAAGCCAATTCCTATCTGAAACTTGAATATATCGCCCACATTCGTCTGTTTTCATCCAAATTAATTGACCTGAACTCCATATTCGCCATTCCGAAACCAATCCGAAATATTGTTGTCGATTTATCACATCAGTTTCACATCATTTATCACATCAGCCGCTTTGTAACCGTGCTTCGCAAACTTTACTCCAATTTGTCTATCTAATTCCACATTCGTCATGCATGTAATCTATAACTGTTAATTTTCAACAAAAAAAATTCATTTTGAAGCTGGTATGTAGTCGATTTTTGGCCAAATTTCCTGATTTCCAAATTGAATCCGTCAACTTCAAAACGAAATTAGCCGAATTTCAACCCAGATTCGTTCATTCTCAAAATTGGAACACAAATTTGTTAATTTTCAACCAAAACCCGTTGAACTTTGAGGTCACAAAGTCTTCCAACCTAATTTTCCGGTTTCATTTTAAATCAGACAGGTACCTTGGTGATTCCTGAATTTTCAGCCAAAATTTTTCTGTTTTCACTAAACGAAACCTCAATTTGGGGTTTTCAGGCAAAATTCCTCTATTTATGACCAGTTTCGACCAATGCGAAGCCCGAGTTTC